>JALIGW010000001.1:69841739-70441739 GCA_023053685.1 Diadophis punctatus similis | reverse complement strand
ATGTAAATAAAAATTATTTACATTTAGCTACATCTCCCATGTTCTTTTCTAGTACTGGATGAATGAATACACTTCCTCCCTTGGAATTGGAGTATTTCACTCAGGAATTGAGATATATGGTAGAGGTATGTACCTAACTTTAGCCTTATATTTTTTATTAAAAGGAATAATTAAAATGGAACTTCGTGTGTGCGTAGGAAGAGATTGGAAGGAGCAGCACATCAGTTTTTAAATTTAAATTTATCACAATCCAGCTCCCCCAGTTGGATTTGTTATGCGAAATGCCAGGAGAAGACTTGGGTCTCCTTGGCATGGTGGGGCAGGGAGAGAACCCAGGTTTCCTGCCATAGCCAAGAGATCTGGGCCTTTTCCCCACCCCACTACATCTGGGAGACTTGGGCTCACTCCATGCTGCACCATGCCCACATCGACGTATCTTTCTGTGTAAGAGGGGGGGGGAAGAGCCATGGCGGCGCAGTGGTTAGACTTCAGTATTACAGGCTAGCTCTGCCCACTGCAAGGCGTTTGATTTTGACTGGCTCAAGGTTGACTCAGCCTTCCATCCTTCCGAGGTTGGTAAAATGAAGAGCCAGATTGTTGGGGGCAATATGTTGACTCTGTAAACTGCTTAGAGAGTGGTGTAAAGCACTATGAAGCGGTATATAAGTCTAATTACTATTGCTATTGCTTTCCATTGTTCTGCAGCTGCTGACTACTAAGGCTACCTCACTTCATCCTGTAAACAGGCCCCATTCCCATCCTTTTTAGGACAATTTGGAGAAGGGGCTTTCTGAATGATCATGAGAACAGTGGTGTTCAGAGGGGAAATTCCTTGGCACATTAGGGGAGTGGACCTCAAATCTGGTGAAAACTGGAAGGCTCAGAATGCTGGTGTTTGCTAGCATTCACCATTTCAGTGGGGCAGAAATGATAGCAGAACAAACAAATCCAATTTCCATTCTGCTTACAAACTTCCTTATCTGCTTCCTCACTTGATTTTCTGGAGAGACTAGCAGAGAAGATTGTAAATGGCAATCAGATTATCACAGGGTACTTTAGCAACTGGTCATAAATGTGAACAGGTGGCCAAGCATCTGAAATATGTTCATCTGACCAGGGGAGTGTGGCATATTTTTACACACCCAAAACTGCAATAATTCTGGGTGGTTTTTTTCATGGTTTTTACATAAAGATACTTTGTTTGTTTATAGTTCATCTTTCTTAACCACCTATCTCCCTCAAAGGAGGGAGATTTACTTGGCATAAATAGCATTTGCCTTACTATCTTTCAACCTAATACTCCCAACTAAAATATAAATCTTGCATATTATAAGTACCAAGTCTTAAGGTTTGTCTAGATTTTGTAGCAATATTTTCTACATGATAATATATCAGTTTTAAGCATGCCCGGAAAATTATTTGTATAGGGAGGTCAAGCATTACTAACAACTGACTAAGGATAATATCTTGAATTTGTCTTTCAGAATTTGCTTATGGTGGTCATCCATATCCTTTTTCTGGAATATTTGAAATTTTACCAGGCAATGCATCTGAGTTAGGGGAAACATTTAAATTCAAGTAAGCAATTTTCATTAGTGTGTTCTGAAATTTATTTAAACGGTTTCCATATATCTATTAACTGCAACTAATTCCAAGTAAATTCTAAACTGTATGACCAAACACAAAAGTAGCTGCCCATCTCCTATTCATAAAAGGAACCAATTTTAATCCTTGTTTAGAATAGTAAGGTATTATTTATTGTGCTGTCATATAAAAAGCTCTTCCCATAATTGCTGTAGATAAAAAGTAAGCCTACACAAGTAAGTTGATTTCCTATATATAAAACAGCATAACTGTAAAAAAGCAATATTGTGAAATATTCATTGAACATGAAATTCAAAAAGTTAGTATGTTTTAAATGAAGGCTGTTTTCCAGAAGTGTATCTGTGTTCTCAAAAGAGAATGGAAATGAAGAAACTCTTGTCTGAATTGCAAGAATCCTTTAATTTTCAGTCTTTTGTTTCAGAGAAGCTGTTGTTCTTGGAAGTACTGACTTCATGGAGGAAGATGTAGAAAAAATTATAGAAGAACTTGGAAAAGAATTTAAGGGAAATGCTTATCATTTAATGCACAAAAACTGCAATCACTTTTCTTCAGCTTTATCAGAGGCAAGTTTAATTCGTATTATTTTAAAAAGTAACCTTTTTATATCTTATAAATAGACTCCTTAAGTTACCTCTGTGTTTCCAGTTTGCACTTGGCAATGACAGAATATTCAATTTGCATCTCTAGAGTGGAGGTCAGTTAAGCTATCAAAGAATTATTTCATGAACACATAATCAGTGTGTTTTCTCAGATGCAACTGAGGACAGTGTGCAATTTGTTCTATTTATTGAAAACAATACATAAGGAAAAAATAATAGTGGAAACAGCATTGGTGACCTCCTATATAATGTTTATTGTACTATTTTTTATTCCTATTACTGCAACTTTTATTAATGGACCTCCATTTCCCAGATTTTTGGATGCAGTAGACCAGATTTCCATATAGGCATCACTTTAAAATAACGGACAAGTCTGGCACATCTAATGTAATCCAGATATGACTAAAGTGGTGTTAATGTGGCTAAAGTGGTGTCAATACATGACTATTTATGGTATTTGGGATATTATTATGACATGACCCACATTACCTTCAGTACATATAAGTGAAGTTTCATTATACTTATGTTCTAATTAGCCTTTGTTGGGAAAAATGGATGCACAGTAGACATGCAATTTCAGAATTGTCAAAGTTACTTCTGTCTGAAAATTAGATTTATAACATATTATCAGTCTGGCAGGCAATATTAGTAGAAATTTACCTTGTACTATAACTGCATATTTGAATATTTCAATTGAGAGAGATAAATTATTGATTTCAGATAGGAGCCTACATATACTTTAAAAATAATTAACTTGTTAATTCCATCTAGATTCTCTGTGGAAGAGAGATTCCTCGTTGGGTGAATCGTCTTGCCTATTTCAGTTCCTGTATTCCTTTTCTCCAGAGTTGTCTACCAAAAGAATGGCTTACACCTGCTGCCCTTCAGTCTAGTGTAAGCCAAGAGCTTCAGGAAGTCCTAGAAGAAGCAGAAGATGCTGCAACATCAGCTTCTCTGCCAAGTTCAGCATCAGGGGCAAGAACTGGCCATCATACTAAAATATAGGTTTAGTCCAAAGTACTGTTATTTTGGAAGCTTTGTCAATAACTGACTTCCCTTATACAATAGTAAATAGACATTTGATGGTGTCTTTGGTTTGCAATTAGAGAACTAATTCAAACCCATGGTGTTCTGCTCAGGATTTTATATGTAGTGAAAAAAGTGTCTTGATGAAATGAAAAGAACTCGAGAAGAACTCAAATGCAATCTTCATTTTAATCTAATCAAATGACTTGGACTAATTGAGCAGAAGTTAAACTGTTTACAGTATTGTGTGCTGCTGTTTACAAATCCCCGAGGGATATCAGCCATTAAAAGAAAATGAATAAATTCAGTACAGCCTGCATAACTTCATCAACATCAGTGGAAGTATAGTAATGGTCAGTGTTCCTTGCTACTGCCTTGGAATAGAATAGGTTAGAACATGCCTCTTCCAACTCCTGTTGATATACAAGGAACTAGTAAATACTATGTGTAAACAGGGTACAGAATTATCAATACCAATAATTTTGTCTAACAAAGAAAGGAAGTAGTCTTACTATTTAGCAGAAATGTTCCTAAAATGTGACTTCTATGTCAATTTTTTTCAATTTACAATGAGCAAATTTATATTTTATTACAAATACAAGTGCATTCTTTTGGGTGATGAATTGCAGTCATTTTATTTCAATTGCCTCATGCTTTTATCTGATTTGTAGATATGAAAAATCATTCTGAGATTTTCAGATAATAGTGCCTGTTTCACATATCATTTCAAATCTGAACTTATAAGATGAATGAAGATAAAACAGATAAATTACAGATTCATATAAACTTGTGGATGAGTTAATTTAGAATATGGTAAATAATAGGTAATTTGGAAACTAAAAATGTAGATCATCCAACAGATGTAAAGTGTTGTTAAATAGAATTCCAATTCAGAAACTCCAAGAGAAGTGACAGTTGTAATTGCCTTTCTCAGCAGCCAGATTCAAACAAAGAAACCAAATGCTTTATCCAGCTCACTGTGTTTTTTGCCGAATCAATGAGTGTTTTAGATGAATATGATGATATAGACATTTTTGTGCCATTAAATAGCAATATATACTGTGTGAACTACAAAAAAATCAATTGCAAAAATATTGGAGGAATACCTTCTATTTAACATGTTCTATTGCTGACATGATTTCATTGGGGTAGAGATTAACAATAGTACTGGCATCTAATTGAAATTGGGTTCAGATTTTTATATATGCAGTTCTAAGACTCTTCCAAATATATGGAAAGGAATGACCTGGAAACTGTGTTTAAACCAAGGCTTTTCAAGGCTTGCATTGGTGAAAAATATAAATTCTTCTAATAATATCATTTTATGCTCCTTTGTGGATACATTTACTATTGCAAACAATACTCAGGTATGTAACATCATCCTGTTGAAAGTAAAAAAAAAATCATCTAAAATGGGTATTAAAAATATTACATATTTTAGCCAGTACTTTTAATAAGCAAATAAATTGTCTTACTAGTCATGGTTATGATTTAACCAGAGTAACTTTTTACTGGTTAATTTCAAATATATCTAATGTTTACATCCCATACTTTATGTTCTTTAACCAATCATCTAAATTGGGTTTCTGAGAATACACTTAAAATCATAAACATAGAGTGTTCCTCTGTAAACTGACAATGGGATAATTTGGATTTTCAACTGATATGGAAAAGAGATTTCCTACCGGTAGTATGGATCTCCATCTATTAAGGAAGTTGACATGTTAACAAAGAAAACTCTGCTCCTAATTATTCATAGGCTGATGGATAGAAATTTCTCCACTCCTTTCAAGGAAGGATGATGCACATATTTTTTGACATTACTTACCAGTGCCATGAAATTTTACGCATCCAGAGCTGCTGGAATCGCCATCAAATTCTATAAAATAACTGGCTTTATGATTAATTACAGAATAATTTGACATTTTATGTCTTTACAGTCATCCACGACGACAGCATGTAAGGAATGCAAGGAAATACATGGCATACTAAGTAAAAGCAGTTCTTTAATAACATGGTTGTTTATTCTGATTTTATTGCACTTTTCTATTATACATATTGTGGCATTTTATAGTGACTTTATGTCCACAAACAGCTGAACTTTGTAGCTGCTACAATATCTTAGGGAATGATGGGAGTTCTATAACTTATCACGTGTGCTATATCAATTCTATAATTGATTCCTTGAAAAAAATCAACCTGCCAAAATCTGTTTTCCTAACTAGCAACAGTTGAAGGTGTTTCACCAGCATTACTACTCAGCAGGGAATGCACTTCTCCAGTAGCCATAGTTGCATTAAAGCTAAAAACCCTTTCTACCTATAATACTGGATATCTCAACCTTAAAAAAAAAACGGGTAGAAGAAATACATTTTGGGTTCTCTGATCTGCCCAATTTCTGTTTTGTTTCTTATCAAAGAAAATACTGTAGTTGTTTGGTGTTTTGTCTTATTAGAGCCATTTTTAAGATGCCATTCATATTTAAGAAGTCAAAAATTAATTGCTAACAAATGTCAGTCTACACTAGTAAACTGGATGGTTTCATTATAAAAATATGGTGAGGTTCCTGAATACATGCAATACAACTCTTAACAACTGATGTTCACTTTTAGGTGGTTTAAGATAGTTTTCACCAACACATTTTTGTAAACTAAAAATAGGTTTACTGTAATGCATAGTATTTGTATGAAATAGCAGAAGATGTTGACTTTTGTTACATTGTTATGTCTAACTATTATAAACTTGAATCCATTAATTTATTAAAAAGATGTTTTTATAAAAATATGTGGTTTGATCTTCTCAATTTTAATGTATCTTTTCAATCATTTTTCACTATTGTATTAAATTTATTTTTATATTTTGAAATCAAAATATTGGTATGCCAGAATAAATAAATATTTCCATTAGCAGTAGTGGCAGAATTAAATCAGATAAATAATGAGAAAATAAAGAGTTAAGAATCCTTAGGTCCCATTGTTTTTGCCCATGCCATCAAATCTAGCAAAGAGGCCATGCTTTGGGTCTCTTCCAACAATGCCCTTTTGTTGGACTGCGAAGTTGCACCTCCTCTATGGCTCTGCCTGCCCAGTAGAATAGCATCTTCACTCAAGATACACATGGCCCTGACTCTTGTTAGCCCGTTGTAAGGCTCTGAAGACCTATCTGTTCCCCCAAGGGATTCAGGCTAGGCGGTTAGGCATGCTCTACCTTGGGAGGGAGGCAATAAGTGTGGTTTAAATCAGGGCATTATGAATTATACGTTGTATAATTCCCGATTCTTTACACACTATCCAGTGTCACTGCTGTGAGATGTATGGTTCTAAAATCACATGGAAGGAAGGTTCTTAAAACCCATTGGCACTGATTATCAGCATTTATTTAGTTGTCTAGGATAGGTGATGCTATGTAGGTGCCAGCACTATTAGAAGACCAGAACAGAAAATCATCTCCAAAGACTAGAACTATTAATACAATTAATTTATTGAGAGGATATAACAACAGAACCTTACAAACCTGACTGAACTATAAGAAATAGGGAAGTATAGCACAGTGAATTAGAAGGACATTTGCCTGAATTGCTTCTGAATATTATCTAGCTTCCCAGGGCTTAAAGAATATTTCAGCCCTCTTTGTCTGGATAATGGTTCTGGCATATTTCCATAAAAATTACTTCCCTTATTTTCAACAAACAGGTTTTTGCTCATTGTGAGCCAGTATAGAAGCTATTTATTCAGGTTGTTTACCATACTAATTATTGGTAGACAAAACCAAACACAAATGTTAAAGAACAATGAAAACTTTTAAAGGGAGATATAGCTAATACATACCCTCAATTGGAAGAGATCAAAAAACCAAAGCACAAAAGAATGATTCCACACCCACCTTACACCATCATTACCATGAGATAAGTTTGGAGCAACTCTAAGCAAACCTCAGATGATCTTAGTGATATGGAGGCTCCCAGGGAAAGGCATTATCTCGATGTAGATTAGGCTCAGCCTATATAGCTTTTTAAAGATAATAGCCAGCGCTTGGTATTTCATCAAGCAATTACTTGGCACCCACTGTAATACACAATTTAATTTTGTAAATATAAAAAGAGGCATTTCTGAAATCTATGTTATAAGAACAGATGTAGAATACAAATTATACTAATTAGTCTTCACAGATGGTGGCTAAGAATAGCTTAGGTGATGGATTTGATTTGATTTTACTTGGCACAGAAGTTTTCATAACTTTGCTGAAGACATGAGAATTTTCATGATTTTATAAATCTTATGATGCTGTCCTATTCAGTTAGAGAAATGCTAAACACAGTTAAATGTCCAGAATAAAGACCTAAGATTATTGAAGTTACATCTATGCGAGGCCATAAGGTAGGATTCCTACCAGCAAATATCCAATTGAATGTGGAATTATTCAGGTATAGTCTTTGATGAATATTCTTATATGCACAATCTGCCTGTATTTCTGAGCTGATATATGAAGTAATTCAACCAATAGTGATGTCATCTGCTTCCATAGAAACAGAATATTACTCATTCTTCAAAGAACTTCACTGACACTGTATTTGTGTATGCAATGTCTTGATCCATGGATATCTGCCAAATTCATTAACAGAAATAAGGTTAGTAAGTTTTAACAATGTCTAAATATTAAGGCTTTTACTGATTAAAGTTAATAATATTTTCCTGTTCTTAGAACTTGAAAGCTGTAAACATCGAGAGGCTTTTTGAAGGATGACTGAATTTATTAATCTACTAGAACTGTCAGAAAAACTACCTCAATTAACAGCAAACATCAAGAAACTGAATGACAGATTCATGGCTTTCCTGAACATTGAAACAAAAATGCAAAGAACAAAAACAGAAACTACAAAATTAATCAATACTTGCAGCTACAGAAATTTAAAATCACTATTTAGAAGTAAAAAACAGCATGGGAAATACAAGACTGTGAAAAACAAACCTTGCAATAAAGCTAAGAAAGAGAGAAACAAAGGCAAAATTGCATCTTTCTTAGGACTGTTTAGGAAACTGAGTTCCTGGAGGATGGGACATAAACAAACAATTGATGAAGATCAGGAACTGATTCCACTAGATTTATTTGATATTTCTCATGGGATAATACAAGTTACCTGATATTCTGTTTTCCTTTCTAATTCAATGTTATAAACATGATTTTTTAAAAATAAAATAACACATTAATTTGAATACATGTCTTAATTTATTCAGTATGTTTATATTATATTATTCAGTACATTTCCAGCTACTACTTGAAGTGATACATGTAAGCTATCATATTTAAGTACAGTATTCATTTGAGGTCATTCATCTTTGAATACCAAGTGTCTATAACAAAACAACTAGATACATCTAGGCTCCTATCCTTTTGTGTGTGTGTGTGTGTGTGTGTGTGTGTGTGTGTGTGTGTGTGTGTGTGTGTGTGTGTGTGTGCTGCCAAAGATAATTGGGTGTCTGTTGCTGAGAAAAGAACCAGATAGTCTTACCTAGCAAAACATTTTAAAGTTCAGTCAGTCATTCACTGCGTTTCAAAATACTGTCACTTGGTTAAAATTGTAATATTGGTTCTCCAGTTAAGCTTCACACCAATAATCTCTATCTTGTTTTCCTTCTCCTTTTATATTCCATCTCTTTTCTCACTAATTAAGTCTATAAGCTCACAATAAGGGTTTGTTTGTCTTCCTTACTTGATCATTACACAACACCTATTTAAAGACATAAGCTTTTATATAAATAATGATCATGAATTTACTGTGATTACAATGATCCATCAGCACATAAAGATACATTTTGAACAAAACCAGTACTTACATCACACATACTGCACAATATGTAGTAATCTTATTAGCTCTGACAGCACAAATTATCTACATTCCATTCATGTAGTCAGTACTATTCCTGAATACTCATGAACAACTCATGTAGTACTCCCTAGCAAGTATTAAGCACTGTGTTTTGATTACATTATGCAGAATATGGTTCAGCAAATACAAGAACACACTATCAACATTTTAATGATTATATTTATTTATTTATTTATTTATTTATTTATTTATTTATTTATTTATTTATTTATTTATTTAAAAGTTCTTATATGCCACCCAATCCCGTAGGACTCAGGGCGGCGTACAACAGAGATAAGAACAAGACATAAAATGTAATAAAAACAATTTTAAAAATTACCAAATTTAAAAACCAATCATCCATGGGGGAATAACATCTCATTTCACCCCCCCTGCTGGAAGAGCCATGTCTTTACGGCTTTGCGGAAGGCCAGCAGAAGTGGAAATAATCCAGATCTCTGGTGGGAGTTGGTTCCAGAGAGATGGGACTCCCACAGAAAAGGCTCTCCCCCGTGGTCCTACCAACCGGCATTGTTTGGTTGATGGGACCTGGAGGAGACCAACTCTGTGGGACCTAACCGATCGTAGGGAGGTATGCGGTAGGATGTTGTCCCGAAGATAACCTGGCCCTGAGCCATGTAGGGCTTTAAAGGTCAAAACCAACACCTTAAACTGCATCCAGAGACGAATGGGCAGCCAATGCAGCTGGCGGAGAATGGGTGTTACATGGGTGTGTCTAGGAACACCCACCACGGCTCGCGCAGCTGCATTTTGCACCAATTGCAGACTCCGGACACTCTTTGAGGGTAGCCCCATGTAGCCTAAGGGTATTTTATGAAATAATCTTATACATGCTTTCCAAATCTTTTCAGAAGTAAATGCCACTGTGTGGCTTACTCCCTGCTAAAGATGTTTAGGATAACAAGAGTTTTTACCTTAACGTTGTAAGCGGGATTATGTCTTTTAAAATGTTTTAACTTTGCTGCACTTTTTTATTTCTTTGAATTATCTTAGGAATATTTCTTACTCATTTTGCAAACCATGCCTATGGGTATTTTATTTTGCAAATGATTATCTGTACATTAATTTAAAATATAACTAGTACTAACTATAACTAAGATGGGTGAGACTACAGTGAGTTAAATTTTCCTTAATTTGCTTTTCAAATAATACTGGTATGAACGTGATTTATCTACTCTTTCACCTTCCACATTCTATCCATACAAAGAAAATCTATGTATTTTTAAGCATATAAAAGAGCATATAATACTGCAATCTTGATAACATAAAGGAACAAACTTTCTTAAAAGACAATGTTATATATAACCACTAGATGGCAGATGGATCTATATCTTATAATGAATTATACACACTTCCTACAAATGTCAGGAATTCTTATCAGACAGCTGTTTTCATTAATTTTCTGTAAGTTTGTACAAGTTATGTATAAAATGTTATCATTAAGATATCTTCCTATAACATTTTATCATATACATATCTTAATTAATTATATCCAATATATCACTTCCTGAAGTGACTTTCAGCATCTTATCATGGTGTTTGGAGGCTGAAGGCAGACTGAAATTGAACCCAAGCAAGATGTAGTTGCTGTAGGTTCATTGTGTTTGTCTATCAAAACCAGTGTCATCTTTGGATGGGCTTGCCTCTAAAGAACAGGTTTATAAGGGATCTTTGGCTTATGTTTTATGTTTAATATACTATACATATTTTAATTCTTCATTTTTTTTATTTTGTTGGTCAAACATGTACAAGATAGCAGGCATATGTATAAACATAAACATATACAAAGTAAGTACACATAAATGAGGACAGTAAGACAGGAACAATAGGCACAATGGTGCACTTATGTACACCCCTTTCATACCTTGGACCTTACAAGATTTAGGTGCGCTGTCACTCAGAGACTGATTTCGGCTTTTCTCAGAGTCCAGTCCAGCCCTGCCCAGCATCAAGGCCAGGCATACCTCATCAGCAGCAGAACGGTGAAGGCAGTGAAGTACAGGGGGCAGGGGTTTCCAAGTATGGAATAGTAAGAGCAGTGATGGCTAACCTTTTCTGGACCGAGTGCCCAAAACACGCGTGAAACCCCCCACATGCATCCTCACATGCACATGCAGCCCTTGCATGCACGTGCAGCCACCGTGCCCCATCCTGTGCATGGGTGAGCGGCCCCGCGCATGCAGCCCACCCCCCACGCATGCGCGGCAGAGACCCAAAGACCAGCTGTCCAGCAGTAGGCGTGTGCGCGTGCCATAGGTTCACCATCACAGAGTTAGAGTATTGGGACTGGGGCTGGATTGGGGCAACTGCAGTTTCCACAGAACCTGCTTGCTACCCTGCAAGGTAGGATGCAGGGCAGCCAAAGGGCAAAGATGGAGGTGGGGGTGGGGGAAGAGATAAGCAGGTGGGGAGTGTTGGGGTGGCCCTGCACATGGAATTGAGGGCAGGCTGCCAAGACCCAATTTTTGATCATGTAATCATAATGTTGGAAGAAATGTCCATCTGGGTTCAGTTCCAAGTGGGGAGAAAGACACTGGAAACATGGAGGTTGATTGGAAAGATGGTGGACAGGACCACATCGTTTGAGGTCCTGCACAACTGAGCACATGGGTGAGAGAGAAAGATTTATACCAGCGGTGAAATCTACTTACCTTCCCTACAGGTTCAGAAGCGCGCACTTTGCACGCACCACCATTGTGTGCGCTTTTTCACCTTCTGCGCATGCACAGAAGGCTTCGCGCAGGCGCAGGCTTCGCACATGCAGAGAGGGATAAAAACTAGAAAATGGTGACATCTGGGTGGGTGGGCGGAGCCTCGCGCTGCCGCCACCGGTTCTCCGAACCACCGGCAGCCGCCTCTACCGGCACGCACAAACCAGGCCAAACTGGTAGCATTTCACCCATGATTTATACCTTCTCTTGGGCTTTGAACTTGCTTCCTGTTCCTGTGAAAGAAATGTATTCTGATTGCTTGTCAGAGTCCCATGGGGCCATGCAGGGGTAACTTTGAAAGCTGTCTTGAGTCCCAGGCTTGGTTGAACCTTGCTGGGTGATGCAATCTCCCTAGGTGCCATGTGATGAGTTCTGTTGCTAGATGGGTAGAGGGATAATCCTATTATGTCCTGAGGGTGAAGGTCTATTGTTTAGTATATAAGATGGCCCAGTCTTTTGTCTTGTAGATAACCAAAATATCTACTGGGGGGCAGGGAGCTGGGGCTGAGTTTCTGTTTTAAGATTTCTATTTCTCTTTTAGGGGAAATATTCTGCCTTTTAAATATTTCCTAAAATATTTCATTCTTCTAGGAGTGGGTGCTAACTTTCTACAACAGGGATGCAGCAATGGCTATAAATCCGTTTTTTCAGCATTGTTGTAGCTTCGAATGGTCACTGAACAAACAGTCATAAATTGAGGACTACCCGTATATAACATTTTCTCTCTTCTACCTTCTCTCAACTTACTCGCAGTGCCTTGAACATACAAAAATTTACTTGTTATTTTGTGACATTTTTGCAAGTCATAATGAAAATGGTCTTACTATGGATATCTAAAATGTAATATATTTATTGATAGCTGGAAACTGGATATAGAAAAACATTGAACGTTTGGGAAGAGGAATTTTGAAAGGGTTCGCAAAAGATTTCAAATATCTCCACATAACTTTTATAAAAATGTTGTAATACAACCAGGCAGCAGAACTTAAGGATTTAAAGTGCAATACTGGGGTATTCCTCCATTTTGTCTTCACAACTATCCTTTGAGGTAGGCCAAACTGTGAGGCAATTATAGAATTATGAATATGGCTCATCCTAGTCCGATATTCTAATCCAGCCTTCCGTAAACCGATACTCTCTAGATACACTGCACTACAGCTCCAATTTCCAAGCCAGAAAGTCTATCATTCCCAGAGACTCTTATGATAGTTTCTCTAGCCATTCTATTAAGAGTACATAACGGGGGCCTTCTAGGTGTTTTTAATTTTAAAAAAATGTATAGAAAAAAGATTTCAGCTCCACCTTGAGCGCTCAGAGACGGGAACGCTAAACAGTGGCGCGCGGGAAGAAGCGCGGGAAGAAGCACGCGCACGCGCGCGTGCATGCAGACGACACGCGCGCGCTGCTCCGTGACCCATCTCACTGAACAAAGGATTCCTGTTCGCAATCTCTAGACCTAAAATGGCGTCAGTTCAATCTCCCAGCACCATAGAGATAAAGGAGAGGCCGAGTTAGGTGGGGGGGAGGCGGACGGGAAAGGCGAGTGGGTAGAGCGGCTGGTTGTGGTGTTTTTTTTTTTTTTTTTGAATAAGGCCTCTCTGCCTATAGCGGCATTCTGACTCGCTGGTCGTAGTTCTGAGCCTGGACTGGGGGGAAAGCCCCGGCGCTTGTCTCATGATGGGGACGGAGGAAGAGACTAAGATTTCTAAGAAGGTAATGCAGGTGAAATAATCTTTAAAGAAAATTGCTTCTTTGCCGAATTGCTTCAAACCACCCTGAAGGACTCAAGCAGTCCAGGCTAGGCGAATCTTCTCCCCGTCCAGAGATACACAGTAGCTCTGAACACGAAGGTTTCGGTGACCTCTCGTCTCCTCTTTTTGATAGCTAAACGTAGAAGACCTGGATTTAATTTTAATCTGCCAAATCTCCTTAAAACAACAGGCTGCTTTTTTTTCCTTCCACGTTGAGCTGGTGACAGTTGCTTCTGGAAATGCCATTGCACCTAAGCGACCCTATTTCAAAATTACAGCCATAATCCCTGCTGCTCAGCATTATTTTAAAGGGGGTTTGGCTACCAGTAGGAAAGAGCAAAAATGAAAGAATGATAGTCAATCTTAACTGAATTAATTGTATTTGTTGATACAGACATACAAAGTGTAGTAGTAAAAACATCTTGGGGGGGATATGATCCCAATTATTGTTCTGATGTTAAAAAAAAGTCCAAATGTACTTGATATTTTTCCAAAGAACAAACAATTGTTATGAAGAGAGTTTTTATAAAATATAATATGCTCAGCATTCTGGTAATTTAAATTCTTTGCGGCTGTTACATGGTATCAGACTTTCAAAGGATCTTTACCTTCTTGGGAAAAGATCATCCTTAATACAGCATATGTATATTTTAAAATGTGTAAATGTGTTTATTTGTAGGGTGACAATGTATTACAGGCATATCCATACAGCAGTGCTAAATACAGACAACACACACACCTATCACAACATTCTGTTCAGAGTAAGAAATCTTATGCAAAGTATAGAAAGGGAATGACAAATGAAGAAATTAAAGTCAGGAGATATGAAAAAATGTAGTTACATCTAATTTATTATAAAAGCATAAGTAGTGCCAAGGTGGATTGGATCCTGAATCTAGTCCAGTAGTCTCTTCTCACAGTGGCTAACTGACAGCATAAGGAACCCCATTAGTTTCCCAGCAGATAGTTTTCTAAAACAGGTATAGTGTCCATCACGTGCTAATAACCGTTGATTGTCTGACTTCCATGAATTGGTCAAACCTTTTTTGAAGCCAGACAAACTGGAAGTCACCATCATATCTCATAGTAGCAAATTCCAAAGTTTGATTACAGTTGTGATATCTGAACACCATTCACTAAATCCATATTTTCCGTCCTGGCAAATAATTGTTTTCTCCACATCCATATACCATTTCCTGTGTGGCCTTTGGTTCTGAAAACTTTTTGCCTTTTTTTTTTTTGCAGATCGTATTAATTGCACAGGACCATGACTTTCTCCATCTTCCCATTCTTCTCAACCCTTTGCTATATCTTTACATGCATACACACCATACGCTTGCAATTCAATTCTCATTCAGTCTTTTGTACAATCAAACCTCCACAACGTACTTACTTTTATATTCAGCTCATATTCATAGCTGTTTTTGTTTTACTATACTGTTTTTAAGTAAAGAATCACAGGGCTGAAAGGGACATTAGAGTTATTCTAGCCCAACCCTCATCCCACCCAAAGGAGGAGTCCTTATTCCATCCCAGACAAATGGTTATCCAGTATTTTCTTGAAAACCACCAGCGATGGTGAGTTGCATTCACAACTCCAGGAGGCAACTGTTCCATCGACTAATTATTCTTACTGCCAAGAAGTTTCTTATTTCCAGGTTGGATTTCTCTCTGACTAGCTTCCAGAATAGAATGGAATGGAATGGAATGGAATGGAATGGAATGGAATGGAATGGAATATAAGTCTTTATTGGCCAAGTGTGATTGGACACACAAGGAATTTGTCTTTGGTGCATATGCTCTCAGTGTACATAAAAGAAAAGACACATTTGTCAAGAATCATGAGGTACAACACTTAATGATTGTCATAAGGTACAAATAAGCAATCAGGAAACAATATTAATATAAATCGTAAGGATACAAGCAACAAGTTACAGTCATAAGTGGGAGCAGATGGGTGATAGGAACGATGAGAATAGTAATAGTAATGCAGCCTTAGTGAATAATTTGCTAAACAAATAATTCCCTCACCACTGTCAGAGTGATGGCGTTCTGGAAAAAACTGTTGTGTCTAGTTGCCTTGGTGTGCAGTGCTCTATAGCGTCGTTTTGAGGGTAGGAGTTGAAACAATTTATGTCCAGGATGCGAGGGGTCAGTAAATATTTTCACGGCCCTCTTTTTGACTCGTGCAGTATACAGGTCCTCAATGGAAGGCAGGTTGGCAGTAATTGTTTTTTCTGCAGTTCTGATTATCCTCTGAAGTCTGTGTCTTTCTTGTTGGGTTGCAGAACCGAACCAGACAGTGCAGATGACAGACTCAATAATTCCTCTGTAGAACTGTATCAGCAGCTCCTTGGGCAGTTTGAGCTTCCTTTGTTGTGCTTTTTTGATGACGTTTTGATGTTAGGTGACCATTTTAGATCTTGAGATATGATAGAACCTAGAAATTTGGAGGTCTGTACTGTTGATACTGTGTTGTCTAGTATTGTAAGAGGTGGTAGAATGGGAGGGTTTCTCCTAGTCTACCACCATTTCTACGGTTTTGAGTGTGTTCAGTTCCAGATTGTTCCGGTCGCACCACGAGGCTAGTTGTTCAACCTCCCGTCTGTATGCGGTTTCATCCGTTGTCTCGAATAAGACCAATCACTGTTGTATCATCTGCAAACTTCAGTAGTTTAACAGATGGATCGTTTGAGATACAGTCATTGGTATATATAGAGAAGTGGTGAGAGTACACAGCCTTCCAGTTATATACATGTTATAGATTCTACCCTATCTAACTGCTTTCATTTTTATTTTTCTCCTGACATATTCAACTCTCAGTTCTATATAACAAAATGGGAAAAGCATTCTCTTATATACAGCCATTTTTGTTTCTATCAACAAATGTTTATTCCTTAATGCAGACTTCTACTACTAATTTTTCTACCAGCATTAGCACATTTTAAAATTTTCTCCATATTGAGGTAGGAAATTTATGAAAACTGAAATAAGCTCTAAATCTCCTTTCCCAAACCTTAACAAGAATACAACTCAGTTATGAAGCACTTACTGATCCATTTGTAAAACTGTGAGGTCCATGGTCAGAAATTAATTCAGAATGCAGATGGCTTTATTTAAGTTGTACTAGTAAATTTGATGTTACCAGTAATTTATGAGACTGTATCTCAAACCTCCAAATATATTCATTTGAATAATTTATACATTAGATATATAAATTTGATGTTGATATGACTGTTAATGTGACCAATCATCACCTTCTGCAACTTATCCACCAGGAAAGTAGTATTAGAGCTATCCAGCTCATGATCTCTACTTAATACCATCAGAGACCACTTGTAAATCAATAGAATCAAAGGAAGCATATTTCCTGTATCCAAACTAAGTTTTAATCTCTGAAAAATCTACAAGTAACATATGATGAATGAGTTTTATTTGTTGCAATAGTTGTTTGACTTTACTGTTCAGTTTTTCCTGTCTTTGTGGCTCAGTAAAAAAGCTGTTTTCACCAAATTTCTCTGTTATGCTTAACTATAACAGAGGTTGATGCCTTTTTTGAAATAGGATCTTAAATTATTATTAAGTTCTTGTTCATTTTAAAATTACATTCGCTGATCCCCAAGTATATCTTAACTATAATGTATTTAATTTCTTTTCAGTCCTTTCTGCAGGAAATGCTGGAAATCCATAAAATTCCTTGTGCTCGACAATCATTTCTGTATGGAATATTGGGTGGTCTAGGTGTAGGGCTTGGGCACTTTTTGGCAACTAGTAAGTAAAAAATAAAGACCTGTTAATAATTTATGAGATTGTATGTAGAGTTTTGTTTTTTTATTTTCCCATCATACTTTCTCAGATTACTATTTGCCATCTACGCACTATTTTAATAAACACAGTTGACACATCTTTCAAAGTAGTGCTTCTGTCACTCTGCATTCCTTCCTAGAAAAAGTGCATATTGTCAACAATCCCTAAGCTTTGAATATTGGCAGCAAACTCTAAACTTCTAAATGTTAATTAAAATTAATAGTAAAATAATAATTCAGCGATCAAATTAATAGTAAAAAAATAATTCAGTGATCAACCAGTCTGTTGCAGTCATTAACTAGACTTGTGCTTTCCAAATTGTTCTGTAGTGATGATCTCATGTTTAATGCAGTGTTTCACTAAATCCCATTCAACTAAAATAAGTATTCCAACAATGATTTATTCTATTGTTACTTTAAACTTCAGAAATAACTTTATTTTGGATTGTTTTACTGTGATTTCCTATATTTATGTTATTGCTCCCTTATCAATACATGTTCACTTTGAGTAAGACAACACTTTTCTCATCATCAGGCAAAGTGAGACGATCCTATAACTTGGGAGTAGGAGGTTTCTTTGTGACGACGTTAGGATGCTGGTGGGTATAATTCAAAAATTATGATATCTTACTGTTTTAAGATTTATCATGCAAATATTTTTTCTACACTTTTATTAGTAATCATACTTGGTACTTATTTACTAATTATCATTTGTAGTAAGATTTCCTTATTACCTGGAAGAATTGTACTTTCTATGCATCAGTCCAAATTTATACCCAGTTGGTCTCATTGGCAACAACGACCAAATTTTCTTCCATAATTTCCATATAGAACTTGGTTGATTTCATAATTGGCATCAAATTGTGATTCCAAAATTGTTTATTGTGAGCCACCCAGAATTGATTTTTTTAATTGGCAACCATACATATTTTTTAAACTAGGTAACCAAGAGGCTTTTAAAATTTCCAACTAGTTGCTGTTCTTTAAAAAAGGCTATTGCAATGAAAAAGAGTAGGCATGTCTGCTGTTTTTTTGTGTAGGCATAATGGGGAAGGCATTTGAAATAGCTTCCATGGCAAGTACTGGTGGAAGTCTGACGTTTTTGGACTGACACAGAAATATATAAATATGAATGGCAATAAAATATTTTTGCATAAGGGACAGAGAAAAATGTTATGTAGCAAGTGTTCTTTAAGATTAATGTATGTCAGTCTGACAACAGCTGGATTTATATTCTGTGAAAAAGGGATCATGCTTTTTTCCTATCTAGTTTAATTGCTATAAAGCAAACAAAATATAAATAATAATGCAAGTGATAATCATGTGCTTTTTTAAAGGTTCTATTGTAGATACAATAATGCAAAACTAAGGTTTCAGCAACGCATGGTTCAAGAAGCGATAAAAAACAAGATACTGTTTGAAGGCACGGAGTTTGATCCCACAAAGAGAGAAACAAATCATGAAAAAAGCCGTTAGTTTTGGTAATGCCATTAAAATATTTTGTACTGATTATGTGTATTTACTGTACCTTACTGTAATTTGATGAAACATTTCTTATATTGTTAAAAAAATATTCTCATTTTAACACTGGTTTGTATGTAAATATACTGCTTTGAGAGCATGGCAGAAATCTTTCCAAAGTGGCACATTCTAGCAATGTTTTCCCTGATGAATTAAAAATATAGCAACAGCACATTGAAAGCTTTATCCATTGGACAAAATAGTCAAAACTAAAGGACAGTAGTGGTTACTTTGATCTTAATGAGATACAGCAGTCTTTTTTAAGTTTCCCTCAGCTACTGCCTCTGAGCACAATTTTCCTGTTCGCAGTACCTATTTTAATAGGAAATGGAATAGTAGTTTGCCTGAACTCACGCTACAAAGTACGAATATATTTCGAATGCTAGAATTTTTGATGATCATGCAAAATATTTACTGGATTCTAGTGTTAGCCATACCTTTGCTCTGTAGATTTCAATCTCTTTCTAAATTGCTATACTGCATTTGTTTTTTTTCCCTTTTCAGAATTTTTCATCTGTAAAGGTGCAGTGCCTGAGGACTTTAGTTTCTAAGAATTGTCACTTGATTTATATATAGTAATGCAGTTTTTTTTATTTGAAACATTTCCACTGATTAGAACCAGATGATGTAACTAGATGACCTTGTGCCAGTCATTCCTTCAGTCATAATTTGTGCAGGCTTTGCATCAAGCTAGTGTATGCATGCATGTAAAGCATGTTATCTACCTATCACTTTTTAAAAATTGGCATTGTTATAAAGGATCCAAATAGTTGAAAAAACATTTTACCGAAATGTACTAGAATATGTTACTGATCTCTTAATGAGCCACTGATCTTGTAGAATACCTTATTGCTAAAAAAGCAAATGATTCTCCTTTCCTTACTTTTAATTGAAAAAAAAATGTATACCTAGTAGAAAAACTCAGTATGTTCATTTAATTGCATATTGGTGTACAAAAAAGTATTTATAAAGAACACAGTATATTAATGTATGCTTTGAATGCAGTACTTTTTTCCAATGGTCTGTCCAAATGCACTGAGAAATCATGTAGTAAATCTAACAGAAGCTGCTGAGTTTCTTTGCCCAAGTCAAAGTTGCAACCACACATCCCAAATTCTGTAATGATTAAATCTCACTAAATGTTAAATGAGAGGTCAATGGTGCTGAGCTTGTTTTCTTGCAGACCTTTAATTACCCAAACTAGGTAACATCATCACGATGTCACCTAGTTTGGGTAATGAAACAAGCAAGCTCAGAGAATACCAAGGACCCCTCATTTCAACCCTGAGCTACAAATATTTTCCTTTACTGGTAAATCTTAAAACCTACTTAGGCTCAACTGATTTTTGGTAGGGATTGTAGATTGTTAGCACCTATAGGAATTGTAAATTGGAAATATAGTAATATTTTTTCTATTCATGTCCACCACAGTTCTACAGGGTTTATATCCAATTTCAAAATCTGTACCTGGATTTCCCAAGTATATAGCTCTCCACAGAGACCAATACTTGTCCCTCAATATGTAAAGAAACTAGTCATGAAAAGTTTTTGTATTTTTGAAAATAGTAAAATACTGTTTGAAACATTGCTTCATCTTTGAATTTTTTTTGAAGTTGTCTGAAGTTCAACTTATCTGATTTTGTTTTCTACAATGTCAGCAGCCATTTTAAATCTATCATCTTATGATTCAGTAAGAAAAATAGTGTTCCTAGATTTGTTTAACCAGCCAACCAACCCTATTTTATTCACTTAATTTTGTATGATCTCAACAACTTAAAACATGACTCTAGGCAGCTTACAATTATCAGTGAAAATCAAACTCAATCCAAATAATCACTAATTGGTGATTTTAGGCAGCAGCTTGCATTCCACTTATTTTCCTAAACCTGGGAAGTACATTTAGCCAAGTTATTGGTCCAAAGTCATGCAGCAAACTTTTTGGCCGAGAATGGGACTTGAACCAGTGACTTCCCAGCCCCAATTAACTTGTAATTCTCATATAGCACTAGAACATGGCATGAAACACTCCAGGACATTTTGAGGAGCCTGGTCCGTTTTATTATAAACATACTTAGTTTTTGGGAAACCTAGAGAAAAAGTAATTAGTTAATTCCATTTTCAGCCAAAGTTGTAAACTGATAGAACAGTACTTATGTTCTATTAGGAACCTGGCTGCACAACTGGAGGTAAGCAGCAGTTGAGCAAGCAAAACCATCCCTCCCAAGCTGTGGGAAAATTATCTTCCACTAAACCAATCCCTGGTGTCAAAAAGGTTGGGGATCGTTGGCCTACAACACACTTGTTACTTATTTTGAAAATGTATATGGCAGCCTATCTGTAGCTAACAAAGCATAAAACAGTTAACATGTATAAAAAATAAATATGACTGGTAAAATGCACCAAAACTAAAACATGTAACAAAATACAAAGAGGGACTTGCTAGCATCTTGGCCCTAAAGCCTGAAAGAAACAGCAGGTGGTCTGGGAAGCCAAGAAAATTGGAACCACCTGAAATTCAGCCTTTTCCACAAGGAAGACTTCTAACAAAGGCTGCATGCCTTTTAGGTCCCACAAGGAATTACTGTTTCATAGAAGAGACCTGGAATATATGTACGCTGCCAGATCCGGTAGAACAGACAAAAACCACTGGTGATAAGACAGTCCCTCACAGTTGTTTTGGCCTTGTGCTGTGCAAGGTTTAAAGGTGACAATCAGCAACGCATTCAGAAACTTGTTGGAAGCAAATACAGTGGCAGAATGCCTGCACTGCTACTTTCTATGTTACCTGATTTTTTAAATGTTTTTCAAGTGCGTGCCCAGAGAATGCATTGTAATAATCCAACTAGGAAGCAACTAAGGCATGAAATACATATCTTGATCTGGAAATAGGACCAACTGCTGCACTAAGTGGATGTGTTGCCACCTGCTTGAGCCAAAGCCAAGAGAATTGTGAAATTATGTAGTGTGTACAATCATAAAATAGCTTCCTCCAAACTTTCTTTTCAAAAACTAAAGTAGCTTCCCAAATATTTTTTACTGTCCCAAAGGGTCTTTTTTTAAGAGCAAACATATCCCTTCACAGAAAACCAATTTTGATATTATCATATACATAATTGTCATATTGCGTACCTACATGAATGCAGATTGCTTAATAGAGTAGTTTCCTAGTAAAGCAAATCTAGGAATAACTTGTTCATGTTAGTAAATATTGTAGGAATAATACTAAGTCTGAAAATGCATGCACTAAGCTCCCAAAAATCCATCCAAAGCATCCCAAACCTTTCTTAGCCCAAATACAAAGGGGGAGAGGAATAGAAGGGAAAGGCACAAAATACAACAAATAAATTAGGGAGAAATGATTCTCAGGCGTGCCTAAAATTTATTAAGGCCAAGTGCATTTTGGGAAACAAATCTTTTTTTCAATCAAAATAAATTCTATTACTTGTTTTCAAGGACATCAGTATTTTGCTGAAAGCTATTAAAATCTATGGATAATATGTTTCCCAAGAACTAGAAATGCTGAAGATAGTACATGCAAACCATGACTGCCAACTTAATGGAATTCACAATAAAATGCACAAAAATGTCCACTTTCATTTTACTCCTGTTAAACTCAATTATTCACTTGTACCCATACTCCCAAAGCAATTCTTCTCTGCAACTAATTTCATCTATATTAAACTGCAGTCACAGTTCTGAAAAATTCTGGTAATGAAGTTAGGAGTTTAAGCACTATTAGTGGACATAAGAAAGCCATTATCAGCTTTAGTGTAGTAACTTGCAACACAGGAATTCAAACTGCAAAAATAATAAACAGGCATATTTCCATATTTTCTATTAAAATGACAATTTGTGTAGGGTTCTCTCCCCTATATCATAGGATGTGGAGAGCATACATTTGAACCTTCTCAGAAATCAGATTACTGTAAACATTGAAGCTAACTGTTTCATTAAAGGGATTTTAGACCAATGTGGTGAGAATCCCAGAGTAAGAGTAAAATGATTTTATTTTATTGCAAACAAACGGCTAAAGTTAATTTCTCCACCTACTTTCTTTAAAGTAAATCAGCAGGCTAAGGAGACACACCCATCTGAAAACTAACATGATTAAAAATTAGATATAAAATGGGTGAATCACAATTTCATTTGTTTACAAAATGGTGGAGTATACTACTACAAGCACACTAAATACACAGTATTTGAGGGGAAAGGGTTACAGACACACAGCTAACTTCATATAGATCCCATTAGACAACTGGATTTACAACAAGTTTGTTTAATAAGAAATGGGCAGAGCCAGCTTTTTCAGAATCAAAATGCAGAACAATGGAAAAAGTTGATGATGTGTACCTTCACAAGTTGAGCCTCTACAGACAAATGCAACCAGGTTAGATGTGCACTCCACCATCACTATTTAGCTTTTAAGGTTTTGCCTCTTCAAAAACATTGCCAAATTTAGAAAAAGAAAGAAAGAAAATATCTTTCTTTATTGCCAAAAGACTGTTTTGATTTTTCTTCCCTCTTCCATACCTAAAAACTGTGTAGAGAGGATGGAGTGGAAGATGGAGTGCAATTAATGTTATTTACATTGTATTGGGGGGGGGGGGCACAAAAAAGCCTGGTTGCTAAATATTCTGTTTTGATGACTCACGACTGTTTCCTAGAAATTGAGGGGAGGAGAAAAAAATCTTTAATCAGAGGACACCAGATACAAAGCAACATTTTACTTTTGTGGTAAAAAAAAAATCACATTTTACAGATAAAATGTAAGAACCCTGAAATACTGACACATTCGCTCATCGTGCACAATGCTGAGGTTCTTTTAAGATTCACTTTAAAACTGCAATTAAAAATGTACAAAAAAAAAACCAAAAACCAAAAACCCACAAAGCTTTTAAAAAAGGAACCTGCAGGCACTTCCTCTTGTGGAATGTTTAAAAAGTTAGCCTACTAAAGAAAACAGTCGATTTCTTGTGAAGGTTTTGAAGAAATATGGATCAGTTCATTTTTACTTGGGAATTCAATAATATCCTTGGTGGTAATGCTGACTCCATGGCTTCTGACCCCAGAATTGCTGAAAAAGAACAAAGAGAACACAATGTTTTGTCAAATTTAAGTTCATGGCTTACTTATGAGTCTTATAAAAAGAAAGAATGAGGTATATGCAAACAAAAATTATGTTTTATTTAAAATTGAGAAGCATACTTACACCCTGCTGCCACTGGTTGTAGCCCTGAGATTGATTTTTGTAGCCACGATTGTTTCCCCTTCCTCTGAAATTCTACAGCAAAACAAGAAATGGGTTGAAATGGGTTCTCTGTTGAACACAAATCTCTTGTCAATCCAATCATTTTAGTTGAGAAAAAGTTTTTGTACTCCAGCTAGATATAAATTCTGTCTATTAAGAAAATGATAAACTTATTACTAAGAGCATTTTCCCAATACACCACAGTATATTTGAAAATGTGTTTGCAAAAGCTATTTCTTATCAAGCACAACAGCCATGACCATTTAGAGAGAAACCTAAATGCTATGGTTCAGGTTAATAGCTCTGATTATACTATGCAATACTGCACTAAATATAATTGGAATCTGCCAGAATTCTAGATTAAAATTTATTGTTTTATTTTAAAAAGACCTGACTCAACCTACAAGTTAACAGTTTAGGACTACATCCAGTTAGCTTAATAGCCATTATTTGAGGGGGGGAAATGTAGGGATTAGGAAAACAACTGATTGCACACTTGTATTAACACAAAATGTGGCTGGTGCTTACTGTTCTTGGTCGCATTTATGTTATATGTCTATGTCTTTATCATCTTAATCATTTGGAGTCTTGATTACAACTGCACACAAAATGGCATTACAAATAAATGAGTATGGATATCATTCCTTGATTAGAGATCACTGGAATCGGGTAAAGCATGTAAGAAAAAAAACTGATTCAAAGTAAAAGTAACTGAAATGTTATAAATTTTAAAACTTTAGACATACTATCAGTAACAGGTTCCTTCAAGTTTAGTTATCAGAGCAACATACTACTTTTAATTAAATCTAGATTGATTACTGAAAGCAAATTATTCTAGAAATTAAGACCATCTTCTTGGTTCTAACACATTACCTGATTATAATTCCCTCTGTTGGGCATTCCACCTCTGTTATAATTTCCTCTGTTTGAATAGCCTCCACCGCCGCCACCTCCTCTTACTGGGAAGACAGGACCACGAGGATATGGATAGCCTATGGCTCCACCACTGCCGCCACCACCTCCACCTCCACGCTGGGGCATATTGCCACCTCTCCTGTTATAGCCGCCACGATTTCCAGGGACTGTGAAGGGAAAATGCTACTGATTCGATGTCTTTTTTCTTTAAACCTATTAACCCAGAAAGGCACACACAACTACAAGCAACTGCTCCCCTTCATTGGTTAGCCGCTGCCCAACACCCAGGTTGCCATGAACTTTGCAACTAGAATCCAAACTTCAACTGGCAAACATCTGCAGGATCCCAAATGGAGTTCCTTAAGAATCACTGTAGTGAAAGGAAATGACAAGTCCCAACTTTTTCAGCCACCACCTGTCACTTTCATATTAACCATGAATCAAGACTTTACAAAAGGGATACCAACAACTGCATAGCAGTCTTTATCCTACTTTACAAATAGTGATACTGCCTTGTGTCTGAGCCCGAGAACTTATTGGAACTAGATAGCTGTAAACCCTTCACAGCTCTTTTCTTCTTTAGGATCAGGCATTT
Organism: Diadophis punctatus similis; assembly: GCA_023053685.1. Taxonomy (NCBI): domain Eukaryota; kingdom Metazoa; phylum Chordata; class Lepidosauria; order Squamata; family Dipsadidae; genus Diadophis; species Diadophis punctatus. The sequence continues at coordinate 70,416,075 of JALIGW010000001.1, read as the reverse complement.
AAGATGATTCCTACAATATACCGAACATAGAAGGACAAGTTGCACTACTGTCTACCTCCTCCTCTGAAGTTGCCACGCATGTTAAATCCACCACGTCCTCTCTGTCCACCTCTGTTAAACTGGTTTTTACCACTCTTTTTATTACTTTTCTTTGAACCAGTATTCTGCTTTTTTTCTGGAGGAAGGGCCTTCTTGCTTTCTTCTTTGTACTGCTCCAGAAGTTTTTGAGCTTCATCTTTTTGCAACTCTACGTAGATTATTTCATCAAAACATTCTGACACCTCTGGCAGAGTAAAATTTCCTATAAGACAGAGAGCCCTCAATATTCAGTATTTATTTCTGAAACCATTAGAATAAGCCAAAGTTCCCCTCCTATATAAAAGGAATATAAGACAGGTGATCTTCAACTCAAGATGCTAAGAGCAAGATTCTCGAACACTTGACACATTCTCCCTATAAGGTTGAACTGGGAATACATGTCCACTAAACATGTTTAGCTTCGTTTTCTAGGGCACTTTAATGCCAAGACAGCTTTGTGCATCTGCATGAAGCATATCATGACTGAATAGTGTTAAGGACTGCAGCAGAGGGAACACAATATAGTGTTGTCTTAACAAAGTTACAGAAGTCTTCCAGTTTTTTTTAAAGAGGCATTAATTGTTTAAGGCAAGAAATTTTGAATCTTTATAGATTTTACATTACTCCTTTAAACAGATACTCAACATCCTAGAACACAGTATAGATTATGTTCCATGCCTTTCATTTTGAGCACTGCATGCTCTGGAAGATCTTTTCCCTCCACCTCTGCCTTCTTTTGTGTTCTTTGCTTGTAGTCTTCATCTTTTGGGCAAACAACAACTGCTTTGCGCTGGAAGCCTGCAAACAGGCACATTTTTCTCCTCTGCGCAGCTGCAGACACATTTGTCTGAAAAAAATGCAGTAACTTACTACACGTAGCTGTCATTGTTAGAGCTAAGTTAAATTAGTGTGCTTAGATTTCACCTCCATATGTATAATGCAATGAAGTTTACAAGTAGAAGGAAGTTATGTACGTTAGGCCGAGATTCTAGGGTAACAATTTTCCCCGATTTTAACTGTATTTTGAACACAATTGCTGTAATTTCAACTTTATGCATCAAATACTTATTTCCCACTGAAGTTTACACTATATGCCCCTTACTTAAACTGCAGCTTAATTGCATTAGTAACAAGGAAATCTAGCCCCCATACCTGATCCAGAATAAAGTTCCGTTTCTTACGAGCAGCAATCTCAATAAATTTGCCAAGACACTGAGGTGCTCTTTGAAGCAGTGTGTTAAGTTTTCCAGTGTCAGCCATTTGCCGCTTAAAACCTGCAACCTATAAAAATCAAAGTAGCATATATATCATTTCTGATTTTAAGTTTACTTTATTATCCATGTTAAGCTTAATAAATTAAAATGTCAAAAATAAAGCCACTTTATCCTTTCACTAAAGACACCAAATCTTAAGAATTAAACATGCTATCCCAATTTATTTTCAAAGTGTCAACTTGATTAGCCAGTTGCAACATCTTTCAAATCAGAAACACTAATTATTGGAATGTCAAATAAATAACAAAAAGAACTGTTTCATCTGAACAGCCAGGAGTTTTAATATTACCTTTCAATCGAGAATCTGAAATACAGTAACAGCCACATTTCCAAATATAAGAATGAGCAATTTAATGAATTTCCACCTCACGTGAACAACTGTCCCTGCTCTTTCCAGTAATGTCACATCCTCAATGAAAATCACACAACTGATAAGACTAGTCAACCAAATGACCTGTAACTCCACTGCCAAATTATTTACAACAATCTTAAAGTTTCTATATATAAAAATTGTGCAATAAATTAGTACAGTAATATCTCACCATCATTTTGTCCATAATAGTATTTGTTCCAAGGATGTTGTATTTTCCAGGATTATCTGTTGAATGTTTGGTGACCCATGTAGTCTTTCCAGCCCCAGGCAAACCAATCATCATGACCACCTAATGAAAATGTAGTCATGATTTTAATTATAAGGCCTCAAAATAAAACACTTCATTATCTACCCAAATGTTTGACTTGTACTAAAAGCCTTCAGCATTGCAGGACACAGTAGGTAGCATAAAAAACAATTCTTCCTTCTGAAGGCACTAAATTTTTATATTAGTTCAAAAATGGGCTATTACTTACTTCACAGTCTTTCTTATGTTCTGGTCCTTTGGGTCCTCTAACTCTATCTTCCAGATTAACATTTTGGATGAATGTATACTCCTCTGGTATGGGAAAATAAGGCTCATCCTTCTGGCCAAAGTTGAATTCCACTGCACAATTATGGCAGAGGACATGTGGGAAAATGGGCCGTTCAGAAAGAACGTCTTTAGGGATCTTGAAAGCAATTCCAAGGTCCTGCCCATTCTTTGAATAAGAGAGTTCCACCTCATCACCATCAAAATTCTGCCATAACAAAAAATACTTTATTAACATAATGGCAAATCCTCAGTAGTTTAAGATATCAGAAAGAAACCGTAAATCTAAACCAATTACTAGTTAAAATTTAACAGTAAATTTTAGACTGAAGGTCAAGTAAAGCTGTAACAAAACTAGAGAAACAGTCTGAAAAATGTTCTAATCTATTTAGGAGTGTTTTGGTTAACTCCTCCCTGACTATCCTGTTTCAAAGCGGTTCAGTGCTATTAAGTAAATTCGCCAAACAGAAGGAATTAAGACATGAGGGTCCAGATGAAATATATTGTTTTAATATTCATCTTCTGAACATCTCAAATAACTTCCAGTTCAGAGGATTTATTGGTTGAAACTTGTCTGTGGAATGACTTGGTACAAGAAAAAATTCAGCAGGCTTAAAAGTAAAGGGAACTTTCCCAAATTTTCATTACTGTAACAAAGTTATCCAGTTAGTTGTTCGTTATTAAAAATTACAAACACACAACAGCAAATACGGAACATGTACAACCCTAATAAGATAATGAAGACTTACAGCAAAACATCCGATCACATCATTTTCATCAAATTTCTCACCAAAATCTTCAATCTCACAATTGCATGTCTTTATCCCTTTTAATGAGTATCCATAAGAGAATTCCTCCTCACCTAATAAATGTGAACAATTGCAGATGAGGCTTTCAAACTGTCAAAAACACAAAAACTAACTACTAATGGCACAAGGCAATATATATATTGGAGAAAAGGAGCTATAGTTTTTTGGCAGGGAGGGATGTTAAAATGCTTATGCCAATGGAGAAAATTCCACTGTTTTCTATTCAATGAGATTCTCTGTAGCATTCTATGCCAATCTCTGAAAAATTATTTTTCACAAGCACTCACCAGTAAACCCATTATCCTAAAGGGAGTCAAGAAGGTAAATTTATTTATTTATTTTGCTGTTCTTATATGCCGCCCTACTCCCTAGGCGTAAATGAGAGAATAGAGGTAAACTTGAAAAAAACCAGTGATGTTTCTAAGCGTTATTACCTGTAACTCTTTCCTTGACGTACGAGAAATTCCATCCAGTATTATCCTACGTAGAAGCTACACTTTCTATATTCCAATGCAGAACTTCCAAAAGTGAAAACTTTTTTTGTAACTTATGTTGATTTTTATAACATTTTAATCACTGTATTGTGTGCCTTGAAAGCTTAACACAAAACATTTCATTTTCACTTGTTGTGAATACAAAATCTAGTTTCAGGTGCAAGTCATATCCATGAATATTTCAACTTTGTAAGAATACCAATGTAACAAAACTTCAAGACAAAAGTTTTGTATACCCTGGCCTAGCATGCATATAAAATATAGCAGATCACATACAAGCTGCTTCATCTTTCCTTTACTAAGGGAACCGAAGAATAAAATGTTTAGTTAAGAATAGAAGGGGGGAAGAGGGACCAAAAATGCCTAGCCTAACTGGTCAGCTATCATATGTACACTTAGCTAAATTTGTTATATAAATAAAATGTAATTAATTCCAAACAGGCTGTAATGAACCAAAGTTTTTTTAAAAAAAAATTGAAGTTTTTAAAAACTTTTAAAATTGAAGTCCCTGCGGAGTTGAGCGGCATATAAATACAAATAATAAATAAATAAATAAATTTGCTCTCTCTCATCTCAGAAGGGCAGAAGCTTAACTCCACAGAAAAATCAGGAAAAAAAATCTTACCAAGCAGCATCCCACTTGTGTTTAGTGACCAGCCAACTCTCACTTCATGTATGTCAATGTCTTTTGTATACAGATGCTTAACAGGAATTTTTTCAGTTACCTATTCCACAGAAAATAATATTTAGTTTTGACAATAAAAACAGCTAAAAATATATTATACCACCAGGGATTTCTCTTCAGAATTTCAGCCAGACACACCCATCTTTCCTCCCCACTTTTCATGCTATACCCATATTGAATATAACTGTTTTTCGCATGGACATTTTCTTGCTATTTTTGCAAACCTGAACTCAAAGACACATTTCCTCTTGTGTATGGATGGTGCTATTTTGGTTACACAGAAGTCCACATTTTAATTGTTTTAATAAACTGTTGATATTGAATTTAATATTAATCATATACATTCTTCCCAATAGGCAACAATTCTTTTCGGGTAAGCTTTTTCTTTAAAAGCAAAGGGGGTTATTATACTTTTTAAGTATTAATTTTTAATTAAGCCTGGTACATATTCATAACACCTTCAGATACCAACAAAGTATCTTCTTTGCCTTTACATGTTATTTCAGCAAAAACACTTTCAGCGTCAATGAGCACCTAACACCACTATTAATTTCACTTACTTTCATCTCAAAACAGACTTTTCCTTTCGAAACTCCATAGGACGCTCGTCCTCCAGCCCAGAGAAAGGCAAAACTTTCCATAGTTAATGAAGAAGCACTAAAACGATCTCTTGAGATTTTAAAGTGTAGGTCACAGTTATCTGTCCCAAAAAAAGGGGGGAGGTGGGATACAGTTGAAATATGTTGTAGTACATTCCAACATGAACAATGTCTATGGAGATTTTCAGTCATCCAGGTCATGGTTGTCCCAAAGATGCTTTTTTTCAACAGGCAACTGGACTTTCTGGTTTTTCTTCGAAGCAAAATGTCTTCAAAGAAAAACCAGAAAGTCCAGTTCCCTCTTGGAAAAAAAACACCTTTGGGACATGAAAATGAATAGCATCTTTAAAAAATGTGGTTCAAATTATTTTGATTTAAAAACAACTTGCATGTATGTATTTCTGAATTACCATGGGTGTATCTGTAAATGAATTCAGCCCACCTCTGTAAAAGCTCCAAAACAAAGCAGTAAAATCAATGTATAGGATACTTAAATTGACTCCAGAATTAAGATTTTCTACATGCAGCTTGGGTATAAAGTGTGCTTGTCATGCATTTAAACAAATGTGGATATAAAATAGATGATCTACCTATTAGTTGATGATTGGATGACCTGTAAAATTTTCCAAACTCTTTTTAACAACAATACACAGAAAGTCAATGTTCAAGTTGCCCTTGTATCAATTATTTCATATCCTTTATTTACAAAGCAGTTACCTTTGACCAAGAGCTTTTAATGCTCCATGAATCAGATTTTGAATTCTGTTGAGCATCCTGGATCAATACTCAGATAACTATGCAAACAATTTCAATTAGATTGCATAAGCAAATAATTTGCTGCAGTTCCTTATCTAACTTGCTTACTTCTGTGTGTTCACTAACAGGTATCCAGCATAGGACAGTGAACACAACACTAGCAGCAAAATAAATGCCAAAAGTTTGCCCTACTTTTCTTTGGCGTATGCTCCTTTATATGCTTTGCTATGTCTAATGTAGCAGAAAATTAAAACAGTACACAAGATGGTTTTCAAGACAACTTAAGTGTCATGTTAAGCAATTTTCAATGGTGCTTTAAAAACTTTTGAACAAAGAACATCAAAATAATCACACACTTCCCAAATTGATGTTAACATAGAATCATATTATAAATACAAGTCATACCCAATAGCTAAAACTAGGTTTCCAAGATAACTTAGAATGTTTGATAACTTGGTTTTTACATTTTTACACTAATCTGTCCATATTGTATGAAATGACAGTATTCTCTTTCTGTGTTTCCCAAAATTTCTATATCATTTTCAACTTGTGGGGTACCTTGAGATTTATAGATGGGTACTGAGAAAAATATTTTTCATCAATTTCAAGATCTTCTGACAGATACTACCAGATTCACTCAAAGCAGCATAATTTGATATTAAGGTATTCAGAATATTTTTCCCTTCAATGCCAAACTTAAAATTCTGGCCCCTTAACAGGACTTAAGGCCTGTAAAGTATACTTATTCAGAACTAAGCCTCCCTGGATCTGGTAGCTCTCTATCCCAAAATGAAGCTTACTGTTCATTCAAAACTACAGTGAACATGCAAGCGATAGGCTTTTTTATAAAACAGAAGTAATAGTTTTCTTCAATAGCCATGCTCCATGTATTAGGTACACTTTTTTAAAAATAGAGCTTTAATCACATATCAATTAAACCATTCATGGGCAACATAGCATGACAAAACTGAAGGAACCTGCATCAAAGAAAAATCTGATATATTGTAAACTTGATACACATATTATTATACTGATTGCTATCAGTTTGCAATACTTTACCAATGCAGGCTTATGTGCTTCGTTCCACTTTATTACAGCTCTGAAAGTAGTACCCACAATATAAAATTCCAATAGCTTTTTATGGAAAATGATATTTTAAAAATTCACCAGTAATTAGTATTTTGCATCATATTGGCTTTGATGGGAATATATAAATTACAATTTCTCTATAACAATAACTTGAATATAAGCAGTTGATTTTTAGTTCAAATGTTCATATCATAAAAGTATTCGGAATGACTACAGTAAGATTTTCCAAGTAAAGCTCTAAAATATATCCATTTTATGTGTATTACAACCACAATCCTACACCCATGTACCATTGAATAATTCCTACTAGCTCAAAGTTCAGAATGTAGGAGTGATGAAATTATATACACACATACACACACACAAAGAGCTGTGTAGCAACCCAATGTTGAAGGGGAAATGATAATTCAGAGACTAATATAGATGCTAGAAACATAGTTAATTTTAAAAGATAAAGTTAGGCATAGGTACAAAATACACTCAATCTATACCTATGTATGTTGCACCACTTTCTTATTTGGCTTTTCAGAATCATCCCATTTCTAAACAATCTTGATAAATTACAATAGTAAGGGACATTGAACAATTAATTCAAATAAAAGCAGAAATTGTACCTCATGTATGATAAGCATAAGTAGATCCTCAAAGTCTTACCAAAGAAGTACCTTTTAAGAGACCAGCACTTTTTTTTACTTACAAGTATCAAGACAAACCACTGTGTCATCAAAGTGTTCATCCTCTTCTTCAACAGGTGGCTGTGGTGATTTGGCCCTGATCAATTAAAAAAAGTACTTGAATTCAACTATCAGAAAACATTTAAGTATTTCATTAAAAAATTTAAATGCCACTTATTACCTGCTATATTTGTTTTCTTCAATATACTCAAAATAGCCTCGTCCGTGGTCTTCCCGCGGTCTTTTCACTCCCCTTTTTTTCTCACCAGGTTTTTGTTCAGATTTCGTTTCTCCTTGGAATTTTTGGAGGAAAAAATAAAGTACATTAGAAGCAATATAGTGGAATGCAAAGGGACAAAAATCCTGCTCTGGAAAAGATACACCCTGTAGCTGACTAAGCAATAACCCATCGCTATATCCATCCACCGCTTTCCGTTTCATTTCCAGAACTAGCGGCCATTTCGCGGCTTCGGAGATCATTTCCGCTCACTAAATTTGAAGGCGGCTCCAGAGATCTCGTAACCCTCACCCAAAGAAACAAGAGGCCTACATCGGAAGAAAAGGATTCGCCCGCCTCCATTATACTTCGCGTTTGAACGCGAGCCCTCAGCGCCTCGCGAGCGGATGTGACGCAGGAGCGCACAAACGCTTCCTCCCCCCGCGCGTTCCACAGCGCGCCCCAGCGGCTCCTCTAGGCCGCCCTTCCCCCGCGCCCCTTCCTCGTTGCTCTCGCGAAATGGCGCAAGCGCCCCTCCCCCTCCGAAACACGCGGCGCGCGAGGCCTGGAAATACCCGAAGGACGAGTTGCCGCGGCCGCCGAAAAAAAAGAAGATGGCGGCGCTCCCCGACCCCGTGAAGAAGCTACCAACCGCCTCCGCCCATCTGGGCTCCACGAAGTACTCACCCGCAGGGCGAGCGGGCCCTCCGGCCTTTTGCTGCTGCGGCTGCTGGGTGGGCGAAAGCTGCTTGGCGCCGGACTGGCCCGAGGATGCAGGAGTCGAAGCCGAGGCCTCCGCAGCGACAGCGCCTTTGCCAGACAATTCTTTCCCCACGGCGCCATGGCCGTTGGCGTTCCCGCTGCTGCTAGTGGTGGACGCGCCGGCGGCGGCGGCGGCGGCGTCTTCCTCCTCATCTTCCCCCTCCTGAAAGCCTTGGTCGTCGCCGTTCTCGTCGTCTTCTAGATCGTCGGCCGCCTCTTCTTCTCCACCGGCCGCCTCTTCACCGTTTTCTTCGCTTAACTCCATGCCTTCTTCCTCCTCCTCCTCTCCCTGGCAGCCGCCGAACTCCGCCTCCTCATCGTCGTCGCAGGCCGCGGCCTGGTCGGGGCCTCCGCCTCCCGAAGCCATCAACAACTGCTCTTGGGCACCTCCGCCGCCCGGAGCGGCTTCTCCTAACTCCTCGATGTTGCCATTGCCGGGCTCGGTGCTGGCTAAGCCCCCTCCACCGGCCTCCTCTTGGTCGAGCGCGTCTTGGAGCCGTTCCATGAGCTCGGCCTTGAGGCCCTTGTCGGAGAGGCGCCGCTTCTTCAGCTCCTCCTTGAGCTCGGTCACCTTCAACTTTTTCACGTTCACCGGCGAGCAGCTCATGGCGGCAGCGGCGACGGCAGGAACTCGATGCGGTCTGGGCGTAGGCGGCTGGCTCGTATGGCTGCGGCAGCTGCAGAAAGAGATCCGCCTGGCGCCAAATCCTTTCACCGAGGCTCGCGAGGCAGGAACGAGGAGCGCGACTCACGGGCTCGAGCACGTAACGCTACTCTCAGCCCGCCCCGCCCCCGCCTCTTCTATAGCCTCGCCCTCTTTGCCACACTGCCTTAGCTCTCCCCTCTGGCGGAGACCTACGGTAAACATGGGGCACCGCAAAAAAAAATCTAAACTGTTCCATGAATTACGGGACAATGTTCCAGATTACGGGATGATGCGTAGACTCACTGGATTCCTTATTGAATTAGATATTAAATATTGCTTATGGTTTTTTTCTAGCAAATTGTAGATTTTAGATTATTTTTGGCACAAGTTGCACATTTTACAGGAAAATTATTGTTTATGACTACATTAAAAAGCATCTAGACAGAAAATGGAAATATAATGGGGCCAAGGGTTGCATTGGTTGCCATGTATTGTAGTGACTCAGAAGCTATGCAACTGCACATACACTAAAAGGAAAAGCAGCCTGAATTCCATCTTTGTCCAAGTCATTTTATTAAAAATTGTTCCGTTTCCACTATCTCAGTCCTTCAATTCAGTGATGGTTGAATGCCCTCAACTATGGAATAGTAGCAGTTAAGATGGCTACACTGGTATCTGAAGATTTACAGATTCCAAAGACTGTCCATCACTGCCAAGGATACCAAATTATAATACCTTTCATACTTCTCTGCATATTTTAATCTGCTTTTATTTTAAATAATGCACTTTGGATTCATATTTGATAGTCTGTTGTATACTACTCAGTTATTCAGCACAATCTTTTAATTCTGTAATCTTTAATTGTTCTGCATTTGTTGGGTTTTATTTATACAGAAGCAAGTTTTACACATTCTTTAACAAAAGTCAAAGAATAAAATTTTAAATTATATATTAGGCAAATTGAGTCAGCCAATCTCAAACATAAGGCCTGCATAGAGCTAAGAATAATTCACTAGGACGCTCTTTTATGAAATATTAGCTATCAGCTTTTTCATGTGTTATATCAATATTTCAGCATATCAGTCACATATTATAGATTCCTAGTGCTAACTGAGTATGTGGACGAGAGGTGACAATTACATGCTTTTTATTTGCCTTAAAATTAGACAATAGATTTAAGTACACTATTGCTGTTTAGAAACCAATGCATATGAAATAATAAACAGTTCATTGCTATCACTTATGGCAAACATTTCATTTTCAAATATTGCCCGATCTTATATCTTTTAGATAATATACAAGAACATGACAAATTAAGTTATCAAAACAATATCAAGAGTTGCTTAAAAAGGTATCTGATTATATTATCAAAGTAAATCAAAATTACATTAAAAAGTCTATTTTTTTCTTTCTCATTCCTCATCTCTACATGCGTCCCAATAACTATAGTATCAATTTTAAAAAATCAAATTCTTAAAATAATTTTGCTTTCATTGGCAATACATGTTCTATCACAGGTATTATAGAGTGAAAGATACACAATTGTAAAAATATGTGCACCCTTCCCCTTTTATCTCAAATGTCCTGGCCTTCAAAATCAGGTGGATGAATCAATTGCTCAGCAGAAAAAAGATAACTGAAGGAACATGCAGTCTCAAAGACAGTGTATGTTGAACAGTGAGGATGATGGCAGAACCGGGCGAACCGGTAGCGGCGGGAGCCTCCACCCACCTGCCCGGATGTCTCTGCGCACACACAGAAGCTTCTGCGCATGCGCAGAAGCATCATGCATTCTCACATGTGCTCCCAATAGCGAACTGGTAGAGAAGGTAATTGAAACACACTGTTCTGTCCCCACGAAGCACACAACCACACAAGCAGTTTGTACACACTAATTTAATGAAACGTCTTAGTAATAATCAAGATGCACACACCAATTTACAAACAAACTGTTGGCAAGCAACCAGCTATCAATCAAGCTTCATTAATAGCTGGTATCAGTTCAAAGAGTTTGAAGACAACGACAGAGCAATTGAGTCTGTTTATCTTACGGAGTTTCCAAGAGTTGGCAAAGTTTCTAGAAATTCGTCCTTGATAATCCAAGCCAGTGCAGAGAATGCCAAAACAAGAGTCATGGAAACAAGCTATGATCAGACAGGTCTCTTTTTCAATTTTTTTCAAATTTTTTGTTCTCTGCAGCTTGTTAGCTGCAACTGATGACCTTAAATAGACTAGGGGAGTGGCCAATTAGCCCCAAGTCTTACTCCCGAGTAGACCTCCTCCGGAGTAAACCTTCCTGCCTCTTAGCAGCCTGCGTGCACTTGCATTCAGGAAAGGAGTAGCCCCTCCTTTCTCAGCACTGCCAAGAGGTACTGAAGGTTCCAAAGGCCCAGGCTGCACAAGCTGCAGGCGGGCCACAACACCCACTACTGCCTGGATGACTGAGAATCTCTATAGACTTCCAGATGTGAAAAGAGTACTGAGTCCTGTGGAACCCCGCAAAGCAGTGGACAAGGACTGGACCTCTTGCTTCTTATCAAAACTGAGAGCAGCCACAGAGGAAGAAAATGAACCAGGACAACACAGAGCTCCCCACTCCCATCACCAAAGCCACTCCAGAAGGATATCATGGCTGATGGTATCAAAGGCCGCTGAGAGGTCAAATAGAGCAAAGATGGTTGCACTACCCCCCCTCCCCTCCCACCAGTTCATCAAAAAGTGCGAATAATGCCATTTCCATCCCATATCCAGGCCTGAACTCTTACTGGAAAAGATAATCCATTTCACCCAGAAAACTTTGGAGCAATATATAAATTATGGTCTGCTTAGTTCTTGCTTAATTTTTTTATATACCCAAATGGGTAAACTATGTAGTTGATCAAACTAATAACTCAGTAATCAATCAAAACTCCCTTTGGTTTTCCATGCATGTGTTCAAAGGAAGCCTTGTTATCAGCTGCTTTAGGCTGCTTTTGGTTTACTGCTATTCCAGAACAGCACATAGAACAAGCAGTTATGCTTTAGTCCAGCGGTGGCGAACCTTTTTCTCTCGGCGTGCCAAAAATAGGCGCGCGCACACCCACCAGCGCTCCCGCGTGCCACTACCCAAAATGCAATGCGCACCCCCCCTGCGCATGCGCACCCACACCTACATGCACGCGCCTGCACCACGCACGCGCCCGCACCGCGCATGCGCACATCTACTGCGCACGTGTAACCGCCCCCTCCTCCTCCTGCTCCAAGCCTCGCACTCCGGGCACAAGCCGGAACGTGAGGCTGACAGCAGAAGGAGGAGGGAGCGGTTACGCGAGCCGCCCAGCCTGCGAAACCGCCCCCTTCTCCTGCTCCAAGCCTCGCACTCCGGGCACCAGCCGGAACGCGATGCTGGCAGGAGAAGGAGAAGGGGGCGGTTACGCGAGCCGCCCAGCCTGCGAAACCGCCCCCTTCTCCTTCTCCTGCCAGCATCACGTTCCGGCTGGTGCCCGGAGTGCGAGGCTTGGAGCAGGAGAAGGGAGCGGTTACGCGAGCCGCCCAGCCTGCGAAACCGCCCCCTTCTCCTGCTCCAAGCCTCGCACTCCGGGCACCAGCCGGAACATGATGCTGGCAGGAGAAGGAGAAGGGGGCGGTTTCGCAGGCTGGGCGGCTCGCGTAACCGCCCCCTTCTCCTTCTCCTGCCAGCATCGCGTTCCGGCTGGTGCCCGGAGTGCGAGGCTTGGAGCAGGAGAAGGGAGCGGTTACGCGAGCCGCCCAGCCTGCGAAACCGCCCCTCCTCCTTCTGCTTCGGGTAGCTCTAGCAGCTCTGCGCATGCGCGCCAGAAACCCGGAAGTAGAATGTGCCGGACCCGTGGCGTGCCAGCCGAAATGGCTCCGCGTGCCACCTGTGGCACGCGTGCCATAGGTTCGCCACCACGGCTTTAGTCTGTTTCCTGATGCACAAGAGTTTCTTCAGTAAACTCTTTCCTCACTCCATCGATTTCATTGTGTCTAAGTAAATCGCCCTGGAATTAAATGAATCTAATAGGAGAGCAGAGTTAGGCTTGGTTACCACATATCTAGGAATGATATTTTTCATAGTCCTTTTTCTCAAATTGCAAGAAAGCTTTTTGCCTGAATATTCTTGGTTACCAATTTTTCCTGAAGAAATTCTCATTTTCTACCCACGTAACAGGATTTGCTTTATGTTATGGTATGTGTCCCATTTACAAAAAATGTTTAAAATATGCCATTTTGGTCTGATCCTCAAGACACATATTGCATTAAAGATGAGCCATTAATCTCAATAATAACAGTAAGAAACTTCTTTTATTTAGATGGGCAGTAGCCTTTTTCTATTCTCTCTGCTCTGTTTCAATGGTAATCTTATTATTTGAACACAATAGAACTAACTTCTCTCTATTGATTATTGTTCCAACTAAAAATTGCATTGCTTTTAACCATGTTGAATTCACCAGATGGTATACAAAGAGCATTTTGTACTGCAAAAATTATGCCTTGATTCTACCAATGCTGAGATAGTGCCAAGACTTTGAATACCTGTATATGTGGAAAGTAATCGTGATGTCTACTGTTTTGAGAATTACAAACTCTAGGCATTTTCATCCTGTACTTTTCTAGTTTGTTTTGTTCATGGAATTAACATGAAGTTACTAAATTATCTTCCTAAAAATTTCTATGACGTGGTATCCCTTCCCTTTCAAATATATTTACTAAAGAATCAATGCAGTCAACCTGAATCTCCTATAAAGAATGCTATTTCTCTGCTAATATGTTCCTTGCTAGGCTTTATTTATTTAGGTCCGTCATTATCTTCAGGTCCATCTGAAGATCTCATTTTCTGAAATTAATTTTCCCTTTGTCTTTTTAATACCTGGATATATTCTCAAAACTCACCCAGGCAATCATAAAATCACTGAATTGAAATGCACCATGGAGCTCTAGCCCAATATATCTTCTGTAGATACTTACACAGACTTATCCAGTATCATCATCTCCATTTATGCATTTTCTCAGGTAAAGAGGCACACCCATTTTAAAAGCCTTTGGCTCTACACTGAGGCCACATCAGATCTCTGATACTCCATTCACACTACACATTCACCAATATTTTCTTTCTGGGTCACTACCTCTATTCATTGTATCACCATCTTTCCATTTCTCTGAAAGACTATGTAATCACTGCCCCTTGAATCTTTTTCTTCACTGTTATCATCCTTCCCAGCACTGTTCCCTCTAAGGTGCGTGGCCGTGCAGCCGCATATGTAATAAGAGAACGCAGAATAAGAAGGCCAGAAGTTTCTAATGGCAGAGGCAGCGCGCCTGCGCGGCCGCACAGATCAAAAGAGAGTGCAGAGCGGCAGTTTCTAACTGCTGCGCGTCGTTTTCTGTTATTACAGGGAACATTGCTTCCCAGTTGCCTTGCCCATCTGTTTCCTATTTTTTTCTCATTTCTTTCTATTTGCTGCACCACACTTTCACTGATACCTCTATTCTTCTTCAATTTATTAGGTTTTCCTTATTAATGCAGTATTTTGCAGACATGGAGCAGTTATAAGGAAAGAACTGACATCCATTCATATAACAATGAATAGATTTTCACTTTTTACAAGGACTGAGTGAGGTTCATCAGCCTGAAGTTCAGACGCAAAATATCAGATAAAGAGATATTAAAAATTAAGGGACAAGATTTTCTAAATTCTTGAATAAATGACAGCTGAGAATTGCAATTTTGCCATTTAGTTTAGGAGGAAAAGAACCATTTTCTTATTTTTTTAATTGTTAGTTGGGTCTTAAGGTTGTTTCTTGCAATATTTCCTATTAGTGAAAAGCATACTTCTCTATTAGCTCTACAATATTATATATGTAATTGCTGTAGAATAAGTAAAACTGAACATAATATTATCCATTCAACTGTGTCCGACTCTTGACAATTCTATGAGCCGGGTCTCTCCATACCTTCCAATCTTACACTACTTCTTTGAGTTGTTCTATGCTCTGGCTGGTGTCCACTTTGATGGTGTCCAGTCATTGTGTTCTTTGGCAGCCTGGTTTCCTTTTACTACTAACTCTTCTGAGCATAATTGCTTTCTCCAGTAAATTCCCCCACATGATATGGCAAAAATAACCAAGATGCAGTTTTGTGATTTTTGCCTTCAAATGACAAGTCTGGTGTTATGCGCTCTAGTACTTGTTTGCTAGTCACTTCTGCTGTCCAAGGAATACGCAGGAGCCTTTTCCAGCACCACAGCTCAAACGAGTTGATTTTCTTCTAAAACTGAAAACTGAACATAGAGTCCAGATTAAAGATTAAACATGAATAGAATTATACAAAAATGCACAACTCACAATGAACCATGCAAACCAATTTTCACTGAAATTGAAGTATGCAAATACATTAAACATTCAAATTTCACCAATCACAATGGAATTAGATAGCAATTAGAGTACTTGATAACAAACAGAGTGTTATCTAATTTAATTTTCTAGTACCAGAGGTGCTTATAAGTAGCAAATATCTTCTAAGGTGGGGGTCCCCAATCCGTGGACTGCAGACCAGTACCAGTTTGTGGCCTGTTGGGAGCCAGGCTGTACAAGCGGCAGGCGAGCATGTGAAGCTTCATTTGAACATGTGTGTGAGGTAGATTGCGTGCACAAAACCATCCCTCCACTTCACTGCCACTGCTACTGCTGGAGCTAGAAAGGTTGGGGACCACTGTTCTAAGATATCTTGGATAGTAATATCTCTATTGTCAAGAATTTCAGTATACCACTCCCATCTTTGTTTATTCATATTGAAATCAAGTATTTCTTCATTTAGCACAGCTATTTGAGGTTCCAACTTCCAACAGTTATTTTGAAGACTTGCCTTGCTTTTTCATGTTTCCCCATCTTTATTGTTTTTACAGATGTAATATTACTTGCTGTCTCTTCTATCAGCTATTTGAAATTCTTTGTTAAATTCCTTTCTTAGATCTTTGTCTTTCTTGATTTTGCCATCTCTTTTTAACAATTTCCATCATTTTGTTCTGACATCCAGTTTTACTTCTTCTGTTTCTTGATCTCTGGGTGCCTTTTTTCATATTTATTCTTAACAATTTTTATGATTTCCTTCCACAGTTCCTCAGATTCCTATCAATGAGGTTAAGGAATTCAAAACAATTCCTGATGTTCTGTTTGACAAACGTGGATATATGCTCAAGATCATATCATGAAAATCGGTTGCCTTTCTTCCTCTTTAGTTAAATTTGGGACTTGCCCTTGAGCAGTCTATGATATAGTTCCACAGTAAGCCCCTGGCCATATCTTTGCCATTATAACTGATGTCTACCACCTTCTTGTAACAGTATCTTGTAACAATCTTACTTCTGTGTACTCTATCTAGTAAAGTCCATGTGTATAGGCATTATATAGGCATTTTATAGGCAGTTGTGACCCATTGTATAGGAATTGTATCAGGCAGTTCTCATAAGACTGTTTAGCAGTAAACTATTGGATTGGCAGAACTTGGTTAAGTCATTCTTGTGTTTTACATTAGTTTCCTAGGCCATAGTCTACCTTCATTTTTTCCCTTAATATTTCCAATTCAGCATTCCAGTCAGCCCTCAAGCAGTATATCCTATTTGCATGTTGTTGCACTTCAAATTGAACTTCACCATAAAATTAATCAACCATCTGTTCTTCTGCATGAGTGATAGGAACATAAACTTGAATTATTGTCATACTGAACGACTGACTGTGAAATCCGATTGATATTATTTGGGCATTGACTACATTCTGCCCAAGTGCTTTATTTGCTATATCTTTCCTGACTCTGAAAGCAACGCCATTCCTTCTTTATTTTTTATATTCTGAGTAATTAACAGTATGATCTTCTGACCAGAAGTGTCCAATTCTACTCCATTTCAGTTAGCTGATGCCTAAGATGTCAATATGTAATAATTTCATTTCATGTTGAGCTTTCCCAAGTTCCATGTTCATGCTGTAATTCCATTTTGTAACTTTGGATTCTTTTTCTGCATAGCAACATCAGCAACTAGACACCCCAAATACTTTAACCTAGCTACTTCATAAACACCCATTAGTATTCTGAAATGTCTTCAGTTCTTACCCAGTAGTATGTTGAGTGCCATTTAATCAGAGAGTTCCATCATCTGGCACTATTCACCAATATTCATATTGTCTATCCAATCCTATGGTAAAACATAGGATTAGTTTATTATCTTCTCTGGTGCAGCATGAAATATTTTACCATTTACCACAGTAAAATGATATGTATGTATGTATTTTATTTATTTATGTATTTAATTTATATGTCATGCATTTTGACTAGAGGCAAATCTAGCCAGCTTACAGCAAAATAAAAACAAAAAGATAAAACATTAAACTATTAAGGTAGTAAATATTAACATTAAAATTAACAAAGATGGCAAAGAAGGCAGCAAGGTGCATATGGAGTGGAGGTAGAATCTTCTCTCAGTCCACTAGCCACTTCCAATATGACATGCTCCCATGGGAGCCCCAAGCCAATTGGCAGAGCCAAGGTTTTAAGCCCCCATGGAAGCCGAAGAGAGCAGATATTCTGCTTCCAGAATCTTCCTAAATTGCTGCTGTCCATTTTAAGTGCCTGCTTGCTTTAGGTGGGCAGCAAAGCAGTGACCTTTCTAGGATTAGATATTCTTGACACATATTGTATTTTTCGCACTATAAGATGCTCCGGACCAAAAGACGCATCTAGCTTTTGGGGAGGAAAACAAGAAAAAAAATCTGCCTCTGCCTCCCAGCAATTTGCCTCCTTGCAGCAAACAGCCTGGTCAGCTTCAGCACAGCTTGATTTAGCATGAGCAGCTGATTGGCGGTTGGATCGGCCTCCTGGAATACCACCGATCAGCTGTTCCAGGCCCATCACTGCCTCCGCGTGCCCCATTTTTGGCCTATGCGCATCCCGTTTTTGGCCTCCGCATGCCCCGTTTTTGGCCTCCATGTGTCCCGTTTTCAGCTGTTCCAGGCGGCAATAGGTGGTGGTGGCGGCGACGATACCTGCCACTTGGACATTTCCACCCACTTTTGGGGAGGGAGTGCATCTTATAGACCGAAAAATACATGTTAAGTGTTTTTTACTTATCCTTCCCAAGAACAGCCCTCCATTCCCAATGAAGCAACACAGTTGGAGTTTTGGGGAAGCAATTGCTTAAAGACAAAGTATACAAATTGGCTTAAAATGCATTTGCTTGCAACTTTTTCCAAAAAATTATGATTCAAAAGAAAAATATTATAACATGCATGTAAATGCACATCACTTTTTTTTCTAATATTCTCATATTTCTAATATGAGTTGCAAGTTTCTAAGAGGTCTTTAAGGGGCATGCATAAGCGCACCACTGTGCCGACCGTCCTTGTCCCACTGTCCTATTGTCCTCTTTTATCGTTACTTTTTACTTATGTTTATACAAACTACTACTATCCTATACATGTTTGATAAATAAATAAATAAATAAATAAATAAATAAATAAATAAATAAATAAAGTACATAGCTGCAACAGCGTATTTAAAATAATTTTCAGCCCTAAAACTCATAATTTCTTCACATAAAACACAAAGGATATGATTTATGAAGACAGCTGTTTTATAAAAGAGTGTTTCATGGCTTAATGTCTCAGCCAATTGTAGTATACTCAATAAACTATGATTAAACAAGTAATGGTTTGGCACCATACCAAAACTTACCCCAAACTGTAGATTAAACAATATTGCATGTCAAAACAGAAGACAGATTTATTTTGGAAGCATTCATTCTTTTAAAAAATCATGATTTTAAAAAGAATTAAATCCATAAAAATTTCTCTAGAGGAACTCATGCACGTTTGACATTTATAAGGCTTACCAAATCAAGGTTTAGTCCTTTCTATCTGGTATCTTTTGCCCAGCAAGTTCCTGTTTTTAAGTAAGTACTTCACACCCTATGCTCTTCATAAGATGATTCCTAATTTCCAAATTGTAATGCTGTGTGTGGCCTTGAGGCAGACAGGCGATAGATGGCCTCTTTTTTCGGCAACATGGTAACAATTACAAACAGGAGGGAACCTTTGCGTTATGTTAAAAACCAAGCCACACATTTCTGAGAGGCACTTTTAGCACACTGGGAACAAGTTCGCTGCTGGCAAAAACCCAGCAGCGCTCGGGACACTTTACCTGCAATGAAACTGCGCCTCCACTTGAAGGTCCGGAGAGAGGCAGGGACGGCGTCGGGAAAGCTGAGAGAAACTCTAGCTGGGACCCGGCCCGTGTCGAACGTCTCCATGGCGACCGCTAAGAGACCGCCATGGCGACGGAGGAGCGTGAAGGAAACGCTGCGGGTAAGGACGGGGGATTAGAAAACAGCCCCACCATTTCCTCTCTAATTTGTACCTCCAGCCCGCTATCTTCTACACTTAAAAAAAAGTCTTTCTTTTAAATTGTAGGAGAGCTAGGTTACATCTTTTTCCTAGCCTACCGCCTCACCTTCAAGTTTATTTAATGTTCAGTAGGACTTTCCTCAGTCTCCCAGTACAGTCCCGGTTTTCTTACCCTTCTTTCGTCACACGAATCCTCGTGACAAAACCTAGCCATGCTGCTCCATCCCTTGCGGGGCTAGAAATAAAATTCTGAGTTTCAAAACGCCTTTTTGTTATCAACGATAAGTTAGCAATGCGTGCCTCCTCCAACTTAATACAGGCTTCGTTCCTATTTTAAAGCATTCATTGGATTATTTGGTTTGCTTACTTTGAGAACTGGGAGTGCTGCCCTCAAGATAGTCCAGAGCAACTGCTTTATTAATTCATCCTAAAATGGATACATAAAATATGACATTAAACCCCCCCCCCTCAAAAAAAATTGGCATCTAGACTGTTATTAAAAATCATGTGTGATTCACAATCACTCATCTTTAAAGAATCAGAAGCTGGTCTTGTTACTGTGACTGTGTCCTGTAAATTATATTGAGTTTTAAAAAAACCTGTATTTTTTTTAAAATGTAAAATGTAGACAGTAAATATTTTATGCTTCAGTGTGTCATGAAAACAACAAAATGTGATATTTTAGTGAACCATGTTTATGTGAATAATGGGTAGGCTTATTTTGCAAACATAGGCAGTGCTTTAACATTCTTAGGGTGACCGAGATAAATATAGCAGGAGTATTTTTTCTCCCAAATCCAAACAAATTGGATAAAGTGATAAAATTCTAAATGTGTAATTACTTAAAATGTATCAGAAAAGAAAGATTTAACAGATTTATTCATAAATGCAACATTTAAGTATACAAATCCAGGCATGTCTTTAAAATGTTGACCATAGTATTTGTAAATTATAGGATAGGAATGTGTTTACAATGTATAGCTTTGTTGAAATTTTTAGAAAATTTATAGATCTTAAAGACCTTTTTCAAATGTTTGCCACTGGCCAGTGACTTCATACCCATCCTGAATATTCATTATAAAGAGTAGAAATACATAAAATACATTTGTTTAAATGAACAGGATAACTCTGTATCTGTATACTTTATATGTATTAAAAAGAAAAAAATAGTCTTGAGGAGAAATATCGTGACTACTGTACCATGCAGAGAACTTCCACAACTTATCAATTTATGCAAAGGATATCCTGTTTTCTTATTGAGCACTACTAATAGAAAGATAAATGATAATAAAAGAAATTAAATGCTGAGAGTCATTTTAAAATTGTAATTATAGCTCTTTATTCTATCCCTCATAAAACAATATAGTATCTTGATTCTTCATCACTTTTGTCATTTTCTTGTGGATGACCTCCAGTTTAACAATGTCCTTACTAAAATGAAGCATAAACAAGACATGATTTCCAGAGACATGATTTTCTCTGTTGAACGCTATAGTCTAAAGTACAGGTAGTCCTCGACGTACAACAGTTTATTCAGGATCATTTAAAGTTACAATGGCACTGAAAAAAGTGATTTACAGTATGACCATTTTTCACAGTTACAACCTTTGTAGCATTCCCCAAGATTATGTCATCAAAATTCAGATGCTTGGCAACTGATTCATGCTTATGACCATTGCTGTATCCCAAGGATTTTTGCAACCTTTTACAAGCAAAGTCAATGGGGCAGCCCGATTCACTTAACTAAATTACTAACATATCAGCTACAGTGATTCACTTAACAACTGTGGCAAGAAAGGTCCTAAAATGGGGCAAAACTCACTTAACAAATATCTCACTTAACAACAGAAATTTTGGGCTCAATTGCTCCTGTTACAATAGCCTAATATTGTACCTTTATAAACAGCCACATCACGCTCCTCATTCAGATAATAAGACAGAAGGCTTTACTATTTTAGTTAGAACTCTTTTTAATAGTATTATCTAGGGAACATTATACATCTTATCTACTAAAATATGATAGGACACTATCACATTGTTTGCTAAAATCAAAATATCCTGGTAATGTATAAACTATAGGTAGTTCACAACGTATGACCACAATTGAGCTCAAAATTTCTGTTACTAAGCAAGATAGTTGTTAAGTGAGTTGTGCCCCATTTTATGATGTTTTTGCTACAGTTAAGCGAATCTGGCTTCCATTGACTTTGCTTGTCTGAAACTAGGTGAGAAGGTTATAAATGGTGATCACATAACTCCAGGACAGTGTGACTGTTATAAATACACACCAGTTGCCAAGCACCCAAATTTTAATCATGGGACTATGGGGATGTTACAATGGTTGTAAGTGTAAAAACCAGCCTTAAGTCACTTTTTTCAGTGCTGTTGTAATTTTAAACTGTCACTAAACAAATGGTTGTGAGTTAAGGACTACCTGTAATATCCTTGTCCCAAAAAGATAATGCATGCCCTTGCATGTTTTATTCCAATAACCCCATACTAGTATAGTAATAATATGTCCTTTTCTTGAGATGTTGAACTCAGTGCCTTAATACATTGCACAATAACAGTCAACATATTACTAATAATTACTCTTTAGAGAATTTTAATCTATCTAAGGCATTGCAAGGTTAAAGAGTCCTATGGGATCTATTACGTTATCAAATATCATTTATTTTCTTTCTTATGCACTTCTGTGTGTGTATGTAATTATACTAACACACATGCAAATATTGCACTAAGTCTGTCATAATAGTATACAATAAGAGGGGAAAAAATTTATAAAGAACTTATTCAACTGTTCTGCAACCTCCTTATCCTCTTTGTTACTTCTTTAATTTTCTTATTCAATTATTTGCTGGCAGTTTTCCTCCGTCTTATGGTTTTATTATCAGTTTAATTTTGTTCTATTATGTTATTCAAAAATCTCTTTTTGCATCACATTTTCTTTTAGCAGGTTTTACAAACCTAAAAAACCCTTCTTTTTAGTAAATAGTAATACTCTCACAATGTGAGTTGATTTGGTGCTTGTCTCTTTGAAAGTATATGAAAGCTGTGTTTTCTCTTTGACTCACTGGGTTTGCAAATATTTAGAGCTATCTATTATCCCATTGCCAGGAACTCTTGCCTCTCTTGGTCTTCTAGACTTAGGACAGCTATTATTCTTCCCTACCCTTAAAACTAACTGCATTGTTCCTAATGCTTTTTAAAAATTGTTTTCTAATTATTAACAAAAGAAGAGAAAGAAAACAAAAGAAGGCATTTGATAAAGTAGACCATAACCTACTACTAGATAAAGTAGAAAAATGTGAGTTAGACAGCAACACCATCAGATGGATTCAAAACTGGCTGACAAACCGCACTCAACATGTAGTGGAACTGCATTTACATGGAGGGAAGTATGCAGTGGAGTACCCCAAGGCTCTGTTTTAGCCCAGTACTCTTCAGCATCTTCATCAACGACTTGGACGAGGGGATAGATGGGGAACTCATCAAATTTGTAGATGACACCAAACTGGCAGGAATAGCCAACTCTCCAGAAGATAGGCTCAAGATACAGAAAGATCTTGACAGACTTGAACATTGGGCGCTATCTAACAAAATGAAATTCAATGGTTAAAAAAGTAAGGTTCTACATTTAGGCAAGAAAAACAAAATGCACAGGTATAGTATATGTGGTACCTTGCTCAACAGTAGTAACTGTGAGAGGGATCTTAAAGTCCTAGTGGACAACCATTTAAATATGAGCCAGCAGTGTGCTGCAGCTGCCAAAAAAGCCAACACAGTGCATAAACAGAGGGATAGAATCAAGATCACATGAAGTGTTAATACCACTTTATAATGCCTTGGTAAGACCACACTTGGAATACTGCATTCAGTTTTGGTTGCCACAATGTAAAAAGGATGTTGAGACTCTAGAAAGAGTGCAGAGAAGAGCAACCAAGAGGATTAGGGGACTGGAGGCTAAAACATATGAAAAACGGTTGCAGGAACTGGGTATGTCTAGTTTAATGAAAAGAAGGACCAGGGGAGACATGATAGCAGTGTTCCAATATCTCAGGGGTTGCCACAAAGAAGAGGGAGTCAAACTATTCTCCAAAGCACCTGAGGGTAGAACAAGAAGCAATGGGTGGAAACTAAACAAGGAGAGAAGCAACTTAGAACTAAGGAGAAATTTCCTGACAGAACAATTAATCAGTGGAACAGCTTGCCTCTAGAAGTTGTGAATGCTCCAACACTGGAAGTTTTAAAGAAGATGTTGGATAACCATTTGTCTGAAGTGGTGTAGGGTTTCCTGCCTAAGCAGGGGGTTGGACTAGAAGACCTCCAAGGTCCCTTCCAACTCTATTATTATTATTATTATTATTATTATTATTATTATTATTATTAGTATTAGTATTAGTATTAGTATTAGTATTAGTATTAGTATTATTAGTATTATTAGTATTATTAGTATTATTAGTATTATTAGTATTATTAGTATTATTATTGGTAGTATTATTGGTATTATTATTATTATTATTATTATTATTATTATTATTATTATTATTGATAAAAGAGCAAAACACAATAATAATAGTGATGGAAATAGATATGTTGACAAAAAGAAGACAAAAAGGAACACATAAAATGCTTTAACAAAAAAGTGAAGAAATGCAACAAAGGAACAAAAACATAATATGATGTCATTATAATAAAGAGATACAATTCTATATATAATTGTCTAATGCAAATATTCAAATATGTATATATTTCCAATAAATTTATATGACAATCTTTATTTTTTTAAAAAACCTACTGTATTCTATATAAATGAGTCTCAAATTTCATTATACTTCTCTATGTCAATAGGCAATCCATTCATAAGTGGCAAATGTGGTCAGGTCTGACCTAGATCAGTGTTTTTCAACCTTTTTTGTGCAAAGGCACACTTTTTTCATGAAAAAAATCACGAGGCACACCACCATTAGAAAATGTTAAAAAAATTTAACTCTGTGCCTATATTGACTATATATAAAGTAATTCTCTTGAATAGGAATCAAATAAACAAAAAGAAATTATTTTTTAATTGTTCATATTTCTGTTTACTTAGTGCGAAACCTGGGCCTGTTTTTTTGAACACAAAGCTGATATTCTGGCAGGAATCGAAGAAAGACACACACGTAGCTCTTCATCAACAGCTCTCAGTCTCTCTCTGTCTTTAGTTTTTATAGCAGTCAGGCTTGAAAAGCTCATCTCACAGAGATATGTAGTGGAAAATGGGAGCAATGTCAAAATAGCTTTGTTTGCCAGAACGGGGAACTCCTTGGCAGTATCCAACCAAAAACTGTCCAAAGGTAGATCAGCAAATCTTAGCTTGAAACCACGATTTTGTCTCAGTTCAGTTAGTTCCTCCTGCTCCTGTAAAGTCATGTCCTTTCCACCAATTGATGCTGAGCTAAAAGGGTCCCTAACCCAGTCAAGGCATTCAGTGGAGACTGAAGAGAAATAAAATGACAACTTCTCCTCGAGAGTTTTTAAATGTTTAACTATTATCTCACACAGTGCAGCAGTGTGAACACCTTGCCATTGCTTGGTGAGTGTGAACATTTCAAGATTGCCACTTTCCACGTGTTGATGCCAGAGTGGCACCTTTGAACGGAATCCATTTATTTTATCTGTACTTGTAAGCAGGTTTTCATTTCGGCCTTGCATTCGTGTGTTCAGTTCATTCAGATGATGAAAAATATCTGCCAGGTATGCCAGCCTTGCACATCACTCATCACTTGCAAGCAGCTTTGCGTAATCTGACCTCTTATTTGTCAGAAACACTTTAAGTTCCTCCCGCAGCTCATACACATGAACCAAGACCTTGCCACGCGACAACCACCAGACCTCCGTATGAAACAGCAAGGTTTTATGCTTCGCTCCCATCTCCTCACACAAAGCTGCAAATATGCAACTTTGCACGGGTTGTGACTTTACAAAGTTTACCATGCGCACAACATCATCCAATACAGGAACTAGGTCTGCTGGTAAAGTCTTGGCTACGAGGGCCTCACGGTGTAAAAAACAATGTGTAACAATCACATCTGGATTTCTTTCCTTCACTCTGCTTACAAAGCCTTTGGTGTGCCCGACCATGGCTGCAGCTCCATCGGTGCAGACACTTGTGCAGTTTTCCCACTTAAGTCCTCCTTGTTCAAGGTATTCTGATGTGACTTGAAAAATTTCTTCTCCTGTTGTTTTTTCTGGCAATGCCTTGCAAAAAAAAGAAGTTTTCTCTAATTGCATCACCATCCACAAAATGCACATTGGCCAAAAGTTGAGCATGTCCACTGATATCAGTAGACTCATCAAGTTGCAATGCAAATTTCTCACTGATACGGATCTTTTCCAAAACCACACTTTCGATGTCTGCAGACATGTCATTAATACGTCTGGAAATTGTGTTGTCTGAGAGTGGGATTTTGGCTATTTCCTTAGCTGCTTCAGGTCCTAGCATCTCCTCTACAATAGCTTTGCAGGCGGGAAGTATTAATGTCTCTGCCACAGTGTGCGACTTTTTTGACTTGGCTATAAGTTCAGCAATTTGATAGCTAGCTTTAAGAGCTCTTTCATTTAACTTTGTGGTTTTTCTCATGAAAGTTGCCTGTTTCTCCATGTTTTCACGCAGGCGAACAAAATAGTCCACATTCTTATTTTGAAGCGAAGGGTGTTTCGTTTGGAGATGGTGTTTAAGTTTACTTGGGACCATAGCACTGTTAGATAGCTTTTCACTACACACCACGCACAGTGGAGTTGGTTTCTTTGCATCTCCAGTGAAAGTAAATCCAAATGAAATATAGCTTTCGCTATATTGCCTTGTGCCAGAGAATTTGCTTGAGCTAACCATCTTTGCTTTCTTTTGATCCCTACTCATACTTGGGCTCTCATCTGGCTGCGAATTTTGTTCAGAGTCCAGTTCTTTCCTTTTCAAAAACTTGTCCATCACTGCATTATCTGCTCCTGTCTCACTATCACTCAGTACTTACTGCACTTGTCTCCTCTTTAAACAGGGGGCCAGTTCACGGTCCCTCAGACCGTTGGAGGGCTGGACTATAGTTAAAAAAAAACTATGAACAAATTCCTATGCACACTGCATATATCTTATCTTGCATATATCTTATTTTCCCCCACATTAGGTTGGCAGTATAGTTACCCACACATTAGGTTGTAGTTCCCCAACATTAGGTTGTAGTTTCCCCACATTAGGTCCAGTATAGTCCCCCCACATTAGGTCCAGTATAGTTCCCCCACAGACATACAGTCTTCAGCCATACAGTGTATTACTGAAGGCTATATGCCTGTGTACTGCCCCACTTCGGTGCTCGGAACACCGAAGGAGACGCGCCGCTGGTAACACTTACCAAGTTGACAGCGCACGTCCTCCTCGCTGCTCCGGTCCTCCGCGATTGTTGCTATGGGCGCACGCATGGGACGTCAGTGACGTCCCTGCGTGCGCTACCTCCGGGCGGTCCCCGCGTTTTAAAGTAAACGCGGGGCCGCAGGGACTTAATAGAGGCATCTCTGTGTCCCGAAAGCAACTTTCGGGACACAGAGATGTCCCGCAGCAAAAACACCCGGCGGGTGTTTTTCCCACGGCACACCTTACACTATGTCACGGCACACTAGTGTGCCGCGGCACAGTGGTTGAAAAACACTGACCTAGATTACCGTTTATTTCTTTTTGATGTAGATAAGAGGATTTTTGTTACTCTTAAGATCAACAGTATAAAACAATGACGGAATAAGGTTTCTTGCATTCACCTATTGGTCAACTGGTAGGATCACTAATTGATTGATAGTATTCTCAATATTTCAAAGTCAGCAGAAAAATAAAGATAATCACAAGTCAGGGTTCTATTTGCTTGTGAAGAATTAGGGAACAAAAATATTGTAGAACAGCTTACTGTTGTATAGGAAATCTCACTATTCACAATGTGGTGTAAACTTATCCCCTCCTGATTTGCGCTACATTTATTCATATTCAATATTCATATATATTCAATAGTGATTTTGAATAACCCCCAGATATTCTAGAGATTTGATCCTCATGTGTATACATATTTATGTAGGGGTGTGGGTATACACACATATACACACTTTTTAGGGTGTCCACTAATTATAGCAAATATGACTTCTTTGGATTTCCTTAGCAATTACATTGTCCTCTGTAACTGTTCCTTTATCTGAACAATCAGGGAAACATCACACATACTTTCATTTAATATTATAGTCACGGTTTCCAATTGGTTCCGTAAATTAAGCAGTAGTCTAGAAGTAGCTTATAGTCTTAAATCTATAGGACCCAGATTGTTGGGGGCAATATGCTGAACTCTGTAAACCGCTTAGAGAGGGCTGTAAAGCACTATGAAGCGGTATATAAGTAAAGTGCTATTGCTATTGCTATTGCTAAATCCTACACTTCTGCTCTAGAAAGTTCCTTGATAAACTGCTTTAGGATACAACGGGCTGTATCCGGAAATTTTACTGGTTTGTTGTGATCCTACAATAGTTAGTTTCATTGAGGAAAAAAATCTACTACATTGGTTCTAGGCTCAGTAAAATGAAATAGATTTGGTCACAATTTACTTGTCCAATTGATCTACCTGGGTTTAGTCTAAATGTGGATCAAATCTCTATCCATCCAGTATATTATAAATATCAGACAGGTTTCCCACTCCATCCTGAAATACACAATATAGAGTGTAGTCATGGTGGGGCTCACAACTGTGAATCTATTTTAGGAATCTCTATGCCAGCAGTTTAATTTAAAACATTGTGTATGCAAAAACACATACACACAGGCATGTCAATCTTTTCCTTTTCAGGGTAAACAACTTTTTGTAGAACATCACAAATAAGTTAGAAATAGTATGGCAAAAAGTAAAACAAACAAACAAAAATAGTATAGCAAAAAAGAGACAACATAAATGCTAAGAAGGAAATAAAAAGACCAGCACACATCCTCTCCAGCAGCTAACATAAGCAGGGATCAACACCAGATAAACAATCAAGCAGAAAACAATGTCCTAATCAAGGTACTACCAAGGAGAAAACTATGCACCCAGCAACACTGGCAGAGCAAGCTACTGTATATAAACAGGGAACAAGTCTCTATTTATACATACTGGTGATGTTACCTAGCTGGGTAATGAAATGTCTGCAAACAAACAACCAAGCTCAGAAAGCACCTGGGCTCCATAGTTCAACCCTGAATAACCTAGGTCAGTGGTGGCGAACCTTTTTAGGCTTGCGTGCCAAAAAGGGGGGGGCGCTCGTGCGCGCTCGCGTGCCCACACCCATTCCCTCCCCCCCACGCATGCGCACAACACCCCCCCATGCTGCCCCCTGCGCATGCGCACACACCCCCACCCCCGCGCAAAGGCGTTACCGGAGCCTGGGACAACGAAACCAGCAAACTGGAAGTGCGGAAAAACGCACTTCCGGTTTGCCGGTGAGCTGTTTTTTGCACTCCGGAGGGTTCAGGGAAGCTCCCTGAAGCTCCGGAATGCAAAAAACTACAAAACGGACAAACCGGAAGTGCGGAAAAGTGCACTTCCGGTTTGTCCGTTTTGTAGTTTTTTGCATTCCGGAGCTTCAGGGAGCTTCCCTGAACCCTCCAGAGTGCAAAAAACAGCGCACCAGCAAACCGGAAGTGCGTTTTTCCGCACTTCCGGTTTGCCGGTAGGAACCCTCGCGTGCCGGCCGCTATGGCTCCGCGTGCCACCTGTGGCACGCGTGCCATAGGTTCGCCACCATGGACCTAGGTTCTCTTCTATTGGAATTTAGGTACTCAGCCGACAACAATGATTATCAGTCTTCAAAAGTATATGCATACTTAACTTACATTCCCAATCCATACACCTGTAGCATCACCACAACTGTTCCTTTATCCATAAACATACTAAACAATCAGAGAGACATCACACATTATCTTACTCCTTGCTTAATGTCAAATTATTCTCAGAGCATTCAGTTTATTCTGGTACATCCTCTATTTCCATCAAAGGGTGCTTTTACTGCATTCAGCATATGATTAATGCAATGTCAAATTTAATCCTAGCACACCAAGATTGAGGGATGACATTCACATCCAGAATTGATGAAAAAGAGAAAATTGGGACAGTGACAGTCAGACTGACAAAACAGAATGAAAGCAATTGATTACGTCCCATTTATTTATTCACCTATATTATGCCTAACAACCAAGCTAACTCTGGAAAGCTCAAAATGTTTGCTATGTTGCTTCTAATGAACACTTTACTGCTAATTTTGACAAAAAGGTATACTATGATTGATTTTTAATTCCTTGCTTTATAGAAGCTGCAATAGCAGAAATCCAAAAGAAGATTACTGAAGCCTTTGAAGTGTTTGACCATGAGTGTAATAAAACTGTGGATGTCAGGTTTGGAAAATTTTATCTGTTAAGAATTAATAGCCCGAGTGATAAAGCAGTGTGGGTTAATAAAGACAATTATTTTAAAGGGAAATGTGCAACATTTTGATTGGTTTTAGATTAATTAAATTAGCCCCAATGTGGTTGGTTGTTTGTGTTTCAGAATGGAAACTTCCCAGAAATCAGGAATCTCAGAATGGTTTGGCTGAATCACGGGTGGGTTCTTCTTTTCTTCGCTGCCGGTTTGCTCCTTGTGACGCTGCGCGGGCACGCACGTGCACGCACGTGCGCATGTGCAGTGCTAAAACCCCAGCTTCTGTACATGCGCAGCAGAAGCACAAAACAGCTTCTGCGTGTGCGCAGAAGCAAAAAACAAGATGGCGGCGAGAGAGCCAGTTCGGGGTCATGGCAGGCCTGGGTCACTGCCAGTTCTAACGACCCAGGCCGCCAAATTACTACCGGTTCTATAGAACCAGTCCGAACTGGCAGGAACCCACCTCTGGGCTGAATGTATAAGAGAAGAAGTTAATGTTACGCACAAATCGGAGATTGGGGAACATCTTTTTTTTCCCAAGTTTTTTATTTTTATTTCCATGTAGACAATTTACATATTTATCATCTCATTTCTCATTTCATTTTGTATGCAATCATTACACATTTTATACAAATATCTTATACTTATCTTATTACTTTATTCAGTTCAGAGTTACTTTTTTACCATCCCTTTTCCCATCTTATAGTCCTTCCTTCCCTTTCTACTTTCTTTCCCTTCTTCTCCACCTTTACTACTTTCTTTCCTTCTCTTTTCTCCTCTCCTCTGCTCTACTCCCTCTTCTCCTTCTCACCTCACTTTTCCCCCTCTCTCCCATCCTCATCTTTCTTCCTCCTTCCTCTCACTCCTCTTCTTCCCTCCTTTGCTGTGCTTTCTCCATTTCTTTGGGATGGTATTCCAGCAACCCTGAATTATTTTACCCTTCTTACATTTTACACTTTATTTTATATATATTCTTAAGGTTTATTTCTTTTATTTTTATGTGTTTGTCAAGCAAAAGTTTTCATTCTTATGGTTTTCCCTTTCCCCCCCTTCCCCCTCCCTCCCCACCCTTTCCCCATCCCTACCCTCCTCCTCCTCCTTGTATCATTGTCCTCTAGTCTAGGTATCCCTCTTTTTCCTCCCCCCCCCAAATCTTAGTTTCTGATCTATATATATTTTATATTATTTATCTTTTTCACTTTATTTTATTCTTTTGGCCTTTCTTCTCACTTCCTTTAATTTATTTAACCATCTCAGAATGCCCTAATAATATATATGTATATATTCAAAAAAATACATAAAACTCAATTAAAAAAACTGTAGGAAGTTAGCACCCACCCCTCTCCTAGGAAATGAGATATCCTAGGAGATATTAAAATGTAGGAAATATTCTGTGGAACACATCTGGAAACATGCTTTTAAACAAACAAAAGACTCCTCTTGGAAAACCCCCACGCCTTGCAAATGGGTCATTAAGGACTGGGCCCAGCACACACATTCCTCTCACCTGGCTGAAAGTCTTCTGCATAACAAAACCATAATAGGATTTGCCCAAGGCCCTTTCATTTCAACCAAAGCTGGATTAGACAAAAGCCAAGAGCCACCCCAGCATGCCCCTGGGGGGTCTGAGAGCCAATGGGATACATTTCTATACAGGAAAAGGAAATCTAAGAGGTGGGATCCAACTTACACTATAAAAACCAGGAACTCAGCATATCTCTTCCTTTTTTTTTTCTCTTCACCACACCTGGAACCATGTAAGCTACCTTTTCTGTACAGGGGCTCAAGCCATGTGCTTCTGTCCACCATTAAACCTTCCTTCCAAGCAACCTTCATGAATCCAGTGTCTTTTTCCCCACTTGGAACTGAACCTAAAAGGATATTTCCTTATAACAATTGGCGAGCCAGCTGGATTTCCAAGCTAACCTCTTCAATGATCCAGGCCTAAATAAATTTATTTGACCTGGGCCATTGGAAATTAGGTTTTAAAGGGGTTTTGATTCAGGGGCTGCTTGGAAAGAAGGTGAGTACCTACCTCTAAATTTTACTTTAAACCATAGAAAACTGGGAAATGTGTGTTTGCAGGTGTGTATGTGTGTGTGGGGGTAATTTTTGCTTTTTAATTATACTTTATGGCATATGTAAATTCCAATTTCAATTGAATAGTGTGTTGTCTGGGTACAAATCATTTTAGGGAAAAAATAATCATGCTTTTTGTTTAACCAAGTTAATGTATCTTCCTAAATCCTTTGATATTTCCTCCCCCCCCCTTCTCCCCCCCCAGCCCTGTTTTGTCTGCTAGCCATTGCAGGATACTCATTTTATGGTGGTTCTTTTCCACTTCTCCAAATCTGTTTTAATTTGTTGCACCAATTTATAATAGTTATCTATATTTTTGGTTTTCCTTACCTAGGGGTAGGATTTTACTTTTCTTTGCATTAGATAGGGCTCAGTCTAGTTGTTTTTTTTCTTTCTTTTTGAAGATGGGAACCACATTAGCTTTTTCCCAGTTTCTCAGGTGGTCCCCGTGTCCCAAGATTTTTTTTTAAAAGATGTGCAGTGGTTCTGAGATTTCATTTACCAGCTCCTTTAGGACTCTGGGACCTGGTGTTCTCTTACTGTTTTTGCTTATTTTAACTTTAGTTTACAGTCTGTTTTATTTTTCCTTTCCAGTTATATTTCTGGTTAGTTGGGTTGCATTTCTTTTTTGCAAGAAGACATGCAAAGAATGAGTTAAGCAACTCATGGCTTTCTCTGTGTTGCCTTCTCTCCTTAGTGGTCCAACTGTTTCCTTGATTTTTCTTCTTTTTTTTATGTATTGGAAGAATCTTTTATATTATCTTTCACTTTGTTGCAAGTCGTTGTTCATTCAAGGCTTTTGTTTCCTGATTTTTCTTTACAGATTCTTGCTATCTGCTGATATTCTGCTTTAGTTATGTGTCCCTGTTTCCATTTTTGTATCTGTCCTTCATTCATTCAATTTGTCAGTGAGGTCTTTGTGCAGCCATGCTGGTTTCTTGGATTTCTGGTTTTTTTTTCCTGATTGCTTTTGTGCAATTGGCTTTTATAATCAAGTTTTTTCAGAGTTTACAAAGCTTCTTGAGTTGCTTCTTTCCTTTAGGACTTTCATCCAAGGAATCTTTCTCAAGTTTCTCTTGAGTTTATTAAGGTCAGCTTTATTTTAAAATCTAAGACTTTAGTGTGTTCAATTGTGTTGAATCGTTTTTGTTATGTTAATGATGCAGTTTCAAATCCTTCTACAACTTCTTTGTTTGTAAGTATTAAGTCAAGTATGGACTTAATTATCTCCTCTAGTTCTCTTCTCTACCTTTTGGACAACAAAATTGTCAGTAAGGTTGGTTATTAACATATTTTATTTCTCACTTGGTGCAAAATTAGTTTTCAAAGTTTCCATGCCTTTAATTTCTGTGTCTGCCATAATATTTATATTTAGCACTTCCAGTATCAAAATGAATAGCATCCTTTTCTTGTGCCTTTTTTTATGTATTTAAAATCATTCTCATTTTGTTTTTAATCTGTCTCTTAGAAAAAGCTTAAGAGAGCTGAATGTATAAATTCATTTAGGAACCTTTTAGTTTGCTGCCATTATTGAAGTATATATTTTATAGTCAGCATTCAGTGAAGAGATGGGCCTATAGTTTTATCTGCATTAAATCTGAATCTTATTTTGGAATCAAAGTAATATTTGCTCCCATTCAGGAATGTGGTACCTTTACATCAATCAATACCTCAGTATGTAAAATCTTTGTAAAATTCTGCCACTGGCCCACCTGGTCCTGGTGTTTGGTTGTTCTTTTGTCTCTTGATCTGCTTCTGATAATTCCATCATTGATATTCATTCATTTAATAGTTTTTGTCCTTTTCTGGTACTTTAGGCAATTCCATTTTTTTTCCAAATATTCTTTAATTTTATTTTCTGAAACTTCTTGCTCATACAGCTTTTCATAATATTGAATTATTTTTGTTTATCCTCATTTGGTAGTATAGAGTTTCTTTCTCATCTACCAGCCTATGTGTTAATGTCTTCTCTTTCTCTGTTTTGATTTGTGTAAGTTCTGTTTAGCGTTTACAGAGCACAGGACCTTCTGTTAGGGAAGGAGGAAGAATGTCTGTGTGTGTGTGTGTGTGTGTATGTATGTGATTGAAGGGTGGGAAAGCAAATTTTGTTGTTGTTGTTGTCGTTTTTATGTGCACATCCCAAAAGCAAACCCCAGAATTTTTCAGTTCTAAATGTGAAGCCCGTGAGTGTGGAGGTCCTAGTACTAGCTGTACAGGGGCGGCTAGTCCTCGCAGATCCCCTTTTTGGATCTGATAAACCTAGAGAGATTCCCTACAGGAAGGGGGCCTTACTTCTACGAGAGAATCGGAAGTCCTTCCCAGAGTTTTTTTTAGTCTCTGAAACTGTTGAGCGCGTCACTAGCTAAGCCAAAGTGAACCTTACATTTAAAGGATCATGGGAAGCTCTAGTTCGAGGGTGGCGGAGACCCTTGTGTGGGCTTGGAACCTGGGACGCCAGGAATATATCTGTATGACAGGAATGTGCAAAAGTAAAAGCAGGAAACTTGTGTAGAAAATGGGCTTTGCTGAGGGATGACACAGAGAAACAAAACAAAACAAAACAGCCAATTTGGCTAAATAAAGGTACTTAAGAAAACAGAAAAGGAAAAATGTTGAGGTGTTTGTTGTTTCTTCTCTCTCTCTTCTTCTCTCTCTCTTATATGTAACCACGTGGTTTGTTTGTTAAGACTTGTGGCTTCCCTAATTTTAACTGAGATTTATGGCAGGAAGGACTTGTGTGTGTGTCCTGTCATCCTCTTTGTCCATGTTTTTGTGTCTGTGTACGTCTTTGTCTTGTCTTGTGCGCACTCGAGGTAATTGCAACTGTAAAATATCTCTGTTTCCTAGAGATATGAATTTCAAATTGTTAGAAAATTAAAAGCACTGAAAAGAAAGGAAAATGTCTTTGCCCAGTTAGGACTGGCCAACCTGATCTGGGACAAGGAACAGAGTTCAATTTTCCTATTCCTCTCGGTGTTTTTAAGAAAAGCCAAAATTTAAGGGACAATGTTTTAAGTTAATTTACAGGAAAATTTCATTTTTACATTTACTGTATGTACATGCAAACAGTTTTAATATTGCTCTTCTGTGATGTTTAATGGATGCCAATTCTCTGCTAAGATGGAAATGTCTGTTCATTTTTTCCCCCCGGTGATGTCTCCATTTTGTTATAATTGATTTAACTGCGATACTGATGTGTTGATTGTTTTCCTCAAACCCTGCCTGCAAGCTATCTACCCCCCCCCCAATCTCTAATCCTTTTACAATGCCTCTCGTGGTAGAATTACCAGCAAAAGGGGGAAGGGACCCTGTTCTTATGTCTTTCAGCCCTGCACACATGATCCTGAAGCCTATGGAAGCAGAGCAAATGGGCTCAGACACTGCCTCCAGTAAAGACATTCCATCCATTTGAGCCAGAAGTGGGTTTGAATCTAGTCCTCTAGTCATCACAGCAACCAGAGTGGAGCAGATCTTTCCAAGCCTGACTGACCAGCCTTACCACCAACACCTAAGGCCACCCAGCAGACATGAATGAAAGGACCCTGAGATGGACAAATAAAGACCAAACATCTATTTTCAATCCCCAGCAGACAGCTGAAAAGACTAGGGGGGAGGGGGGAACTTCATTGTAAAGTTTTTCTTTCTTTCTTTGCTTCAGTCACAGAAATTCATTGTAAAGTTTTTCTTTCTTTCTTTGCTTCAGTCACAGAAATTCATTGTAAAGTTTTTTTCTTTGTTTTCTTTCTTTCCTTGCTTCATTCCCTGAAATTCATTGTAACGTTTCTCTTTCTTGTCTCATCTATATTGTAATCAGTTTAATGTACTCATGTAAGAATTGTATTGGGAGTGGTTGCCACAGTGAGTTCTGTACACTTTAGATTTCTGTCTAGTGGGAGGTAAATTTGTAGCTGCATACACAAACACACAGAGACACGCCATTCAGAATTAGACTGAGGTTATCCCTTTTTCACCTACCTCCACCCAAAGCTGCTTTTAGCTTGCTGGTTTTTTGTTGTTGTTGTTTTGACTCCTGCTTTGTGGCATTAAAGCCCAGGCAATCATATCTCCCTGTTAATTCCATGGGGGAGGGGACAGGTCCCCTCAGGCAATTTCCCCACTTGAAGAGCTAGCAGAAAGGATCTTCGAAAATCCAAGGCCTGACTGCTGCCCAGTAAAGCAGGGTATTTTGCACTGGTGGTCTCAGGAGTAAGAGTCCCAGGGCTCATTCTAAAAAAAAAAAAAAAAAAGGAAAAGCCTAGATTGCACATTGGCTAACTTCAATTTGGACTCACAAATCCTAGATGCACTAAAGTAAGAGCTAGGGCAGATTCAAGAACCATCCCTTGGAAATGGGCAGCCTGTGATTTCAAGCTAAACCATGGCTGTGGGAATATTGTGGGGCCTGTGCTTGCTTGAAACCTGTCTGGGAGCTCATCGAAAGTGTTATCAAACATCTGAACATAATTGGCATGGAAAATTGGATACTGTAAATTTATTGCCAGAACTTTTGCCCTGGCCATTGACCATCATGGTTGAAAGCTCTCCTTTTGGGAGCCACTGAAGGAATCCTTCTGCTGCCTCTTTCAACGTCTTCCCCTCTGCATCAGAGAAAATTGAAAGCACCCATAAAATCTCCCTGACCTGATCAATTTGAAGCTTGTGTCAAAACATGTGTTGCACTCACATGTTTTGAAAAAAAAATGAGGGATTGTAGGAAGTTAGCACCCACCCCTCTCCTAGGAAATGAGATATCCTAGGAGATATTAAAATGTAGGAAATATTCTGTGGAACACATCTGGAAACATGCTTTTAAACAAACAAAAGACTCCTCTTGGAAAACCCCCACGCCTTGCAAATGGGTCATTAAGGACTGGGCCCAGCACACACATTCCTCTCACCTGGCTGAAAGTCTTCTGCATAACAAAACCATAATAGGATTTGCCCAAGGCCCTTTCATTTCAGCCAAAGCTGGATTAGACAAAAGCCAAGAGCCACCCCAGCATGCCCCTGGGGGGTCTGAGAGCCAATGGGATACATTTCTATACAGGAAAAGGAAATCTAAGAGGTGGGACCCAACTTACACTATAAAAACCAGGAACTCAGCATATCTCTTCCTTTTTTTTTTCTCTTCACCACACCTGGAACCATGTAAGCTACCTTTTCTGTACAGGGGCTCAAGCCATGTGCTTCTGTCCACCATTAAACCTTCCTTCCAAGCAACCTTCATGAATCCAGTGTCTTTTTCCCCACTTGGAACTGAACTTAAAAGGATATTTCCTTATAACAAAACCTTTAGCTCTTAATTATATCAATTATAATCATTGTTTTCGCCCCTAATTTATCATTACTATTTTTTGTAAGCAGAATCTTCTGCCACCCTTGATCATATATTTTAATATCTATGCAGCCATTGCTATGACTTGTTATCCTAATTCCATCATCCAAAAAAAAAACCTTTTTTGGGGGGTTGCAATGAGATTGGGAAACATCTGTGTTTACCATATAAAAGACAAATGGAGATGGGAGGGAACTTCTGTTCTCTTTGTTATGGGGGGAAAGCCTGAAGTGTGAAAATTTAGGTTTGACAAAGATTAACAGAGGATAAGTTCTAGTTTGGTTTGCTTACTATAGTTACCAGATTTCGGTTGAGCTTTTCTTCCTACAGTTGGTTTCTTATATAACCCTTTTGCCTTTTTTGTTTTGTTTGCTTTATTGCCTCTTCTTTCTTAACCACTATTCATTGTGGCATAGCTTATTGCTCAGCTGGAGATTTTGCTGGGGTTTATTAAGAAAATGAGTTAACCGTTTTAGTGCTGGACTGTTTATATTTTTGAAAGCCAATTATTGAGTGTACCTTTTTTTCTTGTTTGTTTGTGTGTGTGTGTGTGTGTGTGTATTCTTTTGTTTGTGACTGTAGTAAGTTAGCACCCACCCCTCTCCTAGGAAAATGAGTTATTTTAGGAAATATTAAAAGGGCAGAATTTAGATTTCAGATTTATTATTAGAGTTGGAAGGGACCTTGTAGGTCATCTAGTCCAACCCCCTGCTCAAGCAGGAGTTCCTACACCATTTGAGACAGATGGCAGTCCAGTCTCTCCTTGAAGGTCGCAAGTGTTGGGGCTCTCACAACCTCCGCTGCCAAGCTGTTCCACTGGTTGATCGCTCTCACCGTCAGAAAGTTTCTCCTCACTTCCAGGTTGAATCTCTCCTTGGTCAGCTTCCATCCGTTATTCCTTGTTTGGCTTTCTGGTGCCATAGAGAACAGCCTGACCCCCTCCTCTCTGTGGTATCCCCTCAAGTATTGGAACACTGCTATCATGTCACCCCTGGGCCTTCTCTTCACCAGACTGGCCAAGCTCAGTTCCTGCAACCGCTCTTTGTATGTTTTATTTTCCAGACCCTTTATCATCCTGGTTGCTCTCTTCTGCACTTTCTCTAGAGCAGTGGTTCCCAACCTGTGGTACGTGTACCACTAGTGGTACGCGAGGGCCTTCCAGGTGGTACGCGAACACTTTCGGGGTCATGAACGATTTTTAGTTAGTTATTTTTGACTTCACAAAAATGTTTACTGGCTAACACAAGATAATCTGGCAACGATTTGCAACTGTTGCCACACGCCACCCACCTGGTCCCAGCAGCCCGAGAATCCAGTTGCTGGATGCGCGGGGCCAAAAAAGGAACGGTACAATTATGGAAATAAAGTGATATCTGATTGAATTTAGTTTCTCTGGAACCAGGTGGTACGCGGCGACTGTACGGGACCTCCAAGTGGTACTCGATCACAAAAAGGTTGGGAACCACTGCTCTAGAGTTTCAATGTCTTTTTTGTAGTGTGGTGATTTCGTAGTGTGGTAAATATTTCCCCTAAATGGGAGGCAGAAACTCAGCTCCCCCCACCTTTTTCAATGGGCCATTAAGGCCTGGGCCAGTCTATTCTACATAACAAAGATAGCAATAGCAATAGCACTTAGACTTATATACCGATTCATAGTGCTTTACAGCCCTCTCTAAGTGGTTTACAGAGTTCAGCATATTGCCCCCAACAATCTGGGTTCTCATTTTACCGACCTCAGAAGGATGGAAGGCTGAGTCAACCTGGAGCCTGGTGAGATTTGAACAGCTGAACTGCTGAACTAGCAGTCAGCTGGAGTAGCCTGCAGTAGCTGCATTTAACCACTGCGCAAGATCTACCTCTTTCAGACAGAGCCATAGTAGAAATTGCCAAAAGCCCTTTCATTACATCATCACCCAGCAAGACTCAACCAAGCCTGGGACTCAGGACAGCCTACAGAGTTGCCCCTGCATGGCCCCATGGGAGTCTGACAACCAATCAGAACACAAGCTGTCAGGGTTCCAAATAGCATCCAAAACTAAATCAGAGTCCAAGGCAAAGTATTCATCAAAGTTCCAATTTATTAACAGAGCCATGTTGGCACATCTGGGAGAAACCCAGGGGTTTCTCCACCCAGTTGAAAGTTCAAGCCCTTGTCCCCACACTCCCAAGTCCATCACATTGATCAATCTTCATTTCTTCCTCTTTGGGAAAGCTCTATTTTGCTAAAAATCCTCCCCACTGATTCTCCAGATGTACATACTATCACAGTGATGAGATAAAACTAGAGTAGGCCAGTTAGTGTAAATGCATTTAGAAAGTGAATACACTATGGGACATTCTCATAATTTGTCATGATAGGAATTTAAATTCAATACTACAGAACTATATTTCAATTAAGTAGACATTCATGTGAGATATGATCGCCAATTATTTTAATACTCACAATACAGAGACAGATCTGGTTCACAATTCAAAGGTTTATTTCAGAGAGAGAAAAGCGTTTGCAAAGGCAGCCTCCAAGACTCTTCCCAAGTTGGATTGAGTACAAGGAGAGCAAAGCACATCTTACAATCCATATATTTTATACCTTCTACACAATACACGCCATGCCCAAGAGGCCCTCCCCACACCCCTTTATTCTCCTAAGTCACTTCTTAAGTCGTTCTATACTCTAAGGGGTCAACCTGACATTTCCCCCAGGAAGAACAGATATCTTATCTGGTCTGCTTGTAGCTTCGTCCTGGGCAGATGAGTGGATGTTCTTATCTAACTGAATTGTAGCCTGACCATGGGTGTATTCCTGTGGTCTGGCCTTGGGTGTGTTCCTGTTCTCCAGGAGGAATTGTCACAAGTCATTCTATGCTGTTTTACTGAATATATACTGGGTTATTTCATAAAAGAAAAGATAGCGTATGTTTATTGTATATAATGCCTGTTAGTAACATTAACTACTTTTTATAAAAGAGTAACTCATCATTATTTTCCTTCATTCAGTTAATATTCCTAAGCATGAATTAATGAAACTATTAAGAAGTGTCAATTATTCTGTCTGCCTCCAAATACAATTAATTCACAGGACCTGAGCAAAAGAATGTGATGGATCTTTAAGGGCTTAATGACCAAACAAACATCCCAATATATAATAGTGATTATTTATCATTTATTTTCATTTATCAGCAAAAAATGCTACACACACACACACACACACACACACACACAAATAGCGAAAACATGAATTAATGAATATATAATAGTGAAAGCATGAATTAATGAAACTATTTCATTAATTCATGCTTTCACTATTATATATTCATTAATTCATGTTTTCACTATTTGTGTGTGTGTGTGTGTGTGTGTGTGTGTGTGTGTGTGTGTGTGTAGCATTTTTTGCTGATAAATGAAAATAAATGATAAATAATCACTATTATATATTGGGATGTTTGTTTGGTCATTAAGCCCTTAAAGATCCATCACATTCTTTTGCTCAGGTCCTGTGAATTAATTGTATTTGGAGGCAGACAGAATAATTGACACTTCTTTGTTAGTACTGGTATATCTGAAAAACAATGCAATTGTTATACATTTTACTAAATCTATAAGCCAACCTACTTCACTAAAGATCTGGAATTCACTAAAGACATGGCAACTATATTCCCTCTATCTATTGCTTTAGTGGTTATGAATTTATGAACTAGGCATACTTGATGGGGAGCAATTGAATAAAATAAATCAGAATTAGAGATTTGCATTACTTGTATATTTAATAATAGATGTTCTTCTTTTTCAGAGAGATTGGCACTATCATTAGGTCATTAGGCTGTTGTCCCAATGAGGCGGATCTCCATGATATGCTTGCAGAGGTAATGTTACATAATTTTAAAGTTCTGTTATTTAAAGATGTTGAGAGTAAATCTGATCTATTTTCCTAAATCAATAAGGATTAGAAATGCAATATCGAGGAATTTCACTGAGCAAATGAAATATCTTGCTTATCTTGTAATAATAGCTAGAGGTCCTATAATAATAGCTAGAGGCTAAAATTATATTAAATTCATATAGAATAGAGGGACTGCTAGTGTAGTACTAAGCCTGAAGAGTGAAGATATAGGTCGGGTGTTGGCAACCAGCGGCCCCAGAGCCTCATGCGGCTCTTTGACCTCTCTCTTGCAGTTCCCTGCTGACCCAGTCACGCGATCTGCTTTCTGCCCCAAGAAGGCGCAAGCCTCTCCGCAGAGCTGCGGGGCTGAAGTTCCCCTAGCATTTTCTCTACACTGCCTGCGACCGGCTGCTTTTTGTGATTCCGCATCCTTTGTGGGCAGTTCAGCACCAGCTGTAGTCCACTTTGTGTCTGCTCAGGAAGGAGGGGAATGGGGAGGAGCAGCCGCCGTGGGATGCAGGGAGGGAAGAGCTCCAGCTCTCCTACGCAGTGTGGCTCTCCTGTGCAGCGCGGCTTTCCTGCACTGCGCAGCCGGCTACTCAACTCACTGCGCAGTGGCAGCAGCGAGAGGAGGAGTCGCCGCCATGATCCCGGCCCAGGAGGGTATTCTGCTTGTGCGCGCACTCGCAAGAAAGAGGTGAGAGAGATGAAAGGGGAGAAAAAGAGAGAAAGAAATGAGAAAATGATGGGAGAGAATGAGAGAGAGGAAAGAGAGAAACAAATGAGAGAGAGGAGAGGGGGAGAGAAATGAGAGAGCTGGAGGGAGAGAAGGAGAGAGAGGGAAAAGAGCGGGAAACAAATGAGAGAGGGAGAGGGAGAGAGAGATGAGAGAGAGAGGGAGAAAGAGAGATGAGGGAGGGAGAGAGAGAGAGAGAGAGAGAGAAAGAGAGAGAGACACACACAGAGATACCTGTTTCCCATAGAAAACTCTGGGAGCCACAAAACCTGGGTAGGTGTGACTGGGGGGGTCATGTGACTGGATGGGAGTGAGTGACATCGAGTTGCCCACGCCCACCCAGGTTTAGT
This sequence comes from Diadophis punctatus similis, assembly GCA_023053685.1. NCBI lineage: Eukaryota > Metazoa > Chordata > Lepidosauria > Squamata > Dipsadidae > Diadophis > Diadophis punctatus. Next base: position 70,373,867 of record JALIGW010000001.1, on the reverse strand, counting down.
GGCTCCCAGTGTTTTGTTTTCTGTGGGAAACGGGCAGTGGTGGGATTCAAAAAAAATTACTACCGGTTCTGTGGCCGTGGTGTGGCTTGGTGGGCGTGGCAGGGGAAGGATACTGTAAAATCTCCATTCCCACCCCACTCCAGGAAAAGGATACTGTAAAATCTCCATTCCCTCCCCACTCCAGGGGAAGGTTACTGCAAAATCCCCATTTCCTCCCGATCAGCTGGGACTCGGGAGGCAGAGAATAGATGGGGCGGGGCTAGTTAGAGGTGGTATTTACCGGTTCTCTGAACTACTCAAAATTTCCGTTACCGGTTCTCCAGAACTGGTCAGAACTTGCTGAATCCCACCTCTGGAAACGGATCCAAATGGCTCTTTAAGTGTTTAAAGTTGCAGACCCCTGGTATAGGTAAACAGATGTAGGCCACCCTATTTTATTATAGTGCTGGAATTTTCAATATTGGTTAGTATCAAGTTAAGATAGCTTCTTTTATACCCTCTTCCATCCTCTAAAAGAGAAAGTTGTCTGCAAGACAAGTCAGAAATATGATGGAAAAATCATTCATGGCAAAGTCTGTCTCCCAACAGATGATATAAAAGTCTCCTATAATTTCATGTCTCTCGGAAACATTTGCAATTTGGTTTTGGAAAGCTTCTTCCATATCTTCTGTTTGGATTGCTTTTTGTTTCTAAAACTCAGACGCATTGCCATGTTCATTCATTTTGATATCTATGCAGGAATTGATAGTTTTAATGTACAATACAACTGTTTCTCCTCTACAATATTGGTTCCGTTTCTTTCAAGCAAGCTGTATCCTTCAATTGTTGTTTTTCAGATCTGGTAAACTTTCCATCCAGATCTCCGTTATATCTATTAGATCGTACTGTATGTACTTCTCTGTACTAACAATTAAAATTGAGCTTGTTTACTTTTCTTACTCTGAGCATAAGGGTATAGTTACTGAAGGCCATGTACTTTGTGAAAAGGTTTTTTTTCTTCACAGTGTTTTTTAATAGACCTCTTTCAGCACACTTTCTGAATTTGTACAAGTTTTTAATCTGAGATCTATACTTCAGGAAATTTGTTCCTGCCCCTGAAGGATTCTACTTAAAGCCTTCCCAATCAAATTCTCCATGCTTTCACCAAACACATTTTACCATACCTTGTGAGATATAATCCAATCATGCATAGTTGGTTTATAATTCCGTAATATTTCATGGTTTCAGAAAGTAGATATTTCCTGTTTGCATACTAAATATTGATTTTCAGTACTGTATCTTTTTTTCAATCTTCTTGTTTTATGACCTGAAAGGATGGACAAGAACACCACCTCCCTTGAATCTCCTTCTAAGATTTTCGGAGTCTATGAGATACGTAGTCCTCACTTAGCAACCATAATTGGGACCAGCAACTCCATTGCTAAGCACCACATTTGTTAAATGGAAAATCATGTGACTGTGATAGACTTACGTCATTTCCTATTCAGTCATTAAGCGAGTCACTATGGTCATTAATCGTAACATCATACGATCATGACCTATGATTTTACTTCAGCATTCTCTATTAACTCTGTCACAAGCAAATTGGGAAGCGTGCAAATGGCATTCATGTAACCAGGGGTTCCTGCAACGGTCATAAATGTGAGGAGTGATTGCAAAGCTGTTTTTTTTAAAATACCATCATACATTGAAATAGTTGCTAAATGAGGCAATCAGTAAGCAAAACTACATATAAATGTGTCAGCTACAATTATTGCAGCATTAGAGTCCCTAGGGAGTTGGGCGGCATACAAATCCATTTAATTAAATTAAATTAAATTATTTGTCCCCCATATACAGGTAGTCCTTGACTTACAACAGTTCATTTAGTGACCATTCAAAGTGAATGGTCTGAAAAATGTGACTTATGTGGCATTTTTCACAGTTACGACCTTTGCAGCATCCCCAAGATCATGTGATCAAAATTCAGATGCTTGGTAACTGGTTCATATTTATGACCGTTGCTGTGTCTCAAGGACATATGATCACCTTTTGTGACCTTCTGACCAGCCAAGCCAATGGGGAAGCCAGATTCACTTAACAATGGTGTTACTAATTTAACAACTGTGGTGATTAACTTAACAATTGTGGCAAGAAAAGTCATAAAATGGGGCAACGGTCACTTAACAAATTTCTCACTTAGCAACCTAAATTTTGGGCTCAATTGTAGTTGTAAGTCGAGGACTACCTATATAGCACTTCATTAATAAATGTTACTCTAAAAATCATAGTATTTTTGTTTGTGTTTTGCTTTGCTTTAATGGGGAAATATTTTGCATAAAAATAATTTTACCACTAGAGGACAATGTTGCATAAATGTACTCTTACAACATTCTTTCTCTTATCCATGTATGGCTGTAATAATAAAGTAGATAACTAGAAGATCCTAAAACCATTTTTTTTAAAAAAAAACTGCTCATTTTTAATCTGGAGAAGCTAGCTTTGCTGTTTGGCTACTTTTCTACCTCTCAGCCCTTTCAGACCAAGAAACTAACTATACTAGATAAAAGAAAGAACGATACCTTTCAACCCATCTAGAAAACATTCCTTTCTTTCTTCCCCACCTTTAGCTGGCCATCAGTCCTGCTGATTTGCAAATTGCCTATCACACTCCCAAATCATAAGTCCTTATGAGACCATATGAGACTTAACCTTTACTTTATCTGCCTCCATTATCTCATTGCATAGCAACAAAGCAAATCTCTGTATTTAAATTTCCATTCACAACCTTTCAAAAACTAATGCAACTTTTGTTTTTAAAGGGAGAGGCCAAGAATGAATGTAGAGCTGGGGGAAATGTAATGTAGTGTGCCTTTTGTGCAGTAGAACAACAGAAGTGATACAGAGAGATAATGAAGCCTAGGGGTAACTTTTTTGATGGGGGTTGCAAATCTGTAATTATACATATCAGAGTACATTTAGTTAACTTTAGATCTCTAATGATAACCTCAGGGATTCTGCTACTTCTGATTGTGCAACAGCTGACTCAAGCTTTCATAAACCAACCTTCCTGCTGCACTCATAAGATAGATCAGTGTTTCCCAACCTTGGCAACTTGAAGATATCTGGACTTCAACTCCCATAATTCCCCAGTCAGCAAATGCTGGCTGGGGAATTCTGGGAGTTGAAGTCCAGATATCTTCAAGTTGCCAAGGTTGGGAAACACTGAGATAGATAACAGATAACTTTTTTTAATTATCATTTTTTTACTGTGAGCACACTGGTCCACATTAAAAATGAAATTCTGTTGCCTGCTCTCAAGAAAAAGTGTATATCTACCCAAACACATACGTAAGACACATGTACACATGCTATATACATACATAAATATATACCTGTAACATACATACATACATACATACATACATACATACATACATACATACATACATACATACATACATAAATTAATCACTGTCCATTTTGAATAAATAGTGGAAAGAGGAAACTTGAGAGTTCACAAGGTTGATGTTATATGGAACAAAACTCATCATGTCATGATCATGTCTGTGTAGCTAGAAATATATGTTCTTTGCATACATGTGTAACATTTTACATATCGAATGTCTGGATGAAAAGTCATGTTTAATTGATTGGTGAGGAAAAAGAAGGATGAGGTCTGATTTGGCAAATCTTTTTTTTCTGTCAGGTTACATGGAAGCTATCACTCTCCTCAATATTAGCTAATGGATGATTCTTAGCATTCCTATAGAGAACAAGGTTGCTCTTTTTCTATTTCTTATATTATAGTCTAATTTCAGATGGTGTAATTTCAGATTAGTTTCTGGTTCATTTTCCAATAAATCATCATCGTTTATGATATGCTTCTTTTAAAAATTAGGTAGAAGAAGAAGAACCAACTGGGTTTATTCGTTTGGAAAAATTTCTTCCTATGATGACTAGAGTGTTAATGGAAAGAAGGTAACAAACAGAAAGAGGTATTTCAGTTTGTGAAACTTGGTTATGCATATATGAGAGATTTTTATTTTACACATATCCAATTTAAAGAACAAATCTCTCTGTGATAAAACAAATTTAAAATATCTTTGGCAACCATGAAATGGTTTTGGATTTATTACAGTGTCAGTACTGTTCAGTTGGCTATAGCTTTGTTCAAAATACATGGCAATCCCTTCAGTCAGGAGAGAAATCTGTGGTCCTCCATATATTGCTAAACCATTAACAGCAATACCACCCAATATTCTCAGTAATGCAGATACTGAGAGTTATAGTGCAATAACCTCAGGAGGTCATAGATCATCTATTGCAGAGGTTACCTGCTGTATTAGATATGGCAAATAGTTTCTTCATTTTTCTAGAAATGTCTTGTCAGATTACCACAAGATTCACAATATTTTCTAAAGTAAGCATTTATTGAAATTCTTATTGTGGATTATTTAGAGTTTTTAGTTTTATTTAGTTTTAGTTTTTTATTTTTTGTTTTATTCTTTTTTTTATGGTGAATATTTTACTTTGCTCAGGTAAATCTCACATAGATTACCAATTACCGTATTTTTCGGAGTATAGGACGCACCGGAGTATAAGACGCACCTAGATTTTAGAGGAGGAAAACAAGGAAAAAAGTATTCTGAACCAAATGGTGTAGCAATATATTATTTAATAAAATACCAGTGTAGCAGAATAATTTTTACAACCATGTATACTTTTTACAACCATGTATACTTTTTATAACTATGTATACTTTTTACAAACTTCAAACTTGACAGCTTTAAGACTTGTGGACTTCAACTCCCAGAATTCCTCCTCCAGTCATGCTAGCTCAGGAATGGGAGTTGAAGTCCATAAGTCTTAAAGTTGCCAAGTTTGAAGAGCCCTGGGTTAGGGGTGGCAAGGGTCTTCTAACTTGTGAAGTTTAAGACTTGTGGACTTCAACTCCCAGAATTCCTCCTCCAGTCATTCCTGAGCTAGCATGACTGGAGGAGGAATTCTGGGAGTTGAAGTCCACAAGTCTTAAACTTCACAAGTTAGAAGACCCTTGCACCCCTAACCCCTAACTCAGGGGTCTTCAGACTTGGAAGTTGGTCTTCAAAGCTGTGGGCTTGCTTTGGGCAGCAGCGGCAGCAGCGGCGGCAGCGGCTTCTTAGCTGCCTCAGGGGTTTTCCCTTGGTCCGGCGGCATCTGCGGCAAGCATCGGTGGCGGTGAGCAGCAGCGAGCAGCAGGCATTGGCGGTGAGCAGTGGTGGGGGGCATCGGCTGCGAGCGGTGGGCATTGGCGGCGAGTGGCGGGCATCGGCGGTGGGGGGGGCGGGCAGCGGCGGCAGCGGGCAGCGGCAGGGAGTAGCAGTGAGCGGCGGCAGCGGGCAGCGGGCATCAGCGACGGTGGGCAGCAAGCGGTAGGCATCAGTGACAGCGGGCAGCAGGCGGGCATCGATGGCGGCGAGCGGCGATGGCGGGCATCGCCGGCGAGCAGCGGTGGCGGGCATCGGTGGCGGGGGGCAGCGGGCAGCGGGGGTGGGGGGCAGTGGGCAGCGGCAGGGAGTGGCAGCGAGCGGCGGCAGCAGGCGGCGGGCATCGGCAGCGGCGAGCGGCGATGGCGGGCATCAGCGGTGAGCGGCGGGCATCGGCGGTGGGCGGCAGCGGGCATTGGCGGCAGGGGGGCGGTGGGCATCGGCGGCAGCGGGCGGCGGCAGGGAGCAGCAGTGAGCGGCGGCAGCGGGCAGCGGGCATCAGCGACGGTGGGCAGCAAGCGGTAGGCATCAGTGACAGCGGGCAGCGGCGGGCATCGATGGCGGCGAGCGGCGATGGCGGGCATCGCCGGCGAGCAGCGGTGGCGGGCATCGGTGGCGGGGGGCAGCGGGCAGCGGGGGTGGGGGGCAGTGGGCAGCGGCAGGGAGTGGCAGCGAGCGGCGGCAGCAGGCGGCGGGCATCGGCAGCGGCGAGCGGCGATGGCGGGCATCAGCGGTGAGCGGCGGGCATCGGCGGTGGGCGGCAGCGGGCATTGGCGGCAGGGGGGCGGTGGGCATCGGCGGCAGCGGGCGGCGGCAGGGAGCAGCAGCGAGCGGCGGCAGCGAGCGGCGGGCATCAGCGGCGGCGAGCATCGACGGCGGGCATCGGCGGTGAGCGGCAGCAGCAGGCAGCAGTGGTGGACAGCAGCGGCGGCAGCGGCTTTGCCATGCAACATCCGGAGTATAAGATGCACCCAGTTTTTGGCCCTCTTTTGGGGGGTAAAAAGTTGCATCTTATACTCCGAAAAATACGGTAGGTAAACTGTCAAGCATTGATCTACCGGTAGATTGCAGCAGGATAGAAATCAAATAAGTAAAACTGATTCCACAAACAAATGTGACAACTTTTTAAAGTTTTAAGCTTTAAAATTTATGGTAAAAAGAGTTGGAAGGCTGTTTCAAAGTAACAGTCAAATCTTAGATACACATATTATCAATAACTATTTTATTAATTGCATTATTTCAGATACCGACCGATTCCAGAAGATGTTCTTTTACGTGCTTTTGAGGTTTGTATCATTCCATATATGGGAACATTTCTTAAACTTCAAGGCAATAAGAATAACATTTACATTCAGTGTTCCATTTTATAGGTTTTGGATCAGAATAAATCTGGACATCTTACTAAAGATGATTTGGTAAAGTATATGACTGAAGAAGGTAAAACATTAGCAAAATATTTACTAAAACGAATTTTATTTGCTTAGGAAAAAATAGTTCTACTCTGCATGTGAATTTGAGTGTATCTGTATGACACAGAATACAGGCAGTCCTCAACCTACAACTCTAATGGAACCTGCCCATCACAGTTATATGTCGTAATGGCTATCAAACCAATTGTATGACATTTTTTCTGGCAGTTGTTTTTGTGGAAAATTTGCTTAACAACGGTCACCATAGTTGTTAAGCAAATCTGCAGTTATTAAGCAAACCAAGGGTTCGCCATGGGCAGTTTTGCTGAAAACAGAAAGTGCCGTTTTCAGCAAAACTGTCGTAAAACACAGTTGCTGCCAACAGCTTAACTGCGGCTGTGTTGCTGAGTGCCTGAAGTTCTGTCGTGTAACCCTGAAGGGGGCCTGTTAGAACCTCGAACCAGGTGATAAATCCCCTTTTTCAGGTGGTTTGGAACATCAAACACTTGCTAAGCCACCAGTCATAAGATGAGGACTACCTGTATGAAGATATGCTTAGCAACCATAGGCCTTAGAATGGAAGAAAGGCAACCTGGAGGTTGAATATGATACTGTCCACAATCTTGTGGAAGTACCTGGAATTCTACAAATGTATATTGCTCCTGGTCACAAAAAAGTATGCCCATCCCCATCTGAAGAATAAAATCCAACCTCATAAAATAGTGCTAATGTCTTTCCATTTTCAATCCAGAGGCATATTCAGTAAGTTCCACATTGATTCAAATTTGTGTGACTTACCCAAAAAAAATTGAATATAAAAAAAGAAAACCATAAATGTCAATGCATTTCAAGTTGCATAAAATCATTGAGCTTAGAAGAATAATTACAAGCACATAATATAATATATTAAAAAAGAAAAAGGAAAAAATATTATATACATAAAAATGTGAAATCACAGCTGCCAGTTCTTTGGTTGGTGTTGGCCTTTATTTTCATCAAGTTCTTCCCAAGTACCTAGGACAGGGGTCCCCAAACTTGGCAACTTTAAGACTTGTGGACTTCAACTCCCAGAACCTTAAGACTTGTGGACTTCAACTCCCACAACTTTAAGACTTGTGGACTTCAACTCCCAGAATTCTCCAGCCAGCTATGCTGGCTGGAGAATTCTGGGAGTTGAAGTCCACAAGTCTTAAAGTTGCCAAGTTTGAAGACCTCTGACCTAGGATGTCATAATGTATTGATGTAGTACATGTCCACATCTAAGCAATGTGGCCATTTGTAATTGATAGATGAATTTTGTCAATGTGTAGATTTTCTAAGTGCCAGCCAAGATCCACCACTGCTGCTTTATGCCATGATCATTCAGCTTTGATTTTCAGATCTCAACTTCTCCAATTCTTTGTCTTCTGTTCTATCTCCTGGTAAAGGGGGCGCAACGGCTCAGTGGTTAAAGACACTGAACTTGTCAGCTAGACAGGTTCAAGACCTGGCTGTCCCTTACATTTCTTTCCTTCAGAGGATCTCATCAACTCTTTACAGTGTCTCCCCATTGCCACCTTTGCCAGATTAATCAGAACAAAGCAATTTTTATCCATTACTGAACTTTCAGCAAATCTGAAATGCCATTGAAACTTTAAAAATAAATTATGTTGGGGTGGAAATTAGCACTTTGATGATTAACAATTTGGCAAAAGAAAACAAGTGAGAACATGTTACAACATATTATGATATAGCTAGTATTTTGTAGACAATTTTCAATGAAAGAATTTTGGTAGAATGCTTTTGCAGACATTCTAAAACATCTAATACTTGCTGGTTGGAATTTTTTCATAGTCACTCATATGTTACATGTTAAACATTTTAAATGTTTAGTATAGGATTCTCAGTAGCAAAGTTTTTTCCCTAAAATTCAGATTTATGTTTACTGCTTTTGAAATAGTTTGAAAACCCTAAAATACCAATAATTTAGAAGGCTTATGTAGTAAGAAACACTACAGCCAATTGGTGTTTATTTTTGGCTGCAGGTGAGCCTTTTACACAGGAAGAAATGGAGGAAATGCTTTCAGCAGCAGTAGATCCAGAAACAAATACTGTTCGCTACAAGGACTATATTTCAATGATGGTTGTGGATGAAAACTAAGGATGTTGTTTAATTTGTTTGTCTGAATTTACTGTTTTTATATTAACTTCATTATAGTTACTGTATTTACTGTTGGGCACAAGCATAATAATAATTACACTGAAATTTATGAAAATACTATATTGTTTATTTTGTAAAAGACAAACATTCCTAAATATCTTAAAGTGTCAATCTGATGACTGAAAATAGTAGAATTCAAAATTTGCAAATAAAATACTAATTGGGCAATCTTCATGGCAATTCACAGGAAAGTTGCATTGAATTTAATAGGATTATTAGAAAAATGTGCAAAAAATGTGCAAGATTGCAATCTAAGGCTGAAATAATGGACTTACTGAAGAATAGGCTCTGTTGAATATGCTTACTGAAAAATAAGCGTAACTTATTTTCAAGAAAGAAAGCATAGGATTATAATGTATACTGCATAGGATAATGTAATTATAGTACTGAACAGGAAAACAATTTAAAATTAGTGAAATAACTCAAACGAAACTAGGAAAAATAGAAGTTCCAAATGTAGTAAAAATAAAGAAATGCTACAGTTGTGCTGAATTTAGAACAAACCTCTCAAAACATTAAATGTTGATGTTCAGGCTTCATTAAAGAATGGTTAATAAGCAAACTCAAACCTCGTTTTATGTTAAAACTTGATATTTGAACTGGGGAGAGTACAGGTGCTTCCGCTATTGAAAAGAGTTTCTGGAACTAAAAGCAGATGTCCTCACCTGAGCACAACTTTTCCCATTGTTCCAATAAAAGGAATTTGTTGACTTTCAGCTATGTTGTGATGTCTCTGTTCATTCTTTGTGTGTTCATTTGAGGGGAGTGTTTTCCATTTAAATATATTCACCTGATTTAATTGTGTTTATCTTGAAGATATCTTCAAAGGTTTCAAACATCATGGTTTTTGGTTGATATCCTTTAATATTTATCTGGGAATCTAGGGGCCTTATTCCAGAGGTCGCTCTATTCTTTTTTTAAACTTTCACAAAGATGCACACGTACAAACTTGCAAATAAATATCTTCCAAAAGTTAACAAACTGTAAAGACATAGTTACAGTAAGTTATTTGATATAATAAGGATTGTATATGATCGCATACATACATAATTAAAGAGAAAAGGATAGAGCAAATGACACAGCGTATGATATTAAATCAGCTAATGTTAAAAATAATGAAGGCACTTTTGACATACTTAGAAAGTTTTTCTTTCTTTGCCAGTATCTCTTATCATTCAGCATATCAACCAATAATCAGCTATTCTGCCTGGCACCCTGACTCCATTTTCTTTTTCTTATATTATCAGCAATAGTTGATAGCTTCTTTGGTCTCTTGGGCCTCAATGAGCTTTTATTACTATTAGTCTTCTCATTGTTCCTATTACCCATCTCCTCCCACTTATGACTGTATGACTGTAACTTGTTGCTTGTATCCTTATGATTTATATTAATATTGTTTCCTGATTGCTTATTTGTACCCTATGACAATCATTAAGTGTTGTACTTTATGATTCTTGATGAATGTATCTTGTCTTTCTATGTACACTGAGAGCATATACACCAAAGACAAATTCCTTGTGTGTCCAATCACACTCAGCCAATAAAGAATTCTATTCTATTCTATTCTATTCTATTCTATTCTATTCTATTCTATTCTATTCTATTCTATTCTATTCTATTCTATTCTTATTCTTTCATGGAACTTAATACTATTTGTCAAATTTCTGTTAGTGAAAACTCTGAAGAAAGTTTAAACATTCCATAATATTGGTTGAATTCCCTCAAGGGGGTATTAACTCTCAAACACATAGATAAATATTATATAACATAGCATTCATCTATTGATAAGAAAGAAGCATAGAGGAATGCATCCAGGGCACTGCACTGTATACTCAAGCCATGGGGGTAGTGTCTGCAGCCAGCAGCTCAGCAAGGAAGCCGTGAGCAGCTTCTCAGGGAGTTCCAGCCAAATCTGAGGTCCTTCCAGTTCCCTTCTCTTTTTGGAAGAGAAGCAGTGATGATGGGGAGCATCTCTTCAGCAGCCACTAAGTTGGCAGAAGCAGATCTGTTTGATGCTAGGAGAACTGGTATGGAAAACACTTGCTTTCCCTCTTTCTCTCATGCCAAAGTGGGCAAGAGAAGGAACAGGGAGAGAAGAGGGGTAAATGGCTCCTATCACTTGAGAGTTGATATCATTTCCACATCCCACCCTATGTCTACAGTAGTGGTGGGGAGAAGGTGGGGTGAGTCTATCCCCTTGCCTCTCTTGCCCTGGATGGCAGAGGAAGTGGAGAGGTATGTGACAGAATAGTGTCGGGATTCTGATCCCACAAAGTGTTCCCTCTGTGGGCTTGGATAATTGATAGTGGAAGTTATGTGAGTCGTCTTCTGCCAGTTATTGACATCAAAGGAAATAGTTTCTCACCATTCATGTGTATCTCTGATGTGGACAGAACCCTATTCTATGATGCCATTTGATATTCCTTCTTTTTCACATTTGATAAAAGCTAAAACATTTTAAATTACATTTCTCTGTGCTGTAAAGTACAACCTTTAAGTCTCCATAGGGCTATTTAAAATAATTAAGAGTATCTTGCTGATTGAATGTGGGATTACTATATTTTATTTCTCATTTGGGATTAGCAGTGACCCAATGACCATCATAAAATCAAATTCAGTTTCTTCATGGGAACAAATAAATACCGGTACTTGGAAATAGGAAATGGATGAATGACAGGAAAAGGAACAAATGTTTTAAAAATCACTGTATCTAAAATCCTGGCTGATGTAATTAGAATGATAATGTGTCATGGATGTTTTTGTCAATAGAGTTGCACGTATGTTGGTTGGGAACTTTGCAAGTTGCATCCCAGTATATTTGGAGGGTGGAAAAGATGCCATAGACACAGGGTGCACAATTTCTACTGGGCACCAGCTTTTGAATGGCATGCAGAGACCATACTACAATATGTACTATGTGAGTAGTCCTCAATGGCTCTAAGTCCACATGGAGAGAAGTAAGCAGTGGGGTACCACAAGGTTCCGTCCTAGGCCCAGTACTCTTCAATATCTTTATAAATGACCTAGATGAGGGAATAGCAGGAGAACTAACCAAATTTGCAAATGACACCAAGCTGGCGGGAGTAGCAAACATCCCAGAGGACAGACTCAAAATCCAGAGGGACCTCGACAGACTTGAACACTGGGCCCAAACCAATAAAATGAAATTTAAAACAGAAAAGTAAAATTCTGCACCTAGGCAAGAAGAATCAAAAATACACATACAAACTGGGCGAAACCACACTCAATAGCAGCGATTGCGAGAGGGATCTCGGAGTCCTGGTAGACAGCCAACTAAATATGAGCCAGCAGTGTGCAGCAGCAGCCAAAAAGGCCGTCCTGAGCTGCATAAATAGAGGGATACAATCAAGGACCAGAGAGGTACTGGTACCACTCTATAAAGCCTTGGTCAGACCACACCTAGAATACTGCATCACCACACTACAAAAAAGACATTGAAACTCTAGAGAAAGTGCAGAAGAGAGCAACCAGGATGATAAAGGGTCTGGAAAATAAAACATATGAAGAGCGGTTGCAGGAACTGAGCTTGGCCAGTCTAGCGAAGAGAAGGACCAGGGGTGACATGATAGCAGTGTTCCAATACTTGAGGGGATGCCACAGAGAGGGGGGGGGGTCAGGCTGTTCTCTATGGCACCAGAAAGCCAAACAAGGAATAATGGATGGAAGCTGACCAAGGAGAGATTCAACCTGGAAGTGAGGAGAAACTTTCTGATGGTGAGAACGATTAACCAGTGGAACAGCTTGCCAGCAGAGGTTGTGAGAGCCCCAACACTTGCGACATTCAAGGAGAGACTGGACTGCCATCTGTCTCAAATGGTGTAGGAACTCCTGCTTGAACAGGGAGTTGGACTAGATGACCTACAAGGTCCCTTCCAACTCTAATAATAAATATAAATATAAATATGCCAGGGCCATATAAACAAGTAAAGTGGGTAGGGGAAGAAAATTCCATTTGATGAAATATTGATATAATTATTTACTTAAATCTTTTAACTCACGTGTAGCAATTTCTACCTCTATTCACCATTTAGTGGATTGCCAGATTTTAATTAATCTAAGATGTGTGAGCGCCAGGAATGGGTTCCTCCCGGTTCGGACTGGTTCACCCGAACCAGTAGCGACCCTCTGTGACGTCACAATGACATCACCGAACCAGATCGGTTGGTGCTGGTCCCTGGGCGCCACCATCTTTTAAAAAAAATTTAAACAAAAGTTTTTTAAAAATTTCCTTCTGAGCATGCGCAGAAGCCGAGTTCTGGCACCGTGCATGTGGTCATATCTTCTTTTTGGCTTTGTTTTTTTAAATTATTTCCCCCCCGGATTTTTCATTATTGCGCATGCACGCGCAGCACGCACGCACCCACGAGGCACACCCACGCGGGAGGGAGCGAGCCAGCAGCAAGGTAAGTTGGAACCCACCCCTGGTGAGCGCAAATAATAATCCATTCTTTCATAGATATTTTCTCTCCATACATACACGTGTATATATGAGGCACAAGGATGAGGCAGAGAAGGGCAGTGTGATTGTTTAGGATTGCTAGTGTTCAACAATAATGACTCAAATGCTGGTTCTCAGCAGGCCATATTCATTCACAGACTTCTAGAATAACAGTATAACAGAATAACAGAGTTGGATGGGACCTTGGAGCAGGGGTGAAATCCTCCCGGTTCGCCCGAGCCAGTCCTTCGGCGTATAGCCGATGGAACTGGCGGCGGTCGTGGCGCGGAGCTTCTCCCGCCCGCTTTCCCGGCCCGGCTGAACGCCGCCATTCGGGTTATTTTTCCCTCTGTGCATGCACGCGCATGCACAGAGGGAAAAATAACCCGAATGATTGTGTTCAGCCGGGCCGGGAAAGCGGTGATTGTGTTCAGCCGGGCCGGGAAAGCGGGCGGGAGAAGCTGCGCGCCGCGACTGCCGCCAGTTCCATCGGCTATATGCCGAAGGACTGGCCCGGGCGAACCGGGAGGATTTCACCCCTGCCTTGGAGGTCTTCTAGTCCAACCCCCTGCTCAGGCAGGGCACACCATCACTATAAGATTTCAGACAAGTGGCTTTCCAATCTCTTCTTTAAAACCTCCACTGATGGAGCACCCACAAGTTCTGGAGGCAAGCTGTTCCACTGATTAATTGTTCTCACGGACAGGAAATTTCTCCTTAATTCTAGGTTGTATCACTCTTCGATAAATTTCCATCCTTTACTTCTTGTTCTGAACCCTCAGGTGCTTTGGAGAATAGGTTGACCCCCTCCCCTCTGTGACAGCCTCTCAGATATTGGAAAATGCTATCATGTCATTCCTAGTTGTCCTTGTCGTTAGATTAGACATATCCAGTTCATATGTTTTATCCTCCAGTCCACTAATCATATTTGTTGCTCTTCTCTGCACTCTTTCTAGAGTCTCAACATCTTTTTTGTATTGTACACAAGTGTGGCCTTACTAGTGCAGTATAAAGTGGTACTAACACTTCATGTGAGCTTGATATTTAATCCCTCTGTTGATGCAGGCCAGGATTGCATTGGCTTTTTGGGCAGCTGCAGCACACTGCTGGTTCATACTTAAGTGATTGTCCACTAGGACTCCTAGATCCCTCTCATGCTTACTGCTGTTGAGCATGGTACCACCTATTCTATACTTGTGCATTTGGTTTCTCTTGCCTGAGTATATACTATATTTACCAGGCTAACCTATGACATAAACATAGTGTCAACTCACGAAGCATCCCTGACCTGCTCTCAAGTTGCCATAGGAAGGGGAATCGAGCCTCGCAGCTGCAGTGAGGAACTGGCACTTTAGTCAAAATAAAGCACATTCCAGCCAGCAAACATCAAGGCCATCTCCAGGGAGATCCACAGTGGCTGGAGAGACTTCTACAACCCGCAAAATTGCTTCGTTGGGATATGACTGATGACACACCTTGGGGGGGAGGGGGAAACAGGGTCAGAGCCAAGGCGCGAATTAAGTGAGGTCAGAGTTGGCTTCACTTGGTCCATGATGACATGACGCTCCTAATAAATAACTGGATTTCTTTTGAAGCTTGGCTTGAGGCTCATGACTTAATTAGGGAATCGGTTGAACTGAGCAATACTTAAAATATGTCTTTCTTTGATCAACCTTAACAAAACTCCAGCTGCAACAAAAGCCTTCTGCTATATCTGAAGGCTTTTGTAGCAAAAGCCTTCAGTTTTTGCTACAAAAGCAAAACTCCAGTTGCTACCAAAAAAATAAAAATAAATAAATCCAATGCCCAGTTAACTCTACCTTTCTGAGATATCGGAATAGAATACATTTCATAATTTTTTAATTTTCTAATTTATACTGGAAATACCTGAATATTCTCTTTTTAAAAAAAAACAATGACTACATCATAAGGTCTTTTTTACTTGACCTCAGGAATAGTAAATTCATGTTTAAAACTGTTTAAAACTGTCTAATACAGTTTTACGTACTGAACCTATGTCAGTGTCATTCTTGGGGAGTGGGGCAGGGGTGGGTTCCAACTTACCTTGCTGCCAGTTCATTTCCTCCCGCGCCACGTGGGCGTGCCTTGTTGGCCCGTGCGTACTTTGCGCACGAATGCGCAGTGCAAAAACACCTGAATTTTTTTTTGAAAAAATCCAAAAACAAAATAGTGACGCATGCGCAGTGCTGGAAACTTGGCTTCTGCGCATGCGCAGAAGAAAAATAAAATAAAATAATTAAAAAACTAAAAAAATTCAAAAAAAATTCAAAAAAAGATGGTGGCGCCCACAGACCAGCACCGACCTATCTGGTTCGGTGACATCATCGTTACGTCACCAGTGAGTCGCTACCGGTTCGGGAAAACCAGTCTGAACTGGGAGGAATCCACCTTTGGAGTGGGTGTGTGTGTCAAGAGGCAAGATGAGAGTTACAGAAGTGCAACTGAAGCCCTACTCCTTTGTAGTTCCTGCAATATTGATACACATACAAAAAGGGGTGAACCTTGTCTCATCCCGCTTCAAAGGTTGTTTTGCAGTTTTTAATCCTCTTGTGGAAACCAGTGTCTTACATCGAAATATGTTGATTACAGAGGGTTACTATTTTAATGGCATAGCAGTAGATTTTACAATGAAGTTATATTTCAGGAACAGTAATTAAATATTTTCACCTTTCACTAGAGCACAGGTAAACGTGCTATCTCAGTTATACCTTAAATGGCTTTAAAATCTTCATGGAGGGATGAGATTGAGATGATATTTCAGGTCTTTGACATCAGCGTTAATGGTCCAAGAACCAACAACAACAGTGATTCACATATAAGGGAATTCAGTATATGGCAATGGCATATGTTTTTTACTGGCAACAACTGGTATAGGGCACCCAACATTCTTAATTTAAAAATGGTTTTAATCTACATGATTCTTGAAAACCTTTACTTATATGTCCCTGACCACATATTAACTACTACCAGACTTTTTACATGCTTGCTTTTATTAGAACCTCTAATTAAGGCATATTAAATAATTGAGATGGTATCCTTCTGTATCAGTAATTTCTTATTCAATTACATTTTATCTTAGGTTTTAATAACTCCCTTCCCTGCATACAATACTACTGACTAATTAGCCTCAGTTCCATTTCATTTCAATGTGATAGTTTATTAATTTTTTCCTAATAAAGAATAGCAGTAGAGTACTCTTGAATCCTATGAGTAAACACAAATTGAGTGTGAATAGCTTTAACAGTAATGAGAAAAATGTTCTGCTTCTGGAAAACAGTGTTGCACGTAATTATAAAGCCATATATGAACAAGAAAGTCTTTGATTAAAAACACAACTCCGTCATAAGCCCAGGGTTGAGGGCAAGCTATTATCTTTTAGCTTCTCCTCTGATTCAATTTCTAGAGAGGGTTGGCTGAGCTAATAATACAAGCCAACCTTAAAAGATCGTGGTTGGGATTGTAGGGGGCAGAATTGATACAGGTAATCCCTGACTTACAACCAGGGGTGGGTTCCTCCTGGTTCGGACGGGTTTGCCCGAACCGTTAGCAACCTGCTGGTGATGTCACAATGACATCACCGAACCAGATCGGTCGGTGCCGGTTCGTAGGCGTCGCCATCTTTTTTTATTTCATTTATTTGAGTTTTTTTTTTTTTTCCTTCTGAGCATGCGCAGAAGCTGTGTTCTGGCACTGTGCATGCGGTCGCCATCTTTTTTTCAGCTTTGTTTTTTCCCCCTGATTTTTCGTTACTGCGCATGTGCGTGTGTGTAAAGCGTGCACACGCTCATGAGTCGTGCCCACGAGGTGCGCCCATGCAGCACGGGAGGGAGCGAACCGGCAGCGAGGTAAGTTGGAACCCACCCCTGCTTACAACCATTCATTTAGTGACCCTTCAAAGTTACACTGGCACTGAAAAAAGTGACTTATGACCGGTTTTCGCATTTACATTGCAACCTTTGCACTGTACTGGGGTCATCTGATCACCATTTATACACCTTCCCAGCTGGCTTCCGACAACAAAATCAATGGGGGAAGCCAGATTCACATAACAATGGAATTATTCACTTAACAACTGCAGTGATTTGCTTAACAATTACAGTACAAAAGGTTGTAAAATGGGTGACATTCAAATTTCCCCCCTACTGGTTCTTTGGGCGTGGCTTGGTGGGTGTGGCTTGGTGTGGGGGTCATGTGACTGAGTGGGTGTGGCCAACTTGACATCGCTCATGACAAGGTGGGGCGGCCCCACCCCAAGCCACACCCACAGAACCGACAGAAAAGTTTGGCCAAGTCTTCTAGTGTTCAACCTGGCTGCTTCTCACCTCCTTCTCATGTTTGCTCTGTGTGTATGCGCCCGAGAAGGAGGAGAGAAGGAGTGAGTGGGAGGGGTGGGGCGGGGCCAGTCAGTGGTGCGATTTACCGGTTCTCCAAACTGCACATAATCGCCGCCACCGGTTCTATAGAACCTGTCCGAACCTGCTGAATTTCACCCCTGGGTGCAACTCACCTGTCTTGTTTAGCAACAGAAATGTTGGGCTTAATTTTGGTCATAAGTTGAGGACTACCAGTATACGGTAGCTTACAACTACATATAATTTTATATCCTATAACTGTCACCACTGATCACTTATAAGGGAGAGAAAGATTTAAAATACAAGCGTGGGCAGGGTGGAGCTGATCCATTTCTTCACTTATGCTCTTCTATTAAATAATATTGATGGGAAAACTTCTCTTTCCCTTCCCTCCTAAATTCAGACTGTTGACAAATTTCCTCCACTTAAAGTTGTTAATGGAATTGAGAAAAGCACTGTTGACAGATGATGGCATACATAGGTAAAAGTACAGTACCTCTCATCTTGTAGTTGAAGTTACTCTTGTGTGATGGTACTCTTGGTGTAAATGTAGGGAAATTGTAGCATGCGCCATTTCCTATGTTAGCATCATTCCACGATTATTGCTTATTGTGAGAATCTGCTTCAGGTTGGATGTTATTGATATGTACTGTAAGTATGAGCCTGCCACCTAGTGCCTGAGAAAGTACAGTGTCATTGTCCATTGGGCTCTACAGTAGCTTATTCATGTGTTTCAGAGGTATGAGCTGTGGATAAACAAGAGTGTGTGTTTTTATAGTTTGTCTTTCTTAACAAGTCCTTCCTGGGAGTTGATGTGGTTCAGCTGATATTTTTGTTGGTTTTAGTGACTATTATTCAGTCTTCTGATTGCCAGGTTTAATCTCATTATTTCAGTATCTGTCAAGTAGGTCAAAACAAATGTGGTTATAGAGCTTAGCAATGAATGCTAGATTTAATCACGTCTTCTGGATGGAAGTTGGAAATCTGTAGATATGCTTGACAAACTATAAGTCTCTTGTATTTATCTGCCTATTGTGTAGCTGTATCATGACATTAAGGAAGTGGTTTGATTCTGTAGTTCAGTCTAAACTGAGGTTGATGGTGATAGTGAAAGTTACTAAGATTATGATAGAATCTGAAGAAATATTAATTTCCCTTTGATACTCAAGTGAGTGTTTTGAGCATATTCAGATTGGAATTTGTATCTATAAACATTATCAAGAGTAGATATATCCGTTTAATGCATCCAAATTCATAAAATGTATAGGCTTCACATTCCACACGTTTATAATAATTTGAAAACACACCCGCACAATTATTGCATATGCAGTATGCCTCTGTATTTCTATCTTTTTCACAGTCAAGATGGCTTGAAACAACAAGAAAATTCAATAATAAAGCATCATTAAAAATTAAAATGCTGATTAAAACAAACATTGAATTAAATAAAGTTTCAAATAAAAGCTTCGTGGATATTAATAAGCATGCACTGATTTTTACTAGGAAGAGCATAAAATATATGAAACTCAATACAATGGCACATTGGTCAATAAAATGTTAAAATGGTTCTTATTTTAAGATCCAGAGTAATTGTCCTCTCAATATTAAATAATATCTAGTCCTAGGAGGAAAAATAAACGGTCTTGGAGACACGGTGAATCCTGTGCTTAGTAGATTGTTGCTTCAGAGGAGGACCTGTTTCTTTGCCTACAAACTATAATCACTGAGCATGTTTTTTTATTCAAACATCTTTTCCATTTTTAGGACAAGGAAACTCTTACACGAAAGGGGGAGATTCAAGCAGTGGTAAAATAACGAAGAATCAGGGCAGGCAGCTACTTCCTCCTGCCTCTAATCTCCAATTAAAGTTGCCCCTTTTTGAAGCAGTGGTTGATACCATTTTTCTTAACATTTGCTTATAGACAGGGTGTCTGCAGGAAAAAAAAACCTGTCAAGATGGCAGCTGGAACGGTATGATCAAAACTCCTTCTGCGCTGCACATAAAAATTGGTATAGCAACCTATTGTAGAAAGTTAGCACCCACCCATCACCTAGAAAAATGAAATATCCTAGGAAATATTGAAAAAAGGAAAGAATATGTTTCCTGAATGAGGAAAGGAGAAACATGTTTTAAATACAAAGCAGCTTCCTGCAGCTCCCTCCTTCAGCTCCAGGGTGATGGGATTAAGACCTTCACAGGACATGAGAGGATTAGCCCTCTACCACCTGGAAAATTACCAGCACTCAAACAAACTTGGGAGACAGCCTAAAAGGCTAGCTAAGACCCCCGCCCCTAGGAGGTGTCTGACCACCAATTGGAGTGCATTACATACACAGGAACAGGAAACTAAGAGGTGGGACCCAACAGAGGTCATAAAACCAAGGGACTCAGCATATTTCCTTCCTTTTCTCTTCACCCACATCTGGAAGCATGTGATCTACCTTTTCTGTATAGGGGCTCATGCCATGTGCTCCTGTCCACCATATTAAACCTTCTTTCCAAGCAACTTCCATGAATCCAGTGTCTTTTCCCCCACTTGGAACTGAACCCAGAAGGATATTCCTTACAACACTATCTTAGAACTGACAATTAAAATATTGAGCTGGTGAATAGTTTCTGCGTTATAGTTATCAACAATAAATGAAGCAGCAGTCAAGAAATATGTCACAGACTAACACTTTGTTCAGTAGTAATAAAATCTTGGGAAAGATATTCACATGCTGTGACATGCTGAGACACAATCAGAAACATGTAGGAAATGGTTTTCCCTGCGACACTGTGAAAGCGAAAGCTGGACACTGAAGAAGCAGGATAGACAGCGTACTGAAGCTTTTGAACTATGGCGTTGGAGAGGACTTCTGAGAAGAGCATGTGTAGCCAAGAAAATAAGGCGATGGATTATAAAACAGATCAATCGGGAGTCCTTGCTCAAAGAACAATGATGAGGCTCAGATTGTTGTATTTTGGACATATTTTGGCAAGAATAAACCGCCTGAGAAACATATAATGCTGGGAAAGGTGGAAGGGAAAAAAAGGAGAACCACCACCAGCAAAATGGATGCACTTGATTATCGAGGTGGTGGGAACACTGGTGGGAGATGAAGGACCTGACTGGGAACAGATCATCTTGGAGAATGTCTTGTCTGTGTGGCTGCTAAAAATTGACACTGATCTAAAGACACACAATCGAGAGAAATTTGATCAGTTTGCTTCCTGATTAAAACTTCCATTTTCAGATATGGTCCTCTAAAAAGTTTAAATCCAAGAGGCACAATTATAAATATAAGCATTATTTGAGTTGCAATAAAATTAGGCTTGGGTACACAAATGAAAACATTTTTAAAGATCACTGTACTAAAGGCAAAACCAAATAAAAATTCATTTTTTTAGTTTTTTTTTCCAGCAGGAAAATCCTGTGAAAGATTTATT
This sequence comes from Diadophis punctatus similis, assembly GCA_023053685.1. Lineage (NCBI taxonomy): Eukaryota > Metazoa > Chordata > Lepidosauria > Squamata > Dipsadidae > Diadophis > Diadophis punctatus. Next base: position 70,352,768 of record JALIGW010000001.1, on the reverse strand, counting down.
TTTATTTTGTACTGCAATAACATGAGAAATTGAGACCTGACATATTACCCAATTTTTTAAAAAATTTTCTGTTCTTCACAAATACATTTATGTTGCTAAATATTCTAAAGATCCAAACTGACTTTAACTTTGGTTAGCACTCCGAGTGCTTCTGCAAAATGGGCCTATACTATGCAGTTCTGTATTAGATTAGATTATTATTAGAGTTGGAAGGGACCTTGTAGGTCATCTAGTCCAACCCCCCCCCCCGCTCAAGCAGGAGTCCCTATACCATTTCAGACAGATGGCAGTCCAATCTCCCTTTGAAAGTATGAGCATATTAGCAAAAAATGTAAAACAATCTGCATAATTATGTATACCTGTGCTGATCACTGGAAATATCTTATTTATTTATTTATATCCCACTATTATTTTTACAAATAACTCAATGTGGTAAAAATATCCAACACACTTTAAATGTATATATATATTAATGTTTATATTGTGTTTTTACTTGGCTGTTCACCGCCCTGAGTCCCCTGGAGAAGGGCGGTATATAAATTTAATTAAACTAAACTAAACTAAACACCTTTCTCTTCCTGAGGGGAGGGGAGGAGGAACAACAATAACCCTGTGAGGTGAATTAGGCTCAGAGAGAAAGTGACTGGATTAAGGTCACCCAGCTGGCATTCCGACTGAGGCAGGATAGTCTCTGGGTTTCTACCATAGTGCCTTAACCACTAGCCAAACTGGCTAGTATATGACGGACTATTTAAATCATCTTGGTGGTTACTAGGAGTTGAAAGTTACTTGATGGCACATACAACAAACCAATCAGCCAATAGGAAGGCACCACATAAACACAACTCACAGAACAGTCCAAAGCACGTATTCCAGTAGAGAGAAATTCCCTGAAGATGGGCTCCAGCATGAGTCCGAAAGTTCGGAAGAGTAAATCTCTGGTCCCAGTGACTGACCCAAATTTGATCTCGCATCATTATCCTGTGTCACGTATATTTGCCTTTATTCTTGATGGCACATAATCATAATCAATTTAAATGATCAAGTAAAAAATAATGAAATGGCAAAAAAGTAATTTATTGTAACTCACAGAGCCAGTTTTTCCACCAAAAATAAATTTGCAGCCAAAGGTTTATCAAGTATTTGAGCAGATTAACACCAATCCCATTTTCAAATAAAACAATGTGTGTTACAAGCAGAAATCATGAGAATACTAGTATCTCTGACTTAGCAGAATAAATGTTCTCGTTACAGTAGTAAGAAAAAAATGTTTGGTGTGGGTAGCTACCTAGAAATATTTGTTTGATAAAGTATGTTCCTTTAATGCAAAAACAAATTAAGATATTATATGTTGCTCGTCTCCCTTAGTTTAGCTTCCACCAAATCCCAAACAAACTAGGTTTCCATTAACTTCAAAAGTAGTTCTATTTTCTTTGTAGTATTTTAAAGAACCTAAAATGCCTTCTATGAAATTCAATTGCTGGGTAAACATAATGTAGATTAAATCTGTTCTGAATGCAAAGTAGTCACCCAACTGGAAGAAGACAAGAGAATTAACGTATTCTATTTTAGACACACGGCACAGAAAGAATGTCTGAAAAGTTTAATATTATACAAGAATGTAAAAGTATTCTGCAATGTTATCACACGTACAGACTGACAAAAAATGAGGCATGTGTTAATTGTTGATTGTTTTAATATTTGAAAAATCTTCTTGCATTTTTGGACTACAATTCTCAAGAGAAATCTCATATACCTGGAATTTTAGAAAGCTGTTCTAAATTATCATTATAAAATAAGCCAGTACAGTGCAGGATCATTCTATCATTATCTATTAATATGATTGTTTGCTTCTTTGTAAAACTGCTGGTCAGTTAACATTATTGTATTCGCTTGCCTTTCTTTTTCTATTGAAGTATTTCTACATATGCAGTACATAGTCCTGAATCAATAGTGAATTATACTGTATTATCTTCTCCCAGTTTTTGCCACCAGAGGCCACTCACATCCCATGAAATCTTACTAGGCATCTGCTTGAGATATAAAAACCTTTGTTTTGTTAACAGGACAAATATGCTGCCTTTTTAGTTTTATCATTTCCCACCCCACTCCCAAGCTCCCAATCTTGCAATTACAACAGGCAAACCCAATTGTGTTGCTGAAAACAATTACAAGGCATTAACAAGTGCTAGTGCAAGAGTTCAGAAATGTGTGTGAAGATGAACTGAAACCAACGCTAAATGGAAGAGCTGTGGCTATGCATCAAATAGTGTTGGAATTTGGGAGGAAATTTATTTAGATTGGCCCAGGACAGGCTATAGGAGAAACCTGGCATTTTACCACTTTTAGAAGAGTGACAATTGTCACATTTTTAAAAGGATACATTCAGATTGCAGGCAGGGGTGGATTCCACTTACCTTCGACAATGGTTCACATTGTGACGGTTCGCGCGCCTGCCCTCGCCCCGCTCGCGCGTCCCCTCACACGATTTGGCTTCCGTGCATGCTCAGAAGCAGGAATGAGCCCGAAACACAGCTGAGGAGTTCCTCAGCTGTGCTTCAGGCGAAGAAATAAAGGTCAGATTTCACTTGTGGGCAGACGGGCCCTTTTCAAGCCACAGAAGGGGAAAAAAAGATGGTGGCGTGCACGGAACGGCACCAACAGTGACATCACCAGCGGGTTGCTACCGGTTCGGGCGATCCGGTCCGAACCGGGAGGAACCCACCCGATTGCAGGTTACATGATAATATTCTCACTTATAATACCACACAGTTCTTTTTCAAAAAACAAGAATATTTGCATGTTGGTGTTAAGTGAGTACAATATAGGAATGAAGCAACTATATACAGGTAAACCTCAAGTATTCTACATTTCTGTTGTTCAGTGAAACAGTTGTTAAGTGAATTTTGCCCCATTTTACGACTTCCCTAGCCACAGTTATTAAACAAATCACTGAAGTTGTTAAGTTAGTAATATGGTTGTTATGTGAATCTGGTTTCCCCATTGTCAGGTCACAGAAGGTGATCATGTGACCCCAAGATACTGCAACTGTCATAAAATATGAACCAATTGCCAAGCATCTGAATTCTGATCACATGGCGACGGGAATGCTGCAACAGTCATAAGTGTGAAAAGCGGTCATAAGTCATTTTTTTCAGTCCCATTGTAACTTCAAACAGTCACTAAATGAACTGTTGTAACCTGTACATACAGTTTCATGGCAAAAATAGAATGGAATGACCACGTCTATGTTACCACCTTTCTTAGCTGGATAGTGATTGAAGAAAAGCCACGTGGTTGCTTTGCTCACAGGTAGTCCTCGACTTACGACAATTGAGCCCCAAATTTATGTTGTTAAGTGAGAATTTGTTAAGTGCATTTTGCCCCATTTTATGACTTTACTTGCCAGAGTTGTTAAGTGAATCACCGCAGTTGATAAGTTAGTAACCCAGTTATTAAGTGAATCTGGCTTCCCTATTGATATTGCTTGTCAGGAGGTCACAAAAAGTGGTCACATGACCCTGGGACACCACAACGGTCATAAATATGAACCAGTTGCCCAGCATCTGAATCAGCGGTCGGTTGCTCCCGGTTCGGCCCAGTTCTGTGAACCGGTAGCGGCGGCGGGGGCAGGCTCTGCCCACCCGCCCAGGATGCTTCTGCACATGCGAGTGCGCGAACCAGTAGCAACGGATTTTAGAACCCACTACGGATCTGAATGTTGATCACATGATCATGGGGATGCTGCAAAGATTGTAACTTGAAAAATGGTCATAAGTCACCTTTTTCAGTGCCATTGTAACTTTGAACAGTCACTAAATGAATCATTGTAAGTCAAGGACTGCCTGTCAGGGGTGAAATGCTCCCGGTTTGGGCGGGCCAGTCAGTCGTCATAGAGCCGATAGCGATCGCAGCGCAAGGCTTCCCCCACCCACCGGGACACTGCCATTTGGGTTCTTTTACCCTCTGTGCATGAGCAGAACGCTTTGCGCATGCGCAGAGGGTAAAAGAACCCAAATGGCGGCATCCCAGCGGGTGGGGGACGCCTCGCGCTGCGATCACTATCGGCTCTACGACGACCGACCGGCCCGCCCGAACCGGGAGCATTTCACCGCTGCTGCCTGTATGTAGTTGCAGTATGGAGAAACAGTTCCTAAACTCCTGTAGATGAGTGGAAAGCAGCCCAGATTATTATGCAACAATAGATAGACCTCCCATATACATATACACATACACACACATACACACTCTTCTCTGTAGTCCTAGAGCAGTATTTCTCAACCTTGGCAACTTTAAGGTGTACAGACTTCAACTAACTGATGTTCACACATCTTAAAATTGCTAAGATTGAGAAACACTGCCCTAGAGGATTATATCACAGTTCTGTGAATATAATCTTGAGATTTGTATCCTGATGACTTTTTGATAAATACAATTAAAATAACTGAAGCTGCTTTATCTGATACCGTAATTGTCTTACAACCATAGAGCAAGCAAACTACAAAATTAAAACAACTGAGAAAATGAATAGATATGGAACTATAAGGTAAAATAAAACAGTAAAAAAAACCATTGACTCCAACCATGTATGGCAAATAGAAAAGGCTCTTGAACAGTTTTTTACTCATACAAGTACATGGTTCATGCTGGACTCTGACCGAACAAAAGACATAAGCAAAATCCACCTCATCTGTCTGGAATCCTAAGCAACTGAGAGGTAGTAAATACTTTATGGAGTTTTTTAAAGATAAAAAGTAAGTTACGCAAAGGTTCATAGGCTACGATGTCATGTTTTAACTTACCCTGATCAATTTGAGGAAATGCTCTTTAGAAGCAGAATCTTATTGACTGAGCAAATGGCAGAGAGCAAAGTATGAAAAAGAACCAAAATAAAACCCTTCCAATGACTAGAATCCATTAAATCGGAGCGATATTTTTAAGGCACATTACTTTTTTCCACATTAATCAAATCATACTTAGTTAATGAAATGATAATCATATTCCAAACTCTTTGACAATTAATATTCATTATATTTTTTTCTCATTATTACTTTAACCTTGCAGTACAGCATGACGATCACAAATTCAGGAGCGAGCCCATATTCGCAGTTTCCAGGGTTTTTTTTTTTTTTGCCAAATGGATCAATAATTATTTTGAAGAACCAAGGGAGTTAAAAGCTTACAGAAAATTAATTTTAACCATAATTGAAAGTAAGGATCCGCTCCTGAGCCTCCATCAATCTCAGTCCCAACTCAGTGCATAGAAAGACATTCAAAACACCTTAGGGTATTTGAAGAACTGCTCCATAAAAATTCATTTGCACTCATTCTAGAGTCTTGAAGAACATACAACTATGCAGTACACAGAAGCTGTGTCACAGCTGTCATACATTACACCTTGGTGCCCATTACAATAACTTGTCTTTCTTGTGAATGGAAAAATATCAAAATAACATTAGAGGTCTCCTTTGCACACACCCCCACTATATGTTGGTGAATTGGAAGCTGGGCCACATTATCATGCAAACTACCGTATTTTTCGGAGTATAAGACACACCTTTTTCCTCCCTAAAAGTGGCTGAAATGGGTGCGTCTTATACTTCAAACGTAGCTTTTTTCCCCAGCCCTAACTAGGTGCTAACAGATCTTCCCAGCTCCTACCTTGCAGGCTTTTTCATTGTTACTCTCTCCAAAGAATGTTTTTCCAGCCCTAAGTCTTTGCAGAATTTTTTTTCATTGCTCTACTTGCTCCGAATAAGTTTTTTTCTAGCCCTAACCAGGTGCTAACTATCTTCCCAGCTCTTACTGGCTTGCAGGCTCTTTCATTGTTACTCTCTCAGAAGAAGGTTTTTTTAAGTCCTAACCAGGGGATAAAATAATGTGCTGAAGCTGACCAGACTAAGAATGCTAGCCAGATGAATACCTGGTAGGCAGATTGTTTTCCCCTATTTTCCTCCCCAAAAACTAAGGTGCGTCTTATACTCCGGTGCGTCTTATACTCCGAAAAATACAGTAGGTTCTGGCAAAAGGGTACTAAATAAAAAAAACTATAAATAAAATCTGACCATTTCAAATTCATATACTTTTCAGAGTTATTTTTTTCTTTGATTTCATTAATTCTACTAGTTCGTTTTTTAAGGTGTTGGTATAGAAACTAGGAGTCTGTGAGTTCCAGTCCCATCTTCAACACGAAAGCTGTCTGGGTGACTTTGGGCTCGTGGACTTCAAATCCCAGAATTCCTAAGCTAGCATGATTGGCTCAGAAATTCTGGGAGTTGAAGTCCATGAGTCATAGAAGAGCCAACTTTGCCTACCCCTGGGCTAGTCACTCTCTCTCAGCCCAACCCACCTCACAGGGTTGTGGTTGTGGGGAAAATAAGAGGAGAAAGGAGTATTATATAGGTTTGCGGCCTTGAGTTACTTGTAAAGTAATAAAGCCAGCATATTTAATAAATAAAATAAATAAATAACCTGCCTTGATTTTTTTTAAAAAATATTATGATCAAAAGTGGTTGCACAAATAAAAAACTTATTCAGTTATTTTTATTGGCTGAAAACCAATGCTACATTATCAGCACTTCTGAACTCTTGCCCTGATGGACATCTAGTCTGCACATTAAGGTTGTTATACTTTGCCATTGGAAGCAGCTCCAAGGAGTATCAATAGAGTATTATCACAAATCATCAGACCGAGGCTCTCTAATCTAGTACAGTACACTACCTGTTGTGGCTGCTGTTGGCATGGAAACAAATTGGTTACAGATTACAACAAGGATGTACAGAAGGGTCCATCCAAGAGAAGTTTCAAACAATGGTTAAAATGGTGCATTTTAGGCAAAATTGACAGCTAGAATACTATTGATTAAGTAATGTGACACTTGAAAGTATTCTGGTTAAAGTCACTATAGCTTCTCTTTTGGTTTTCCTTATTAAGCTAAACAGATGGTAAATGATCTTACAATTTTCAGTTAGATAAACTTGGGTTCACTACACCCCCAGAACTTTGCAAAATTTACCCAATGGAGTCCTATAATTAACGTTTTTTATAATTAATGGTTTTTAGAAAACCTCATCGTTGGGTGGTGTTTTCGTGAGTGTGTGTGTGTGTGTGTGTGTGTGTGTGTGTGTGTGTGTGTGTGTAAACAGACAGATGCTTCATTCCCCTCAAGCATTTGTCTTTTCTGAATGAGGGAATCTACCTGGTATTTAAATAGGTTTTACTTTATGCTTTTTGCTCTACTAGCCAACTGGAAAATATTGCCTGATTGACCATGTTTGAACTGGAGTCATGAATCCTTACTGTTCCTTGTGGGCAAACTTTCAGGGGGAACGGACAGCAAGATGTTACTGTTCTTATGCTTCCTGGTGTGTAACAAGGCAGCATTCTGCAAATTGGAATTTACAAGCAAGCTGGCCAATCTGTTGCCTACCCCCCTTTGATTCTCATATGTCTCTAATCTCCCATGACTAAGCATACCATTGCACACAATCTGACGATCCCTAACACAGCAGATGCAGTTTGGCAGGGGCATCTAACTGTGTGCTAATTAAAGGGCTGATGAAGAACAATGCAAGCCTGCCTGTTCTTCATGAGAAGTGCTGATCCAAGCCAATTAAGGCTATATACCATACTACACATGGCACATGCACCCCCACTTTCCCTCAGTGATTGCACTAGAAGAGGGGCAGACCACAACACTAACTTAGCTTTTCCCCTGTTACATCAAACTATCCCAATCTCAGCTATTAACAAGAAAAAAAACAAGGATGGGATGAATCAGCAAAATCATCCTGGGAAAGTCCCTTCATTTGGAGAGGGGGAGGGGAGATTTTGAAGAGTTGAGTTTCACTGTTAGTTGCATGAGGTGTAAGGAGTGATTGTAGAAATTGTCCTACTTAAACCAAAATCTGCTCTAGCGTTTGGAGATTTTTCCAGACCATACAGAGGGTGCCATGGCAGAAGTGGGTTGCTCCTGGTTCGGACCGGTTCTATAATAATAATAATTTATTGTCATTGTACGTATATACACAGTACACCCATACAACAAAATTCACATAACGCTTCAAGACCAGTCCCAACACACATAGCAATCCCTAAAACATGCCCCACCCACCACAAATTCCCCACCCTGAACCACCCAAACATCCACACAACAGACCAAGTAATACTATCCAACAGCTCACTGATGGTGACTCTTCAATTCATTATTAAGTGCAATTATAGCTCTGGGATTAAAAACTATTCAGAAAGCATGTGGTCCGAGTTTTAATTGTTCTGTATCTTCTGCCAGAGGCAACAGTTCAAAAAGTTTGTAATCACGATGAGAAGTCTCTCTGAGAATATTGTGCAACTTCCTAGAACAGCGAGATGCAGAGATATCGTCCAGGGCTGGTAGCTGGAGCCCAATTATATTCTGGACAGTTGTAATTATTTTCTGTAGAGCTTTTTTGTCTGCTGCAGAGCTGCTTCCATATGTCAGGACTCTCTCAATGGTGCTGCGATAGTAGGACAACAGTAGATGCTGAGATAGATTTATCTTCCTGAGCATTCTCAGGAAGTACAACCTCTTCTGAGCCTTCTTCACGAGCATGTTTACATTCATATATAGAACCTATATAGAACCTATAGAACGGGTAGCAGGAATTTCCCCCCGCTCGCTGGAGCGATCGCCGGTTGGCCACGCCCCTGAACTGGCTCTAATGGCGGCACCATAGGTGCTGCCATTTTGTTTTTGGCTTCTGCGCACATGCAGAAGTTGTTTTTGGCTTCTGCGCATGCGCAGTTGTTTTGTTGCTTCTGCGCATGCGCAGAAACTTGGTTTTAGGCACTGCGCATGCGCGCAATGCACGCACGCCCAGACAGTGTGGGAGGAAGTGAACTGGGGTGAAGTAAGTTAGAACCCACCACTGTGCCATGGCGATGTAAAGGGAAGGGTGAACTGATACGCAGGTAGTCCTCAACTTACAGCAGTTCATTTAGTGACCGTTTGAAATTACAATGGCACTGAAAATTGACAATTTTTCATACATGACCATTGCAGCATCCCAGTGGTCACATAATTTACATTCGGATGCTTGACAACTGACTCACATTTATGACAGTTGTAGCGTCCCAGGGTCATGAGATCATCTTTTGCAACCTTCTGACAAGCAAAGTCAATGGGGAAACCAGATTCACTTGATGTTACTAATTTAAGAACTGCAGTGATTCACTTAACAAATGGGGCGAGCAAAGTCGTAAAATGGGACAAAACTCACTTAACAAATTTCTCACTTAGCAACATAAATTTTGGGCTCAGTTGTGGCCGTTGAGGACTACCTGTACTGCCTTTTAGCTCACTTTTTGCCTCTTGCATTGTTATCCTTCAGTCTCCACTAGGGGATGCTCTTGTATTCTGCATTCAGTCCAACTCACTTACTGAACTGGGCAATGTTTGGATGTTGAGGGGCATATTTAACATTTTTCTGGGATGGAGATGGGGGCTAAAGGTCACAATGGGTCATATAACACTGCAAACCGTGCAATGCTATACTGTATCAGACTTATTGGTAGTTTGGTATTTCTTATTGTTTTGGAGAGTCTTTGTTTTTTTAAAACCACATCATGCCTATGTTAGGACACCCATTCTTTTAAGTTTCAAATTTTGAAAAGATGCGTCAATAGTCAGTCACAGTCAGACAGGATACCAAAGTCGTAATCATGACAAGAGGCCCATATACAGGATTCAGGGCAAAATGCTTCAATTTTGAGTGTGAATGCAACCCCCTTTTTGGATCTATTTCATTATCACTTTTCACAGGGTCCAGGAAGGGCAGATAAAGAACCAACCAAAGGCTGGGAGATGTATGCAATATGGGTTGTAAAGAGACCCCTCCTAGATGGTGGCTAGATATTACCTGTTTTTCATAACCAAATGACAAACTGGTTTTTCACACTCACATTCAGGACTTAGTTACACACAGACTGATCGTGCCTCCTGTTTGCCTATTAGAGATATCACTTTATGACTGCGCTTATCATTCTGTCTTTTTAATTAACTTGCTTTAGGGATTCATCTTGCTTTCATAGATTCAGATTTGCTACAGTTTCTGCAAAGTGGGCAGGACATAAATATTTCAAATAAACAGAACAATAACCCCATAAACACACACATTCAGAAGTCAACTTTTACATTCAATATAATCTCATTCCTGGTTTTCTATGGTGCTTCTCAAATAGTGGGGCAGGCCCCCCTGGGGGGGCGAGGAGCGATGCCAGGGGGGGTGCATGACCCCGGGGGAACGTGCTTTTTTTTGCTGCAGGGAGTAGGGGTTTTTTGCACCGAACAATAGCACACAGCACAGAGCAGGAGGTATGAAGTGCAGATAACAAACCCTTAAGAGACACCATGGAAAAATATTTAACAGGGATGAAAAGAAAGGAGGAGAGAGACAGAGATAATGAGACAAACGTAAGTCTCCTGAAAGCTAAGACGAGGAAATATGACGAAGCGTATGTAGCGCTTGGCTTCACTGTGACTACGGTGGGAGACGAGGAAAGACCGGTATGTTTACTGTGTCTAAAAATGTTGGCAGCGGACAGCATGAAGCCAAATAAATTAAGGCGTCACTTAAACACATTACACCCCAATCACGCTGATAAGCCGCTTGAGTTTTTTCAGCGAAAACGTGCCGAATATTGCAAACAACCATCCCGGCGGAGAGTTGGGGTGTATGTGAAATGTTTACTTCTTCCTAGGGGAGGCGTAACAGAAAATAATTGAGAAGCACTGGGTTAGGGTTACAACTTGGCATACCGTATACCAGGGGTGAGATGCTCACTTACCCAGACCGGTGCGCTGCTCCGCGGTCCTTCGTGCTTTGTCGCGCGCGCGCACGCTACGCACGCCCCCTCGCGCGATTTTGCTTCTGCGCATGTGCGGAAGCAAAATCGCGCCGAAATCTCATGAGGGGACGCGCGTGCGCACGAGATTTTGGCGTGATTTTACTTCCGCGCATGCGCAGAAGCAAAATCTCCTGAAAATTCACAGAAAAGAGATGGCGACACGTGCGACTGCCCGGTGGAGACGGTACCGGAGCAGTCACGCGCATATTGGGGTATCGGCGGGTCCCTACCGGAGCTCCGCACTGGACCGCACCGGTAGGATCCCACCCCTGCCGTATACCAACGTGCAGGCAAGGTTTCTGGCTGTATTTTGCTGGTGGCTTCTAGAGCAATCTACGCAGCAAATCCACGATGACTAAGCTAAGGTTCTTTGGTTCTAGGATCAGTTACAGAAAATCCCTTTTTTTTGTTCAAGAATTACAATGTGTATGTCTGTTGCTGCACTTTATATTATTGCAGCTGAACAGCTCAAGGCCCACTTGAGTCTATTTTTAACTTAAAGCGTAAGCCAGACTAAGGCTTCCAAGGAGCTGAATCAAGAGTATAAATACCATAACACTGAGTATCTCTGAAAGATCCAGTGCTGTCTGGGAATTCTGAAATCCAATCTACTGTCTATTGATAAAAAATTGATTAAGTACAGCCACACTCACACAGTGGCAATGAATGAAGATGTTATTGGTACATAGCTCAGTCCTATTACTTGTCAACTTCATCTACAGTTCTAACTTTAAGGAATAGCAATTTCTATTTGCTCTATGTATTTCCCAGATTTAACAAAAGTTTTGGGAAAGACTGGTTGAGTCATTTGTGTAGGAAACAGTTCGACCTTTATATGTCTCATTACAATATAATATATATTTATACAGAATTGAACAACCGTCGTCTAAGATTGCTAAGATTGCTCTACACATTTAGGCCACTATTTAATAAACCATGGATTTTGCTTGTCTGATAGCCGTTCAAATATGCCAAAAGAAATTCCATTTTTTCTTCGCGGAAAAATCAGCCTCATTCCCAGTGAATTGATTCCTCAGAACTGCCTACCCAATAACATGGGATATCTACTGTAATACTAGGAGTCCCAGTGCTGAAGTAGAAAATCTATGGCTCAAATTGCATCTGCTATGATCTCGGCAGCTTGCAAACCCTCTCTTAATCTACTTGTAGGAAATGTAAGGGTCTTTCAGATATATTGGATGTCAACTTTCATTCTTCTAACCCAGGGATGTCAAACTGGCAGCCCACTGGCCAGATGTGTCATGCACAGGCCACACCCACCCCAGCTCCACGAAGGGAAAACACATTGCGATACCCGTGGTCTAACCTAATGATGATCATTAGCAAGAGATTGGGAGTTACAGAGCTGAAGTGGTGCAGTGGTTAAATGCTGCGACTGCAGGCTGACTGCTAGTTCAGCAGTTCAGCTGTTCAAATCTCACTAGGCTCAAGGTTGACTCAGCCTTCCATCCTTCCGAGGTCGGTAAAATGATGACCCAGATTGTTGGGGGCAATATGCTGAACTTTGTAAACCGCTTAGAGAGGGCTGTAAAGCACTATGAAGCGGTATATAAGTAAAGTGCTATTGCTATTGCTATTACATCAAAAACACAAGGAACGCATCAGGTTGCCATAATATTCACTGAAACAATGAAAACTAAAGGGATATAAATGCTAAGCATTAATATTATAACAGGTGCCAGATGGAGCAATTTCAGATATTTTCCATGTGGCCACTGGAATGCATAGATGGGCCTAAAGGCTTTGATGATGTATGGAAAAAAAATAAAATGCACCACATATTTCACAACCTTAACAGGAGAGGTTAGGCTGGAAGCCAACTCATCATCCCCATTTACCCAAGGCTATTAGAATTCCATGCAGATTTGGTGGAGAAAATAAATTGAGAATATCAAGCTTTGTGTGGCTTCTGAATTTTCACACGTTTTTCTCTTTCTCATGATTGCACATAATGGAATGTGAATTTCACCCTATGTCTACATAAGGGGAAAGTCTGCATAGGCAGAAATGCTGTGTCTTGCAGGGCGTCCCTCCCTCTGTCTCTAGGCCTATTTTCTTATCCATGGCTCTCTTAATGTTCACACAGCCAAAATTATACTTGATTATAACCTGGATCCAGAACAAAGAAAATGCATTGCAAAATATTTGAAGATATCTTGGTAAGATGGGTTGCCTCCATCTGGATCCGTTTGCCATCAAAATGGCCATTGGTTAACAGAATGGTTCCCCCCCTCCACACACTCCAGTTAGAGATCAGGATGTTATGAAAGGGTAGGGAGAGAGAAAGCTATGTAGGAACAATTTCAAAAATACTTTCTAATCTGCCCTAACTGAAGCAGCACATTCGCCCAACTGTGCAGAAATACAATTGTCTTTTATAGTTTACAGGGGGGAAAAAAAGCCTGTGGAAATTCTGCTTAGATCAGATGAGTAAAACAAAAGGGACAAAGCCCCATATTTAAGATTTTGCAAGTTTTCTTGGTAACTGTCTTCGTCTACTTCCAAAATAACACAGCATCCACTACCATATAAAAGAGAGCGTTGACAGGAGACTCTCACCAGGTGTGTCAGCCGCTGCTGCCTACTTCTTCCAAGCTTGCAGAACTCAAACAAGACCTACAATCTTATTTAAGAGCTCTTCCGAATATTAACTACGCACAGCTGTTTTGATGGAGACAAGGACATCTCCTCATCTTAAAGAGGGAGGCGTGTGTGTGTGTTTTTTTAAAAAAAAATGTTTTAAATCCCCAATGCCACTGAAGCGATGCTGCAAATCAATTCTCTCTCTAGGTCAAGCAACAGTAGCAAAGCCGCCTGCAGTTACGCGCCGGTCCCGCTTGCCTTAGCCTTCAAAGCGAGCCGTTGAAGGCATTGCTTTTGCAGCTCCTCCACGGCTCCAGGCGTGCTGCGTAGCTTAGCCAGTGCTCTTTCTCTTTCCCTTTTACAAAAAACTGTCAGGCAAAAACGGGCAGAAAGATATTGGCTGCAAGGAACTCGGAGGCTCCTCCCAGAGTCTGGATCCCGAGATTTTTTTTTTTGTTTTTTTTTTTTGGACGATTTCTTCTAACTCCGTTGCAAAGGCTGGCGAAGGAAACAAGTTACCGCACTGCAAAATCGCGGAGCAGTCTCCGCTTGGAGGAACACCCAAAGCTCTCTCGCTCCTCTCGCCTTTCCTAAAAACCTACTACCTTGGATGGCCAATGGTTATAGGGGGCCAACTGGCGTTGGCGATCGGGAAGGGAAAATGCTGACCCTTTGGATTTCTGCGCAAAGAAAGCCAAACGAGATAGAAGACAATGAAGACAAAAAAAGGATCTGAAGCAAAGACATTCTCGCGGACCCTCGTTCTGGTGGTCTGAGGTTTGGTCCGGCTTTTTTGGGGGGGGCTCAAGGATTTTGGGGGAAGAGAAAGGGGAGCAGGGAAGAAAAAAAAAAGAGCACCTCCGCACAATTGATTCCAGCCGGTGTGAACCTTTTATTGGATTTGGAGATTCCCCATTGGATATAAATTTTCAAGGCATTCTCCCGCGTGCACAAAGATCACCATGAATTCGGTGGCTGGGAATAAAGAGAGAATTGCAGTCACCACCCGAAACAGGAAATATGGGGTAAGTTTGTCCTCGGGTCAGGGCGCACAAGGATGCTTGAGAGACCTGTCTGCGGTTTTGGGGGGATTTTGTTTTTTAAACACAAAAGGGTAGCCTCTCATAGCCTGGCAAGCGGATCTAAGCCGCCTGTTAAGCGGAATGTTTCCAATCAAGGTGCAGTTGGTGTATATCAATCAGGCAGGTCTGCTCCGTCATCAGAAAATTGCGTGAAAGAAATCCGGGCAGGTTGCTTCCCCTAGAGCCGCAAGACTCCCGGTACCTGTAGAGAACTTTTGCAGGCTCCGTTTCGTTGCTCGAGAGCCTCTTGGGTAGCGGTTTGGGGTTTGGCGCAATACCTCGGATGCCTTTCCTCCAAGGGTAGCTACAGTCAGTCCTGACTCGGGCGAAGGAAGTAAGGGGCGGGTGGAAAGAAAGAGAAGAGAGTTATTATCACTCATCTGGACTCCTTGGGGACGGGTATGCATAGGACACCTCCCTCCCCATTTTCTGGGGATGGGGGGTGGGTGGGAAATCGCCCCCAGGTCTCCTTGAGTGGAAATCTCAGAAGGGGAGAGGTGGGGCGTTTTCTCCTGCTTGGGGCTATTGTGATTGCTAATCTCACAATATCGATATTAATCGATAGGTGCACTTGGCTGTCCGCTTTCCCCTCTTAATCTGCTCCCCTTTCCTTCTCCGCTCAGGTGAACGACTCCTGCTCTCCCACCAAACCCGCGGCGCCCTTCTCGCCGGAAAGCTGGTACAGGAAAGCTTACGAGGAGTCCCGGTCCAGCAGCCGCCCCGCCCCAGAAGGAGCAGGCTCTGTGGTGGGCTCCTCCGGCACCCCTTCCCCTGGATCGGGAACCTCCTCGCCTGGCTCCTTCACCGGCTCTCCGGGTCCCGCTTCCCCGGGGATCGGCACTAGCTCTCCGGGCTCTTTAGGAGGCTCACCCGGCTTCGGCACCGGCTCGCCCGGTTCCGGCAGCGGAGGAGGCTCCTCCCCGGGCTCCGATCGCGGCGTGTGGTGTGAGAATTGCAACGCCCGCTTGGTGGAGCTGAAGAGACAGGCACTCAAGCTGCTGATCCCGGGGCCCTACAGTCCCAAGGTGAGTGGAGCGGGGACGGGGTGGGAGCCGGGGCCGCCGCCCTCTCTTGGCTCGTCCCGTCTTGGGCTGCTTGAGCGGAGAGGGAAGGGTCACCGCGAGAGGAGCCCGGGTCGCTCGTGTGCATGGCAAGGCTGAAACCAAGACGTGGGGAGGTGGGGGGGAGGAAGTGGGAGTGTAGTGGACTTCCTCGGTTTTGCAAGAGCAGCCTTGAGCAAACTGATGCGCGTTCCAGCTGGGTTGGAGTGCAAGTCAGAGCAGCTGCGGGATAGTAGACCCGCAGTCGCTGAGAATGTAGTCCTTGGAGCACAGGTGCCCCAAAGCTTGAAATGTTGGGCGGTCAGTTTCGTTTTTCTTCATAAATATCCTTTTAGGTTTAAGCACGTGTGAATTCACATTGCAATGCGGATCCCAAAGATCAAGGGCAGAAGGGTTGTGAACTGCAACTCCCAGGGTCTCCAACAAAGGGAATTGTAATTCTAGAGCAGAGGTCTTCAATCTTGGCAACTTTAAGACTTGTGGACTTCAACTCCCAGAATTCTGGAAGTTGAAGTCCACAAGTCTTAAAGTTGCCAAGTTTGGGGACCCCTGTTTTAGAGCGACCAGAAATCCATAGGTCTCCTAAGCCCTACCCAGAACTTTAATAGGCTTTGGCTGCTATGAATAACTCATATCTATTGCATATGTAGGTGATTATTGTATGGCCCAAGAGAGAAAGAATTTGCCAGAAATGCTGTCAATATGAAGTGGTTGTGGTTGATCTTGGAATTAGCATTTCTCACAGTTTTCTCTTTGAATGGAAACCACATTTTACAAGTTATGCTGATTTTTTGGTCTCAATACTTAACAATGGAACCTTCCATTGGCAAGTCTTGCAGCTCCATAT
The DNA here is from genome assembly GCA_023053685.1 of Diadophis punctatus similis. Taxonomy (NCBI): domain Eukaryota; kingdom Metazoa; phylum Chordata; class Lepidosauria; order Squamata; family Dipsadidae; genus Diadophis; species Diadophis punctatus. Next base: position 70,336,289 of record JALIGW010000001.1, on the reverse strand, counting down.
CTGCAAGAGCTTCAGACTCAAACCTTCCCTTCTTAAATTTTGCCTCTTCCCACAGTTGTTTAGTAGTTTCCATAATCCTGGTAGTATGAATGCTAATGGTAGCAGCTACAGTTAGATTCCTTTAATCTATATTAGGGGTGTCAAACTTGCGACCTGTGGGCTGGAGGCATCACGCGGTGACAATGCGTGAAGGGGGAAAAATCACGATATGTCATGTGATGACAATGTGACACCACGAGTTTGACACCCCTGATCTATAAAAATCAAATAATAAAGGACTAAGTTTCATTGAGTCTGTGGTTTTGGGTGGAAATTACCTACTGAATGCATTTTACAATATAGAAATCTAGATGTCAGGAAGAAAAATTCTAGACTGATCTTTTCCTCAACAAACTCTCTTCATGTACAGCATTTTCTTGAATGAATATTAATAAGAGTTCATTCCTGCAGTCTGGACTGATGCAACTGAAACATAGGTTTTGCAACTTTATGAAAAAGATCCATAGTTTACTGTCTACTGAATTCATAGATAGAGTATGTTACAGTAATCATGCCATAACAGCACGTGTGGAACAAAACCATTGAACATTTGTAAATTTTAACATACAAAATACATACGGTAGCTTTTTATTTGAAGCAGCATTTGAGATTTTGAAATGTGTAATATAATAATAATTTGCATAAAACACATATAATTTGTTCCGTATACGGTTTAGTTCTATAGGTAGTTTTGTACTTACAAGCATTCATTTAGTGACTGTTCAGAGTTATGATGACACTGAAAAAAGTGACTTACAACCAGTTTTCACACTTAAAACCATTGCAGCATCCTCATGGGCATGTGATCAAAATTTGGACACTTGGCAACTGGCATGTATTTATGATAGTTGCATTGTCCCAATGGTCATGTGATCACCATTTGTAACCTTTCCAGCCAGCTTTCGACAAGCAAAATCAATGGAAAAAGCCAGATTTGCTTAACAACTGCATGATTTGCTTAACAACCATGAAAAAAAGGTTGTAAAATGGTGCAAAGCTCACCTAACTGCCTTGCTTAGCAATGGAAATTTTGGGCTCAATTGTGCTCATATGTCAGGGACTACTTGTCATGATATAAATGCTTCACAATGTGATCCTGTTCATGCCCACTCAGAAGTGTGTTCATTTGAGTTCAGTGAAGGACATTGTTGTTCAGTTGCTTTTGTGAGTCGAAGGCAGTGGTGGGTTGTAAAATTTTTTGCCACCGGTTCGCACGTGCGCTCGTGACGCTTCTGCGCATGTGCAGAACCTTCTGCTCATGCGCAGAAGTGTCCCGAACAGATGGGCGGAGCCTCCCACCACCAGCGATACCGGTTCTAAGAACCGGTCCGAACCGGGAGCAATCCACCACTGGTCGAAGGACATCATTTTTTTAGGATTGTCCTTCAGTAACTGCTTCTTTCTATTCTTGCAAGGCTATGTTTGTTTTGTCAGTGATAATACATAGCCACTGTCTTCTGTTGACCTCTTTTCTATAGCCTTTAATTTTACCAGATATCGGGATCTTCTCTCTTGCTTCCCATTAGAAGCCTTAGCTTTATTTTTAAGGCATTCCATAAACAAACTGGTTTTATATCATCTGTGTTCCATGATACTCATTCACAGTCCTTGATGTTCTCAGCAATTTTTCCATAAATCAAAGACATACATTTTTCTTCTTTTAAAAATGCCCAGCTTTCTGAACACTGTTTTGCAAATGGGCTTGACAATGTGTACTTTTTTTGATATTATGATTGTACATTTTAATACTTTGCGTATATCTATCAAAGTCTTGCTTACAAGTAGCAGACATCTCTCTATTTCATGGCTGCCACCACTATTCCTATGAATTTTTCAATCTAGAAAAATAATAGGATTATAGACCTAATTTTTCTGTATGGTATATATCTGTTACGCAGGCTTCTTTTTAATTCATTTTACAGTTAATAATGATTGTGATGGCCACTGAGAACATAACTTGCTCAGTTCAGCATTTTGCCAGTATAATTTTACACTTAAAAACCATCTAAGTTTTATTCTGTAGTTTATTGTCCTATAATTTAGTTTAATAACATTTCTGCCACAATGTCTTTTCTATAGCTATTTCTCTGTTCACACTGACATCGTATTTTATCATAATTTCTAATGCAATTAGACAGCCTGACTTCGATAGCATTTTGGGATTTGTTTTTAATTATGAAATGTAGGTTAAGAAGTTTGAAATTAAAAACAAAATTACCAGAGGTTAAGTTAAAGAGGATGGATTTTTGGATTAAAGTTAGAGTTGGAGCTAACCCAGGTTGCTCTCAATGCTGTGTTGATTGCATAAGATGGGGAATTTGTCAGACCTAGTTTTCCAAAGCTAGTTCTTCCAAATGTTTTGACACTGCAATTCTTGGATTTTTGAGCCAGCATCTGGAATACACTAAGTTGGAGACGACTGAAGTACTAGCATAAATGTCTGCAATAAAGATGATCTCGGGGTTATGGTTAGTGAAAACAAACATTGTCAGAAAGTCATAGCTTGTGTATACCATATTGTAATTGAAATACCTAACACTGGTGGAAATGTTGAGCATTGTTGTATATGGCAAATATAATTTGCTTAGATGGGGAACAAGGTCCTGCTTTGTCTCTATCTGGAGAATTAATGCATGTTCATCTCATGGAATGTAGAACACAGGAGTAACAACTCTCATGTCATATCTTTCAACATACAGTATAATAATCCTTATAGTATTATGAGGATTATAACTTAAGCATCACGCAGCAGCGTGAACACTCATCTTCTCCTAGCTCCTGCCCACTTAGCAGTTCGAAAGCACGCAAAAGCGAGTAGATAAATAGGTATCACTTCGGTGGGAAGGAAACAGCACTCCATAACATCATGCTGGCCCGTGATTGTGGAAATGTCTTCAGACAGCCTTGGATAGTCCTTGAAACAGAGATGAACAACATCCCCTATAGTCAGCAACATCTAGCAGAGTAAAATTCGCAGGGACTCCTTTTCCTTTTCCTTACTTTTATAGTATACCATTTACTATTATTTATTTATTTATTTATTTATTTATTTATTTATTTATTTATTTATTTATTTATTTATTTATTTATTTATTTATTTATTTATTTATTTATTTATTTATTTATTTATTTATTTATTTATTTATTTATTTATTTATTTATTGAGATTTATATACCGCCTTACAGTGCAAGCACTCTCTAAGCGGTTTACACCAGTAAGCAATGTATATTTATATTGCCCCCAATAATCTGGGTCCTCATTTTTCCTACCTCGGAAGGATGGAAGGCTGAGTCAACCTTGAGCTGGTAAGATTTGAACCGCTGACCTGCGGATCAGTGTCAGCTAAAGTGGCCTGCAGTACCTGCCTCTAACCGCTGTGCCACCTCGGCTCTATATACTATCTATGATTATACATATTGCAGTTCTAATGTCTCCCCTCCAGTTTGATCATATTACAAAGTCAGCAATTGCTTGCTTTTGAATGACTTTGCACAATCTTGATTTTTAGCAATTAGCTAAAACTACACTGAATATAATAGAAGAATACTATTTTGAAACTACATTATTTCATACAATCATCAAATTCCTCATTTAATGGCAAGTGCTACACCAGAAAATATTTTTATATTATTCAGGTGAGAGCTTTCCAATTGTCATTCCTTTATTATCTGGGACTATAAAGATTGTCATTTAATAAGGACACAGAAACCCAGGGAATATATTGTTTCCTAGGATACATACACATGGCAAATTTTGTATATGTCATTCAGAAACATGCAATCAGTTAGGCCACTGCACAGGTTATAATGATTGTGCAAAACAAAATCTTGGCACGCCTGCTGTTGAGTGCACTTCAAGGGGAACAAGGAGCCAGTTCAGATGAAGATATGTGATACCCAGCTAAGACCAATAGAAGAGAATATTTCTAGTTCAGGGTTGAACTGTGGGGTCCTTGGTGCTCTCTGAGCTTGATTGTAAGAAAACAACCAAGCTCAGAGAACACCAAAGACCCCACACAGCTAAGAAAATGGTATTGCTATGAAACAAGCTTGAGAAGATTGCATGCGGAGTGCTCTGCTTTCCCCCCAGTTTAATTAATTTCTGTTCCTTTATGCGAAAGGCAATATATTGCAGTTTGAATTAACAGCTAGTTTTGAAGCTTGTTACAAATGCAAGACACTGAGGTCTTAGAGTTGATTCTCCCCTTTGAATTGCAGGTTATCATATTTTTAATGCTTCTCTGTAGCACTATTTATTATTTTGGTTTATACCCCGCCTTTCTGCCAGTAGGACACCAAGGCAGTTTATAATCTAGAATGAAATAATAAGGAAATAAAAACAATTTAAATTCCTGTGGCAAAAAAATGGGCCAAACACTTAGATGAATAAGAGCATCTTAACCCTTTAAATGCGGACTCTGAATAATTGTATTGTATAGATTGGGAGAACACATAAGTGTTAAAACAGTAGAGAACAGGATAGATTATAACAGTGATGGCGAACCTTTTTAGGTTCGCGTGCCAAAAAGGGGGAGTGCGCGCGCTAGCGCGTGCCCACACCCATTCCCACCGGCAAACCGGAAGTGCGGAAAAACGCACTTCCGGTTTGTCCGTTTTGTAGTTTTTTGCATTCCGGGGCTTCAGGGAGCTTCCCTGAACCCTCCGGAGTGCAAAAAACAGCTCGCCGGCAAACCGGAAGTGCGTTTTGCCGCACTTCCGGTTTGCCGGTGGGCAACGCTCATGTGCCCTCTGCTATGGCTCCGCGTGCCACCTGTGGCACGCGTGCCATAGGTTCGCCACCACGGGATTATAATGTCTCCCTGAAATTTGGTTTTCTCCCCCTCCTCGGGTGTTTTAGAGCTTTAACATCTAGGAGCTTTGAAAGGGTACCTGTCTTGTGGTTGGAATTTATTTTATTTTTTGGCATATACATGAGAACTTTGTTCGGAAGATTCTGGCTTGGAAAACCCAAACCCAAAATAAAAAAAAAGATACTAGCATTAGGTATATATTGAATGTAGCTCCCTCAAATCAATAAATAACCATTGCAAGCAGAGGTGGGTTCATCCTGGTTTGGACCGGTTCTATAGAGCTGGTAGTACTGGGTCGCTAGAACTGGCAGTGACCCAGGCCTGCTACACCCCAAAACTGGCTCTCTAGGTGGCGCCATCTTGTTTTTTGCTTCTGCGCATGCGCAGAAGCTGTGTTTTAAGCACTGTGTATGCGCGCGGCACACAATGCGCGCCCGCGCCTGTGCAGCACGTCACTGAGCAAACCGGCAACGAAGAAAACCGGAACCCACCCCTGATTACAAGCCTCCTTTGTCTCTAGTTACAGAAAGAGGTTCCAAAGTTGGACTCATGGTTTTAAGGCAGGGATATGAACCGCAGCATCTCTCATTTTAGAAATTAAACACTGTGGGAGAGGATTTCTGTGGATTATGAGAAGAGCTCTGCATATGTAATGTCGTTCTCTGAACAATTGGTTCTTTATTTGGATTGGATTTTGAGCAGTTTGATGAAATGTACCCCCCACAGCAGTTTTCCTTTCAAAGCAGCAGGATTGGAATACCAGTGGCATTGCATTAAAGGTTTAACAAATCCAAGAGCTTCATTGGGGACTCTTTTAAGCATTGCTCTCTTCCATAGTAACCTTGTAAATGTGGTTGAGCCAGCGGGTTGAATGATTGAGACAGAATGCCAGTTGGCTTACAGTGTCAGGCCAAATGTTATCAATTGGTAATATTTACACATATACTTGAAGCGATTGTTTTTGGTGGTTTAAATCAACAAGCATAACGTTAAAATACTGCTTTTGAAGGTTCCCTAATACTTGTTTGTTCGGTTTAACTTATCACTGTTTATTTATGGCACTCTTTAAAATAAAATACAGATGACCCTAAATTTCTGAATGGGATGCTCTATGTTTGCACAGAAAATTAGATCATTTCTTTTATCAACATCCAAGAGCTGGTATCTCCAAATATGCAAATGAAAACACAAAAAAGGTTGAATCTAAAGAAATGTCCCTTTGAGTTGCAACTTGTGACTGCAACGTTAAACCAAGTCATTTATCATAAGGTTTGCTGGGTCAGCAGTTAGAGTCTGCCTGAAGGCACTGAGCACCAAAAATAGTGCTGCTACTTCTGATTTAGCATCCTTCAGATGCATTGAGATGGGAATTTCCAGAATTTCCATTTAATATAACCATCTGGAGGATCCTCATTTAAGAAAGGTTCACTTAATGCATATGTATGCAGATGAAAAAAAATGACATGATGCAGTGAGAGTGACTTGGAAGTACCTAAATTTCATAACTATAAAATTAAAAAGTTTTTTTAAACTATTGTTAAAAATGTGTGACAGTCATAAGTATCTTATTTGCATGAAATAGTAATGGTACCAAAGTACCTATAATAAATAATTACCTGGGGTGTGAATGTTAGCAAACAATTTTGTTCTGCATCTTTCTGACAACCCACTGTTAAAACTAGGATTAAAATTGCTTTCTTGTGTTTGCCTTGTTTGGGAATGAAAAGTCAGGAGCCCTGCCTCAAATGGGCAACTACAGGTAGTCCTCGACTTATAACCACAATTGAGCCCAGAATTTATGTTGCCAAGTGAGAAATTTGTTAAGTGAGTTTTGCTCTGTTTTACAATTTTTCTTGCCACCTTTGTTCAGTGAATCACTGCAGTTGTTAAATTAGTAACACAGTTGTTAAGCGAATCTGGCTTTCCCATTGACTGATCAAAATAGTTAGACTCTTCATTTCCCTCCCATATTAAGACACAAGAACTGGGACTTTATAAGTTTTCAGATTTTACTCGAAAGGAGCAATATGGATGTGTGTTAGGAATCTGTCCAATCAGTTTGGTTGGCAATATATAAACCAACAATGTATGTATGTAGGTTTAACTGTGTTGATGTATGTAGCTTTAACTGTATGCTATTTCTGATTGGTTGATTATGTTGCAGGTTGCCATAAGAGGGAGCTAGTAGCCTCTCTCTCTGACATGTTTTCTTTGACATTCTGTTCTCTGTTGTAACTAAGCTGTGTTTATACCTTGATATCTTTGCTGTGCATGATAAAGGCAATTGGTAAGAAGGCTTAGTAGTTGGATATTCTTTGTACTGTTATTCTGACTATTACGTGTATGACCTGGACTGTTTATTGGATTGTTCTATTTCTTAAAGTAAACTTTAACTCAAGTTAGTGTATCTGTGTGTGGCAGAATAATTATTCATAACTACTCTCATAAACGTTTCCATGTGCATATCCTTGTTATTCAAGGGTTACTTTGCACATACCCTAACAATGTGTTTCACTCCTGTTTTCTCCTGATCCATTTTGTTGCAGTTGTCCAAGATACCATGTTTTACATGTTCTCCTTTTATGGGCCAAGGAAAACAGTGGGTAGTGTTTAATTAACCAAAGTTCTGAGAAGTTGTGTTCATATAATAGTTTTGGCTATACTCATTTAAAAATCTGGAAGTTATAAGCCAACACATCTGGGGAGCACTGAAGAGGGAAAGACTACATAACAATATTTTCAATGACTTAAATTTATGACCTACTATATTTAGAATAACTAGAGACTTTTGACTATATTGTTGCCACTACACAGTTATGAGAATTGTATAGCATTATTGGAAGAATGATCAAGTCTGTGTTCTTGTCCATTCATCATTTGTGAATCCAGCTGATTTAGCCTTTTTGTTGACTCCTGCTGAGAGCAGTGTAGAAATTTCATTAGCTCTAATAACTTGTCAGCAAAAGTCCTTTATAAACCTAGACAGCAATATATGTTTTAGATGTTGCACTTATTCCTTATTTAAAATGCACATCACTTGTATATTTGAAGGTACGGCAACAATAAACATGAAAAAATCCATGAGATGTAGTAAAAGCATAGCTTTTAGTATTTCTTAAATATGTAGTGCACATGTATCTTTCTGTGGACTTTGAAGTTTGCGTATATGTGAACCAAATGCTTTTTTTATTGTTTTGCGATCTGACTGATCTTTAGACATGAAATTATGCAGCCAAGCATATTTTGTACAGAAAATTGAATGTTTAACCTGGAACAAGAGTACATTTGACTAGCTCATAGTTATCACTGAAGTGTGGAACATTAACTTTAACACAAAAAGTTTACTCACAATACGTCAACAGGAAGAGAATTTAGGAACTATGGTTACAGAGCACATAGCTAACCTCTAATGAGGAAAGTCCATATCTTAATTTAACTATTTCAACTCTATCCCCTGGCAAGTTTCTGGGAAAAGGAATATGCCTTCTTTTTCTTTCACTGATAAATGCACATGATATAAAGTATTTTCAGTTAAAAATATATTTAACAAGCTAAGCTATAGTTATTCTTCAGTTAACGTGTTTTCTGAAGAAACAAAAGAAGTGACTTCATTGTTACAAAAACATAAAAACAGCCCTACAGAAAGTTGCTAAGGCTGTTCTTGGTCCAGATTTTGTTTCTCACAATGACCAACCCAATAGTTCTCAGAAGATGAAGACACTTTCTCCCTGCAGTTATCCTCCTGTCCTATCACCATCTGGAGATAACACTATCACTCATTTTGTGTGTCCTCTGCAAAGTCTGAAAGATAAAATGCTGGACGGAGAGATCTGATTGTGTCCCCTGTAAGAAATTTATTTATTTATTTATTTATTTATTTATTTATTTATTTATTAAATTTATATACCGCCCTTCTCCAGGGGACTCAGGGCAGTGAACAGCCGAGTAAAAAACATTAAAATACATTTAAACCAAGTAAAAAACATTAAAATACATTTAAAATAAAATATTCAATATGGCCCTAATTTAATACAATTAAAATTTAGTAAAATCTTAAAATTTTAAAAACCCCAAAAACTTTTTCACACCAGCCCGGCTTGATAAAAATAATGTGTCTTGAGGGCACGGCGGAAGGTGGACAGGTCGTGAATTGTTCTTAAGTCTGGAGGGAGCTGATTCCAGAGGGTAGGTGCTCCCACAGAGAAGGCCCTCCCCCTGGGCGTCACCAGCCTACACTGCTTGGCTGATGGCACCCCGAGGAGGCCCTCTCTGTGGGAGCGCACTGGTCGATGGGAGGCAGTTTGTGGCAGCAGGCGGTCTCGGAGATACCTAGGTCCAATGCCATGGAGCGCTTTAAAGGTAGTAACAAGCACCTTGAAGCGCACCCGGTAGACCACCGGAAGCCAGTGCAGCTCGCGCAGGAGGGGTGTTATATGGGAGCGCCAATTAGCCCCCGAAACCCCGAAATGATATGTTATGGAAATCATCCACACTCATTTTTGATTTCTTTCATAATGTTGCTTATTTGGTCTTTATTTCCTCCAGGAATGCAAAAAAATAATAATAATAATAATAAATAAAAATGCCTCCCCCCGCCCCCCAATAGCATCCCTAGGTAGATCCGGCTTCCTTTTCGTGTCCTATTTAAAACGCTAGCAGGGCTGCAAATATTTGCCTCCACTTTTTGCTTTGTCAGTAGTGTAAAATATTGATAATATTGGGAAAAAAACCATTGCTAATATAACGGAAGACAGTTCCCTTTCCACTGTTATAAGGAATATCCTTCTGGGTTCAGTTCCAAGTGGGGAAAAAGACACTGGATTCATGAAGGTTGCTTGGAAGGAAGGTTTAATGGTGGACAGGAGCACATGAGCCCCTGTACAGAAAAGGTAGCTTACATGGTTCCAGGTGTGGGTGAAGAGAAAAAGAGGAAGAGGAGATGCTGAGTTCCTTGTTTTTATAGTCTAAGTTGGGTCCCACCTCTTAGATTTCCTTTTCCTGTATAGAAATGTATCCCATTGGCTCTCAGACCCCCCAGGGGCATGCTGGGGCAACTCTTGGCTTTTGTCTAATCCAGCTTTTGCTGAATGAAAGGGCCTTGGGCAAATCCTATTGTGGTTTTATCATGCAGAAGACTTCCAGTCCAGGTGAGAGGAATATGTGAGCTGGGGTGGGGGTTTCCAAGAGGAGTCTTTTGTTTGTTTAAAAGCATGTTTCCAGATGTGTTCCACAGAATATCTTCTACCTTTTAATATCTCCTAGGATATCTCATTTCCTAGGAGAGGGGTGGGTGCTAACTTCCTACACCACTTATGGGTACTTAGAGACATTCCTAGCTGAGATAGGGCAATAGCTTAGCAAATGGCAAAATAATGGAACTTCATGTTCATCTGGACCTTTAATTTGTGAATAAACATAGCCAGATTTTATAGAGACTTAATTTTGTAGTGCAAAAATCTCTGTCAGTCCAAATAGAATTATTGCATTAGAAGTGTGAATTTAAATAGCTGGGAGCAATAATTTGTCTGCGTTTCAGAGGATTAAGTCTATAATACTTTAGGCAGCAATAGCTAGTCTTTTGTATTTGCAGGATAGGCCATTAATACCAAAGCACAAAACTATGGACAGAATATTTTGCAGTTGCATGTATGCCAACTGAATTTTCTAAAGATTATTTCTTTACCTTCATACTGCTTTTTAAAGCCTCTTCTTAAAATAACAATTATTCAAGTAAAATAAGCATTATGTATTAACGTTCTCTTCTATTGGAATAAGTATTATTTCAACAGAAAAATATTTTATGATTTTAAAAAATATTTATGTTAAGAATTGCTATCATAACGTTTGCAGATTGTACCTTTTTGGTTGGCTATGATTACTAAAATAAGAGCCGAGGTGGCGCAGCGGTTAGAGGCAGGTACTGCAGGCCACTTTAGCTGACACTGATCCGCAGGTCAGCGGTTCAAATCTCACCGGCTCAAGGTTGACTCAGCCTTCCATCCTTCCGAGGTAGGTAAAATGAGGACCGATTGTTGGGGGCAATATATAAATATACATTGCTTACTGGTGAAAACCGCTTAGAGAGTGCTTGCACTGTGAGGCGGTATATAAATCTCACAAATAAATTAAATAAATAAAATAAATAAATAAATAAATAACATTTGCTTTAGTTAGATTCTTGCTCAGCTTTCTCTGATCTGGATTTTCCCCCCTATATGTTTTTGATTATAACTCCAATGAGCCACAGCCAGTTTTACCAATAGTCCCATATCCTCTGAATTTTTGGCTGGGGCCTCCCCTTAAAATCCTGATTTTATTTTTTTGGAAATAGGATGCTATTGGGAGAAGTAAAGGTAAAAGCAGAAATGTAATACAATGATTTTGCCTTTTGACAATATTTTCTTCTTAATATTCTTATCATGCTAAGGACTTATTTCCTTGAAATGCACTGGCACATTTGCATCTGCCTTAAAGAACCATGAAAACATAATGTTTAAAGTAACGTATTATACTGGTATTTGCTGACACATGTCTGCATATGTGTTTTCTTTCCATTCCGGAAGACTTCCATTCAGTCTTGTATGAGGTGTTGGTACCCTAATCTCTGACCTGCCCGCTCCCCAGAAAAAAATTGGTGTATACAAGCAATAGTCTGGTGTCACTTGGGTTCAGAAACAGAAATAAGCATAGAAGCACAGAGTCAATGGAGCCAATTGGAGCTCAGAAGATCATCCAATTGCAGGGACTTTTAGTGTTGGCATAAAGTGATGAAAGCTAGCTTGTGTGCTGGAAAACAGCTCATCCAACTTCAGAAGTGGCTGGCTACCCAGATACAGCCTCAGTTGTGAAAATACTGAATGTCCTTCATGGTGAGCAGTGCTGGGTTGCTGTTCTTTAGAAACGGTAGCGGAAATTTGGTGCCGCTCGCCGAACCGGCAGCGATGACCAGGCGTCCACTCTCCCGAACCGGTCCTCCGGTCTCCGCGGATTGCAAAAAAAATCATATGCGCATATGCGCAAAGGCTTCTGCGCATGCGCAGAGGGTCATTTCTGGAAAGTGATACGCATGCGCAAAGCGTGCACTTCCATTGCGACGCGAACTGGTGGGGAAGGTAAGTAGAACCCACCCCTGATGGTGAGTGAATCATGTCCATTCTGAGGTAGACTGTGTGGATAAGTCCTTATAGAGAAGATTTGTGTAGGACAGAAATCTAGAGTAATCTGTGTGGTGCATGCATCCTCTTTTGGATGAAATCCTCATGTTTATTATAGTTACTTAAATCTCATCCCTCCACTTGACAGATTTTATGCTAATGAATTGGTTGTCACACTACTTTGGATTTTTTTCCCCAAATACATACCCATGAATGAAGATTGTAAAGCTACTCTTGAGAATATTTGAAAATCTGAGTGCTGCTAAATTCTCCAAGAATCAAGTCACTTCCTTTCCTAAAGGTTTACATTCCTTTTCATTAGAAAATTGTTAACATTTAGCTTTCAGAGTGAGAAGAGAATTTCATTGAAGACTTCTTCCATAATGATTTTTTGTTCTTCATTGAATGCATAATCTTTCTCAAATCTGGGTCAGCGGCACTATAAACTGGGCAACCTGCCCAATTCACTGGATTGTCAAAAGCAAGATAGCTTTTTTAATAGGGGGTCGAGTGTAAAAGAATTCACACCGAGTCAGCTGCATCAGCAGTAATATCCTGGATTATTTTTGGAACGCTAGATGATTGGGATGGTTCCAAACAACCAAACAGATTGACAGCTTGCTGTGTCTTTGCAGAACCATTATGTCACGAATTTTTATTCAGGTCTGGTTTCTGCATGTGTTTGAAGCATCGAGAAAACAAAGGCTAAATATATATTGCAAATTGAGCCAGTTCAATTTGAAAACAGGCTGGACAAAATTTAAGTGTCTCAGGGAAGTAACTGGAAGCCTTGTGTCCATACTACAAGCTCATTAGTTTGAGTGGGTGTTGTGTAACACCTTGGTCTACTTACATGTCAGAGGCATAAAGAGGTTGAACATACCTAGGATTATGTCATTTAAAAATGCAGGCACAGAATGCTTGTTTTGAATGTTAATGTTGGTTGTCAGAAATTATTAAGGGCTAAGAATTTACTTCTCTATAGAGAATGAGATAATATGTCAGCAAGAGAGGCCAGCTGGAATCTTCTTCATTATGCTAGTGTCTTGATGTGAAGGACTATTTAATCAGATGATCTCCCTATTTACATTTGGAAGTGGACAATCTCAGGAAGATTCATTTTAAGTTGCCTATTCATTTTTATTTAATGGTTAATTTATATCCTCAGAAGCTTAAGGGAGCTTATAGAGCGTGGGGGAACAGTCTACATTTTGTCCCAACAATAATCCTGCCCTAAAGTAAACCAGCGAGTTTCTATCCACAACTTTTATCCCTGCAGGAATTTATCATTATTTTTTGATGAGCTGCTGCTTAATCTGTATTTACAGTTTATTTTTGCTCTGCGATAAATATTCTCACATGGGTATCTTTAAATAGAATTTGATTTTGATTTTTAGAAGCTGGCTGCCAATTTCTCTTCTATTCACAACTCAAGTTTTTTTTCATTCAAAAGTCCAGTAAGATTTCATTCAGATAAATCTTTTTTAAGCTAGTGATGTCTACGTCAGTGTTTCTCAACCTCAGCATCTTTAAGATGTACAAACTTCAACTCCCAGAATTCCCCAGCCAATTCTAGTTCAGTGGAGAAGTCAATGCTTAATGCTCATAATTTCCAGCTAGTACAGTATATTTGATTAAGGCAAAGTGTGGGGAACTAGCCAAGCTTCTAGAGGCAATATTACACTTTACAGTCTTTTTGCCCTTTTGTTTATTGATGGCTAGTGAAGAAAAAAAGGCATTTATGGAGAAAATTGAAAGCTGTGGCTCTTGTTTCTCCTTCTGTAATGGATCCTATTAACAGTTAACAAGTCTCTTAAATTAGGTTAATATTGGTGATGCCATTCCCTGTTGTTCCTCTGGAAGGATTAGCACATTCTAAAGCTGCAGTATACAAGCATTTTCATCAAATTGTTTCCTGCAGTGATGTTGGGATTACCAAAATGTCAACATATTCAAGGTGGCAATAATGCTGTAAGTAATTTTGATAACAGTTTGTTTGTTCACTTACTGAATTTCCGCTTCAGGTTTTCTAAAAGGTTTTTATGCACTGTTTTTGCATACAAATTCTTCAGAGGCTATCTTTGACAATGGTTCAGAAATTGTGTTTGTGTTTACTGTTTATGAAGAGGAAACAACAGAAAAAACAAAAATACCAATAATTATACCTTATACATATCAAATAATTACATTTCTAAACAATAAAAATATTATCTAAAATTATATTGGTCTACCTTTCCATTATATTAATAAAGACACATTTCACATGCAGGGTGCGAACATTTTTTCATTGTTTGAAACTTGGAATAACAGTATGTTGGTCTCAAAACAAAACAGGCTTATTTTGCTATGCAAAATAAAACAGGCTTATTTTGCTATGGTATGATAAATCCAAACTTCTTCAATGAAAGTCTGTATTTTTGATCTGTAGTTAAATATCACTATTATATCTTTCCAAAACCATAGTAACAAAGTGGAACAACTTTAGGACGCATCTAAATTATGAGAGTCTTGGTTTTCTCTGGGTTTTTTGGTCATTAATTCTATTTGTTACTGAATCACTAAAGATCCTGAATAGTTTACAGCGATGGATCAAAACAGAAAGAAAATTCTATACAACCATTTAAAATATACATGGCAAGCATCATTCAAATCAAACTATCAAAGACAACAGTAGAAGACAACAATTACATTGAAATGAAAAATTGGCAATAATTAACTAGTCTTTTACTTCTCATCTATTTCAATCATTTTAGACACTTGTAATTAATATATCAAGTTATTTGGCCACTAAACTTTCATTTGTTTGGTTTCCATGCAGCTGCATATTTCATAGAAACATATTTTATTGCAAGCTTCCTAGAGAGAGGAACAAAATTCATCAAAGTGGGAATTCAGCAGCACCAATCTAGAATGGGGGACACACACACATTTTTTATTTATTTCAGCAATATGTCTGCTGCCTACAAATTAAGCATGTGGAGAGTTTTGCTAATCTGGTTTATTCCTGCCAATATTGGCAGAATTAAAATGTGAGGCATCAGCTTCAGTGTGTAAACAAGAGTATTTCTTTTTACATATTGCAGTTGAAAATTTGCAGAACCGAAAATGACATAGATTGATCTTAATATGAGCCGCGGTGGCACAGTGGTTAGAGTGCAGTACTGCAGGCAACTTTTGATAACTGCCGGCTGCCTGCAATTTGGCAGTTCGAATCTCACCAGGCTCAAGGTTGACTCAGCTTTCCATCCTTCCGAGGTGGGTAAAATGAGGACCCAGATTGTTGGGGGCAATATGCTGACTCTGTAAACCACTTAGCGAGGTCTGTAAAGCACTATAAAGCGGTATATAAATCTAAGTGCTATTGCTAATATAATGCAGTGATCCAGGTATTACTATAATTGTTATTTTTTCTAACAAAGAAATATTTATTGGCAAAGTATTGATAAAATGTTTTCCCCTACCCTTTTAATACATATCTAGTAACATCTAATTCTATCTAAATCTCAATATTTTTTAACAGGAGTCTGTGCATTAGAAAATATGCACAATTATTGATCTATAGGTCAAATACAGAACATGATGCTTTGATTCAAGCATTGTAGGCATTTAGATCAGGAGTGTCAAACTCAAGGCCCGGGGGCTAGATCTGGTCCTCAGGGTGTTTAGATCTGGCCTGTGGGGCCGCCCTGGAAATAGCGAAGGACTGGCCCGTGGTGTTTCTGCCAGCGAAAACCGGCTCCCGAGCTTCATTTTCGCTGGCAAGGTTGCAGGAGGCCATCCCAGCCGCAAACGGAGCTTGGGAGCCAGTTTTCATTGGCAGAGTACTCGGGCCACCACAGGCACCCCCCAGCATGAGTGATGTCATGCTGGCCATGCCCAGCCTGGCCACGCCGAACACAACCCTGATGCGACCCTCATTGAAATTGAGTTTGACACCCCTGATTTCGATTATTGAGCCTTGCCAAAAACAAGGCTTTTTAAGAAGTCCACATCTTCTTGCATGGCTGGGTGATCACAGGACATCCTCAGATTAGACACTAGAGTGTGACAGGAAAATGCTGGTTTCTGCACCAGGAGAATGTAGTGGTTGCTAGGCTTTATAGTCTCCAAGAGAATCAAGGTCAGCTGAAGTATTAGTAAGAGGGGGCAGGGGATTTTTACTTCTCCCCAATAATCATGAATGCAGCCTGGCAAACTGCTCCTAAAATTCAGAACAGGTGCTTATTGAGTGGAGTGTAATGTAGTTTAAGAAGTTATTGCTGCAAATAAATTGGAAAGTTCAGCAATGCATGCAGAAATACTTGATAGGACACAATGAATTATTTCAACCAGTTTGATTTAAAGTTCAGAATTTAATGGACAGGAATAAATAGCTTTTCTACATTTCAAAAACACATCATTCTGTATTTTCCTTTCCAGGGAACTTTTAGATATCAATTCATAGCATGAAGTTATTAGATAGGTATGAAGCAATGCAATCAGGAAAGACTAGTATGGGAGTATGGCTAAAATGAAAATGCAGGTGTCACCATGGAAATTCCTATAAAATTATTGAGATCTAATTCCACTAATATAAATCCACTGGCAATGGTTGGATTTTCATAACCCAAACTAAGCCATGGTTTATGTACTGTGTCTTAATGAATGAACCAGAATGAGTTGCATTAAGCTGCAAATCAGTCTTCAGATCACAATAGCTAAATTTACACAATATTAAGCAAAAGAAATCACAAGCATGAATTAAGTCAACAGGCTGAGGAGGGGATCTTATTTCTGTACTAGAAACTGAACTATGACAAGCTTTAAGTTTTTTAAAAAATAGTTATCATTGCTTGGGAGTGACTATAGTGTATGTCTATAGAGCCGTGATGGCAAACCTATGGCATGCGTGCCACAGGTGGCACGCAGAGCCCTCTCTGCAGGCACGGCAGCCATTGCCCAGCCCAGCTCCACTGCGCATACGCACGCCTCCCGCCGGCCAGCTGGTCTTCGGGTCTCTGCCACGCATGCACCGAGGCAGGGCATTTCCAGCGCTGCACTGGGGAAAGAAATTGGGATAGATTGGAGGAGGCACAGGAGGGAGAAATCCAGGAGGAAACTAGCACGCACTGGGGAAAGAAATTGGAGAGATCGGAGGAGGAAGGAATCCAGGAGGAAACTAGCGTGTGCTGGGGAAATAAATTGAGGAGACTGGAGATGCCCACCCCCGTTTTGGTGCTAGCAGGCCTCCCTGAAGCCTCCTGGAACTAAAAACGGGGCATGGGGGGGGTGCAATGCCCCCTGCCTGTTTTTGGTCCCAGGAGGCTTTAGGGAGGCCTGCTAGCACCAAAACGGGCTGGGGGGGGATTGCCGGTGTATGCGTGAGGGGCTGGTGAAGCATGCATGTGTGTGGGGGCCCTGCGGGACAGCATTGCATTAGGGGACGGCACGCACGTACACACTGTAGCGCGCATGAGCGCTTTTTTGGCCCCCGAGGAAGAAACTGTTAGCCATCACTGCTATAGAGAGAAGGGAGAACTTATGGGATAAGTTTTAGTAATGAGGTGGGGGAAGAAACAGCAAAGATGAAACATAAGAAGAAAAACAGTAGGCAGAAGTTGGCACAATGAAAGATATATATCAGATCACCATGTAAGATGGGATGGGATCCTTATATGCCCAGCTCCTCAATGAAGGATCATTTCATCTGTTCTTAGTTGCCTTGCCTCCTGCTGATTTAACAGTTAAATAATGGATAGAAGGTACTTGTTTGATTTTCTGCACCTTAGTGTCTCTCCGCATTGCCTATTTAATATTCCATTTCAGTTTAACCAAAGATGAAACATCTAAATTTGTGTAATCATTTCGCTGAGGTGATTTCTTGTCATGATTCTTTATAAACACTGAACTGCAAATAAATATAAAAGGAGAAAGAGGAACTTTTTTGTTTTTGTTTTTTAAAAATTAACACCAGAATGTTTCATTTTTTTTCCTTTGGGGTTCCTAGGAAAAAAAAACACCCCAGTATGTATTTTGGCAATTCTTGTAATGCTGATGTAACTGGGAAGCCAAAAGGGTTCTTTGTAGCTGTAAGATCAGAAGCAGAGAAGCTTGTGGGAGAAACAAGGGCAGGAGAAGCCTGAGCTGCTTCAAACTGGTGCATTGTAATGCACATGGTTGACATTGATAAATAGCTCCCTTTAACTAGCATCTGCAGCAGATTGTCAGGCTGAGAAGAGTTCCCAGCATACCATATTCCTCTGTGTGAATGAAATCTCTGTCGAGTTACTATTTACTCATCTACCTGTGAAAAGTAGGTGGGGGGATGAGAACATCCATTGCCTTGTTGCAGTTTTGTTTATTTGATTTTACTTTTAATATTCTGTAGATATAACATGCTTATTTCTCCTGGTGCCTTCTGCAGGGATAGATACAGGTTATCCTGTTTTTGATTAGCCACATAGCTTCCTCTCCCCCCCCCCTTTTTTTTTCAGGCTAAGTGGTTTTTGAGGTAAGAATGGGCTTTCTAAAATCTGGAATTCTGTTTCTACTAAACAAGTGAAATAAATAGTATTCATTTTGTGGCTGAAAGAATGTACAGTTAAGCAAGATAAGAACTGGGTATAGTCTCAAAACTACTTTTCCTCGTGAAAGAGAAGAGAGAATGGGTACTTAAAAAAAAAGTTCATTAGTTGAGACCTCAATGTATTAAAAAAGAGTAAAGCATGAGTATTTTTCTGAAACCCACACTTCATTTGGTATTTCACCAGGGTTAAAACTTTGTAGGATATGTATCTTGATTGACACACAATGATTCACTCACCCTCAATTGAAAATGAATTATATTGTTAACTAACTAGATTTTAAAAAGTCAGATTTATTAGTGACATTTATTTATTTATAAATAATTATTTATATTATTTATTTATACCTCCTAGTATTTCAGGGTCACCTTCAAATAGAGTTTAAATGATTTTTTCTAATAATGGCACATACATAGGCACCCCATTCTCCTAAAAATATTGCTGTTTAAAAAGTTGTTGATGAATAACAATATTCTAGCTGACATCTTATAAAACATCCAATATTTATGATGTCCATTTGCTTGCTATCCAGTCGTTCAGTCAGTGGTGTAAGGTTTTTCACCAAATGCAGCTCAGAATCTGATAAATCCAATGAAACTCTGAACACGAGGCTACTGATAATCAGTTTTATTTTTCTGCAGAAAGCAAAACTGGACGACCCTTTTTGTCTTCCACCTTAACAGCAGGCAGAGAGATGAAAACAGGCGCGCACGTGCTAACTAAAACTTCCTTTTTATAGTCCACACATATTACTTGCATAGATCGTCATAATGTTGGAAACAATGTTCAGGCAAAATTCGTGATTCTCCATGCTCTGATCGATGGGGGAGTTCAGGATGGGTCACTCTAGTCCTCTAGCGACAACGAGCCTCTTCCTCCCATAGGAGGTCATCTCGGCCTCTTCTACCCGCAATGGGAGGGGGCCACGTCATATGCCTGGGTCAGGGAGACCATAAGGTACGGACTGTCCTTGGAGTTCCTTTCTCCTCCTCCACGCCCTCTCCAAGGGGTGCTCCTTCAGGGTCCAGGACAGGTTGATGTTCATGTCAGATGCCAGCCTGTTAGGATGGGGGCCCCACTTTGGGACGAGGGTCGCCCAGGGTTGGTGGTCTCCTCTGGAGCTCCAACACAATATCAATTGGCTGGAACTCAGGGCGGCCTGGCTGGCCCTTCTGGCTTTTCAACAGGACATTAAGGGTTGCCATATCCTCCTCCTAACAGACAATGTGTCCACAAAGGCCATATCAACCGGCAGGGGGGAACGGAGTTCTTATCTTTGCAGTTGGCACATCTATAGTTACAGCTTGACAGGGAATTAAAAGTTAGAAAATCAAAAGTTGAGCTAGGTTGCACTCTGTATATGCTCTGGGACTCTTTCAGTGGTATATATTACAGTTAATGACAGGATTGAACAAGTTGGTAGACCTATAAAATGCGATTAAGAGGTGAATGAGAACTAAACTGTGTGGAGAGGGGAGGGGGTAAATAAGCAGAATGGAAGAATGGAATGAAGAAAAAGGGAAGGGAAATTTAATAAAAGTCAATTCAATATTAGGGGCAGGTCTCTTTATCAGCTCTCCATTGACTTGCATTCTGAGTCAGCATGAACTAGAATAAATTCTTGCTGCTAATGCATCGTAATGTAAACCTCCTTTACAGAATGATTGCTGTACTAGGTTTTCTTCACGCATCCTTGTTTTCACCGAATAATTTACATTTGGAGTTGTGCTGAAAGCAGTAAGGGATGCTTCATTCCAAACCCAGTTATATTTTTCAATACATTTCCAATGAATCAAAAAATATTGATCTACTGTTTAGTTTCTAGAAGATTGATAAATACTGTTTATAGATATATTGAGTTTAATGTCCTCAGCAACCGGTGATTAATTTATTTTGTTCAGAGAATCAATTCTGCATTCAGTCCCTTATGTTTCCTAATTTAACTGCTGAATTTTATTGATTTGAGGATTTGAGGCTAAGGCTGATGTCAAAGTATATTGTCATAATGCCTTGAGCCAAATATTGGGAATTCCACCTTGTAAAATATTGTTCAAAATACAGAACATTTAAAGATTTAATTTGATTTAAGGATTTGAGGCTAAGGCTGATGTCAAAGTATATTGTCATAATGCCTTGAGCCAAATATTGGGAATTCCACCTTGTAAAATATTGTTCAAAATACAGAACTCCTTAAAAATTACATGCATGTCCAGACCTTATTTATCCAATTATACTGATTTAAAAAAAGAAAACAATCTTGAATGTGCAGTCAGATGTGAAAAGCATCTATATATTGGCTATCAAGAAACTAAGGTACGTTAGTGCAGCCCAAACAAAAGAAACCCTAAGTCATTACATGGCTTCAATTTTCTGTAGATAATGCAGTTTCTTTTCTTCAGTGCCATGCACTAAAACTTTAAATCTCTTTTCTTATTGTCACCTAATAGTTCACCTGGATGGAATTGCCCCTGGCTCTGCAAATATAGCAGTTAACTCTAACCTCTAAATTAGCAACCTATTGTGTTGCCTGGCAGCTTGCATGTATAGGAGCTAATAAAACAGCATATCAGAATTGACTCACTTTTGAGCTTGTCATACATTGATGCAAAGAGCTGGTTTCTGAGCAGATTTTATTAGCACTTGCAGTAACAAACCTATTCTAAGACCTTGAAGCCAGTTTTCTAGATTTGCTATGAATGCTAGCAACTCCTTTGAATATTGGACTTGTTATGGATGCTTTGCATGTCTGCTGCTGTTCGCCTGTTGTAAAAGGATAATGACGATTGTTATAGTCTTATTTTATATTAATATTGGATGGTGGTATTTTCCTTATGTAGTCTGCAGGTTGTGCAACACTCTTATTATTCAGATAATCACATTTTCCAATAAATAAAAGTATTATGTATACAGTCACCTTCTGGGACATGCACAAATCAGGTTAATATTATCACATAGTTAATGTGAGGCATACGCTGAATTCAGAGTTTTTAGACCACTGCAATTTTTTTATACTGAGAAAGCTCATCCCATGCCCAGTATTTGATGATGGCTATGATCCAACACTGACTTAGGTGTGTTTACATGGCACTGGAGATTAATGTATGGATTTTCAGCTCTCAAATATGCATTATCTAAATAAATCCTAATATATGTTTAGGAGATGTATATAATCTGTGTCTTTATTTAATCCCATTTCAAAAGTATTTTCCCTATTACCCATCATCATCTAAAAGCTTGTGAGTAGTGAGGGGAAGATATTTGATTATAGTTTGAGATATTTTATATGAAGAACCTTTCACAGATGTAGCATACAAATACTTTTGCTGCATTTCTGCTTTCAATTGAATCAATTACAGGGTTTTGTTCCTTTTTTCTCAGTGGAACATGTATATATACCGTATTTTTCGGAGTATAAGATGCACTGGAGTATAAGACGCACCTTAGTTTTTGGGGAGAAAAATAGGGGGGGGGGATTCTGCCTACCAGATATTCATCTGGCTAGTCCTTAGCCTGGTCAGCTTCAGCACATTAGTTCGCTCCCTGGTTTTGAGGTTGGGGATGGTGGGGGATAAGCTTCAGCACATTCCTTCGCTCGCTGGTTTTGAGGCTGGGGATGGTTGGGGCTATGCTTCTAAAGCACAGCTGATTGTCGGAGGGAACAGCCATTAGAAAAGCAGGCAAAGCACGGAAGATCGCTTAGCTCGTGTTTGGGCTGAAAAACAGCTTCAAAAGCACAGCTGATCCTCGGAGGGAGCTCCAGTGACTAAAGCAGGCAAAGCGGGGAAGGGGTAAGAGAAGGCAGCAGCTGTTCCGGGTAGCCATTTTGGGCACCGCGCAAGCATTTGGAGGCTGAAAATGCAACGCGTGGAGCCCAAAAACACAAGCCATTGTCAGTGGCAATCTCTGCAGTCAGGAAGAGGATGTGCGGAGGCCGAAGGATAGGGGCCGGCGAGTGGCGGGGCTACATTCGGAGTATAAGACACACCCAAATTTTCAGCCTCTTTTAGGAGGGGAAAAAGTGTGTCTTATACTCTGAAAAATACGGTATATATGGCTTCCCCTAAACCCTTAAATATCATGAAACCCATGTATCTGGTAATTTTAGAATATTATGCCACTAAAGTGAAAGATTGCTTATCATATAGTGCACTTATTTTGAAATGCAGTTAAAACTCCACATTGCTTTTGTTATAAACTTTCCTGACTTTCATTAAATGTGCATGTTTCTTAATTATTACAGGAAATATTTATCAGGTAGATTAATCAGCTTTTCCCTGCAATAGTCAATCATTTACTATATTGTTAGAACGTTTAGGCAGAGACCTGTCAGTACATATAAAATCATCATTGCTGTGTGAGTATATACTTCAATAGAGTCTAATAAGTTGTAAAAAATGCAGATTTCTACCCTGGAAGTTAAAAAGAAAAGCACAAACCAGTGTATATTGGCAAATAGATTTGAGATTTGATTCATTCATTGAGTGATTGGTTATGCAGTATCAAGTTGTCCATTCTTAGTGACCACATAAATAATTTTTCTCAGTACAGTCTCAGGACAGACTTGTTCTTCAAGTCTCCCAACAACACACCTATAACTGTTGTAGTTTGAGGGGCTGTCATAAAGAACAGGGGGTCAGTTTGTTTTCCAAAGCACCAAAAGGCAAGACAAGAAACAATGGATGGAAACTAATGAAGGAGAGAAGCAACCTGGAATTAAGGAGAAACTTCCTAACAGTGAGAACAATTAACTAGGGGAAAAGCTCACTTTCAGAAGTTGTGGGTGCTTCATCACTGGGGGTTTTAAAGAAGAAACTGGATAGTCACTTGTCTCAAATTGTATAGGATCTCCTACTTGAGCAGGGGGTTGGACTAGAAGACCTCCAAGATCCCTTCCCACTCTATTCTGATTGATATAGGATCCATCCAGCTTATTGCTGGTTGTCCTCTCCCCGTTTCTTCCACCTTTCCAAACATTACAGACTTCTCCAGAGAGCTGGCTCTTCACAAAATGTATCCAAACTATGATAGTTTAAGCCTGGCCACATAGATCTTGAAGGAGAGCTGAGTTGATTTTTCTGTAATCCATTTCCTTCATTACTGGAGCTGATTGTAACAGATCGTTGTTTTTCATTCAGTGCAGTTTCCATTGCTATTGCTTCTTATTTCCTTTTCTACTAGGCTTCCCAACATGCTGCTCTCCCCTGCTGTCTATTTACATTAGTGCTACGAATAAAGTATCCAAATTAAATACATCGATGCCAGTATTCTCAATTTGCATAATATTGGATTGTGTTTTTTTTTAAGTGCTCAGCCCTAGGCACCCACAATTTTATGTCCAAGAGACAAATTTGGCTAGAGATAATTTCACCACAATGCTATTTTAGATTTCAGGCCAGTTAAGCTCTTGTCTCACTTGGGTGGCAGATGAATACTACTGCTGTGATTACATTTGTGACTTCTGAAGAAATTTGCCCAGTTCTATTTCTTTGTCTTGCATGATTTGGTCCAAATGCTTCATTTTCTCATGACAGGACATTGTTGCTGCTATTCGTGAGATGTGTCCTTTAATCAAAGTGGTACATTTGACTGAAAAATCCAGAAAATAAACCATTTTACTGCAATATGGAAGAGTTATTTGAAGCAACAATTCAGTAGATGTATGTCCTAGAGCAGTGATGGCGAACCTTTTTTTGCTCGGGTGCCAAAAGGGCACGTGCGCGTGCTATCGCATGTGTGTGCCCACACCCATAATGTAATTTATTTTATTTTATTTATTTAGTGTTCTTCTATGCCGCTCTACTCCCTGAGGACTCAGGGCGGCGTACAACATTTTAATGTAATGTAATGCCCTCCCCCCGCGCATGCACGCACAACCCCCCCATGCTGCCCCTCCCCCATGTATGCACGTAGGGCTCACTGAAGCCTCTGGACTTCCGGTAGGCCTGTTGGACTGTTTTTTGCCCTCCCCAGGCTTCAGGAAAACCTCCTGAAGCCTGGGGAGCCTGGGGAGGGCGAAAAACGGCCCAACGGACCTACCGGAAGTTCATTTCCGAACTTCCAGTAGGCCCGTTGGGTCTGTTTTTTGCCATCCACAGGCTCCGAAGGCTTTCCTGAAGCTTGGGGAGGACGAACAATGGCCCAACCAGAAGTTCATTTTTGAACTTCCGGTAGGCCCGTTGGGTCCGTTTTTCGCCATCCACAGGCTCCGGAGGCTTTCCTGAAGCCTGGGGAAGGCAAAAATGACCTTCCCCCGTCCTTCGGAAGGCCAAAAATCAGCTGGCCAGCACACACATGCGTGCTGGAGCTGACATAGGGCAATGCCTCGCATGCCCTCAGATATGGCTCCCTGTGCCACTTGTGGCACGCGTTCCATAGGTTCGCCACCACGGTCCTAGAGAATAGTATTTACAATTTTGGCAGTTCAGAAATGTGAAAAGCAAAATAAATAAAACAACCTTGGGGCTTTCCTGTTGCATATGACTCCACTCATTCCCAGGCAGTTTGACCGTGCTGCTGGAATGATGAACCATGTAATCCAACACATCTGGGGGACGCCAGATTTTCAAAGGCTGTCTTTGAGACAAATGACTTCATGCAGATTGTAAGGTTTGTGATTCAGCTGAATTTGCTTGCTTGCTTGTTTGATTATATGCCGTCAAGTTCTTTTCAACTCCAAGTGACCACATAGATAGATTTTCCCCATCGTGATATCTCCCTAACTTGGCCTTTCAGGTCTTCCAACATTGCACTCATTGCCAGGGGTGGGCTTCAAAAATTTTAGCAAGGGGTTCTCTGCCTGGTTGCTACGTGGGTGTGGCCTAGTCGACCTCCTGCACCACAGCTGGGGGGGCGTTTTTGCCCTCCCTGGTCTCCGGAGGCTTTCTTTGAGCCTCCGGGAGGGCGAAAACGGCCTCCCCATGCTCCAGTGACCCTCTGGAGGCTGGAAAGGGGCCCGTTTCCGGCCTTCCCGAACTTCTGTTAGGCCTGTTTTTCACCCTCCCCGAGCCTTCGCGCCCGCCCTGCACTTACCTGCATCCAAAACAAGCCGCGTGGGGACCCCTGGGAGGGGCGCATGCTGGCTGAGGAATTCTGGGAGTTGAAGTCCACAAGTCATAAAGTTGCCAAGGTTGGAGACCGCTGGTCCATCCGACTTGCTGAAGATCGTCCTCTTCTCTTTTCTTCCACCTTTCCAAGCATTTTTCCAAAGAGCTGGGTCTTTGCATATTATGCCTGTGTGTTCTAAAAAGACTAATGTAGACATAATATGTTCTGAAAAGACATGGCTTTTTTGGGCAACTATTGTACATTATAGACTGGATTCAGTTGAAAAAAAGCACTCTTCCCCAGGATTGCCCTGCAGTTTCTTTGTATTACAAATACAATAATTTCCAACTGCATGATTTTGGGAAAAGCTGGTACCAAATACTTGCAGATTCAAACTTAATCCAGTATTTCCTTTCATCAATTAGTATTTAAAATATAAACGTTTGACCCTTCTTCCAATCAATAAAATGTCATCTTGTTTTTGTTATGGAATAACCAATTCTCTCCTTAGGTATAACATTTGACCTTCAACAGATTTATGATTATTTTGATTCTATACAATTTATAAATTTTATTTTTCGGAAGCAAGTCTAAATTAATTAGAGAATAACTCTTGGGGTAAGGCAAGGAATTTTTCAATACCTTTTCTCTATTCTGCTTATTTAGTTTCTTTTTCCCCTATTTGTGCTCCTTTTAATAGTTTTTTTAAAGGACTGTAGTAAACTTTAAAAAAAAAGTTGTTAAACATTAGCCTTCAAGGTCTATTTGCTACCTGGATAATTATAAAGTAGATGTGATAGCTTCTTAAGGTACATTCCCCAAAAGCATAAAGAGATGTCTTAGGTTAATGACCTATAATTCTAGGTCATAGATCTTTCTTCTTGCCACATGTTCCTTTAAAAAGCAGAAAGAGAGAAATGACATTATTTTGAAAATCAAAGCAGCTTTTTTATAGGTAGTTACCCAATTTTAGGATTTTTAGACTATCTTGGACTATCTTGGCTCAGTTGAAGTAAGAGCAATTTTCTATAAATTAGCCTGTCTTCTGAAAATCACTATGCACTCTTATACTGTATCTGATTCATTCAGAATATAAATGGACATGCCTTATATGTTAGAGATAAGTGTATCTGTAAAATTACCATGCCATCAATAGCTGCAGTGCTGTAATAAATATAGTAGGGACTAATATGGTACACAAATGGATTGATGGATTGGGGCTTCAGATGCCCTCATAATCATGACGTTTACTGTTATCTTTTACTCCTAACTTTGTTCATTCATATATTGAATTTATCTAGCTGCCCACTTGATATGTAACTTAGGACAGTGTATATAATTCATAGTAAGAAGTAATACATAACAAAATAAAACATATAAAAACAAATACAACCAAAACATATTTACAAAACTTCCTGACCCAGTGCCTAGGGCAGGGGTAGGCAAAGTTGGCTCTTCTATGACTCATGGACTTCAACTCCCAGAATTTCTGAGCCAATCATGCTAGCTCAGGAATTCTGGGAGTTGAAGTCCACGAGTCATAGAAGAGCCAACTTTGCCTACCCCTGGCCTAGGGGAAGAGGTGGGTCCATGTATGGCAGAGTGGGAGAAATGATATTTTATAGGAGAGGGAGGGAGGGAGGGAGGGAGGGAGGGAGGGAGGGAGAGAGAGAGAGAGAGAGAGAGAGAGAGAGAGAGAGAGAGAGAGAGAGAGAGAGAGAGAGAGAGAGAGAGAGAGAGAGAGAGAGAGAGAGAGAGAACAAACGAACGAACGAACGAACGAACGAACGAACGGACACATCTCCTAGGTCTCACAGAATGACTACTGGAGTAATGAGATCTTCCCAAACCTGTCAATTCATACTGGACAGATAGAAGTAATCAGAAATAGGTGGTCCTGCAAATAGTCAGGCCCTGTACTCCGAAAGGTTTTATAGATCACAACTTCAAATTGGACCTGGAAGCCTAGTGACAACCAGTGCAACTTGCAAAGTACATTCACTCCTTGCTAATTTGTTTAATGACTGTTCACAAATATGAGAGTAATTTAAAAAAATGCCAACCAATGCATGTATTTAAAATTTCATTCACCTGGTAACAACACATGCCAAAGTGGCACAGCTGAATGAGAAAACTTCAGCTAAATGAGTTGGCCACAACCAGTAATCTTCATAGCATGTCTCTATGTTTCTCAGACATGTGTTTGTTTAGTGAACATTTCACTTAATGAACATTTTGCTTCTGATTTAAGAAGCACATAGTGGTCACTTAATGAGGAGTGGATGTAAATGCTGTCACAGGGGAATATCAGGATGCACCCATAAACAGTTTATTTTCATTCTGGATCATCTGTAGCTTCTGAGTGGTCCGCGTAGAGTATGTTGCAGTAATTGAGAAGAAAAATGACCAACACATGAGTGATCAGTGGGGTATTTCCTGATGCACAAATGGGTACAATTGGGGCATAAGATGGATTTGTACAAAAGTCATGACTGCCACTTGCTCTTCAAACAGGAATGTGACTCTAAGAGAACCTCTGTCTGAGGGAGTGTGATCCTACCCAGAACAAAAGTTGAAAGTTTCCTGATCCAAGTGAGTCCAAATCTGCAGCAACTTGGTCTTCCTAGGGTTGAACCTGAGCCTGTTCTTCCCCATTCAGTTTCATATTGCCTTGAGGCACTCAAGAATGGATGTACAAAGTTAGGGAAGAAATTATCAATATATTGATGATATGTGTGATATGTCAATATTTCAATGCATGTTGTTATTTTGACTAAATCATAAGACTTTGGAGCAATCTTGGTCAAATTTGGAGATTGCTTTGTTTATCAGGCAAATTTCAGGCCTTTATCCCTTTTTCTTTCCTTTTTCTTTGTAGGAATATAACGATAGTATTTTGCCAACTCTGTTTATGTATCTAATTATATATGTATGTAAAGTCAGGCTTTTAGGGAGGTCATGTTGTATCTTGTCACTGTTAACAATTTGGTTTCTCTTTTGCTACACCTACTATGGGCTGTGGATGAAATGGCCTCTGTGGGAGATCCACCAGGCCTCACCCTAATGCCATTTTACTTCAAGCTTGTTTGGACAAGTCATGACCTCCTTAGATGCTTGAGATGGGATTTGTACTTCTCTCCAACAGCCACTTTTTGTGTAATCTGCAGTTTCCTGTTTTAGTCATCTACCTAGTACAGAGAAGACAAATTCCGGAGTGTCCTTTCTCAGTTGGAACTATGGACTTCTTGGGATCTTTTCAGTGGTTTTCTCTCTACAGGTATGCCCCAAAGAATGGCTTAATTGTATGCTTAATTCATTACTTTGTCAGTGTCAAATATACTTTTATAATGTCTCTTATGACTTTACATTTTCTGAATTTTAATTTCTGATGGGTTTACTTTCTGAAGCTTTTAGACTGATCTTTTAGTATGCATTTGTATTGATTCAATTTGATTTATTATTATTTTTTATAATAATAAAAAATAGGTAGCTATAGGCCATACACAACTTTTTTTTATAAATAAGGGAAATAGTTTATTCCTTTTTTGATACAAGCTCAGTTTCAAGTTGAAGGTGAAAACTGATGCTGTGTGAGCTTACAGATATATAGAAAGAGAGAAGTCTGTTTTTAAAGCATCAATGTATAAGAGAAGAATATGAAATAAGCACCCTGTACACAGAAAGAGAGAGAGAGGGAGGGAGGGAGGGAAGGGGGGGAGAGATGAGATGAGATGAGAAGAATTGTATAAATCCCTTCCTTTCAGCAGCTTGGGTCAATGCAACTTAGTCCACTGGTAGCCCACCGTAAAAGAAAATTCATCCCATCAAACATTGTAATCTAGTAGAAAATATGTTGCCTAGAATTTTACTAAAAAAGATTAATACATCCAAGATGGAAAATAGATGAGTTTTATTGCATTACATTATACTCCAATGTTGTATCTCTGGTCCCTTTTAAATATAATAAAAGTTTGCAGTATATTTAATGTATTTACCATATATACTTGTGGAGAAACCAAGAATTTTAAGTGCCAAAGCACACCTAAAAATCAGGTACAGCTTATCTATAAATGGGCTTATCCATGAGTACATATGTTAATGCTATTTTAAAGTACCCATATTTCCCACACATACTTGTGGATAAACAGAACCTTAATTATTTAATCAAAATATTATGAAAAATGTGGGTTGGTTAAAAAGTGGAAAGTCAGCTTATCCATGAATGTGCTTATCCATGAGTATTAGGTGGTGTATGTTTGAGTGTAGGGTATGTCTATGTTCATGACTTAAAGTTCTCCATCCTATGAGGAGCCAGCAGTCAGGATGGGTTGTCTCCGCCTACCAGCAGTCCAGGACGAGTCACTTTTTTTCTTTAAAACCCCTGGATCCGCCCTCTGAGACCCAGTTTTTGACTCGTCCTCAGCAGAGCAGGACATGGCGAAGACAGCTCATCCAACTGCTGGTTCCTTCAAGCTCCTCAACTCAATTTAGCAAGCAAGAAAAAAAAAATCAGGTCGTATCAGGATTTCTTCATTCTACCTTTAATTAAATAATCTGTGAGCGAGGGGACCGTGGCAAGCCGCTGCATCTTAGCCTAGGCTGCCACGTGGGGCTTTGGGCTCCAAGCCTAGCCCCCCCCCTCCTCCCACCTTCTCTCGATCCTCTTCTCAACGGAGGGTGGAACAGGGGAACGATCGCTCCGCGGCCACAGCCAGCCCTTTCTTCGCCGTTTGGCTTCGGTCCGGCTCTGGCTGTGAAGGGCTCTCCCGTTGCCGCCCCCTCGCTCACAGCCACGAGGGAAGGAGCGATTCGCCGCTTGCCGCCCGCATTCAGTGCCGGAGGGGAAAGCGAAAGCAATTAGCGGCTCAGCCATCGGGCCGCTTGCCGCGTGGAGACGCCGATTGCAGGAGCCTCGCTGCCGGCTCCAGCCTTTAAATTTGGCGCCATTCGAGCGGCTCCCTGGAAGCGATCGGCAGCGCCCCCGGAGGCCTCCCGCACCTCTCTCTCTCTTCGCCTTTGCCCAAGGGAAAATCGAAAGAAGAGACCCGTGACAGAGGCCTTGTCTCTCTCCCCTCAGCACTAATAAGGGGAAATCGAAAGGCGTCGTCTCGAGGCTTGGCTAGCAAGGGGAAGGGAGAGGTGCCCCAGTACGGATTCAGGCCTTAGTGGATCCCTAAAAGGAAAACAACTGCGGGTAGGCGCTAGAGGCGAGAAGGCCAGGCACACACATGGCCAAAGGAATGCCTTCCACCTCTTCCAAGCCGGGGGGCAAGAGGAAGCACAAAACTAACAGGCCCAACGATGATGAGGCTGCAGCCTCTGCTTCTCAGGCAGGCAGGGCAGGGCCTACAAGAGCTGAGCAGCGCAGGGACCGCGCCCTGCAGAAGATGCACGACAGGGCAGCCAATGCAGGGGCATCTCAGGCCCCTGCCCCTCAACCTGCACTGGCCCAAGGTCTAGAAGCCACAACCCTCCCCCAGATTCCATCTTCCCTTTGGGGCACTGGGGGACTGGGGATCCCATCTGCTGCCCCACAAGCTGCAGCAGGTCAGGAGGGTAATTTAGGCCTCCAAAATTCTACACCACAGGCCCAGGAGGTGCCTCAGCCGCCCCTTCCTCCAGCTGTGGTCCAGGGGATTGAGCCTTCACCTCAGCTAGGCCCAGCTCAGGCACCACCAGCTCTCCCCTTTGATCCTACTCTAATTCAACAATGGATCGCCTCTGCGGTACAAACCAGCATCACCGCAAACCTCCAAACCCTGGCGGCTTTACTACCACCCTTGGGCTCTGGGACTTCCTCCCCTCAGCTGAATCCCCAACCAGGAACCAGCGCTGATTTCCTGGCAGCGGATCAGTTGTCCAACATTTCGGAGGAGGAGAATCTAGATGATTTCCAGGTAGACCAGATGGATACCATGGGTGAACTTTCAGAGGATGAAGCTGCTGGTCCTTCCCAGCCTCCGACGGCTGCGCTCTTTCCGCCTGGACTATTCAAGTCCTTGTTAAGCAAGGCCAGGGCGGCCGCTGGCCTCTCGGCTCCCGCCAATCCGGCGCCCTTACTAAATACTCCTTTGGGGCCTATATTTTCCTCGGTCATGCCAGAACCGGATTCAGTCCCGGCCCCTTCCCTATTCATAGATACAGTAAGAAATCAGTGGGCCGCTCCGGCTACAGGGTCTAACCCCTCCACACTCGAACGCCAGTTCTTCAGTGTGGCCCCTGAACTGGGGGACATTCTTGAGGTTCCAGCGGTGGACCCACCGGTATTGGCACTACACGCCCAGACCACTCTTCCCAGTGAATCGGAGGAGAACCTCAAGCCTGAAGATCGGAAGGTGGAACAGGCGTTGGTACGCGCACACCAGGCGGCGGCCTGGGCCATCAAGGCGGCCTCTACTTCCTCCTTCTTCGCTAGAGTGGCTCTCCTTTGGGTGAAACAATTGCAGGACCTTATTCCTGAGACCAACATAAGGGCACATCAGGACCTCAGCAAAATCTTTGCTACCTGCCAATTTATCGCTGACTCCACGCTGTACGCTTCCAAATTTACATCTAAAGCAATGGCATCTACCATAGTAGCCAGACGCATGCTATGGTTCAAACAGTGGCCCGTAGAGACTCGCCACAAATGGCGTCTAGCGTCTAAGCCCCTTAAAGGGAAACAACTTTTCGGGGACTCTCTGGACCCCTTTCTCATCGAATCGAAGGACAAGAAAAAAATTCTACCATCACTTTCTCGCAGAGGCCTTCCTCGACAGACCCCCTACCCCCGGCGGCCCTTTCGTCCCGCTGACCAGGGATCCAGTTTTCCCCGGTCCCCAGGTCAGTATTCGGGGAGGTTCCGTTCCAATCAGGACAGGGCCGGTAGGGGAAGACAATTCAGGAGGCGCTTTCGTGGTGGCGCCAGCGGGCGTCCCGCCAAGCGAGGCAAGTAGTTTCTCCCCCACAGACGCTCCTATTGGGGGGCGTCTGCAGCACTTTGCTGTTTGTTGGGAAACGACAACACATGATCCTTGGGTCCTCAACACAATTCGATACGGTTTGTCTTTGGAATTTCTCTCCCCCCCCCCTGGGGCCTTTATCCGGTGTCCCACGGCCAGGAATCCCGCTAAACGGGCTCTCATGGCCGAGGCGGTACAACACCTGCTAGATATTAAGGCCATTCAGCGGGTGCCCTCTGGTGAACTATTTCAGGGCTTTTACTCCATCCTTTTCGTGGTACCAAAGGCTTCGGGGGGCTGGAGGGCGATTCTAGATCTCAAACGCCTAAACCATCATATAGTATATAAAAAATTCCGGATGCATTCCCTAAAATCTATCCTAGCTAACATCCGGCCTGGAGACTTCATGGCTTCTCTGGATTTGACTGAGGCTTACCTGCACATTCCTATTGCACGTCAACACCGCAAGTACCTTAGATTCTGCTACGCAGATCAGCACTTCCAGTATAGGGCTCTCCCCTTTGGTCTCTCTTCCGCTCCCAGGGTTTTCACGAAGGTCTTATCCGTCTTGGCGGGTCACCTTCGAGCTCTCCCAATCAAGGTCCAATGTTATCTGGACGACATCTTAGTGCACGCTTCCTCCGAAGCGGTGGCACAGCAACACCTTCACACTGTTACCCAGGTTTTAACTGACCATGGGTTCTCCATTAATCTCGCTAAAAGTCAATTGTCCCCTGCAACTTCTATTCTCCACTTGGGTTCCGTTATTGACTCCATAGCAGGCAGAGTATTTATATCCCGGGAACGACAGGATAGTCTTAGGAGTTTGGCTGCTCAGGTTCAGGGAGCGGGGTCCTCCCCACTCCTCACCTTATCTTCTCTTTTGGGCAAAATGGTTTCCTGCATCTCTATCGTACCATGGGCGAGATTGCACGCCCGGGAATTGCAGTGGTTCCTTCTCCCCTTTCAGAAGGCGCACCTCGGATCATCCCTTCGCAAGGTCCGCTTGCCTCCCTCGGTTCGCCGATCCCTCACCTGGTGGCGATCTCCCGCTCTCACCAAAGGTACCCTGTTCTTCCCGCAGCCTCAAATCACAGTGACGACAGACGCCAGTCTGGCAGGATGGGGCGCACACTGCGAAGGCGCCACAGCACAAGGTCGCTGGACAGAGGCACAAGCCAGGTGCTCCATCAACTGGCTCGAGTTGCACGCCGCCTTCCTCGCACTGAAATTTTTCCATCGCACGATAGCGGGATCCAACGTCCTTCTTTTAACGGACAACATTACCACCAAGGCGCATGTCAACCGCCAGGGGGGAACCCGCTCACGGACCCTGATGGACGAGGCGAGGAGGATCGGCCTCTGGGCGGAACGTCACCTCTTGTCCCTAACATCGGAGCATATTTCTGGAACAGCCAATGTCCAGGCAGACTGGTTGAGCCGATCAACGGTGGACCAGGCCGAGTGGTGCCTGGACCCGTCAGTGTTCCAGTCCATCGTGGACCGATTCGGCACCCCCCTTGTGGACCTCTTCGCGACCCCGGAGAACTCTCACCTACGGAGATTCTACTCCAGATACCAGACGCAAGGGTCGGAGGGGACCAACGCCCTGATTTGTCGGTGGCCCAGGGGCCTTCTCTATGCCTTTCCTCCCCTTCCCATCCTACCTCTGGCCCTCCGGAAACTGATCCAGGAGGAAGCGGAGCTAATCTTAATTGCTCCGTATTGGCCGCGACAGCCCTGGTTTGCCGAACTCGTGGATCTCTCCGTGATGAACCACTGGACACTACCTCCCATACCGACCCTCCTCAGCCAAGGGACACTCTTCCACCCGGACCCCATGTGGTGCCAACTGACCGCCTGGCGCTTGAGCGGAGCGACCTGAGGCGTCAACTTTACGATCCCGATGTCATCTTCTACATTCAGGCCTCTCGCCGACCATCCACTGACCGCATCTACTCAGCGACCTGGCAGGCTTTCTGCTCCTGGTGCTCGTCTCAACGTCTCTCCCCTCTCAACGTTCCCCTACCTATGGTCCTACGATTTCTGAAACGGGGTCTGGATAACGGCCTCTCGCCCAACACCCTACGCCGTCAGCTGGCGGCTTTGTCATCGGTCCTGTCATGCGGTCACTGGGACTCCTTGTCACACATCCCGACCGTTCGTCGGTTCTTGAAGGGGGTCACCAACTGCCACCCTCCAGCGATCCACAGGTACCCATCCTGGGACCTGCCTCGAGTGCTCCAATCGCTGACAGAACCTCCGTACGAGCCATTGCGGGAGGCCTCCCTACGGCATCTCTCCCTCAAGGTCGCATTTCTCCTCGCCATCACTTCGGCTCGCAGGATTTCAGAGCTCGCGGCGCTCTCGGTCAGGGACGATCTCTGCATATTTCACGCTGACAGAGTCGTTCTCCGTCTGGACCCGGCTTTCATCCCGAAGGTCAACTCCCCGTTTCACCGCGCTCAGGAGCTCATCCTGCCATCCTTCTGCCCCTCTCCGTCCCACCCTTCTGAACGCATTTGGCACACCTTGGACGTCCGCCGGGCCCTGCACATCTACATCAGCCGCACACGTCCCTTCCGCCGGACAGAGGCGCTCCTGGTTACCTTTTTGCCTCAATCAAAGGGTCTCAAGGCGTCGTCCGCAACGGTAGGCCGTTGGATCAGAGGGGCAATTGCAAAGGCCTACGACATGGCATCCCTCCAGAGGCCCGCAGGCATCACGGCACACTCTACTAGGAGCGCTGCCACTTCAGCTGCATGGGCGACTCAGTGCCCACTGGAAGATCTCTGTAGGGCGGCGACCTGGGCTTCGCCTACTCCGTTTATCCGGCACTACAGGATCGACAAATACGCGTCGGCGGATGCGGCCTTCGGACAAAGGGTGCTGCAAAGAGTTCTCAACAACGCACGATCATCTGGTCCCTCCCATGGGTAATACTGCTTTGGTATGTCCCATCCTGACTGCTGGCTCCTCATAGGATGGAGAATGAGCGTTGACTTACCTGATACGCTCTTTCTCATCAGGAGGAGCCAGCAGTCAGCTCCCTCCCTGTTACTGTTCCGTTGTTTAGCTGCATCACCACGGGGAGGCGTACGTTTCGTCCACGTTGGACGTTGGTTTCAGGGGTCAGTGCCAGTTCCCCTGTTCTTAAGCACTGATATTTGTACATTTCTATTCAAAAAAAAAAAAAAAAAAAAGGGAGCCGACACGGTCTCGAGGAACATGGCCTTTATTTCGACACTAACGAACCAGTCTACAAACAGTTGGGATGATGCGTCCTTTGGAATTAAGGTCTTCGCCACATCGAGTCGTCCCTTCGGATTCGTCAAAACTGGGTCTCAGAGGGCGGATCCAGGGGTTTTAAAGAAAAAAAGTGACTCGTCCTGGACTGCTGGTAGGCGGAGACAACCCATCCTGACTGCTGGCTCCTCCTGATGAGAAAGAGCGTATCAGGTAAGTCAACGCTCATTTTCTTCTGCAACCTGCTTCTTTTGGAACCATTGATGAGAGGGTCTCTGTGCAAAATTCGCATCTGTCTATATAACACCAATACAGCTATTGACCTTTTGTGTTGTAAAATTTGAGTAAGGTTTGCATGTTAATGCAGATGCTTTAACAGACCAATACTTGTGTGGTTCAAAACCACTACAAATTTCGCACTATCATATTTTTATTTCTGATTGCTTGAAACCATCAGCTACAGTCAGCAGGGGTGAAATCCAGCAGGTTCTGACAGGTTCTGGAGAACCGGTAGCGGAAATTTTGAGTAGTTTGGAGAACCGGCAAATACCACCTCTGGCTGGCCACAGAGTGGGGTGTGAATGGAGATTTTGCAGTATCCTTCCCCTGCCATGCCCACCAAACCACACCCACCAAACCACACCCACAGAACCGGTAGTAAAAAAATTTGGATTTCACCACTGCTACAGTGAGTACAGCAGTGAATCTGGAAATCTCTGAGCATCTGTCTTTGGAAGCATTCTACTGAACCTGTTTACAGAAAGCTGGATTTTTCTCCCTCCCTTGTACTTTGTTTCTGCTTCTTGCTCTTGCCATGAGTGGTATCTTGCTTCAACACACGTGACTTTTAATAGATAAATCCCATCAGTTTGAAACATCATGCATAGCTGGGATTGTTTGTCCATTCTTCATTTTTTAATTTTCATTTTACACACACACACACTCTACATCACATCATTGGCAATATTTTTAATCAGCTTATTTGATTACCCCCATTTCAGTGATGATTGTAGTACCTGATTTTTTATTTAGATCGCTACCATTTTGTTTTCCAAGCTGTTCAGCCCCCATTGCTAAAATCCCATCCTTATAAGACTTAAATCTAGGCAGGTGGGATAAAAAAAATCTCTGTAATTCTGTTGTCCTCTGAAGTTACCGTATATCATTGTGTGTCAAATTGGTCTGAAATAAATGATGCAGAGAGTTGAAGTGTACTTGGTACTCTTAGCTCAAATTCAAGTTCAGATCAGCACAGGTCCATAATGATAAAACTAATTACATTCTAATCGACATTTAATGACTTTTGCGAATGAGCTGATAGTTATCAGCAAGCTCACATGGACTGGTCAGACTTCCACCTGGCTGGTTTAAAAGTTGCCTCACACTGAATTTATGATAGCTCTGATCTTGGTTAGTTGTAATGCTAGTTAATAAGAATTACAGCTCTCCGTATTTTTAATAGACTAAGCTATTCCATTTTCAAGAGTAGACTGTTAGAATAGTTATCTAGTGGTAATGATATGTAGGAATGAGGGATGAAGGAAAGTGTTGCTGCATAGGGAACAATCAGACAAGAGAGGGAAAAGCCTGCAGTTGCGTAAGGTTTGGAGAAAAATAAAACTTAAGAAGGACCCATCCTAATTGATCAGTCTGTAAAAAGAGATAGCAGGAGATTTGTACTTTCAAAACTTGTATGATTCTTTAAATGTAACCTTACAACAAAATAGAAATAGTTCGTCTGTTTGTGTTTTCTGTTGCTTTACATGGGAGGACTGACACTAACTAGTTGTAGTAGGATAAATGCTACCTAATCAGACCTTCACTGACAATTTTTCAGTGACTAAAATTCAAAAGTCTTTTTGTTTTTGTTTCCGTTGATAATTCTCTTGATTTTCCCCCCATCCACACTAAGTACCCAGTAGGGTTTCATAACAATTTTGTCTATGCTATTGTAATTCCTCTTTTGCCTTTTTCATGGATGACTGAATGTAATAAAACTCAAGGCTGAGAACCTCTAGACAATTTTATATATAAATAACAAATAACTTACTGAGTGAGAGTTGTGATGTAGGCAGATGTCACTTTTCACGAGTAAGGAAAGATATTGGGAGGCTTGGAGAAATTTAAGATTTGCAGAAATATCAAATATTTAGAGGGAAATAAGCTAAGAAGGCTAATTATAGCTGAACATTCTTAGTGGCTATTGAAATAATGAGTTATAAAAGGAGCGGCAGGGATGGAATGAGGACAGAAGTGGAGTGTCCTGAAATAAGACAAGGTTGGCTGATCTCTGTTCTGAAGAATAGCAGTCTACACTGGAACATATTGATGGGCTGTCTGTTAAAACAAATCAAATCAAAAATGCTGAGCAGAGTCTCCGTAATGAGGCTTCTTCAAGTGTGAATGATTGCCTTCTGCTATGCAGTTATACAATAGAAATAAAGGTGAGGAAAAGAAAAGCAAATTGCATTTTACTTTTCAAACGGGCTGTTTTGTTGGAGGCGCTTTTAGTTAAAGCACTGTCTTTAATCTATTTGTTTTCCTGTTTTCTTTTTGGCTGAAAAACCTAATCAATCAACCTGCTCTACCATATCCTAATCTCTTTTTAACCTTGCATGCCCTATTTTTTTTTACTTCTCAGTTTAAAAGTCAATTATTCTGTAGCAGTGGCTTAGGAAACACCCCTTTAATTGCTTTATTAGGGCTTTTTTCACTTGGATATACAATCAAGAGTTTGCTTCATGTTTCTGAACCTCCTTAATTGATCGGGATGCCAAAAGCTGGAATAGGCCACTAGAGTTTTCAGCCTTCTCTCAATGTGATTTAGATCGTAGCTTCCTTCTTTGTGTGTTCATTGATCCATTTCTAAGATGTCTGACCCTCGGATTCCTCCCTTCCCCTCCCCAATCTTTAGTTACAAAAACTTTCCAGGCATACATTGATAATGCATACACCTGTATAGGTTAGTAATAATGGCTATTTACAACGGGTAATATTGGCTTTACTTGATAGTCCAATAGAAGATGTGTAAGTTTGTCTCAGGAAAAAAGTTTTGTGGATAAATAATCCATACAAGTCTTTCAGTACTTACAAAGACTAGACAAAAGACTACTTTACAAAGTTAGAACTGCTGTTCCATGTTTGAAAAATGCACTGAAGCAATGAATTCTTATCTTAGTGTTTGCGAATATAGGAAGAATAAAATAGAATTCTTATAATGCATGGTGGGCAGAGGTGGGTTCCTCCCAGTTCGGACCGATTTGCCCGAACCGGTAGCAACCCGCTGGTGATGTCACGATGACATCACGGAACCGGTTCTGTCGGTGCTGGTCCGTGGACGTCGTCATCCATTTTTTGGATTTTTTGGGGGAACTTTTTCCCGGGTTTTTTTTCCTGCGCATGCGCAGAAGCCAAGTTTCCGGCACTGTGCAGGCATTGCCATCTTGTTTTTGGCTTTTTTGGGGGGGGATTTTTTTTTATTTTTCGGCACTGCGCGAAGCACACGTGCACACCCACGAGGCCCGGCCACAGGGCGCAGGAGGAAGCGAACTGGTAGTGAGGTAAGTTAGAACCCACCCCTGATGGTGGGTGAATAATTAGCCTCTTAATTTATATATTTTTATCAGTAAATATGAGTGCATCATAACATAAAATTTGTTTGGAGGGGCAGGTGAACTAATAAAGTAGTTAACATTTCAAGCAACCAAATTTCCCTCAGGATAGATGAAAGCATGAAACAATATGTTTTAATAGCTGATAGAATAACCACTTTACAAGAGAGCTAATAATAGGAGTTTGACAAGTGAATGAATGATTATATTAACATTACACATAGGAATCATGTAATGGAGCAAAGAGTTTCAAAAGGCCAATATTGTAAAGCAACAACCAGAGAGACAACACCCTAATCTAACAAGTAGCAACACATTCCTAGATGAAAACAAAGATTTAGTGAAAAGTTGTAGAGTTCCCAATTCATTATTCTTGGGGTGGTAGCTTAAAGTAAGCAAGCATCTCAATAAAGGTATTGAATACATTTTTAAATTCTGACAGATGAGGCTAATTTGCTAAATCCTTCTTCTTAAAGAAGAGAAATAAAATAAAATCTATAAAACAGTATATTTTAATAGTAAATTTCCTCCAAAGGGCTCTACTCCAGCCCAATTCCCTTAAACAATTGTAAATTATCTCAGGTCATGATGCATAAACTAATTAAGTAGAGTCTTTGGCAGTCTAATGCACGACCCAGTTTGTTCAAAGTGTATGGATTTGAGCCAGTTTATAGCACTGAACTTCTGTTGCTTGCTGCTCCTTAAAACACTCACTTTTCTGTTGGAGCTGTCTGTGCAGATCTTAACCCAGATTACAAATACCCATTTTCACCTGCTCTTTGTTGGAGTTGATATGCCCACCATTTGATTAATTGTAGTGTGGATTACAAGGTACCTAATGCTCTTTGATTTTGTGGTGAAATAACTACTTTGTGTGCTTCAGACATAGATCTCTGTCATGTTTGATATGTCTCTAGTCCAGAAATCATAATTACAGAAACTATGATATGCCATAGTTTATTGAGTTGGGAATGTATTTCTTTCTTGATCCTCCTCTTCCTAGAGTTATAAGTGAGAATCTGTTTATTTACATATTATAAGGTACTATAATTAGAAATAAGAAGAGAAGCACTCTATCAATAGAGAAGCTGCCTTCATATGATGTTACATTTCAGATTATACTTTTACAGATCTTTAAATTTGATGTGGCTTTCTGGAAGTATACATTCTCTGCTATTTAAAAGAAGATTCAAAAGCACTGGGCCTCTTCAAAGCCAGCATTTATTTTAAAAAGCTTCTTCATTTTGTCAAGTTGTCTAGAACAATAATAAAGCAGTCTTTAAAAAATAAGTCTAATAATTTGAACACTCAGAGTTGGACGGGATCTTGCATGTCATCTAGTCCAACCCCCTGCCCAAGCAGGAGACTGCCTCTACCTAGGATATAACTCACAACCTCCTGATTGTGAGGCAAGAGCTCCATCTCTAGGCCACAGGAGCTGTTACCTCCTTTCAGTTTCAGCAGTCCAACATTACCAGCAGTTTATCTCCCAGAAATTTGTCTCCTTACAGCCACCATAGTTAGTTTCATTTTACCACATAGCTGCAGCCTCTCAGCTGTAGGTCGGGAGGCTGCTAATTAGTTTCTTGTGCAAATCAGGCTCTGCTGCTGTTTGCTGCAAAGAGGTAAATTGCTGGCAGGCAGAGGCCAAAGGGTGGGGGTGGCTGGGTGGGGCTACATTCGGTGTATAAGATGCACCCAAGTTTTCATCCTCTTTTTGGGAGAAAAAGGTGCATCTTATACTCCGAAAAATATGGTAGTTTTCTCAGCAGTGGACTTAGATGGTGTATGTTTTTTCAGAAGTTGAGAGGTGGAGCAGTATATCTAACTCCAAATTTAAAAAACAACACAATTTGGGTATTCTTCTTCACAGTGAGTTTCTTATGTAAGATTTCCCCCTCCCCCCCCCCAGCAATATGTTTTTCAGTGTCAGTAGGATGTAGTTCTACATCTTCCCTGCAGACAGGATGATTTTCTTGGCAATCTATGATTATAATTATGTGTTTGAAGCCTACAGTGAAGGACAATTCTTGGCCAGTGATAAAATGACAGTGATTGCACATAATTGCTGAAAACAACTTTGAGCTTTATTAATGAGATGCTGCAAACAACATCTTATGGATTATTATCTCATTTAACTGCCAATTCAGAAAAGTTAAGTGTTTTATAATTTACGTGTATTTTTCCCTGTCCATAACGTGCCAGTGTTTCGGATATAAACTCGTATCTATATTGACTTTGTAAAAGTGCACAGAGAGGGAATAAATATAGATGTTACTGAACAGGCTCATTCAGAATATAAAAGTTTGTTAAAAAAGAAGGTAATACCAGCAAAAGAAAAGTTTATCTTTGGTAAGTATTTTAAACAGTTAAATTACCAGGCAAAGAACATACTTTTAAAACTACAATTGAATGTTATCACATAGCCCTGGAAACAGCCTAGGTGGGTAAATGCCTAAGCTTTTTGCACAAAGAGATGGATTTTAAATGCTTAGTTTTTTTTCCTGGAGTTATTTGCTATCCATGAAATGTTCAGAATCAAAATTCGACATGTTTAAAAACTAACCAAATACTTAATAGAGTTGTTGAAAGAGAGACAGCATGTTGTTATTCTATACGTTGGACTAGAAATGAAAGGCTTAAGTATATCCCACTTAGATACAAATTTAATTGGGTGACCCTAGTCACAAACCTTAAAAAAACAAACTCACAAGTTTGAAATGAGGAAAAAATAATCCTTGGAGGAAATATAAAGATACATGTGTAAAGGTGTGTGTGCATTGCAGGTGGATTGTGATTGTGGGCAAATTCAAATAATGGTAGCCATCATTAAGGTACGGGTAGTCCTCAAGTTATGATGGCAATTGGAACTAGAATTTTTGTCGCTAAATAATGTGATCATAAAGTGAGATTTCTCATGACTGCATCTTAGGGACAGCAATCTTGGCAGTTCCCATTGCCATTATTAACCAAATCCTACCAGTTGTGAGGTGAGGATTCCTCACCTCCGAAATTCACACCCAGCCCCGAGCTTTTCTCAGCAGTGTGGACTTCTCAGTTTTGTCACAGTGTGTCGAAAATATGATAATTTGAGCTTGATCATTTCAAGTGAAAGTCTGGAATGATTTGTTCTATGATCCATTTCTTTTCTTGGTTGTCCATGATATTCTCAGGAATGGTCTATAACATTAAAGTTCAAAAGCACTAATACTCTTTTAATCTTATATCATCAAAGTCCAATTTTCATTTCTATAAAATGTCACAGGAAAACGCATTGCCTAACTTTTCTGATCTTTTTGGTGTTTAGGTATTTGTAGCAGCCCTTATTGCTCTCTACCAAATGCTAGTCTGAAATGTTTTTCTTGATTGCTAGTTCCTTTGCTATTGATAGTTGATCCTAAAAGGCAGAAACGTTATCCACCACTTTGATTTCTTCCTTACCAACTGTATGTTTAATTGTTATCATTAGTTTGGTCTTCTTTAGATTTAATTTTAGTCCCATTTTTTTCACTGTGGTCATTGACTTTCATTACTAGAACTTTTAGATTGATTGTAACTTTAGCTATCAAAGTAGTGTTATCAATATAGTGCAAGAGATTGATGTTTCTCCCTCATTGAATATTTAGTAGGTAGGTTAAATAAATAAAGGAGAATATATAGCCTTGTCTTTGTCCACTTGAACCCAGTCATTTTTGCCTTCATATTTTCTTAAACACATTCCAGATCATGACATGCTTAATGTTTTTATACTTGTAAGCCGCCCAGAGTCCCTTTGGGAGTTGGGCGGCATATAAATTTTATTAAAATAAATAAAAAATAAAAATGATGCAATCTAAATCCTTTCTATAATCAATGAAGCACATGCTGACAACTTTTGGGTATTCTGTTGCTTTCTCAGTTATCCAAAATGCATCAGCAATGTTGTCTCAAATGGATCCAGGAAACTACAGACTAGTCAGCTTGACATCAGTACCTGGGAAGATCCTAGAAAAAATAAGCAACAAATCTGTGAACACCTAGAGACAAGCAAAGTTATAACCAGAAGCCAACATGGATTTGTCAAAAACAGATCATGCTACACAAACCTTATTGCATTCTTTGGCAAAGTGACTGAAATAATGGACCAGCAAAATGCTGTGGACTTAATTTACTTCGGTAAGGCATTTGAGAAAGTAGACCACAACCCATTACTTGGTAAGATAGAAAAAATATAGGTTAGAGAACATCACCACCAGATGGATTCATAACTGACTGACCAACTGCACTCAATGTGTAGTCCTTAATGGGAACTACATCTACATGGTGAGAAGCAGTGGTGGGTTGCTACTGGTTCGCCCCGGATCAGGTGAACCGGTAGTGGTGGTGGGAGGCTCCGCCCACCCACCCGGACATCATCAAAAACACTCTGCACATGTGCAGAAGGTTCTGTGCATTTGCAAAAGCATTGCACGCGCACAAAGTGCGCACACGCACTCCCATTCCCAAACCGGTAGCAAAGGTAAGTGAAACCTACTACTGGTGAGAAGTGGAGTACCTGAAGGCTCTGTCTCAGGCCCACTACTCTTTTTGATTTGATAAGGGGAACTTATCAAATGTGCAGACAAGCTGGTGAGAATGGCCAATGCTCCAGAAGATAGGCTCAGGATACAGAAGGATCTTGCC
Organism: Diadophis punctatus similis; assembly: GCA_023053685.1. Taxonomy (NCBI): domain Eukaryota; kingdom Metazoa; phylum Chordata; class Lepidosauria; order Squamata; family Dipsadidae; genus Diadophis; species Diadophis punctatus. The sequence continues at coordinate 70,292,218 of JALIGW010000001.1, read as the reverse complement.
AGACTTGAACACAGGGCCCTATCTAACCAAATGAAATTCAATGGTGAGAAGAGTAAGGCAAGAAAAACCAAATGCATAGGTATAGAATAGGTGATAACAGAGGGATAAAATCAAGATTAAGTGAAGTGCTAGTATTGCTTTATAGTGTTTTGGTACGATCACAGTTGGAATATTGAATTCAGTTTTGGTTGTCATGATATAAAAAAGATGTTGAGACTTTGGAAAGAGTTTAAAGAAGAGCAACAAACATAATTACGGGACTGGAAGCTAAAATATATGAAGACCAGTTGCAAGGAACTGAGTATGTCTAGTCTAATGAAAAGAAGGACTGGGGATGACATATCAGTCTTCCAATATCTAAGGGGCTTCCACAGAAAGGGGGTCAACCTATTTTCCAAAGCACCTGAAGGCAAAACAAAACAATGGACGGAAACTAATCAAGGAGCCATCCAACCAAGAAATAAGGAGAAATAAGGAGAAGTTTCCTGACAGAATTATCAATCACTGGAACAGCTTGCCTTCAGAAGTTGAGGATACTCCATCAGTGGAGGTTTTAAAGAAGAGATTGGACAGCCATTTGTCTGAAATGGTATAGGGCAGTGATGGCGAACCTTTTTTCCCTTGGGTGCCAAAATAGTGCGCGCATGCGCTATCGCACGCTCGTGCGTGCCCACACCCATAATTCAAAGCCCCCCACTTGCCCCACCCCCTGTGCATGCGTGCGTGACCCCCCCACTCCCCCATTTCCTGACTTCCAGTGGGCCCGGTTTTTTCCCCTCCCCAGGCTCCAGAGGCTTTCTTGGAACTTGGGGAGGGCGAAAACGATCCCCCCGCCACCCCGGAGGCCCTCTGGAGGCCAAAATTGTCCTCCCAGAGCCTCCACGCGAGCCAAAAATCAGCTGGCGTGCACGCACATGCGCACTGGAGCTGAGCTAGGGCAACGGCTCGCGTGCCAGCAGATATGGCTCCGCGTGCCACCTGTGGCACCCATGCCATAGGTTCGCCATCACTGGTATAGGGTCTCCTGCTTGAGCAGGGGATGGACTAAAAGATGTCCAAAACTCCCTTCCAACTCTGTTATTCTGTTCTGTTCTTTTCTAAACCCAGTTTGAACCTCTCGCATCTCCCTTTCTATGTAGGGTTTAATCTGCATTGGACGATCCTAACCATTACATTTCTTTTTTTTTTAAATAAAAAAAATAATCTTTATTCAGTTTTTTCATTAACCATTATATTTCTAGGAGGTGAAATTAAGGATATTGTGCAATAGTTTACATACTCCTTTAGGATTAGCTAGCTTTGAAGTTTATATGGAGACTTACCTCTTCCTATTTGTTGGCCATTGTCTTGTTCTGATCAGGCAAATGTGTGCAGGTGTGTTGAAGAATTTGCATTCTAGTATTTCAGGATTTGAACTTTTAGGTAAGTTAGTAGCACCCAGTGTGATTAAATATAAACAAACTATGCACGCCTGGGCGCACAAAAGCATGCACGTGCACAACAACACACATATGTATTTCCTATTTTTTTTAATTTCCTAGCTGCAAGTCTTTATGCATTCTTCCTCAAGATTTATAAGAATTTTATATTCTGGATTCTTACTCCTCCATAACAGTTACATCTTCAAAGCTGGAGATAAGACTTTGGCATTTGGGGCCGGTGCTGGAATATATGATTTGCTAATGAATACCTTTAATAACTTTGTCTCCCCGAAGCAATGTAAAAGCAAATGTAAAAGACTAATCTGGGACAAATTTTGAAAGGGCAGGGCGTTATTTAAAGGAGAGCAATGCCATAAAAGTGATTGGCTGTTAGAAAAACAAATTATTCCTGCCAAGAGGGTAGCATTGCTCCCTGATATGACAAAAATATAGCAACCATACCATATTACCATAAGTGTTCACACCTATATTACTTCAGTTATATAACAAGCACATTAATTTCTAACTGAATAATCTATTGAAATTAAATCTCTTGTTTTATATGCATTTTCACTGGTAGTTAAATCCGTGCAAATTTGGGTTAATGTTTCTTTAAAAAAACATTCATTTTCTCCTAGTTCTCCTTTGGATATATTTGTGTTCCTTATAGTAAAAACAATTTTGTATCTTTAAATTTCTCCTATTTGGCACCTGAAAAAAATATTCTTGTGGAAAGTCATTATTTAACTGATATCTTTAATACGGATATTTTGGTGACATAAAGTAAAAGAAGAGCTAATATCCATTTTCTTCCAGAGATGAGAATACCTACTTTTATTGCTGTCTTCCATTTAATTTCAAGAAAACCATTGAGAATAGGGATAGGGATAGGGATAGGGATAGGGATAGGGATAGGGATAGGGATAGGGATAGCATAGCATAGCATAGCATAGCATAGCATAGCATAGCATAGCATAGCATAGCATAGCATAGCATAGCATAGCATAGCATAGCATAGCAGAATAGAATAGAATAGAATAGAATAGAATAGAATAGAATAGAATAGAATAGAATGACAGAGTTGGAAGGGACCTTGGAGGTCTTCTAGTCCAACCCCTTGCTCAGACAGGAAACCCGGGCCTATGCCATTTCAGACCAATGGTTGTCCAATCAAACTTCCACTATTGGAGCACAACTACTGGAGGCAAGTTGTTCCACTGACTAATTGTTCTAACTGTCAGAAAATTTCTCCTTCGTTCTCATGAACATGGTTAAAGTTGGATAATAAGCTGGTTGAAGAACAAGATGGATTTAAATGCAAATGAGACCGAGATACTGTTGATCAGAAGGAAGCTGGACATTGGGATTGACTCAGTTATGGATCCAGTTTCATTTCCTCTGGAAAAACAATTTAGAGACCACTTGTCATTCAAACTTGCTACATTGCTGAACGAGTAGTACTTATGACTAATCCTCAAAGCTCTGATGTCGCACATCCTCACAGTCATGTGATTGTTATTCTGGTGTTTGGCAATCAGTTTGCAGTTACAATATAGCAGAAGAGGGGATCAACTTATTTTCCAAAGCACCAGAAGGCAAGACAAGAAACAATGGATGGAAACTAATCAAGGAGAGAAGCAACCTAGAACTAAGGAGAAACTTCTTAACAGTGAGAACAATTAACCAGTAGAACAACTTGTTTTCAGAAGTTGTGGGTGCTTAATCACTGGAAGTTTTAAAGAAAAGACTGAACAGCCACCTATCTGAAATGGTATAAGGCAGTGTTTCCCAACCTTGGCAACTTGAAGATATCTGGACTTCAACTCCCAGAATTCCCCAGCCAGCATTCGCTGGCTGGGGAATTCTGGGAGTTGAAGTCCAGACATCTTCAAGTTGCCAAGGTTGGGAAACACTGGTATAAGGGATTGGACTAGAAGACCTCCAAGATCTCTTCCAGCTAAATTCTGATTAGAATTCTGATTACATTTTTATTTTATTTATTCATTTGTAACCTGCCTTTTATTTTTACAAATAACTCAAGGTGGCAAACTTATCCACCTTCCTCCCCCTGTGAAATGAGTTGGGCTGAGAGAGAGTGACTGATCCAAGGTCATCCAGCTGTGTTCATGACTAAGGTGGGACCTGAACTCACAGTCTCCTGCTTTCTAACCTGGTGCCTTAACCTCTAGCTAAACTAAACTGGTTCTCATGGTCATGTGATTGCCATTTGTGACCCTCCCTGCCAGCTTTAAAGAAGGAATGTCAATGGGGGAGCTGATAAAAGATGACAGATGGCAACCACGTGACATTGAGCTTAATGACAGCAACTGGAATTGCTGTTGCTGAGTGGCACGGTCAGATGATATCACACTTCCTGACCACATCATTTAGCAGTAGAAATTCTGGTCCCAATTAATGTTAACGGAGGACTTGCTGTATTTAAATAGATTTTATTTCCATTATTATGTCTTACCTTGAGTGCCCTGTGGACAGTAAACTGGGGTGTAAAGAAAATATTTAAAAAGTAATATTAATTGATTTTCAGGAAAAAAAGAATTCTTGCCTATAATAGCAGTACTTTCCCTTTTTAAGCTTACGTTTTATTGTTTGCATAATATTCCTTTAATAATTTAGTCTGTATTGTATAGAAAGCAAAATGCAGAACTCATCCTGGTGCCTCCAGCTGGGTTGCTGTAATGTTCCTCATTAAAGTAACCTATAATAATTAATAATACTTCTTGGATGATGGGATTTGTATTACAGGCCTTTAGATCTGGAAAGGCAAAGTATAACGTTGGCAAAAGAAGTGTTTCCTATGTAATCCCTGTGCTGTTCAAAATGGTTTTGTTTTTCAAATAGAGTTTTTGGGAACAATAAAATCTTAGACATCATTTTCAAGATATAGCAGAAGACAAAAAATTGGCATTAGCAAAATGTACAGTTTTTCATTGTCGCTATAAAAGTCTTCAATTAAACAATTCCCCAGGGCAAAACATTTAGTATATTATTCTTTGGATGAATTATTGTATGGGAAGGTTAAGTGAGTGCTAATATATGATTGTACTGCAACTAAGGAAATATAGTGTATCCTTTCCCACCCAAGTGCTACTCTATAGGATTTTTATGGCTATAAATGAACAAAACTGCCTTTATTTTTAGAGAAATATTCTCCATGCCTTTCATAATTCATGATTCTCTTTTGAAATCCAAGGTAAGTTCACTCTTTTATCCATAAAACTGCAAAGTAAAGATTATGCTGGCTAGGAATGTCCTACATACATTTGATTCACATGAAATATATATGCTAAAAAAGGAAACAATTACATCAGAAGGATATTTTTGAAGAAAGGGATCATGATTAAGCGACTTTCATTTGTAATTTTTAGTCCAGTTGGATGTCCCCCCCCCATAACTAGGACTTTCATACATGACTTTCAGCACAAAATACCAAATAATTAAAACAGGTGTTCCCAGAATGTGTTTTCTTAAACAGCATGCTGGCAATCAAGGTCCATTTGACCTTGCTCTCTCCTAAGAAGCTGTCTGTTCTTGCAATGCTCAGACATCATTATCATAACATATAGGCACGGTGTTTTAAATGGTCCCAGATGAATAGGTCAGTTCTGGGTTGAACAGAAGACAAAGTGATTCTGATCTTATTTGTGTCTGGATGACTTGAAAGAAGCTAAGGTCAACGGGGGGGGGGGGGTTGGCCCTGTACTGTGAACACCATATTCTCAAAATCACTTCATTTGATTTGGATACAGACTGATTTTGTCTTGATCCTGGAGCCTTGTCTTATTAGATGTGCCTTGGATGGAGTCCAAACTTTTGGTACAGGAAAGTGTAAAACAAGAGAGAGAAATATTTTTCACAGCAGTCAATTCTTCTGATTTACTGCTAAAATCAGAATGATACTTAGTCACATCTGTAGAGTAACTTCTCCATAGTGTCTTGTGATACCAGACTGTTAAGTATTTATAACAGAATAAATATAACAGATTGTGTCACAACACTAGTTGTATACATAACTAACAATGTTCACCATAACAGCACCTTTCCTATATTTTTATAAAGCAACTATATTTCTAAATTAACTTCAGTAATTTCCATTCAGTACATCTGTAGAGTGCCAAGTTGGGGAATCCTAAATGAACAAATGGTATAATAAATAAAATAAAGTCTTCTTTGAGTTGAGTTCAAGTCCTGGTGACTTCACAAATATGTACATGAAGTTTTTTTTGGCTGTTTTAAATTATAATTCTGCGTGTTTTTAGAGAACCCTTGAAAAAGTTCACTTGTAAGAAAGTCTTCTCATGTATGAAAGAGAAATTGAAAAAGCCTGTTCTTAGTGACATTTCACTAGTACATTAATGTGTTTTTTATGTATTACATTGTAAAGGAAGAGGTCAAGGGGGGAGGGAGAAGCATAAAGTTTCAGTTCAAACAAGAACTAATTGACTCCCAAAATTGTTCATAAAAATCCTCCCAAGTTTGCTTTTTAATTGTCAACTTTTGATCAAAGTACTTGTATGCTCTTCATCAGTGTAACGTCTAAACATTTGGCAGTTATTAGTGTATGCCCATGCCTTCCTATATAACACTGAAGCAGCATTACAGCATTTTACTGATTGTGACATAAAGCAGAGTTTAAGTGAATTTTTCAGTGCCGCCTGAAATATTTGATTGATCGTCTTTCTTCAGACTTGGATAGTTAACTATTTACTGACGAAATGTAATTGTATTTATAAGTTACAGATAGATTCATATATCTTGGTAGTCTAAGTTAATGGACAATTTATGGAAATTTAGCATGTTGTATGAATCTGGCCTCTACATTAAATCATAATACTTTGTATTTCTTCTGGCTTCTGAAAATAGGAATTGGTTTTGTTAATCCAGAATTTGGATTTAGTATGCTGTATGAATTTAGCCATAGGAGAATGAGCTGAAATGACCCCAGTTAAACTTCCAACTCTGCAAGAAATGTATCAAATGGCATTTTTCAAACTCTTCGAAAGACTACCAAGAGAATGCTAGCACAGTAGGTGAAGTGGAAAAGTTGAAAACAACCTGGATGAAGACAAGGCAAACTACTTCCATACTGTTGCCAGATAAACTTCATGTACATGTTTGTGAAGTCACCATGAGTTTAACTCAACTCAAAGAGGACTTTATTTTATTTATTATACTGTTCATTAAATTAGGATTCTCCAACCTGGTATTCTTCAGATGTACTTGTGACCGTGTGTATCACAAATGATCAACAGCCTGGAGTTATCAGACTGTCTTGGATGGGTCTTCATCTGAGAAGGAAGTAGCAAGCAAGCTTGATTCTTGGGAGTCCCAAAGGTGCTTTTTTCAAAAGGCAACTGTGCTTCGTTTTTCCTTGAAGACGTTTTCCTTCTCTTCCAAGAACCTTCTTCAGAATTCAGGGAAAAACAAATGTCCAGTACCCTTTTGAAAAAGCACCTCTGAGACATTCATGACCTGGATGGATGAGAATTTCCATAGATGCTTGATTCTTGGGAGTTAGGCCTATTACCAGAACCATGTCAGAATCAAGTTCCACAGCAGGTGATTTTGCACTTGTGAAAGACTCAACTGCCAATGTAAAAGAGGTTTTAAAAAAAGTTGCCATCAGCCTTACTGCTCTACCTTTTGAGCCTTCAGCTCAGGTGCAGAGTTTACTGTACTTTTAACTTTTGATTGAACTGTGACTATGCCTTCACCCTGTGGTTTGATCATTAGTGCTTCTGGTAATAGTAGAGGTCTTGGATTGCTTGATTACTCCTCAAACACTTTGGGACCTGGCACCAACTAAGATTTCTAGAAATGGGTAGATAGTTTCCAAAAGAGTGGAATGTATAACCCAGGCATGTTTCAATCCAAGCCCTGTTTGTTTAAAAATTCTGGATGCATTCCAATATTTATTTTATTTTTTAAAAAATTACGTTCATCTAGTATATATATATTTTGTATGCTCCACGGTGATTTCCAAAGAAGTTAGCAAATATTGGCAAATTCTGCAAAGCAAGATAGGTTTATTGCTCTGACAACCATCATTATCACAGTGTTTATTTCTATTGCTATTCTACTGCCTGAACTCTTTCATTAAAAGGCAAAAACTGTGATTGATTTATCTTTGGAAGTTGCTATTTCCTGTGTATAAGGCTGTGGCATTTCAGTTCTCTCTATTTCTTCCTTTTTTATTCAATCATTACATTGATATCAGACCTTATAATTTATGTTTGATGGTCAAGATAGCTCACAGATTGATTACAGTTGTAATACAAATTAAGTAACATCTAATAACATCACTGTAAAACATAAACTAGAGCAGCTTTCCCTAAGCAGGTATTTTTCAGATGATTGGACATAATTGAGAATTCCAGGCTAGTATAAAAATTATGGGAGTTATATCCCAATATATCTGGGAGGTTAAATTAAATAGTCACTGACTGGGACTAAGCTGTTACTCTTTAAGAATGAGCTGGCATGGTCAATCTTTCTTCAATGATAGTTTGATGGTAATCTCAATGTCAGGGTGGAAAATCCAAAGATATTGGCTCTGGAATTGTGTTTGTTCCTGATCCTTAAGAAGCATGGTAAGATTTATTTGCCTATAACGGAGAATGGATATGACTGAGTCTTACAGTATTGAAGATAGATTAGGAAGAATTGGGTGTTCCTTTCTCCATATGTCCGCAGGGCATCTGCTACCCAGGAGTGGGTTCCACTTACCTTCGCCACCGGTTCGCATTGCGATGTTTCACGCACGTCACCTTGTGCGATTTCACTTCCGCGCATGCTCAGAAGCAGGAATTAGTTCGAAACACAGTTGAGGAGCTCATCAGCTGTGCTTCGGGCAAAGAAATAAAGGTCAGAATTCACCCTCGGGCGGGAGGGAGGGCCCTTTTTCAAGCCGCGGAAGGGGAAAATTCGCAAAAAATGCAAAAAAAAGATGGTGGCACGCACGGAACAGCACAGACAGTGACATCACCAGCGGGTTGCTACTGGTTCGGATGATCCGGTCCGAACTGGGAGGAACCCACCCCTGCTGCTACCATACCTTAATGCCAGACTCCTATGTCACACCTCCTTAATGGTCATGTTTGTGCTTACCACTGACGGACGGCTCTCCTTGTTTTCCTGTGCCATGAGGATAGGGAAGTGTCATCTGTCAAGAGCTTGTACGGATAGTCTTCGACTAATGACAGGTCGCTTAATGACTGTTCAGAGTTATGATCAATCTAAAAAAGAGAACTTACGAGCTGGATTCAAAGTTCCAACAGTTGGGCTCCCTCTGTGGTCATGTGGCTAAATTTCAGCTGGTCGGCATCCCAGCCACATGTACAACCATTTGCAACATCCTATGATCACTTGACTTCCACTTACAATGGTTTTGCTGAAAACCAGCACCTCCATACCCATAGTGAATCATTGGTTCGCTTAACAGTGGTGGCATTCTCTTTATGACCACCGTATTTGCTTAATAACTGCTACAAAAAAGGTCAAAAAATTGAGTCGGTTACATGACTGACATTGCAATCGTGTTGGGCAGGTGCCATTATGGTCATATGTCGAGGACTACCTGTAGTGCTTTGACACTGTCCTTATTGCCTTTCTTGCAATATTTTAGCTGCAAGATTGAGCTGGGTAAGAGACAAGTTTTCACTACTCCGCTAAAGGCTTTCTTAGTATCTAGACATTAATTTGACAAAAGCCAAAGAGATGTATAATTCTCTCTCCTTTTATTTCTTCCTCTCCCCTTTTTGAATTGCTGGTTCCCAATATAGAGGCTGCTGCAAATCTTGTCTCATAGTCCAGGTAACCTTTCTGCATTGTGATATCTGGATATAAGATCTTGCCTCCTCCTACAAGAAGATTGGAGCCTGTTGGGTTTTTTTTATAGTCCTTCACTATCTGGCCTACAGAAGAGCAATAGGAATTCACCATTCAATATAGAATGATTCCCCATTGTAGAATAATGTTGATATTGTTGACTATTTCAAGGGAAAGAAAACTTTGCTATTGTAGGCAGTAGTTCTCAACTTACGACTACAATAGAGCCTAAATGCATGTTGCTAAGTGAGAAATTTGCCCCATTTTATGACTTTTCTTGCCACATTTGTTAAATGAATCACTGCAGTTGTTAAATTAGTAATACGGTTGTTAAGTGAATCTGGTTTCTCCATTGACTTTGCTGGTCAGAAAATTGCAAAAGGGGATCACATGACCCCAGGACACTGCAACCATCATCAATGTGAGTCAGCTGTGAAGCCTCCAAATGTAATTCTGACCGTGGGGATGTTGCAATGGTCATAAGTGTGAAAAATAGTCTTAAGTCACTTTTTTCAGTGCCTTTGTAACTTTGAACAGTTACTAATCAAACTGTTGTACGTTGAAGGTCTACCTGTAGTTTGAGATTGACTGCAGAAATCTAAGATTGGAATCTGATAGGTTTGGCAAGTTCAAATTGGCCAGTAGATGGGGCATTCCAGTGGTGGGTTCCTACCAGTGCGGTCCACTCTATAGCACCGGTAGTGGCCCGCTGGTGATGTCACAGTACCGGTGCGGTCGGTTGCCAGTGCCTGGGCGCCGCCATTTAAAAAAAATGTAAATTAAAAAAAAATTCTTCTGCGCATGCCCAGAAGCCGAGCTTCCGGCACTGCACGTGCGCTGCCTTCCTACCCCACAGTGAGTCCAAGCAGGGGAGGATGGCTGAGGGAGCGCGTGAGATGCTGAAAGAACGGGCAGCAGGAGCTATCTCCATTCTCCATTGGAGGTTGAAGCCAGCATTCAGTGAGGGTTGTCCACAGCCAATCACATCAAGGGCTGAGTCTGTCAATCAAAACTGAGCCTCTGTCCTCCTCCTCCTTAGATATTGGCCCAGTTTAGACTCAGCCCTTCAATAAGGCTGGACGTGGATTTACATCTCTCTGACTGCTGACTTCAACTGTAAGTTTAAAATATATATATAAAATATATATATATATATATATATATATATATATATATATATATATATATATATATATATATATATATATATATATATATATATATATATATATATATATATATATATATATATATATATATATATATATTATAATAATAAATAAATAAAAAGGGGCAGAAAACTTTTTAAAGTAGACAAGCCCTTAGGAAATTGCTATTTCCCAGTCCCAGGCCTTAACAATATGCCACTTGTGGCCGTTAAGTGCCTTATTTCCAGCTAACCCCCCCCCCTCTTCTTTACTTTCAAGCTGCGAATGGCTTACAGAGCAAAGGGGGGGTGAAAGTTTTTTCTCCATCGGCCAGTGCATGCACTCCGATGAGTGCTGGAGGGACAAAAAACCCCTTGCCAAACCTCCTGGGGAGCACAGGAGCAAGGGTAACGGCGAGAGCGATCGATACTAGCCCGTTTAGAGAGTCCGACCTGGCAGCTGACTCCTTTCGCTCTAGCGGCTCGGCGGCGCGCATTCTGAGCTCCGCGCCAAGCCGCCTTTTCAAATTGTCGATTTTCCCGCTCTTTGAGACGATCGCCATTTTGGAAGCGCAGCGTCATCGAGCTGCGCGCGCAGGGCTCAAATTTGCTGAGGCACGATGGCGGAGACTGCAAGAGCTCCGGCGAAGACGAAGAGGGCCCAAACAAAAACCCAGAAAGGGCCTGATCCCGGGGAGGAGATCACTCCTGCCCCGGTGGAAGCTAAACAAGGGTCAAAAGCTGCAGAAAGGGATGAGAGGAGGCGCGATCGAGCGCTGCAGCGCATTGTGGACAGGGCTGATCAACAAGGGGAAGCCATGGCACCCCCACAGCACCAGGTAGTGGTCCAGGCTCAAGTCCACAACCTGGATGTCCCTGCGCCCAACCTATTAGACCCCAATGTATGGGGGGAAGGGGGCCTGCTCTCATCTGCCCAGGGTAATCCCCAGGAAATTGCCTCTGCATTTGGGCCTGATTGTCCTGTGGCCTCTGCTCCCACCATAGACTGGACACAGGCAGCTAGGCCCCCTGCTAGTGTGGCCTCCAGCTCCTTGATTTCTCAGGCGGGCCCTTCACATCAGCCTGACCAGCCAAGCTGGCAGATGGTCATGGCAGCAACTGTGCAACAGTGCCTAGCTGGATTCCAACAAATTCAAGCCTCTACCCAGGCCATTCCATCCAGACCTTCTAGTCAAGCACATTCTCAGTCCCTCAGGGGAGCAACCATTGCTGAAGACTCTTCTGATGATTCCAGTGAGGATATCAGACCTGCCACCCTGGAAGAGGGTGAGTGCGATCCCACAGCACTGTCAGAGGATGAAGGCCTCGCTCCAGAACAACCCACTTCTGTGGGCTTATTCCCACCTGCCTTATTCAAGTCTTTACTACATAAGGCCAGGAATGTAGCTGGCTTATCCTCTGCTCCAGTAACAACAGATGCGGCGACTTCTTCAACCAAAGTTCCGGTTTTTGAGGAAGAAGTGACAGAGCTGGATGTTATTCCAGCGCCCAAGATATTCCTGGACAACGTGCAGCGTCAGTTCGTGGCTCCAACCTCAGGACCAATGCCTTCCGCGCAGGACAAGAGATTCTTTAATACGGCGGCTGAACTGACGGGCCTACTCTCACCTCCATCGGTGGACGTCCCGGTAGCTGCGCTCCACTCTCCAAATCCCATTCCGGGAGAAGCTGAGGAGCTCCTGAAACCGGATGATCGTCGGCTAGAACAACTCCTGCTTAAGTCCCACCATGCCTCGGCCTGGGCGGTTCGCGCTTCCTGTTCTGCATCCTTCTTTGCCAGATCGTCGCTCTTGTGGCTGCGCCAGCTCCAGGAGCTGATTCCCTCATCAGAACTTCGCATTCATCAAGACCTCAACAAAGTCATAGCTGCAACTCAATTTACAGCGGATGCTACACTCAGGGCAGCACGCTTTTCTTCAAAGTCCATTGCAGCGGCCACGGCAGGTCGCAGGGTGAACTGGCTCAAGAACTGGACTGCCGATGCTCGCCAAAAATGGCGCTTGGCCTCTAAGCCGATTGCGGGCCAATCCCTTTTTGGGGAAGTTTTAGATCCACTACTGGTGGAGTCAAAAGATCGTAGGAAGGTCCTTCCAACTCATAACAAAAAAGGTTCTTTCCGTCATAACCCATATCCTAGACGGCCCTTTCGATCGGCTGACCAGGGTTCCAATCTGTCCCGAACCCCAGGTCAGTATGGCCAGAGGTCCTTTTACCAGGATAGATCGGCCAGGGGCAGATCTTACAAACGTCCCTATAAGGGATGGGGTAACAAGTTTTCCAGACGAGGCAAATAATTTATTTCAGGATTTCCCAATTGGTGGTAGACTAGCCAGGTTTGCAGATACCTGGGAAGTGACCACTCAGGATGCCTGGGTTAGACAAACTATCCGGTTTGGGTTATCATTGGAATTTTGGTCACAGCCCACTCCAAGTTTTATACCCTGTCACGTTTCCGGAGTTCCAGAAAAGCGCAGCTTAATGGAACAGGCCATTCGCCATCTCCTGGAGATTAGGGCCATTGAACCGGTACCTAGGGAACAGAGAGGAACAGGAGTATACTCAATACTTTTTCTGGTTCCAAAACCCTCCGGGGATTGGCGACCTATACTTGATCTCAAAAGGTTAAACCAGTTTGTTAAATATCGCAAATTCAAAATGCAGTCCCTACGTTCTATCCTCAGGGGTATCCATAGAGCTGATTATCTGGTCTCCTTAGACCTTTCCGAAGCATATCTCCACATCCCCATAGCACCTACTGACAGGCAGTTTCTCCGTTTCTGTTTTGCTGGAAGACACTTCCAGTATAGGGCACTTCCTTTTGGCCTCTCCTCAGCCCCTCGAGTTTTTACAAAGATCTTGGCGGCATTGGAGGCTCACCTTCGTTCTTTAGGAATTAGGGTACAGTGCTACCTGGACGACATTCTGCTTCAGGCTTCTTCCAGGTCCTTGGCAGAGCGCCATGTGAAAGTCGTACTGGACGAGCTCCAACGACATGGCTTCTCGGTCAACCACAGTAAGAGCTGTCTGGTGCCTAGTACCTCAATTCTTCATCTGGGCTCAATTATTGATTCCCAGCAGTGCAAGGTTTTCCTATCCCCCGAACGGCAGGACAGCATCAGGGTCATCATAGCTAACATCAGCCGCTGTCCCTCAGTTTCTCTGGGCCTGTTGGCCACGCTACTGGGGAAAATGATATCGTGCATCGATATCGTGCCCTGGGCACGGTTGCACTCCCGTAGATTGCAGTGGTTCTTACTTCCACTTATACCCCCGGGTCAGTCCCCCCCTGCAGTTTGGGTTCGTTTGCCCTCTCAAGTTAGACATTCCCTAGTTTGGTGGACATCCTCAGCCTTGAAAGAAGGCTCTTCCTTCCTCCTACCAGATAGAATTACAGTAACCACTGATGCCAGCCTCTCAGGCTGGGGGGCACATATTCAGGGCCAACTGGCCCAGGGCACCTGGTCTAGGGAGGAATCCAATTGCCCCATTAACCTACTAGAACTGCGCACTATCCGTTTAGCTTTGAAGAGCTTTAAGACTAGGATAGAAGGTTCTCATGTGTTGGTCCTCACCGACAACGTCACGGCAAAAGCCCATGTTAATAGGCAGGGGGGAACACGCTCAGCGGCCCTGTTAGAGGAGGCCTTGTCCCTGGGTTTGTGGGCAGAGAAACACCTTATTTCCCTTTCAGCGGAATATATTTCAGGGGAAGCCAACAAGCAGGCTGATTGGCTCAGCCGTCGGGATTTAGACCAGACCGAATGGCAGCTACATCCAGGGGTGTTTCAGGAGATTGTTCATAGATTTGGTTTACCTTTAATTGATCTGTTTGCTACCCCACAGAATGCACAGCTCAGCCGGTTCTACTCTCGCTTCCCGACGGAAGGCGCAGAAGCAGTCGACGCCCTGCGCTCACCTTGGCCCCAGGGACTCCTGTATGCCTTCCCTCCCCTCCCTCTGCTATCCAGGGTCATCCAGAAAGTATTAAAACATTCTGCGGAGGTGATTCTAATTGCCCCTCACTGGCCACGCAGGGTTTGGTTCGGGGATCTCCTTTTCCTGTCCCGAGGGCACCCGTGGAGACTGCCCCCCCTTCCGGATCTGCTCCAACAGGGGGAAGTGGTTTACCCAGACCCGCACTGGTTACGCTTGACCGCATGGCGGTTGAGCGGGAGGTCCTAAAGCGGCAACACTATGATCTGGACACCATTGAAGTCATCTTGGCCTCCAGGCGTCCTTCCACTAACAGGGTGTATCAAAACACCTGGAAGGCTTTCTGTGAGTGGTGCAGTCTAGAGGGGATTTCCCCTCTTTATGTGCCCATTCCGCTCCTACTCCGCTTCCTTAAGAAAGGACTAAATTTGGGGTTGGCTCCTAACACCCTTAGACGGCAACTGGCTGCACTCTCCACTGTTCTTTCTTGTCCAAATTGCCCCTCCCTGGCACATGTGCCCACGGTGCATAGGTTTCTTAAAGGAGCCTCTAACATCTGCCCGCCAGTCGTGCACCGTTTTCCCACCTGGGACCTACCTCTGGTCCTGGAAGCCCTGACCGGTCCCCCATTTGAACCTTTAAGAGAGGCGCCCCTCAGCCTTCTGTCTTATAAGGTAGCCTTCCTCGTGGCTATTACATCAGCCAGACGTATCTCCGAGCTCTCAGCTCTCTCTATTCGGCAGGACCTTTGCATTTTCCATCCAGACAGAGTGGTCCTCCGTCTAGACCCTTCCTTCCTTCCCAAAGTGAATTCCTTTTTTCACCGTTCCCAGGAAATCATTCTCCCGTCCTTCTGTGCCCACCCACGTCATCCTAGAGAGCGTCAGTGGCATACTCTGGACGTGAGGCGGGCCTTGAAGGCTTATATCAACCGTACTTCGGCTTTTCGTAAATCAGAGGCCCTGTTTATTGCCTTCATTCCCCGTTCCATGGGGCTTAAAGTTTCATCTCCTACCATAGGGAGGTGGATCAGAGCCACAATTACCAGGGCTTATAGCTCAGCTGGAAAGCCGGTACCAGAGACTATCACGGCCCATTCCACCCGCAGTGCTGCCACGTCAGCTGCATGGAAGACTCGGGCTTCACTTGAGGAAGTGTGTAGGGCTGCCACTTGGGTTTCCCCCACTCAGTTTATACGCCATTATAAAATTGATTCTTATGCTTCTACAGAGACAGCCTTCGGCAGGCGAGTGCTTCAACAGGTTGCTGTGCCTCTGTCCTAGTAGACACTGGGGAGGAGTGGGTGATTAGTTGCCCTCCCTCGGGACTAGCTGCTTGGGTATGTCCCTCACTGAATGCTGGCTTCAACCTCCAATGGAGAATGGGCGTTTACTTACCTTTGATACGCCCGTTCTCGTTGGTTGAAGCCAGCATTCAGACCCTCCCTTATGTTCTTGGTTCTTATGTTCTTGGTTTTTTATTGAATACGTTCTATACTGTTCTTACACTATTACTTGTGGTTTAATAAATCAGGTTTTTTGTTACTTCATTCAGCAGTCTGTGGTGTGACTTACTTTCTCACAGGTGCAGTGTATTCCTTTTGTTCGGTTAACACTGTTTCTTGCCACGTCAAGTCTGTCTTTCAGCTTCGTCTAAACTGGGCCAATATCCAAGGAGGAGGAGGACAGAGGCTCAGTTTTGATTGACAGACTCAGCCCTTGATGTGATTGGCTGTGGACAACCCTCACTGAATGCTGGCTTCAACCAACGAGAACGGGCGTATCAAAGGTAAGTAAACGCCCATTCCCCTCCCTTCAGCAGTCCGAGAGGCCACGAACGCGCGGTGATGATCCCAGGCATTTTCGCACGTTCGAGGCTTCTCGAGCTGCTGAGAGGAGGGGGAACGGGCGGCAGGAGCCTAGGATCATCGAATGGGGAGAAGCATTCAGGCCGGACGGAGCCTCCTAGAAGAACCACTGCCGTGGTCTTGCTGCTCCCGCTGCGGGGGGCTGCGTTGCGGGTGGGCAATGCCCCCCCGCTTCTCCGGCTGCTGCCAAGCTCCCAAGGCCCACGTCCACCCGGTCACATGGCTGGCAAGCCACACCCACAAAATAAGCCACGCCCACAGAGTGGTAGTAAAAAAATTAGGAACCCGCCCCTGGGGCATTCCTCTGACAGACCAAAAAGCCTATTGGTGGCAGTAAACCTCCTCAAAGATAGGAGGATCATTTCCTAAGGCAGAAATCAGAGGATCCTAGTGATTCTGTCCAAGGAAATCGAAGAAGAGAAGCAACAGTATCTGAGGATTCATCCAGATCGTGCTGATGCATTTGATTTCATTGAAGCATTGCAACATTTAGAGTATAAAATCCCTACCTGAGGCCTTATGACGCATGGAACCGTGTAATACAGATGTCAACCTTTCTTAAGCTCTTTTCATACGGAGTAACTCTCTTTCCCTTGAGACCTTTGTGTTTCTGCCCAGCTAAGTGAACATTTTGTATAATTAAATGGGGGCGTGAGGGAGATGCCGTTTCAATACAGCTCTACAAACAACAGGCAAACGAGTCTGCTTTCCTTTTTATCAGCAGCATTGGAAATGCCTTTTGCCACAAGTCATGGTGCCAATCATTGCCTTGCACTTCTTAACCCCTAGAGAGGCTATTACTAAGACGTCTATTGAAAAGAATGAGAATGACTGTTTACTTGAAAGAAAGAAAAAGGCACCTCACTTCTGAGCCAGAAGAGCCTCAGGTGGGAACTGCACAGCTTTGTTGAAGTATGCAGCAAGGGGCCTGAAAAATTTGCAGATCAAGGTGTAACAAACTGTGGGCTGCTATACTATAGGTAAACAATTGTATTTGGATTGGAATGCGATCAAAGTGCCCACACTCTAAAATGGCTGGAAAAAATGAGGAGGTCAGTGCCTATAAAACAGAAAAATGAATAAATGAAAATTTCATCTTGGAATGTGAGTAGCAGCTGGCTTTTTCTCAAGTTCCACCTGCTCAGCATAGAGCTGAGATTCTTACAGAAAGAATAGGCAAGAAATGGGACCTGAGCCAATAAGTAGCAGGCCCCTTTCAAAACTCTGCAATGCCAACACTTAGACAAAACATCTGATTTAAAATAAGAATCCAAGGACAAAAGGTTTGCTGTTAATCTTTAATACTTGTTTTCTTAGCAATGTTATGTATCATACTTGAATATCTTTCTTAATAAACCTGTTTGTTGTCTGTATCTTTTGTCTGTAACACTGCTTCTGGTTTTTGGGGGGGAGGGGGAATTGTTCCTTTTAAGAAATTGTTTATATTTTAAAAGAAGCAAGAATTATATTCTTTGCTTGCTTCCAAATTGCCTCAAGGAATAAGCATTTTTTCCAATACAAGTTGTGTTTTGAAGATACTTCAGTTGCTTCTTAAAAATGCATTGCATGAGAGTCCTACAATGTTTCCTACCTTCCTGAGATCAATTGGTAGTTGGCAGGTGCCTGTTGGAATTTATTTCTTTATTTAAAGGATGGTGCTATTGCAGCTTAAGTACTAAGCTCTCATTGGACTTTACAAAGATAAAACTCCATTTCTACATCCAGATGCCATGTGAGAAAGGGAAAAAAGCTAGAAGAGAAGAAGAAGAAAAGCCATACTTATATATATCTTCAGTTACTATGTTTTTATAGTGATCAGCTGCTATATTATGGATAACAAGGCAAAACAAGGAGATGTTAGAATTTGTCAGCCCTTTAAGGTAGGGCTGGTAAAGAAACAGAAACCAGAAGAAAATACTAGAATTCAACTGTATTGATATAGATTATAATAACAGAATCTCAAAAGCCTTCCTTCCTTCTTACAGCAAAGAGAATCAAGGTGGGACAGTTTTAATTTTTTTCAGTTGGGCAGACTGGCTTCGGTCTTTTCGGGCATGCCATACCCACATGTCAGGGATATAGAGGCACCTGGTACAGATGCTCGCGTAAGAGCACCAGACTATGTTCCACTGGTCCACTTGATAGGCTTCCGGTCGGATATCTCGGACGAGGAAGGTCAACTGGACCTGGATCTCTCCAAGGATGAAGGCATTTTACCTGATCCCCCGACTGTGACAGGCCTTTTTCAGCCGGGTCTCTTCAAGTCTCTGCTATTCAAGGCCAAGAACTCAGCTAACCTTGGCCCAGCTCCAGCGGCCTCCATGGACCCTCTGGTGTCACCGCATGACCTGCTATTCGCAGAACCAACTGCTGAGCTGGACGTCATACCATCACCAAAAATTTTCATGGATGTCGTCCAGCGCCAGTGGACGGCCCCTGCCATTGACAACTGACAAGAGTTGGGCAGGAGTTGGCTGCCTCACTCCAAGTTCCAGCTCTGGTGGAACTTCATATCTTTGAAAGACTCAGTCCTTTAGGCTGAACGGACGAGGTCAACCCATGTCTGAATGCTATCTCCACCCTATGAGAAGGTGCATATCAGGTAAGACCAATGCCCCTTCCTTTAAAATATCTTTTAAAAAATAAATATTGCAAAATGTTCTGGCTTTGCTAATAGAAAAATGGAACAGAGGCAGAGTACTTTAGTTTTAAAAAGACAATTAAAAATAACCAAATCATTTCAGTTCATTCAAGATATCAAGTAGCAATTTATCTTCTATTCAGCTTTCCTACTACGACCATTGGTTTCAAAAAGTGTTTCTGCTGTTTCCGTAAGTGTCTGATACACAATTGAGCTTTGGATCTGCCTGATGTTTGGTTAGGGATAAATAATTATGAAGGGCAAATGAATCTCAGGATCAACAAAGTGATAAAATAGAGGAAGGAAAAGAGCAGAAAATTCTAACCCTGGAATCAGAATAGCTACCAGAATAGAAAAGAAGCAGTTTTAGGTAAGAAAGAAGAGAAATCTTTTGGCATCCCTCCAAACCCCAAATTGATTTCTTGTCTAATTAGTGTGCAGGATCCTAATTAACGAAGTAAGATGGAAAATTACAGGATTTAGGGCAAGTACATCTTGAGCAAGGAAGATAAGCCCAAGTGAACTAGGGAAGTTCTAAGCTATTTGATATTTTTTTAAATCAGTTTACTGAATGGAAGTTTGCTAAGACAAAAATGGTATTTGAGCATTGTAATATTACTCAGTGCTAATTTGAACATTTTGGGGGGCAATTTTAGGATTAACCCATTTTTTTCTTGCCAGTCTTCTAGAATTGCCATTTCAAATGTTTCTCCTGTGGGTTGTTCTGTATGTACTCATATCTCTGGGAAATTCCCTTGAATCCAATTAAAAATGGAAATATGTACTCCTACTTCACTCAGACAGTAACCAAGGCTCATGAATAATAATACAGCCTTGGCTTCTAACAGAGTCACATACTTAATTAGTTTGGTTTCTTTTCTAGAAAGAAATGGAAAGTTTGTACTAACACATTGGGTAAATTTTAATATGCGTGAACTCAAGTACTACTATGTCTGGGCTTCTCTGTAGTTCTCCAGGCTTAGCTATTCTAAGACTCAGGAAATTCAGTCCAAAAATATGTTTTTAATACCATAGTATCAAAATGGCTAATTCTAGAGCATGTTATTATGAAAGAATCTTAAAGTAAAAATTTCAGGGTCGTCATCAACTATTAACAAGATAGTATTTAATTAAACAAAACAAGACATGTTTTACAAAAAAAACCCTCACTGAAACTCATATGCACAACTCCAGTATCTAATACGAATAAGTTAACAAAGGAATAATAAAAATAAGACATTCTTGGATATGATTCTTAAAGGAAGGATCTCCAAATGGTAGAGATTTTCAGAGTCTGTGCATCAGGGAAGGTCTATCTTCTCCATTTACCAGGTGTACCTCAGATGGCAGCGAAACAAGGAGAAAATAAAAGTTTGTATCAGATTTACCGTATTTTTCAGAGTATAAGACGCACCGAAGTATAAGACGCACCTTAGTTTTGGGGGAGGAAATCAAGGAAAAAAGGCCTCTGCCTCCAAGCAATTTGGCAAACAGCAAACAGCACAGATGATATACACTGTTTGCTGTGTATTTCTGTGCATGTGTGCTTGACCCATAGAAATAGCAAAGAATTGGAGAAATGTACATTATGCCAGAAAGTTTTCTTAAATGTAGTCACACTAACTCTTCCCAATTATTTAAATAGATCTACTCTAAGGTAACTAAACTCTAATACTAAACAGGACACTGTTACATTTCACACTATACTTGCACAGAGCTGTTAAAATTAATTAAAATTTCTGGAAGTATACATTATTCTCTATTATTTAAAAGAAGATACAATAGCACTGGGCCTCTTCAGAGCAAGCATTTATTTTAAAAAGCTTCTTTATTTTGTTAAGTTGTCTAGATTTACAGGGATCTCCAACCTTGGCAACTTTAAGACTTGTGGACTTCAACTCCCAGAATTCCACAGGCAGCAAAGCTAACAAAGCTGGCTGTGGAATTCTGGGAGTTGAAGTCCACAAGTCTTAAAATTGCCAAGGTTGGAGACCCCTGGCTCTAGAACAATAATAAAGCAGTCTTTAAAAAATAAGTCTAATAATTTGAACATTCTACAGACATTTATAGTTATTCACTTACCCCCTTCCATCCAGTTCAGCAAAAAATAAAAATCTGCGTGTCTCTCCCAGCTATTTGCCTCTGCATCTAGTTTCACTTTCATTTTAGCAGGTGGCAAATCAGCTGTAGGTCGGGAAGCTGCTAGTGACTTGCTTGGCTTTAAAGGCTCTTCCTTGTTTGCTGCAAACAGGTAAATTGCTGGAAGACAGAGGCCAAAGGGTGGGGGTGGCTGGGTGGGTAGGGCTACATTCAGTGTATAAGATGCACCCAAGTTTTCACCCTCTTTTTGGGAGTAAAAAGGTGCGTCTTATACTCCGAAAAATACGGTATGTGGGCAATAGCAGACCATTTAGAATTTTAACGGAAAAACCATCATTTTTCAGTTGGACCTAGAGACTAGTTGTTGAAAATGATGGCTGTCTATTCTTTCAAATCAATTGCTTTATGTGCAGCAGTCTGGATTTGAAGGAGAAAGGTGATTTAAAGTAAACATGGCAGTGCCCCTTAAATTGTTGATACCTCCTTAAATCAACCATGAACCCAAGAAAAGATGTAGCATCTTTAAGCAGTTGCCAGAGGTATGATGTGTAAACTTAGTATGTTGTGCTTTTGAAGTTTTCAGAAACTACTGAAAGGCAATCTCCACAATACTCTTGTGGGAAGGAATATCTTTGAATATGTGAGGGAGATCTTTTCCAGGTCATTAAATGTCTGCAGGTAAATCAAATAGAATTTAGGAGTAAGTTGTCTCTGAACCTAGGCTTAGCCTATCCTGTGTTCCTAAAATCCTTTCCCTCCATTAAATTTTTTTTTGCTGATTTTATCTCAAAATTGTAGAGATAGTGTCTGATAAGCTAAAACTCAAAATGCGTTTTGAGTTGATGAATAAAATAACAAAAAGGGCTTCTTCAGAAATATTCAACTTCAAGACAAACGAATAGCATACTAACTAACAAGTTAAAAGGAAAGGGCAGAATTATTTTTAGTTCTTGTATCTAAACGTTTTCTTGGTTCTCAGGGCTTAAAATACAACTCAGTCCCCTTTGCCTAGGTAACAGTTCTTTCATAGTTCAATCACTTTCAACTTCTTTACTCTCTATGTTGGATGAGTATGTACTTATGTAGTTTCATGTAGATGTTAAGGGAAGAGAGCATTGAGCCTGTGACTCCCCACAAAGTAGAGGCCTAGGGACTAATCACTGTGCCCCAATTAACACTGACTGGATCCAGCACCCAAAGGAAGGAAGCGAACTGGTAAAATGATAATCCCAACTCTCAACCAATGGAGCAGATCCAAAAGAATAATCATAGTCCATGCCTGCACAACATACAGCCCACCCACCCTATACAGCTCATAGGCAGCCTTGTGCAACCCACCAGTATTTTTTTAAAAGTAGCACATTTAGTGCTTCTGCCATTGTTGCTGCCAGCTCAGCAGTTTTACTGCTCCACTAGCTTTGGAACAGCTGATTGACACTCCAGATATTTCTTTATGGCCCACAAGAATTTTTAATTTACCAATGTAGGTCTTTCCCCTCAATGAGTTATGCAGGACAGCTGTAGTTGATAGTATTGAAAACTGCCAAGAGATCAAGAAGCACAAGGATGGATGCGTTAGCTCTATCCTCACTCCACCATAGGTCATCTACAAGCAGAATCAGAGCTGTTACTGTATTAAATCCCACCCTCAAGTTTAACTGAGTCAGATCTAGATAATCACAATAAGCCATCTTGAAATGGGTCTAGACCAGTGATGGCGAACCTTTTTTGGCTTGGGTGCCAAAAGGGTGCGTGCATGTGCGATAGCGCATGCGTGCGTGCCCACACCCATAATGGAATGCCCTCCCCCATGCATGTGCACAACCCCCGCGCTGCCCCCCCCCCGTGCATGCACACAGGCCTCACTGAAGCCTCCGGACTTCCGGTAGGCCCATTGAGTCATTTTTCGCCATCCCCAGGGTTCAGGAAAGCCCCCTGAAGCCTGGGGATGGTGAAAAATGGCCCAACGGCCCAACCGGAAGTTCAAAACGATTTTTCGTTTCGAAAAAAATTGGCCCATTTTTCGCCGTCCCCAGGCTTCAGGAGGCTTTCCTGAAGCCTGGGGAAGCAAAAATGGCTGAAAATGCCGAAAATCACATGGCCGGCATGTGCATGCTCGCTGGAGCTGGCATAGGGCAACGCCTCGCGTGCCCTCGGATATGGCTCCGCGTGCCACCTGTGGCACACGTGCCATAGGTTCGCCATCACTGGTCTAGACAATTTCCTTAAAAAGGAAGGTTGGAAACAGATGATAGTTATCTAAATGTATTGGGTCCAAAGATAGCTTCTTGAGAGGGCACAATACTATCACAATGAATGAACGTCTGAATGAACAAATGAATGAACGAACAAATGAATGAACGAACAAGCTTCAGTGCTGCAGTTCATTATAATAGCTTTCTTTTAAAAACCCTGGGTATTTTAATGAGGTGTAGAATTATAATTACTCTCTTATACCAAACCTAAATTTCCCCACATCACTTATTATTGAAAGAAATTAAAAAAAAACATTTTCCCTTTAAAATACACAAGTTGATGTGAATTAAATCAGCTTGCAATACATACCTCATCTACCACGCCAAATTTTACCTGTTCCTTGATAGCACACATTACGTTGCAAGTTACTTTTGTGCCTGCAGTAATAGTGCTCATGGTCTCTGCAGACGTCACCATCTGCACAGATTTCACCAAGTCTAGACAAGCCCTCAGGTTGTTCCAATGTACTGCTGTGGAAAACCTCCCATAGCTCTCAGACAGTCATTGAACAGGAGACATTCAGTCTACAAATTATCTTTTTCTCCTCTAAACCGTTTTGCCACAAAACAATGACAGCAACCAGATAACCTGATAGAAATTCGCTTTTGCTTTGGTTAATTGATGGAGGTTGTGTTTAGCAGTACACTGTTTATTGTCACTGACTTGTGCTGGTTTTGTGAACTGAAGATTGTCAGGGGTTGAGTATTTCTTTGCTTTGATCTTCCTATTAAACATGAAGTTTGTTGTTCCCTAATGAAGTGATTTGTCAGTTGGTTTTATTCTTTAAAAAGCTTTTGTAACTCTTATGTCGTTCTGTCACAATGGTAACATAGCAAATGAAGAAATGAAAGGTTTTTTCTCCTTTGCATTCAAGTTTTAATGCAGGTTTAAGTTGGCATTAATTAATTGGAAATATTTTTAGTTTGTCTTTTAGGTCAAAATGCATGAGCCCAAAAACAGCAAATAGCAAATGCCTAAGCGTGATTAAGATACCCTAATGGGGTATTTTTAAACTGTGATTTGGATCCTTTCCTTTTCATTAGCCAGTGAAGTATCCTATTCAGGAATGGGCTTCAGATGCTATATTAAAACAATTGAAGCAAATTTAGCACTAAATGTTTTTGGATAAAAGTTCACAGAGAATATTAGCTTTTAAGTGAGAAGACATTGAAAGTCCCACCTTTGGGAAACTGCTTTTTCAGCACATGGGTCATTCCATGTCAAGTGGCTTGATTTCAGGAAAGTGCCCAGGTTGACCATCACGGATTTTGATGAAATTTGGTGTGAACATGCACACATGTCCCCAATGAACATTGGAAAAGTGTTATGTTTGTCGATGCAATACTTGCGGAGATATAGTCATTTGTATGACCCCATACTGCAGCCTTCGACAGTATGACTCTGAGTTTTCAGCAACTTTGAGACATAATATCTCCGGCAATAGTTTGTTGAGAGTAACAAAACTTGGCCAACTTGTTGTGCTCTATTAAACAAAATAATAAAAACATTCTCATGAGCGATCTCCATCTAGATAATTTGGAGCAAAGTTGGCCAAAAATGACACTGGCGTAAAAAAAGGGTAAAGTTTGGCTTCTTATATCTCTGGAAGGAAATGTATGAGAAACGTGAAACTTTGTGTGTAACAACTTAGCAACACAAGGTTTTCGAATATAAAATTTCATTCTCCTATTGCTTTCCAATAGTTCACAAATTGAGTATAAAGTTGATGGTTTTTGTAAAAATGCCAAAAATAGTGTATTTTCAGCCCACTTTTACAAAACAAGACCTTTTGGAAACTCTGTTAAATCATTCTCATTAGAAAGAGCATGTTTCAAACCCCCTAAAAAAGGAGAGTTGGTATTTCATCGCTGACGTATAAAGCCCTAAAAATAGGGACAAAATGGAGGACGTTGCTATGGCAGCGTCACATGCATTCTATTATTGTTTTGTCTTGTTTGTTTTATATAGAGGTCATTACTACTATTATATTGCATTGGTCCATGGTGACATTGTCACTACCAGTTCAGGCACCTGACCCAGCAACCCTATCGCCATAGGGGGCATGCCTGATAGCTATGCAATACCAGCCACGGGTGGGTTTCTTGGTTCAGGATCCCAAGCCTGTAGTTTGGTTTCTTCCTTGAGGTTCCAAAGCCTTGTGTGGGTATCTGTCCGGTTCCTAAGCCGACAATTGGGCAGCTTATCCTAGGTTCCCAAGCCTAAAGTGGGTATCTTATATGGTTCCCAAGCTGAAGTCCGTACTGCCAAATTCCAACGATGACTTGTTTATTATTGAATTTATGCACCACGTTCTTTAGCGTCACTTCTGGGAATTGATACTGTCGACCTGACAATGTAACTGAAGGCGCTGGAAGCACGCAAATAAGACGTGGTTCTGGAACCCAACAAACATCTTGTCTTTCAGGCCAATAAAATGAATGAGCAGGGCCTCGCGGATGTATAAATGTTACCAATGCATCATTTTGTTCGATCAAAATTTCCACAACGTTGCCTACCTACCATTGTTTGTCATATACGCAGGCAACATAACAACCTGGAAATAGGTCGGCCAATTTTAAATTTGGATCGACGGTATTGGACAGTTTGACCACAAAGTTAATCATGTCATTTGAAACTTTGCTGACAGAAATTGAATTTGAATCAACTGGGTGAGATCTTTTCACCTTCAGTCCTGACCCTCAGGCTGGCAAAAACAAAAGAAGCACTTTTGTCACAACATTTTGCTGGAGGGTCTGTAGACTGCTTGGCTCAGCCAAGATACCACCCTCCCTTGTGTACTGTTTCTTCCCTTTTGCTGGTCCTCATTTGTTCAATGATTCTTGCTGGTTTCCCTTGGAGTTCTGTTCACCTTCAGGCTGTTTGTCTTATCAAGGAACTCCGGTGAACCCATCTGAAAGTCCTGTCTCTGTATGAACCTCTCAGTAGGTTCATGTCACCAGACACTCCCCATATTCTCCAAATAGTCTCAGGCTCTTTTCTGAATAACATAAATACTTGTCACATTTGAATTAGCAATGACCTTTTCCATTTGTTTCACAGGCCTTGCTCTGATTAGCAGTTTCTCCATTTCAGAAACTAATTTTCTCACCCTGAAGTGGAGGTGGGGTGGGGTGAGCGGATAAATTGTCCCTGCCGATAGGGAAAATGCCATTTTTAATTGCTGGATACTGTATGCAGTGCTGTCAAAGTTGCATAAAGAAAAATGGGGTTCCTAACCTTGTGGGTATATAGCTATTTTTTTTATGGTAAAAGAAAAACAAAAGGAGGTGCAGATGATTATGTGCACATGCTGTTACAGAATTGTAGAAACATATTCAGCTATACACACATGAGTTGCATTAGGATTTTCTTTGCAGAAGAGAATCTGGAATATTTTACTGTAAGGTTTCAAGGGCTGTAATAGATTTTTCATCTGCTGCAGCAAAAGCCTTAGGCTTGGTACATTAGACACATAAGAATATTCTGCTTACCTGCTCTGGCTTCCTCTGAATTTGGTTATGAAATCCAAGGAGTTTTCTGAAGTCTGAGAGGGATATCAATCACATTCCATATTATGTTAGTAGTCAAAGTGGGCCATTAGCTTTAATACGTAATAACTCTACCGTGAAGATAATAACATAAAATCCAAGGAATGTAATTTAGACAGTCTTTCTGCTCCAGCCTTGTGACTCCTGAAAATCTTCTATAATCCTATCTCCAGAGTCACAGAAAATTGTATTTGCTATATTATTATTTAATATATGTATATATTGGCCAGCCAGTGGATGGTGGCAATGGGAGGGGGAGGAGGAGGAGAAGTGGTGTATCTCAGACTCATCATCTGTCTCAATCTATCCTATAGAAGTCGTCTTAAGTAGATAGCCCTTCCAGGAGAACCTTAAATCCCATTAGAGTATTCTTTTTTTTAACAGGATAACTGCTGAGTAACATTTACTGTGCTGTATTTGTAATACATTTGCAGATATACCGTAATACATTTTATGTCCTGGTTTTTATATCCAATGGTTTATGTATCCTCATCATTATAAGCCTTCAAATAAATTCAAAGAGTTATTTATTCAAAAGGATTTTCGTTGTTGTTTAGGTGCAATCTTAGTTACTGCATCATCTTGTGTCAAATTGTTTTTATCTGATCCTGAGTAATATTAGGCTGGGCTGATTAAATTCATTGCTGTTTCACTTTTATTCTGTTACTATGGATTTCCATTCCCTTCTTTTTGATATTTAATGCTGATCATGTATTTCATTAAACATTGTAGATATATTTAATAAAGGACATTCTTCATAGGATGTTAGTCATTTCTTGACTGTTCAGTTGAAATGGCAGTCTAAAAACATCTAAGTAATGAATAAATTAATAAAAAGGGTTTCCTGCAATTTTTAAAGAAGGAAGTAAATAATTTGGCTTCTATGTTTTATGTTCTATGTTTTATAATCAGATTACAGAATAGAAGCTAGGTACATTTCAGCAATGATGTTCACATAGATATGTGATAAAATGTCCACCACAATGCAAACTCTGCTCTTATATAGGTGCATGTAGTTTTGGGATGGGAAAGATTTACATCATTAACTGGTGAGATCTGGTGACACAGCAGGTACAAAAGCAGTTAAATAAATATTACTTTTTGCATCATTGTGATCAAGAATAGGTCACTAGTCATAATTCATAATTCATTTGGGAAGTCCTTTAGCAAGTATGATTCATATACTGTTTTGGAAAGAAGTTTTATAGATTAATTTAATGAAATATTAGGCAAATTTGTTGTATGCTGTTCAGAGTTGCTTTGGGTGAGATGCTATATACTGTATTTTTGGAGTATAAGACGCACCCTTTTCCTCCCTAAAAGTGGCTGAAAATTTGGGTGCGTCTTATACTCCGAATGTAGCTTTTTCTGAGCTTTTTTTCCAGCCCTAACTAGGTGCTAACGATCTTCCCAGCTCTTACCTTGCAGGCTTTTTCATTGTTACTCTCTCCAAAGAATGTTTTTCCAGCCCTAAGTCTTTGCAGGGTTTTTTTTTCATTACTCTACTTGCTCCAAAGAAGGTTTTTTCTAGCCCTAACCAGGTGCTAACGATCTTCCCAGCTCTTACTGGCTTGCAGGCTCTTTCATTGTTACTCTCTCAGAAGAATGTTTTTCCAGCCCTAAGTCTTTGCAGGTTTTTTTTTTCATTGCTCTACTTGCTCCAAAGAAGTTTTTTCTAGCCCTAACCAGGTGCTAACGATCTTCCCAGCTCTTGCCGGCTTGCAGGCTCTTTCATTGTTACTCTCTCTGAAGAAGGTTTTTTAAGTCCTGACCAGGGGATAAAATAATGTGCTGAAGCTGACCAGACTAAGGACATTAGCCAGATGAATACCTGGTAGGCAGATTTCCCCCCTATTTTCCTCCCCAAAAACTAAGGTGCGTCTTATATTCCGGTGCGTCTTATACTCCGAAAAATACAGTAAATTAAATAAATAAAAAATTGGTATGCAATGCTAACAAGATAATATAAATTTACATATAGATCATTTGTATACCTTATCTCAGTGCTTTCAAAACCTGGGTAAATTACCCAAACTGGGTATAAATGGTTTTTCTTTGGGTAACTATACACAAACCCATTATCCAATCATAAAGGGAATATTTAAATAGGGATCTTTTTTTTATTAAGTGGTAAGGACTCTCTCATAAACATTTTAGGGTAATGAAGGAAAAACTTTGGGAAGCCCTACCTTAGCTCGTACTGTATATACATCTCCAATTTACAAGATAAATGCAGCATTCCTGTCTTCCCATATAGCATGTGAGGCCTGAAAAGAAGTCCTTCCTTGTCAGACATGCCACCTTCGCTTTCCTTGTTGCAGGAGAAAGTCACAAACAATTGCCTTTGCCTTCTGTTGAGCTCAAAACAAAGCACTTTGTGTGCAGGAAAAGTCTGGAAATAATTGTCTTCTGAGGGGAAAGATTGTCGTTCTCCCTTCAGAGGCCTACAGCAATCATTTCAAGACTCCCCCAGAGCAAGGGAAAGACAGTTGGAGGGTTCGTTAAAGACCCCCTTTCTGATAGGATTTGGCCTATCGGATTGTATAATGGGGGAGAGAAGCTTGCCCTTGTGTCAGCTGCATTTTCCCATCCTTGGTATATACAGGATTTCATGTCCTTTCACCAGCTGGCATTCCTCTTCTTCTTTCAAGAAACTATTAGAATAAGGTGACCAGACGTCCCGCTTTTGGCAGGACAGACACGCTTTTCAAGCGTGTGTCCCGCGTCCCGCATTCTTTCCAAAAAGTCACACTTTTTTGGAAAGAATGCCGAAACAGCGGGACGTCTGGTCACCTTAGAAGGGGAAGCACAAAAGAGAGGTACTACCACCGAAATAAAAACCGGAAGCAAGTCGGGCAAAGCGGAATTTCAGCGAGCCGGCTGCCTGCTGGGGAGAGGGGGAAGGGGGGCTGCTCCTCTCCTTCCCCCGCCCCATCCCTAGCCCCGCCCTCGGAGGCGCCGCTGCTGTTGGGATGCGGGTGGAGGGGTGAGGGACGAGGAGCCGTCGCCGCTGCAGTCGTTGGTTTGAGCTCACGAGCAGCCCCTCCGCAGGCGCAAACAGCCCTTCCTCGTCCCCCTCCCCTTCCTTCCCCCCGTCGCCTCGCTGCCGCCGTTGCCCTGGGGCCGGGCGGGCAACCGGGAGACCGCGGCGCTTGGATGCCTGGAGCTCGCGACAGAGACCTAGCTCCGAGCCTGCCATGGGCTGCTGCGGGAGCGCCGCCTTGCAGGTAAGCTGCCGGCTGCCTCCTTTCCCCGCCTCCTGCCTCCCGTTCGTCGCTTGCCAGCCCAAGCCACTGCCGGCTCCCGAAGGGGAGGCGGGAGGCGAGGAAAGGCCTCCCCCCTCCCCCCCCACCTGGACGCCGACATTTGCGTTGTTTTGCCCTCTGCGCATGCGCAGCGTTCTGCGCATGTGCAGAGGGCAAAACTCAAATGGCGGCGCCCAGGCGGGCCCGCCCCCCATCCCGCTTAAAAAAAAACATCTGGCCACTTTATATTAGAATAAACTATCCTGTTAAAAGATGACACTTATATAACTAGCCCCTTTAATATTACCATTGAAGTGCCAAATGACATGTAGACATTTGCAGAGACTCCACAAGAACCTGGGTGAGAGCATGAAAGATATTGAGGAGTACTGGGCCTAAGACAGAGCCTTAGGGTACCCCACTCAGGGGTGGGTTCCTCTTACCTGGCTACTGGTGCGCTGCATGTGCATCATCACGTTTCGCGCGCATGTCCCCTTGCGCGATTTTGCTTCTGTGCATACGCAGGAAGCAAAAAATCACTGAAATCTCATGAAGGAACGCGCACATATGTGCGATTTCAGCAATTTTTTGCTCCCATGCATGCGCAGAAGCAAAAAATTGCCAAAATCTCATGCGCACGAGCGTCCCCTCGCGAGATTTTGCTTCTGCGCATGCGCAAGAAGCAGAAAAAGGAAAAAAATTCAGAAAAAAAGATGGTGCTGTGCGACGGACTGGCAAAGACGGCACCGGAGCTGTCGCGCACAAATTGCGCAATCAGCGGGTCCCTACCGGAATGGCACACTGGGCTGCACCGGTAGGAACCCACCACTGCTTACTTCTCTCCATGTGGATGGAGTTTCATTAAGGACTACACATTCCATGCGGTTAGTCAGCCAGTTATAAATCCATCTGGTGATGATGCTGTCTAATCCACATTTTTCTAACTTAGTAGTAGGTTGTGGTCAGCTTTATCAAGTGCCTTACTGAAGTCTAAGTAAATTATATCCACAGCATTTCGCTGGTCCACTAATTTTGTCATTTTGTCAAAGAGTGCAATAAGATTTCTCTGGCATGATTTGTTTTTTACAAATCCATGTTGGCTTATGACTTCATTTGCCTGTAGGTATTCACAGATTTGTTGCTTGATTATCTTTTCCAGAATCTTTCCGGGTATTGATATCAGGCTGATTAGTCTATATCTTGCTAAGGGCAACTCTAGGCATCTTACAGACATTGGGTAAAATGCAGAATAAAACATTAAAATAATAAATAAAGATCTTAAATTTAAAAGTTCAATTAAAATAAAATTAAGCAGTATGGGGAGGGAGGGTACAAAGTGTGCAAAGAGAGAAGGTGGAATTTCTCTGATCCATTAGCCACCACATTTCCTTCCAAAACTCAAAAGTTCTGAAATGTTGATACCATCATTCTAAAGTAAGCACAGGGTACATATGCTTAACAGCTGCAGGATATTCAAATAAAAACTCTCAATATTCTTTCCTTATCAGTGAACAGGCAATCACATCTTAATAGTATGGGAATTTGGGAGAAGACGGATATGTCTTATAATTGTTAGAAGATGTGGATGGAACAGTCTTGCTTATACATTAGCATATAGGTTTATTTCCTAAATGAGCCTGCTTAAGTTTCTTATCAAGATTTGCCTCTTTTTCCCTCTGCAAATAACTTGTCTCAGGTGGACATGGTATCCTATATATTAATATTACTATATTATATACTAGCAATAGATGCTATGACTATACACACTGTTTACTTCGCCTTTCTTGATCTGAAGGAGAGGGCAGTATTTTATTGTCTAAGAAAATAAAATATATAATTGCTCCATTCATTGGAGAGCATACCTCCCTTCCTTTACATGTATGGGTAAATTATCCCTGAAAATACCTGTTGGGTTTTGATTCTGATACAACATCATAATGTCTTATCGATAAATGCATGGCAATTGTGTAGAGGGCATCAACCAGGATAATGGTGTTGTGAAAAATGAAGCAAGTTCGAGATGATTTTCCCATGAATAGATTACTACAATACAAGTCCAAGTGAGCAGAAATCCAGAAATTATTGTCTACATTCTAACTTGAAGTGAAAAACCATAAACTGGTTTGGATCTGTAAAGTTTCTGAGACATTTTTAATGCAACCTATAGACCTGCTTTTGCATTCATGTTACATATTTCTGCTCCAGCCAGATATATTTAATAAGTTTCTATATACCTGAAAATAATTGCAAAAATGTTACTCTAATATTTTGGTTTATAATTAGAAATTGTTGCCTTAGGTATTTTATAATACGGTATATATTTCACATTTTGCCTGATGGCCAGTTTATACAGAGTGCATTTTTCTTAGTATTGGTTGTAGTTTCCATATACTGAATGTGTGGTAGCTCTTAAAAAGATACAATAAAATGTCATAGGAGTTCAAATTATAAAGAATAGAATAGAATTCTTTATTGGCCAAGTGCGATTGGACACACAAGGAATTTGTCTTTGGTGCATATGCTCTCAGTGTACATAAAAGAAAAGATACATTTGTCAAGAATCATGAGATACAACACTTAATGATTGTCATAGGGTACAAATAAGCAATCAGGAAACAATCAATATTAATATAAATCGTAAGTATACAAGCAACATGTGACAGTCATACAGTCATAAGTGAGAGGAGATGGGTGATAGGAACGATGAGAAGACTAATAGTAATAGTAATGCAGCCTTAGTGAATAGTTTGACAGTGGTGAGGGAATTATTTGTTTAGCAGAGTGATGGCTTTCGGGAAAAAACTGTTCTTGTGTCTAGTTGTCTTGGTGTGCTGTGCTCTATAGCGTCATTTTGAGGGTAGGAGTTGAAACAATTTATGTCCAGGATGCGAGGGGTCAGTAAATATTTTCACGGCCCTCTTTTTGACTCATGCAGTATACAGGTCCTCAATGGAAGGCAGGTTGACAGCAATTGTTTTTTCTGCAGTTCTGATTATCCTTTGTAAGTCTGTGTCTGTCTTGTTGGGTTGCAGAACCGAACCAGACAGTTATAGAGGTGCAGATGACAGACTCAATAATTCCTCTGTAGCACTGTATTAGCAGCTCCTTGGGCAGTTTGAGCTTCCTGAGTTGGCACAGAAAGAACATTCTTTGTTGTGCTTTTTTGATGACGTTTTTGATGTTAGGTGTCTATTTTAGGTCTTGAGATATGATAGAACCTAGAAATTTGAAGGTCTCTACTGTTGATACTGTGTTGTCTAGTATTGTAAGAGGTGGTAGAATGGGAGGGTTTCTCCTAAAGTCTACCACCATTTCTACGGTTTTGAGTATGTTCAGTTCCAGATTGTTCCGGTTGCACCACGAGGCTAGTTGTTCAACCTCCTGTCTGTATGCTGTCTTAAAGACAGTCTTATTATACGATCCTGCATCATTATCCTGTATCATGCAGTTTGATTTCCTTTTCAGGTGATTTGATATATTCTTTTAGCTCTAATAGGAGCTTTGTTGGAATCATATTATGCCAAATGTGTGTTCAGCAGTGTTTTTTAGACTTGACAACTTTAAGCTGACTGAGAAATGCTGGGTGTTGAAGTCCACACATCCTAAAGTTGCCGAGTTTGAAAACCACTGCTATAGAGAGAGGAAGAGGATGAGAAAGATGGGGAACCAGCTGCAGCTTCTCTCCCAAGCCAAATAGTTTGGAGAAACATTTTCTGTGTCTGGAACACAAGAATCTTGCTCTATGCAGGTCATGGATATAATTCTGACTGCACTTATCCTGGTGTGCCTAATTTTTAAAAATTCAAATTGGATATGTCACATTTTTAATGAATTTACTTTAAACATTTTAAAGGTTAAGGGAGATTTAATAATTTAATCATAAACTGTAAGTCATCATTATTAATATTTTAGACTACCTGTAAAATTTAGAATGACTGAACACATGAATACATGGAAATTCCATTCAACCAACTTAAAGTTGCTTCTTAAGTTTTATGGACTATTATTCTTGTTTTATTGGCTGTTAATCTCTCTGATGTTATCACCTGGGTGAAGTTGTGACATTCTCTGAAATTGCTACTATACAGATCTAGGAACAAACATATTGATAGCCATTAAAAAAACACCACCAGGACCTAAGAGGCTGATGTTCAAGTCCACCTTCAGAGATGGAAGCTTACTAGATCATTTTCTTTCAGTCCATAAACCCCTTGTGGGTTATTATACTTAATAGCAGTAAATGCTGTGTATGTTGCCTTGATTCCTGAAGAAAAAGCAAGACACTCATTCACTTAAACCAGGGGTATCAAACTCAAGGCCCGCAGGCCAGATCCAGCCTGTGGGTTCTTAGATCTGGCCTGTGGGGCCACCCTGGAAACAGTGAAGAACCAGCCCACAGTGCCTCTGCCAGCGAAAACTGAGCTCGGGAGAGTGGCATGTGCCCCCCTTAGCTCCATTTTCACTGGTAGAGGGTTGCAGGAGGCCATCGCAGCCGAAAACAGAGCTCGGGAGCCTGTTTTCACTGGCAGAGCGCTCAGGCCACCACAGGCGCCCCCAACACAAGTAATGTCACCCTGATCACATTCCCCCCTGAGGTCAGACACAACCTTGATGTGGCCCTCAATGAAATTGAGTTTGACACCCCTGACTTAAACACTCACTTGCACTGATGATGTTACTTACTTACCGCAACAAAGATGAAAGGAGTCTGGAAACTAAACTGTATGATGAACAGTTAAGGAAACTGCCGTATTTTTCAGAGTATAAGACGCACCTTTTTCCTCCCTAAAAGTGGCTGAAAATTTGGGTGCGTCTTATACTTCGAATGTAGCTTTTTTTCCAGCCCTAACTAGGTGCTAACAGATCTTCCCAGCTCTTACCTTGCAGGCTCTTTCATTGTTACTCTCTCAGAAGAATGTTTTTCCAGCCCTAAGTCTTTGCAGGTTTTTTTTAATTGTTCTACTTGCTCTGAATAAGTTTTTTTCTAGCCCTAACTAGGTGCTAACAATCTTCCCAGCTCTTACTGGCTTGCAGGCTCTTTCATTGTTACTCTCTCAGAAGAAGGTTTTTTTAAGTCCTAACCAGGGGATAAAATAATGTGCTGAAGCTGACCAGACTAAGGATGCTAGCCAGATGAATACCTGGTAGGCAGATTGTTTTCCCCTATTTTCCTCCCCAAAAACTAAGGTGCATCTTATACTCCGGTGCGTCTTATACTCCGAAAAATACGGTAGTTCAGTAATGAAATGTCTGCAAGCTCAAACAGCACCAAACATTCCAAGTTCAACCCTTAGCTATATATATTCTCTTCTGTTGAAAAAGCAGAATATAAATCTGCAATAAATACATTAAAGCAGTATTCAATTTTTGATCCAATCCTCTGAAGATCTTCATACAGACTCACTGTTAAGAGTTTATGTATATTTGTTTTCTGTCTTCACATCCTTGTAACTTTCCCCAGTACTTTATATGTAGGAGCTGTGCCTACTCCTTCAATTATTATAGCAAATATGGAAAGATACACTTTTCCATAGATATAGAAGAGAGCAAGAACTGAACTGATGTTGACCTTCACTGCTTTTTTGTTCAGTTGTGTTAAAATCTCAGTGTGTGCCCATTTCCAAAGACAAACTGAATGAGGATGGCTAATTTATCACCTGTGGTTTTTCATAACTGTTTCTCAAAACCTCTTGGAGTAATTGTTTGTTTCACATATCAAAGGAAGCAAGATAAAATCTTATTACGGGTGTTATGTTTGTATTAACATTTCTATTAACTCTTTTCCACTGGTGCAGCTTCAGATTAATTAGCTCTTCAAAGATCTTGAACAGTCTAAAAAGAATCTTATCATTGAGAAGAATATAATCTATTTCCCTTTCTAATCTTTTCTCTCATTAACTATATATAGGTAGGCCCCGACTTATGACTATAATTGAGTTCAACATTTCTGTTAAGTGAGACAGTTGTTAAGTGAGTTTTGCCCAGTTTTACAACCTTTTTTGCCAAAGTTGAATCAGTTGCCAAGCATCTGAATATTGATCACATGATCATGGGGTTGCTGCAAAGGTTGTAACTCTGAAAAACGGTCCTAAGTCACATTTTTTCAGTGCCGTTGTAATTTTTAATTGTCACTAAACGAACTGTTGTTAGTCGAGGACTACGTATGCAGAGTTGGAAGGGACTATTTAGTATGGTGGCTGGACAATTCTCATCTTAAAGTCAATAGGTTTGAAAAACACAGATTTAGTCCATCTTATTCCATCTCCTGCTGATTGAACCTTCCTGTCTCATGCAACTTACTGTATTTTTTGGAGTATAAGACGCACCTTTTTCCCCCTAAAAGAGGCTGAAAATTTGGGTGTGTCTTATACTCCGAATGTAGCTTTTTCGAAGCTTTTTTTCCCAACCCTAACGAGGTGCTAACGATCTTCCTGGCTCTTCCTGGCTTGTTTTCATTGCTACTCCCTCCAAAGACGTTTTTTTCCAGCCCTAAGTGTTTGCAGGCTTGTTTTCATTGCTATTCCCTCCGAAAAAGGTTTTTTTCAGCCCTAACCAGGGGATAAAAAAAATGTGCTGAAGCTGACCAGACTAAGGACGCTAGCCGGATGAATACCTGGTAGGTCGATTTTTTCTCCTATTTTCCTCCCCCAAAACTAAGGTGCGTCTTATACTCCGAAAAATACAGTAATTTTTTTCCCCTGTTGAATTAGGAAAACTGGTATCTGTGCCGTAGAGAAACAGAAGGCCTTATTATGATATGTACATTTTTCAAGTAGGCATAGGTCGAGGGTTGCTCGGATATTGCAACCAGATTATAAAGATCGGTATGATACAAACCTAGCACAGGTAGTCCTCAACTTGCAACAGTTCATTTAGTGACCATTTGAAGTTACAACGGCACTGAATAAATTGACTTAACTATTTTTCACAGGACCATTACAGCATCTCCATGCTGATGTGGTCAGAATTCAGATGCTTGGCAACTGAGTCATATTTATGACGGTTGCAGTGTCCTGGAGACATCTCTTTTTGTGTCCTTGTGACAAGCAAAGTCAATGGGGAAGCCAGATTCACTTAACAACTGTGTTACTCATTTAACAAATATCAGAATAGCAAAGTTGGAAGGGACTTTGGAGGTCTTATAGTCCAACCCCCTGATCAAACAGGAAACCCTCTACCATTTCAGACACATGGTCATTCAGTTAACAACTGTAGTTAATGTGGTCGTAACATGGGGCAAAGTTCACTTAACAAATGTCTCACTTAGCAACAGAAATTTTGGACTCAATTGTGGTTGTAAGTCGAGGATTACCTGTAATTCATTTGAATTGAAAATGGGCAATCCATTTAATTGCTGGCTAAATCATAATATATTTTTCATAAGGGTTTTTAGTTGGTTTCTTCTCCTGAGGACCAGGCTGTTTCAATGAAGTTCATATGGGAAAAGTCTATTGAGACCTTAGGTCAGAATGCTAATAGCTACCATACTATATTTTCTTTACTGCATTCTACTTATATTTTAGCTAATTATTTTTATTACCTTAAGTGAAAAGTATTGTTTCAGCCGATGCTTCCAAATGCAGAGAGAATACAAAGCGTTGCTTAAAAATACTCTTGATTCGAAATACTGCAGGTAGACTGCAAATGGGACTGGCTTGAAGGAACTACATCTTGCCGGTTACAGTACCTTTAGGGCCATTTCTGAGATAATTTGATATGCTGGTTTAACCTTTAACATATTCAACAGCTCGGAAGCTGGCTATCTAAACTGCCGCCTTCTTTACGTGAACCTCTTTGAATGTTTCTCTGTGTCAAAGTGCTGACTGCCACTGAAAATGAAAATATATGCACTCAAATCTACATAACTTCTTACTCAAAAGGTTAATGCTCCCATCTTCAACTTCTCCAGTTTAGATTTTGCAACATTTCATACTCAGATTTTACAGAAATTGGAATCTTTCTTATGTGAACTCTGGGCAGAAGAGAATTTGATTGTAGGTAATAGCTGCATTAGTTGGACAGTTCAGGACAAACCAATCACAGACACTTCCTTGGTGGTCTGCAGTCTCACTCTTCCCATCTCATTACAAAGATCTTTTAAAATCACACAAAACAACATTTTCTAATGTTCAGATGAAGCATTTTTCTCCATGGAAACAGAAGCACATTAAAAAAAAAATCAGTCCAGGAATATATCCTATGCTTGTTAAGGCAGAAATGACCACAGAATTAACCTTTAATCATTCTATTTGGGAGATGATTGTGAATTAGAACAAAAGTATATTGTTTTTATAGTTCTTAAGGTCCTTCATTGCCAGGAAGTGCTATTGTGAGACACTGCAGAAAAATCCATTACAGATATAGATTGAAATATAGGCTTTTAGTTTTAAATGGAAAACACCTGCTGATATCAATATTGGGCTCTAACTGCAGACTTTCATTGGATAGTATGGGAAAGAATTTTAACACCCCTTAACGCTTTTTCCCCCTTCAGTCTATTCCATGACCAGATACACAGTAATATGTCTGAACTTCACACAAATAATTAGTTCAAATATAGGTGCTACTGCCTCTTGTATAATATCATAGACCAACCCCCTATTTTGAGGGTTTTGTGTATACATATATGTTTAGGTACTTAACATAAATAATTTTTTTCTGGCCCAAGTTATGACTCCCATACAGAGTTGTTCAGTTGCCTCTGACCATTTGTGACCCTCACTGTTCATAGCATCAAATCTGAATTGGACCTATTGAGATTCTATCACCCACCTGATCAGAATGTTCAGTGTGATCTTGGAAGGGGGGGTCAGAGCAATCAGCGGAGGCATCAAAAGAAAAGTTCTCATTGTGATTGTCTATAATAAAGAAACCAAATTTCTAGAAACCTTGTATGATTAAATGAACAGGTGAACTTGGAAGCAACCTGTTAGGTATTGAGAACATACTGTTTACTCCAAGGTCCGCTGTTCAAGAGGGAAAAGGGAGACTGCTGATTGGTTGAGCCATCTGAGATGTCTGAGATGGGAGAGCTGTCAGCCTGGATCATACTGAGCTACAATAAAGAGCTATTTGTTACAAGCCTGTCTTCAGCCTCTTCAGTACCAGAACTCAACCCAACCCAAGTATTACATGATCTCATATGAGATATAATTGCTCTGGAACAAATAGGAAACAATAACCACAATGCCATTACATTTAGCATACATATGAATAGAAACAGCGGTGGGTTGCTCCTGGTTCGGACCGGTTCTTAGAACCGGTGGCGGTGGGAGGCTCCACCCACCCACCCGGGATGCTTCACACACGAACCGGTAGCAAACTAATTCAGAACCCACTACTGAATAGGAAGTTATCACAAATTACAGAAGGGGAAATGTCTAAATAAAAAAGAAAGAGGGAGGGAACTGATGAAAAAAGCCTGAAAGGAAATGTCAGGAGGACCAAATCGCTTTGTAAACCTGGAGGTTTTAAAATAGCAAGAGTGTGGAACTAAAATTGCTTCATCCTTGATTTGTCAAATCAAGTTGCCTCCTTAAATCAAGTTGCCCTCTTAAATCAAATTCAGTACCAAATTTTAAAAAACGGGCCAAGGGAACCTTCAGGAAATTATAGGCTAGTCAGTTCTAGACAGATTTATAGAATGCTAATCAAAGAAGAAGAAGAAAAACCAATTAGGCACACAGAGGAGCATCCTTGCAATCAAAATGATCAGGAGACACTAACACTTCTATAAGATAGGCTAGAATTTTGGCACACAATTAAGTAATTTCTACATCATTCATCTCACCTGAATAACTCTGGAGGGTTTACACTTTGGCTTGGAAAAAGGACAACTGAAGGAGGAAATAGGTTATCACCTATAAAGCCCTTCATGGGACAGGGCTGGGTTATTTGCAGTACCTCCTGTCCCCAATTATTTCCGTTTGGATTATAAAAGTGGGTTTATTTTGAGTTGCTTCTATGAAGCAAGGTTGCTTGGTAGAACCTAGGAGATATGCTTTCTCTGTCAGAGCACCTCCCTGACACCTTAATTTTTTGTTTTTCCATAAAACTCTGAAAATGTGGTTCTTCCTGAGGTATTGGGCCAGGACATCTAGAATGAACTATTGTGATTGTGATATGTGTTTAGTTGATTCTGCTATTTCTGTTACTCCGTTGTTCTCTTTTCTGTTCTGAATGTTTGTTGTATTTCTTTTCTTAGTTCCTTTTTTATGTTCCTAAAACTTGTACATTGGCTAGAGTTGCTTTTTGTGGCTTGGGCAGTCAAATAAATCAGACAGAAAAACCAGTTAGTTAGATTTTTAAAAAACTGATTATATATCAATAAAATCATGTTTAATTTTAAGATAAAGAAAGTGAATATAGATATAGTTTTGTCCCTCTATCAGAAAACTAGTGGTTATCCAGTAAGGTGGCTGGAAGAGATTAAAGCTTATGCATAAGCTTATAGATATAAAATTATTCAGTTGCTGCTGAGAAGGAAGTTTAATTACTGTTGAACGTTAAAATTGAGCATAGTAGGAAAATTAAAAGTTTCAGACCAAATCTTGGAAATGCTACAGGGTAAATACATCTGTTTACATTTAATCACATCTTTAAAATAACACAGAAAATGCCTAGAGCCTTTAGTTTGCAACTTAAATCTCAACTGTATGCCCTATGTGGAAGAAACATTTTAAATTCAGAATTCCTGAATTTCAGTATTGGATACAAAATCTTTCCTTTCGCAGCAATGAATTTGAAGCTTGTGTTTTCAATAAAATCAGTTAATGTTACAGCAATACCAAACATGTTTTTTTTAATTTCAACTGCAGTTCTGGGATACTGGCTCTTTATGGATAGCAGAAATGATCAACATTGGGTCATTGGTGTAGTTAGTTGAAGCATAAAGTATCTAACAGATGTTCTAGCAAATGTTAGGCGATGAATGCAGTCAGTCAATGAATGAATGAATGTTATTCATATTTTGAAAAAGGAACATGAGGGAACCAACAACCAAATAGCCAAAGGACCTCAGTGTTAACAAACATATAGCCAACACAAGATCAATGGAGGGGCCATACTCAAAAGAACTTCAGGTATGTAGCTATAGATAGAGAAAAAATTCTAAGAGGTAACCCATTCTTTGAAAATCCTGAATAATGTTGTGTGATTATGGATGGACTGAAATTAATTAAATAGAAGGAAATTAGTATCTTGGAAAAGTGTGTGTAGCTCTTGAGACTATGCACATACCTTCAACAAAATCCATTTGTGCCTTTTCATGTTGGAATGGGCAGCTTCGTTTTTCAAAACTCGGTTATATACTACATATTGTCAAATGATTTTAGTAAAGAGCTTTGCAATCTCAGTGTATCTGAAGGGTGCCAGGTTGGAGAAGGCTGACTTTTGACTGAACGTAAGTTATATTAAGCACATTTCTACTTTAAAAAATTCTAATTATGATCTACTTTTTATTATGGAAAAAATGCTATAGTTCACCTGCATTTTACTCTTGCATTGTTTTTCCTCTGAAAATTGTCCTTCAAGGTTGCTATTTGTTATAGAAATAGCAGCCTTGGGGAAACAGTGAGCGGGTGAGATGGTAAAATAACAGTGTAAACAAATCTCTTTCTGATTAATTATCAAATGATTTTTCACTACTCTGCATTTTTCCTCTTCTGCTCCATTTGCTTTTCTTTTTTAATTGTTCCTAGTTATTCCTATATTTGTGTCCCCCCCCTCCAATC
This sequence comes from Diadophis punctatus similis, assembly GCA_023053685.1. Lineage (NCBI taxonomy): Eukaryota > Metazoa > Chordata > Lepidosauria > Squamata > Dipsadidae > Diadophis > Diadophis punctatus. The sequence continues at coordinate 70,250,462 of JALIGW010000001.1, read as the reverse complement.
CTCTTCCTGATTATTGTTTACTCACTTATTTATGAATCAAATTTATAAGGCCACCCATCTATGCAATAAAACCCTGGGCAGCCATATAAATTATGGATCATATGCCCCTGAAGGCATGCTCAGAAAGTATATTAGCAAACTGCTTCCTATAGATAGGAACCTCTAAATCTAATCCGCCTTCGAGAGGACAAAAAAGTTGACACTTGCCTCATTTGCCATCAGAAGGAGTCTAAATGCAGTTGCCTCTCTACATTGAAGCACTACAGCTATTATATCTTCTCAGATAATACAGAATAATACCTTTTCTTGATTTAGTGACATCCTAAGTACAGAATCAATGCAAATCAATAGGAACCTAATGTTTACAAGGGCATCACAAAGTACCTTCTTTTGCTATTATTTTTTAGCCATAAAAATCTCTTCATTTTGGTGCTTTTGCTAGTGATAATGTTGGGTGCCATTTTTTTTTGAATGTAGCAGGTCTGTTGAAGATAGGTGATATTACCTGAATATAAAGCACAGTCGGTTGTTTGATTACTTACAGAGTAGGTAAGATACAGAATGTATGGGTCCATTCAGTGTGAAGCCTACATTAGAACTCAACATTATGCCTTTGACAATCAATTTCCTTTGAGCTGTTGACTTCTCTCTTCTAACTACTCCTTTCTCCCTGATGTGGATATATTTGTCTTTAAAAAGAGTTTTGGAGTATCTTCCAGATTTCTTAGTGACTTTCCTACCTGATTGATTAGAAAAATGTTCCATATGACTTTATAATCCAAGCAAGGATATATTTTGATTTGAGGCCTAAGCGGCTAAGATTGCCAACTACACTACAAACATTTCTTCTAATTAATTCATTCATCTCATACCCCAGTAGCCGGGAGCAGAGAGAGGGGCACTTGGGAATACTTGGGCAGAGATTTGTAATCTTAGTCCTCATTCACTGGACCACACAAGTGAAGCTGTTTCTTCATTCATGCTTGTCAGCAATTGACTTAATCAGGCAAGGGATGGTATATTTTTAGCCCACAGTTGGTGATAAGTGCCAAAGGGTTCGCAAGAGTGCAATATTTAGTAACAGGAGCTCATTTTGAGTCTGTCTTGCTTTCCTTTCCCAAAAAACTGGTGTCTGCTTGTGATATATTTCATCCAAGCGGGAGAAAAATTGTAAAGATGCATGCAGCTTTCAATGGTCTTTTTCAGCCCTGCTAAAGAAGGCTTACCACCTGCAGTCTTTCATTCTCTGAATTATTCAAACAGGTTTAATAAACTATTTTTAAAATGAATGAATAAAGGGTACTGGCAATTGTCCTAAGAGGTACTGTATGTGTGCACATTTGCACTGAATTTTCTGCTGTATAAACCACCTCCCCTCCCCAGCACAACATAAGTAATCATATATTCTGCAGAGAATCCTTAATTATTGCAGTTTGAACGAATAAAGAGCATTATTCAATAATTTAGGAAAAGAACTGTGCACCAGTTTAATTCTGGTGGCAGTATTGTATACCTAAAAATAGAATAGAGGAGATACTTCCTCTCATTATCAATGTTGGTTCAAGAGGAATTCTGGCAACGTAAGATTCTTAAATTTATGGTTTGCTTCAGCAAAATGTTTAAAAATCAATGGGAAATGGATAGCATTGTTATTATATAATGTAGCTACTATTTCTTGTATATTCCAAATGAACATTTTGCAGAGATGAACTGCAACTATTTATTTGTGGTGCAGGGATAGAGAGAATTTTGATAAGATAGTGTGGCACCAAGATAGATCATTTCATGTTTGTTAAAGAGGGTGGGTAAGCAAGTATACTGTTTTAGGGAAAGAAACCCTGTACAATTTCAGCAATAGTTAGTCATCCTTTCAGCTTCTTGTTTAGTAGAGAGAGATAATTTGCTAGTAGCATGTTTGCTAATTTGTATTCACCAGGCTAGAAACCACAGGCCCTGTTGGCACAAAACTCCCATGGATTTCAGTTTATTCGAGCATTTTGTTATTTTAACAGAAATGATGCAATTTTAACAGTTGGAAGCTTTGGCTTTTCAACAGTCAAATGGGGAAAGTCGTATGTCTCAGCAGTTAATTCAGTTTTAGAGAAGGGTTTCCAGGTTGGAATCATCCAGATGTGGTGAGACTGCAATTCTCAGAATCCTCAGTCATGTAGAAATAAAGCTAAAATAATTTAGTTTCTCATACTGTTTCCTGAAAAGTGACAAAGACTTTGCTTAAGAAAATAGCTTCTGTGCCATCAAGTTAAAGTAGGGAATAAAACCATTAAAAAAAAAGTCTTAAGTGTGTGTGTGGTTTCTATCACAGAAACAGCCTTTGTCCCCATTAGTGTATCTTAATTAGCTGTTTTGCCTCACACTGGGAGTGATAGTCTGGAAGTCACACTTAGGTTAGGGCAGAGTCATGCAGCCTTTGATCTCCCATCTTCTCCCACCTTCCAAATATTTGGTGAGAGGTGATGGATCACCTAACCCAAGTTTTTGTTATGCTTTCCCACTAAGAAGCTATGTTTCTATGCAGCATGTGTACAAATAAGTGGCTCAGTTGTGCTCAAAGATACCTTTTATTGCTTTTTTTAGTTTCTTCTGACCTCCATCTGCAAGTTTTATTTCTTTTTATTTGCATTTAGATGTAGTTTTTCCAGTCTGAGCCTTCGAAGAAAGGTACAGAATAAAAAAAAAATCCTAACCAAAAAACAGTAATCAATCAACACTATAAAACAAGGTGGAAATAAATCATGACAAAATGTAGAAGCTCTCAAATAAACTCCCAGTAATAGCTAGTAAAGCAGACTCAAGACAGCAATTCAGGCAATAGCTATATCTCTATAGAGTAACATGTATTTTTGGCCCTTGCTGTATGCATGCATAGAGAAAACTTAAGTGCTGAAATGTGGCCCTAATATCTATATGAGCTGTGTAGTATCAGAAAATAAATTTGATTTGATAGTTCGTGCATGTTGCCGTATTTTGTGCATCACCTACCTACAGAGAAACGGAAAAATGAGAACAATAATTTTGCTTTCTTGAAATTGGACTTATGTAAGGCATTATAGAGGTAAAGCAGTTCTGAGGTAAATGAAGATGACAGACTGAACCCTAATCCACGGAAGATAGCAATGCTGTGATAGAAAAATAGGTGATGGATGAAAGGTGGCATCTGATTTTAAATAGGGTTCCAAACAACAACAACAACAACAACAACAACAACAACAACAACAACAACAACAACAACAACAACTTAACTTGAGAGTTGTCCTGGACAAGTGCTAATCAGAGAGTGTCAGATAGAAATGTAGGAGTATGTATGTATGCAGGTAGGAGTATGTATGTATACAAGTTATGTACGTATGTACAGTATGTATGTATGTATGTATGTATGTATGTATGTATGTATGTATGTATGTTTAGATGTTGCGGCCACTAACCTATCTGTGGAGGGCTGATCTTGCCTTGGTTATTCATGTACTAATAACTCATGATCCGTGTAAGACTATCATTAATGATTTTTTAGAAAGTTGCAATTCAACTGGTGTATAGTGGAATTTTCTGGGAATTGCTGTAGTGGGAGCCATATAGTTAGTTAACTAGCTTATGTTAGTAGTGCCTGGATGGAGAACAATGGCTGAAATTGAACCCTGACAAAACATAATAGCTTTGGGGTTGGGGTTCTTTGGTCCATGGATAATTGCTATCTCTGGTCTTGGGTGAGATTGCATTACCCCAGACAGTGTGTGTGTGTGTGTGTGTATTCTCCTTGACTGATGACTCCTGCTTGGGGAGAAAGTGGCAGTCGTGGCCAGAAGGACCTTTATGCAACTGTGGGTTGTGCATCAATTATGCCTTTCCTGGACCAATAGTCCCTGCTCATAGTTACTCACCCCCCCATTTTGACTATTGCAATGCACTCTACATGGGGCTGCCCTTGAAAAGTATCTGGGAGGTTCAATTGGTGCAAAATGCTGCAGCTGGCATGGTTTTGTGCAAACCTAGATTTGCACATACTGTATATCATCTGTCTTGTGGGAGCTGCATTGGCTGCTAATTTGCTTCTGGGTCCAATTCAAAGTGTGGATTGTCACTTTCAAAGCTCTACATGGCTTTGGGACTAGGTTATTTAAAGAACAGTCTTTTCCCAGACATATCTACCCAATCTACCAGACGGGGAAGGCAGGGAATGTTATGGGTTCCCTCTCCTAAGATCCATCTAGCAAGACTAAGAAGAAGGGCCTTAACTGTACTGTCATCCTCCTTGTGGAACATCATCCCACCAGAGATAAGACCCCCCCACTTTAAATACTCTTTCGTAAGGCCCTGAAGACCTGGTTCTGCCAACACACCTTGGCAGAATCAAGGGAACCCCAGAGTGATATGGAGCCCATCAAGTGGCTCGCCTGATTGTTGTCACTGGGGGTGGGGGCTTATTGGTCTTTATATTGGGGCCCTTGTAAGCCACCCAGAGTCACTGAGAATGAGTTGAGTGGCCATAAAATATTCTTTATTTATAAATAAATAAATAAATAAATAAATAAATAAACAAATAAATAAATAAATAAATAAATAAATAAATAAATAAATAAATAAATAAATAAATAATAAATAAATAAATTGACTGCTGTACAAGGTTTCCAAATTGAGAGTTCTAATTTTAACTATAGGATAAGAAATACTTTCAATATTTCAATGCTCTATCCATCAAGGCTTTTCCCTTTATAGAGTTCAGCAATTAAATGCCCATGAGAAGCTCCCAAATAAAACATTTTGGAAGCAGTAAATAAATGTCATGGCTTAAGTGCATTGGTAGCCTTATTTCCATAAACTTAAAGCTCCCTAAACTGGTTGGTAATATTAACTTGTACTAAGTTCCATAATGTTGCCTCTGTGATATGTGAAAACTTATTTCTTTTTATCTTTCTGATCTTTTCTAATTTACTTGTCATTCATATTCCTTGGATGGCCTCAAATTCTAGCATTAAGAGATGTTTATCTCCCCGCTCATTTTTTTCCACGCTGTGTAGAGTTTGAAGTACCTTTAGCGTGTTTCTCCTTAACTATCTTTTTTTCAGTTATAACATTTCCTTATCAGGGAGTTGCAAGATGCATTAATTTAGTATATGTGAAGCATTTCATAAACTATTAACATTTTCATCTTGAATCAAAGCACCCTTCAACTTCTTCCTGGCGGGGTGGGGCGGACTATAGCCTCTCCCCCATTCTAGTTGATGTTTGTTCATGGTATTATCACCTATGGCAGTTCTGTGAAGAAGTTTGCTTGAAACTATGTGGTTATAATGCACCCTAGCATTCTATATTCAGAGATTACCACTGGTTCTCTTCATCTTATCATACTGATTTATTTAAGTTCCTTTTTAAACTAAAGGCTCCACCATGTTTTAGAACAGGGGTGTCAAACTGGCAGGCCGCAGGCCGGATGCGTCATGCACAGGCCACGCCCACTCCAGCTCTGCGAAGTGAAAAAGCATCACATGACGGCAACGCGACGCCACGAGTTTGACATCCGTGTTTTAGAGCCTCTAAGCACTGTCAAGGAAACATCACTTTCCAAATGACTTTCCCATGCACACCGTTTCTTACAATTATTTGATCTGCTTTAGTAGCTGTAATCTTTTCGTTTACTCTTGTGTCCTATTTCCAAGCCATTCCTATATCATCATCTACTCCTATGGATAATTCAAACCAACTTGGAAGCTCTTCAACTCCAGTCAGTTTTTCTTTAAGATTTGGTTTAAGAACATCTTAATGTCAAACACTAAGTGTTTGTATCTGCTTTAAGTGGAACCTACTGCATATGTAATTTAAACCTCTGTATTTTATGTTTCCAGATAAAATTTCTAGATGTACAGTACACAGAGATACATAGCTCAGTGGAGGCGAGTTGCTTTCTCTGAAGACCATATTAAGTTCAGTCTTCATCTTGTATCTCAGACATAATAACTATTGGAATAATCCTTTGATGATTGTGGGATCAAGATCTCATGATTACAATTTTTTGATTGAGCCTAAAGACCAACCAATTATTATGGTCCTTGCTGAACTGAAGGGTTTGAGGACAGGAAAAATTTTACATATAAAATCTAGAAAACCCTTTGGTCAGTGTTGGCGAACCTTTTTGGCACCGATTGCCGAAATAGGAGCGCACGTGAGCGTGCGCACACATGCCAGAAACCAGAAGAGCAGCCGACCGGTGCGCATGCGCGTGCTGGGAAGATCTTTTGGTTTCTGGCATGCACATGCGCACTGGTCAGCTGGTCATGCGTGCCAGAAACCAGAAGACCAGGTGGCCGGTGTGCATGCATGCGCTGGAAATCGGAAGATAATTTTCCCAGCGTGTGCATGCGCACCGGGTGTCTGCTCGTCCGGTTTCTGGTGCTCCCGCGCATGTGAAAACCAGCTAGCTGGCACGTCAGAACCCAGAAAAGCAACGGGCGACGGTTGGTGTGCCCGGAGAGATGGCTCTTCATCATAGGTTCGCCATCACGACCTTTGGTAGTACAAACATCAGAATCAAATCTTTACATTTGTGAACTACCCAGAGCCAGTGGTAGGATTCAATTTTTTTTTACTACCGGTTCTGTGGGCGTGGCTTGGTGGTCATGTGACTGGGTGGATGTAGCTGGTTGGTCATGTGACTGGGTGGGTGTGGCCAACTTGACGTCACTCACATCAAGGGGTGCCTTGCCTGGCCTCTCCTCACCTCAAAGGCCTCAACAAAATACAATTTCCCTGTGTATTTATTTACTACTACTGAACATCCAAAATATACATTTACTCCTATATATATATATATGCCATATGTGTACATACATATTACATAGTATAGAGTGTGTATAGGCACACAAAAGATACATTATCTACTATATATATACTGTATGTGTATGTACACACACACTCTTTCTTTCTTTCTTTCTTTCTTTCTTTCTTTCTTTCTTTCTTTCTTTCTTTCTTTCTTTCTTTGTTTTCTCTCTCTTTCTTGTCTCTATCTCTCCTTTTCTTTTTCTTTTTCTTTTTCTTTTTCTTTTTCTTTCTCTTTCTCTTTCTCTTTCTCTTTCTTTCACTTTCTCTTTCTCTTTCTTTGTCTTTCTCTCTCTCTCTCTCTCTCTCTCTCTCTCTCTCTCTCACACACACACACACACAGTCACACACACACACACACACACACACACACACACACACACACTCACTCACTGTCTCTCTCTCACACACACATCTGGTCTGGGCACATAGCTCTTCACAACAGAGCCCTTCCCGGGGAGCAAAGCATGGCTTGGACGAACTGATCCAGCAAACTCCAGAGCAGTGGTGGCGGGAGAAGGAAGAAAGTAAGCGGCAGTGGCAGCAGCTCCAGGAGGGTGGGCAGATGTCCCAGGGCTGACCATGCGCACCTACTGGCTGGCCCGGCCCAGAAGCGGAGTGTCCCCTGTCATGGGCTGGATGCGGACAGCGGGACCCGATGCGGAAGGGAAGGCAAGCAGGCGGCAATCTGCCAAAGGCCCCGCGGAAGCCGAGCGCGCCAGGCCCAAAAGGCGAGCGAGCCTCGCCATGTCCCCCTGAGGCAGCTCTTCGGCCAAGCACAGCAGGTCTCCCTCCCCCGCTGCCGTGTCGGCCTTACCTTCTAGATCTTCCACACACCTCCGCTGGTTTGAATACCATGCCCTTCAGATCCCAACGGAGCCAGCGCGCGGCTGTCCATGAATGTAAGGCTGATGGCAGGCAGCCCTTGGGGAAGACGCCGTGCTGGAGTCGAGACTGCTGCTCCGCTGCAGTGCAGCCCCAGGACATCTGCCTGCCCTCCCAGGGCTGCCCATTCGCACCGCAGCGGAGCAGCAGTCTTTGCCTCAGCGGTGGTGGCAGGAGAAGGAAGAAAATGAGTGGCGACGGTGCTCTGGGAGGGTGGGTGGATGTCCTGGGGCTGCTGCACATGCGTACCACATGTGCAACCCCAGGACATCCACCCACCCTCCCAGAGCACCGCTGCCATCCCTCTCAGCCCCAGCGCAGCAGCTGCATCTCCCCCAAGGGCTGCCCACCCACCCACTGGCCGGCCCAGCCCAGAAGTGGCGTATCTCCTGTCACGGGCTGGATACATGACCCGACCTCAGAAGGCAAGCAGGCATGGGGGACCACCGGGAAAGGCCACGTGGAAAGCAGGCAAGCATGGCAGGGCCGAGGGGAAGGGAGTAGGCTGCTAGCTTACTTCCCTGCAGCCGGGCGGCCCCAACATTCTTGCCTGCCTTCCACTCAGTCTTCCCAGCGGTCCCTGTGGCCACGCCCGCTTGCCTGCCTTCGCAAGCTGGCCACGGGGACTTCTGGGAAGGCCGCGAAGCATGGCAGGGCCACGGGGAAGGGAGTAGGGGAGGCAGGCTGGGACAGGGGGGCAGGGGCAGCTAGCTAGGCTGCAATTCGCAGGCTTACCTGGCAGGCAGATCAGGGCCGCTCAGTTGGGGCGCACCCCTTCAGGCAGGCAAGCTGCAGAGCAGAGACTGTGCGCAAGCGAGGACCCACACAGTAGAAGTGAGGAGTGACTGGGCTGGGCGGGGGGGGGCAGGGTAAGTGAGCATCGGGTGGGCAGGGCATGCAAGTGGAGACCGGGCAGGGGGGCGTAGCCAGCCAGAGGTCACTACTGGTTCGGCGACCCAGGTCAAATGTCCCCTAATGGATCATGCGAACTGGTGCGAACCGGCTGAATACCACCACTGATCCAGACTGATTTCTGCCTAACTTGATCTGCCAGTTTGAATGCCAACCAATAAGCATGCTTTATAGCCTACTGGGCATTTAAAGAATATATATTTTGGGGCATCAGAGGGCCCATCACTATTTTCTTCTCCAACCAACCATGATTATTCTAAATTTGTTAAATCATCTAGGCAGAAATTACTCCTAGTGCAGAGTTCCCCAACCTTTCCGACTTTGCAGACCAGTGGGGGGAGAAGAGGGAATGGTTCCACGCAAGTGGTTGGCAAGCTCGCACATGCGCACCTCCATTTTGCATGAGCAGCTTGCATGCGTACCTGCCGTTCATGCAAATGAAACATGTGTTGAACGGCTGCTCATGCAAGTGGGAATGCGCTTGCACTCGCATGTGCTTGCCCATCATTTCCGCGGCCTGGTTGCAAACAGCTCCCAGCCCACTAGTGGGCCATGGCTCACTGGTTGGGGATCTCTGTCCTAGTGCCCTATTTCCTGGAGTAAAGGTAGCAGAAGCCAGTAAGTGCTGCCTTTTGATAGCATCACAGATTCTTTGGAGGTGTCTCCCATAGTGGAGAACAGACTGTCATCAATTGCTGCCTGCATTCAGAGCGATATTGAAGAACGAACTATCCCTGGAGGACCTTCTAACTAGATCAGGCTATATTCTGTTTTATTCTTTTTGAGTTGTTATCATTGTTTTCACCATGACTTCTGATTTTATGTCTTTTTATGTCTCCTGTGGATTGTTTGAAAATGGTTTTTTTATATGTTGTAAGCTGCTGATTATCACATTGATTGAAGTGAGGTACAAATGCAATAAATAAACAAATAGGGTTTTTTTTTGGTGTGCCTTTGAGATTCTTTGCCCCACCCTTGTTATTTTTAGATTCTTTTAATTTAGAAAAATGGAAAAGTGACTGTGGTTTAAAGAAAAAAACCCTGAAAAATTCTTTATAAAGGATACCTGTCTATGTTACATAAGCCTTGTAAAGTTCATGGCTTTAGAAGTACCGGTATGTCCATGTGGGTAGAAAAATGGAAGAGTAAATTGCGATGTGGAGGGGTATCCTGAGAGACTAAAAAGGAGATGATAGGGAGCAATTCCCAATAGTTTGCCTTCTGTTAAATACATGTTTTATTATAGGGCATAGAATAACGGATGCTGCTTTGTGAGATTTTGCGTAACATTTTCTCAAAATTCCAAACGAGTTTCCAAAAATCTGAGGACTCCTGCTTTGGATAGAGAGATCTTTGAATAATTGATGTGATACTCCATGCTTAACATTTTTATCAGTCCTTCAGTGTAGACCAAATTAAGAAACAAGCTCAGCAGAGATTCCAGGAATGCTTTTTATTATTGTAAGGTACAATAGCAAAATCTTGGAAGTCCATCCAAGATCTTCTCTGACCTATCTTATATTAAGCAAAATCAATGCAAGGTTATTTTGAAACTCTTTCCCCTGGTTCCCTCTGTCTCAGGACAATCTCTTCCTCTTAATGCCTCTCTCATACTTTCCCCAGGTCTATTATAAACTCCTTTCATGTTTGCTTTGTGGCCCCTAATTTGAATAGGCATGTTCATTAACTTTATTAATAGCTGCCTGATAAGCTACCAAGAATACAAGATTTACAGGCACCTTAAGTGTAATGGGCTGTGAGAATGACCTTGAGAGACAGGAAGAGGAGATGCAGCCTAGACAACTGTCTGTTAAGAGAATGAGTCCAAAGCAGGAATGGTGATGGAGAAAGCATCTCAGAATTGTCCAGCATCTCAGAATTGACCCTCCCTAGTTCTCTGGAACATAAAGGCAAGACTGATTACTCCTTCAAGGTAATCCAAATCAGAAACCAAAACCCAAAATATTAATACTTCCTTTATTGTAAGGTTACAGTAACAGAATCTTGCAAATCTAAAAGCATTTCCCTCTTCCCCTGCCTTTTCATTCCAGAGAACTAGAAAGAACTAGGAAGGTCAGTTCTGAAATGCTTTCTTCACCTCCATTCCTGCTTTGAACTTTTTCTCTCATCAGACAGTTGTCTAGGCTTTAGCTCTTCCTCCTGTCTCTCAAGGTCATTCTCGCAGCCCAATAGAGAAAGTACTAGTTTAAAAAAATGGCCGTAGTGAAGGGAGTAGGTTGCTTTATATACGAGGGTGAGTCAAAAAGTAATTCCATTTTTTTAGGACAGGTAAAATTACCAACACAGGAACATGTAGCATACATCAAAATGAAATGGTCCTCTGTGGATCACATCCCTACTTTATTATTTATTTATTTATTTATTTATCTATCTATCTATCTATCTATCTATCTATCTATCTATCTATCTATCTATCTATCTATCTATCTATCTATCTATCTATCTATCTATCTATCTCAAGTACGTGTTGGTAATATACATAGATATAACATTGTTTATATACATAAGTTGGGTACTGATAAGAGGGAACATTAGGACAGGGACGGTAGGCACGCTGGTGCACTTATGCACACCCCTTACTGACCTCTTAGGAATCGGGTGAGGTCAACAGTGGACAGTCTAAGGGTAACGTTTTGGGGGTTTGGTAATGAAACCACAGAGTCAGGTAGTGAGTTCCTGGCATTTACCACTCTGTTGCTAAAGTTGTATTTTCTACAGTCAAGTTTGGAGCAGTTCACTTTGAGTTTGTACCGTTTCTCTCAATAGCAATGTTCCACCTTCGAATGAGAGCATGTATCCCTGCCTCGTAAAATTTTGTTGACTGTTCTTTGAGCCATTTCTTCACTGCAGTTTTCACTTCCTCATCACTGGAATAATGTTTGCCTCTCAAACCCTCTTTCATGGGGCCGAAGAGATGATAGTCTGAAGCCCCATGAAAGAGGGTTTGAGAGGCAAACATTATTCCAGTGACGAGGAAGTGAAAACTGCAGTGAAGAAGTGGCTCAAAGAACAGTCAACAAAATTTTACGAGGCAGGGATACATGCTCTCATTCGAAGGTGGAACATTGCTATTGAGAGAAACGGTGACTGTGTTGAGAAGTAGGGATGTGATCCACAGAGGACCAGCTTCATTTTGATGTATGCCACGTGTTCCTATGTTGGTAATTATACCTGTCCTAAAGAAAATGGCATTACTTTATGACTCACCCTCATATTATATTAAAAAGTGTCTTTTAAGTTTTTGGTGTGAGAAATGCCTTCCAATGAAGTAAAAGAGCTTCAGTTTTACTCAGCAATAAGCTGAAGTAGGTGAATGACACAAACAATGGAATAAGTACAAGACAACATTATTATATGGGTGGTATATTTCACATATACAACTATATAGACAATATATAGTTCACCACTTGCCTAATCCTTTTTTAACTTGGTAATTCGTGTGATATTTTCTATGTGACCTTTGAAATTGGGGTCATCTGACTCTTTTCATATATTCTACTATGTTAGCTTACAGTGCAATGGGGATACAAGTTTGGTAGCTTTCCATTAAACCTCTGCCTGAAACACAACCAAACTTTCTTTATCAGAAAAGGAGCATGCAATTATAACCTTGAATAACCAATTGAGTTTTGAAAAGCTCTGAGTTCCCGTCCCCAGCTGGACTTTTAGAATTACTGCCAAAATACCATAGACTTTTCAAGTTGACAGTAAGTCACACAAGCAGACCTATTTCTCTGATGTTTCCTGCTGAGTTTTAAAGCCTAAGAAGCTCAAACAGTGTGTGTAACTTGGCATCCTCCTGCTATTTAGGCTGTGCAATTCAAATTATACATAGCTTGAACGCCTTCTGCCAGTTTTATGCACACCTATGGGACTAATAAACTTGCTGCTCATTAAATTCACCGGTAGCCCCCGTGGAACTGTACAGAAAGTAAACTAATTCCAAAACATTACAGTTATTCTGTTCCAGAAATCAGTTTTAAAGCTTTGATGTAAATAATAGTAATCTGTTTTCTCCCTATGTGATCTATAGTGGCCATTCTGGATCATTTTGCGCAAAATTATAAAGTACTTGTTTCAGGGATAAAGTTGGAATGTTATTCATACATTGATTATTAAGATACGCTTATTATTAGGAAAGTTGATATCCATTTTGTTTTGGTTCATATATTTGATTTCTTATTCATGTTCCGGAAGTTTTTTTTTTAAAGAGATTGAATAAGGTGAAGTCAGTTTTCTAGTAATGCTTTTTCCATTTTTTTTAAAAAAAAGCTCTAGAAGTTTAAAGTCATAAACTGGTTTAAATCCTACAGTTGTTTTAGATAGATCTAGATGGCTCAGTCAGTGCTCTTCCTTCTGCTGTGAGATAAAGATTTCTGCTTGGTTGTGCTACTTTTTTGTCTGCAAAGAGTCAATATTCCGAAGGCAGAATTAGGCTGGAAAGATACCTATATGATAATCTACCGAAAGTGAACCTGACTAAATGCAGTATATGGGTACTAGAATATTGGTGCTTTGCTTTCTATGTTCAGTGTTCCTAGGCCAGCACAAGTAGTTCATGCAAAATATAAGGTGAGAGTTTTCTTTAATAATTGTAATATTAAACATTTCTGTTGAGGAAATGCATATGCCTGATGCTCTTATAGTAGTCAGAATTAGATAATGCTTTCTCATTGTTATTCAGGTTTCTCTGGTCTTCTGTTGACAATTTTTTTTGAGGGTTTGACGTAAGAGATACTATGATTCATTAATCATTTAATCTCCACATGTTGAATAACTATGGACTTCAGTGAAAAGAGAGATGTGTCATCAATTTGTAAAGATGGAGTGGTGCATAGATAGATTTTACAGAGTTGGAAGGGACCTTGCAGGTCATCTAGTCCAACCCCCTACCCAAGCAGGAGACCCTACATCTGCCTCTACCTAGGATTGAACTCACAACCTCCTGATTGTGAGGCAAGAGCTCCACCTCTAGGCCACAGCAGCTGGGAACTCATAGCAGTGACTTCCCAGCAGTGAATAGTCTTTGTTCCTTCTGTCTGAGCTTGGTGGTTATTTTCCTGATATATTAATTTTAGCATTATCGAATTTTAGCATTATTGATTAATTTTAGCATTTATCCTTGCTTTAAACTTACTTCACTTCTCCACATCTAAGAAAAATTATATGTTTGAAAATAGAGGGGAAGGGATATTGAGACCACCATTTTGAATATAGAAGTCTCTAAGTGAGCTCCACCTGTGGTTTCCTTTTGTGGGCTATTAGAGAAGGTTGATCCTTTTGCACCGAACAATCAGTAGACAATGAGGAATGGATAGTATCAAATTTTAAAGTACAAATCTTAATTAACAAGTCTGAGTAAATGGGATCTAATTAATAATAGGAGAAATTTCTCATCTTCTCAGTGTTGAGATGATATCATTATGAGTAACCATAATGCAAATGAAGTAGCATTGAGTGAAGCAACTCCCAAATGTATCTCCAGGTGGTAATCAAGAACATGATGTCCAATTTAGTTTTAGCAGAAACAAAAAAGATATTTGCATTCTATTTTTTTTAAAAAAATTGACACTACAGTAAATACAGTAAAGTTGATTTCTTTTTGTCCTTTTAGTTTAATGGTTTCCTCTTACTTTTTGGTTTTTAGGATCCGGCATTTTCTTCAGTGATTCATGACAAACTACAGGTTCCCAATACTACCCGGAAAGCATGGAATGAGAGAGACAACCGGTGTGATGTGTGTGCCACTCACTTGAACCAGCTGAAGCAGGAGGCTATTCAGATGGTCTTAACACTTGAACAAGCAGCCAACGCAGAACATTGTGATGCTTCTCCTGGCTCTCCTCCTCCCCTTCCCAATATTCCCACCCTAGTGGGCTCTCGACATATGGGCAGTCTGCAACCCAGAGACTGGGCATACCTGTCTGCTCCTTATGCTACTTCCAATTATGCGGGCTTTCTGCCTAACAAACTCAGTGGAAAAGTGAACAACATAGGAATCGTTAATGGGATAGAGAAGAAAAATGGTTCCTTGGGACACCAGACAAAGGTCAGTGTACAGATGGCTACCAGTCCCAGCAATGGTAACATCCTGAATTCTGTGGCTATCCAAGCTCATCAGTACCTAGACGGCACCTGGTCCTTGTCAAGAACAAATGGTATTACTCTGTATCCCTATCAAGTAAGTGGCGTTAGAAAGGATTAATTCATACCTACAGAGTACTTTGTGGCTTTAAGAAATACATGTGTACTAACTAATTCTATGATAAGAGTGTCAAGATATTTAATATAGAGTGGTTGATCTGATTTGCAATGACAGGAATTCATGGCACTAAAATAAACCAAACATGCTGCCTTATTTTTGTAGTCTTCAACTCTGTCAACCATTCTGTGGATTGCTAAATTAGCAGTGCAAATAATAGATCTTTAGGATGAAGCAGTAACTTGATCTCAGATAGGTTCGGTGTTAGTAAACGTGTTTGATAAATACAACTCGTGCTACAGAATTCTAAACATAAAATAGTAGTTTCTTTGCATGTTGAGTGGGGTTTTTTTTCCCTGGAAAATCTCCTAATGGGGAGAAATGCAAATGCTGAATCTTTTTTCTTCGCTGCCTAGAAAAGTTGTAGATAGGAATTTCAGCATGTTATAAAGCTATTAAAAGCTTAAGAAGGTAAGCTTCTGGGAGCGGTCATGACCTCAAATGTAAACAAGGTAATAGTAGTCCTTTGGAATTTTCTTCCTTCTATATTTCCAGCTGCAAAAGAGGAGAAATGGAACTGGATTCAGTGGTTGAGGTCACCATCCCCACAGTGGGAAGGGATGTTCTAAAGCAGTGATGGTGAACCTTTTTTTCCTCGGGTGCTGAAAGCGTGCACATGCGGCCATCGCGTGTGCGTGCGTGCCCACACCCATAATTCAATGCACCCCATGCACCCCACCCCCCTGCGCATGTGCGTGTGACCCCCCTGTGCTGCCCCACCCCCCACATATGCGTGCATGACCCCCCTCCCCATTTCCCGACTTCCGTTGGCCCGGTAGGCCCATTTTTCACCCTCCCCAGCTTCTAGAGGCTTCCCTGGAGCCTGGCTTCCCCACCCCCCCAGAGGCCCTCCAGAGGCCGGAAACAGCCCATTTCCCGACTTCCAGTGGGCCCAGTAGGCCCGTTTTTCGCCGTCCCCAGGCTCCAGAGGCTTTCTTGGAGCCTGGGGAGGGCAAAAACACCCTCTACCACCCCCTGGAGGCCTTCTTGAGGCCGAAAACCTCCTCCCAGAGCCTCCATGTGAGCCGAAAATCAGCTGGCTGCCACGCACATGTGCGCTGGAGCTGAGTTAGGGAAATGGCTCGCGTGCCAGCAGATATGGCTCCGTGTGCCACCTGTGGCACGCATGCCATAGGTTCGCCATCATGGTTCTAAAGGATATAGTCTCTACACAACTCTTGCAGAATCAGCCTTCAAAATCATATAGAAGAGTCAATGTACGAAGAGAAGTCTAGCGTGGTGGTAGCCTGCCAAGACATGTTAGCAAAGCCAGAGAATGTGGTGTTACTATTCTTATGTGATTGTAAGCAGGTGTGACATCACCTTTAAAGAGCTAATGTTATTTTGCGCTCCCTTTTTGTTTGCTTTACTGATTCTCCATTTCAGTGTAATGAAGGCTAAATTACAATCAGACTAAAACATTTGTTGAATAATGGCCATGTTTGTTAACTGCAGGAATGGTAATTATGTTACTGTCTGAGATTTTTCTTCCATTAAAGGAGATGCTTTATCCCTAAACCAAATAGCATAGAGGGACATGGAGATGATCAGAGATTATACAGAATCAGGCTGTATAGAGTCAGGCTGTTTCCACTAGCACAGCGGTTCCCAACCTTTCTAATGTCGCGCCCCGCCACCGCGACCCCACCGCGACCTGACCCGCCACCGCCATTTGGGTTCTTTTACCCTCTGCGCATGCGCGAAGTGTTCTGCGAATGCACAGAGGGTAAAAGAACTCAAATGGCGGCAGCGGGGTGTGGTCGCGGATTGTGGGGCACAATATCATGGCCATGCTTGTGGCAGTGGGGGGGAGCTGAGAATGCCAGAGTGACCCCTGGGAAATGGTCGTCCAACCCCCAAAGGGGTCGCGACCCCCAGGTTGAGAACCACTGCACTAGCAGGTATTTTTCAGAAATGCTGATCTAATAAGCCAAGGGGAAAAAATAATTGGATAAAGAGTGGGATACATTGCCCTGTTCATCATCTTTTTATCAGTCTGGTGTCCTGGAACAAGAGCTACGGGATAACTAGACTTAATGGCTCCTGAGGTGGGCATCTCACCACTGCAGTTAGCTTTCCTGGCAGAATTGATAGCCTGCCTGGCAGAATCGGTTGACTGTTATGAAGGTGGATCTTATTTTATTCTGTAGACTCAAATAAGAAAAAAGTGCTGTCTTGGACACGCATCTCAGCAAATCTTAACAAAGAAGATCTGCCAAGAAGATTTTCATAATATTTAAATATTCCATAATATTTAACATACAAGAAAGTTTGGTCCAAACCTTTAAAATCATGGGGATTAAATAGATAGAGGAGAAGAAATAGTGAGGATTTCTTCACTCTTTGCAGGCTGGCCGTACTTTGAATTAGATGGTTCCCATCAGGTTTTGGGATATCATAAAAGAGCAGGAAATGGTTGTGTTGCTTTATTATATAAGAAAAGCCAGGTGCTAGAAGAATTGAATTTTCTGCCTCTGGTGCGCTAGATACTGTGCATCATGACTTACGTGTGAGGTTGCCACTTGCTATTTATTATTATTGTAGGTGGTAAATTGTACAGATGGTCCTTTACTTACAACAGTTCATTTAGTGACGGTTCAAAGTTACAACATCCCTGAAAAAAGTGACTTATGATTGTTTTTCATACAGCACCTCCATGTTCACATGATCAAACTATATGCTTGACAACTGGTTCATATTTATGATGGTTACAGTGTCCTGGAGTCATGTAATCCCCTTTTGTGGCCTTCTGACAAGCAAAGTCAATGGGGAAGCCGGATTCACTTAACAGCCATGTTACTAACTTAACAACTGCAGTGATTCACTTAAAATAGGGCAAAAATCACTTAACAAGTATCTCACTTAGCAACAGAAATTTAGGGCTCAATTGTGATTGTAAGTCAAAGACTACCTGTATAGAGCCAGTCCTTTAGAATAGAATAGAATAGAATAGAATAGAATAGAATAGAATAGAATAGAATAGAATAGAATAGAATAGAATAGAATAGAATAGAATAGAATTCTTTATTGGCCAAGTGTGATTGGACACACAAGGAATTTGTCTTTGGTGCATATGCTCTCAGTGTACATAAAAGAAAAGATACATTTGTCAAGAATCATGAGGTACAACACTTAATGATTGTCATAGGGTACAAATAAGCAATCAGGAAACAATATTGATATACCGTATTTTTTGGAGTATAAGACTCACCAGAGTATAAGCTGCACCTTAGTTTTGGGGGAGGAAAATAGGGGAAAAAATCTACCTACCAGGTATTCATCTGGCTAGTGTCCTTAGTCTGTTCAGCTTCAGCATATTATTTTATCCTCTGGTTAGGGCTGAAAAAGCCTTTTTCAGACGGAGTAGGAATGAAAGCAAGCCTGCAAAGACTTAGGGCAGGAAAAACTGCTTCGGAGGGAGTAGGAATAAAAATAAATGCAGCAAGCCAGGAAGATCGTTAGCACTGCGTTAGGGCTGAAAAGCACCACTTTTTCAGAAGGAGTAGGAATGAAAACAAGCCTGCAAAGACTTAGGGCTGGAAAAAACCTTTGGAGGGAATAGGAAGCAGGGAAGATCGTTAGCATCTCGTTATGCTAATGAGATGCTGGAGAAAAAAGCTTCAAAAAAGCTACATTCGACGTATAAGACAAACCCAAATTTTCAGCCTCTTTTAGGGAGGAAAAAGATGCGTCTTATACTCCGAAAAATACGGTAAATCGTAAGGATACAAGCAACAAGTTACAGTCATACAGTCATAAATGAGAAGAGATGGGTGATAGGAACGATGAGAAGACTAATAGTAATAGTAATGCAGCCTTAGTGAATAGTTTGACAGTGGTGAGGGAATTATTTGTCTAGTTGTCTTGGTGTACAGTGCTTTATAGCATCGTTTTGAGGGTAGGAGTTGAAATAATTTATGTCCAGGATGCGAAGGGTCTGTAAATATTTTCACGGCCCTCTTTTTGACTCGTACAGTAAAATTAACAGTTTGTACAACTTTATAGAAGAATGATTATATGACAATTATAGAGTCCTCATTTAGTGATTGCAGTCATGCAGTGACTGTTCACAGTTATTAAATTGATGAAAAAGTAACTTGGTGACCAATCCTTGCATTTATAATCTCCTCAAGCCTGTAAAGCAATTGAAAGCTGAAGTAAGATCATGAGCAGAGTTGTTGTTTTACTTGGCGACCACTTTGCTTAACAACCAAGTTGCCAGTTCCAATTGCAGTCACTAATGGAGACTACCTGAATGTACATGTGTGGGTTAGTTTTATATATGTACTCTGGAACAAGTAAAGTTTAATATTTGATTTCTTGTTATTTTATTTGCTGATTACTTAAAATGAAGTTGTTTTTAAAGATACAACGGGGATAGATTGCCTTTCTTCCCCGTTAGTAAATTGGCAATCATATTGCTTGAATTGAGAGTTTGAAAAGATAGGACAAGCACAAAAGCATTGCTTCTTATTTGTAAGAATAACAGGTATAACATGTTCTCAATAATGATGTTCCATGATTGATTATATTTGGACTGGATGATCTTGTGTTAGCTTGGGATCACATGCAATATTTTTTGGTGGCCTGAAGACTGTAAATGGCTGATCAGTGACACAAAGTGACTCATGCGTTTACTTTTTCCTCCATGGGTTTTTGATTCAGTTTAAAAAGAGGATGATGATGATGATGATGGCGATGGTGATAGTGATGGCGATGATGATGGTGAGATGATGATGATATCAAGTCTGATTCAAGGTTTACATTAAGGTTTCATGTAAGTCTTAATTTATGGAATTGACCAGTTTTCCACAATTGTGGTTTGAGGATGCTCCAAGAGTCATTAAAAGATGTTTTGGAGGACCCCATGTAGTTCTGAGGCCTTAGATTCCAACCGTTGGTATACATGACAAAAGCAGAAATTTAACTTAGGAAAAATAATACTTTGTTTCTTAAGAGCATTTCAAACACAGATTTTTTAATATAAAAATAGGAAGTGGTTTTTAAAAAATGAGATCTGATGTATAACCTAAAACAGTGCTCCCCAACCTTTTGTCACCCTCGGCACACCATAGCCTCTCCCAAAATTCCATGGCACACCACATACAAAAATAAAAAACAAATATAATCTTCAAAATATTGTTTTGAAGAGTATAATAGTATAGGAATGTCAAACTGGGCATAACAGAATTACTTGATTTATTATTTTATTTGATAATTAGGTACTAGTGGTGGCCAACCTTAATGATACCATGCGCCAATTGGCCCAGGCGTCCCGGGTGGGCGGGCCTGCCTGGATGCCGCCATTTGAGTTTTGCCCTCTGTGCATGCGCAGAACGCTGTGCGCATGCGCGTAGGGCAAAAGACTGCAAATGGCGGCGTCCAGGTGGGCGGGGGAAGCGGCCGGGGGCCGCTTCCCCCGCCTGCTTCTTCGGCTTGAGTTTTAAAAGAAAGCAAAACGTGGGCGGGCGAGGCAGGTCTTGCTCATTAAGCCTCACTGCAGCGGCCAGCGAGGCTTAATGAGCAAGACCTGCCTCTCCCACCCGCGTTTTGCTGTCTTTTATAACTCAAGCCGCCCAAGGCAGCCCAGAGGAGGCGAGTCAATCCAGCAAGTGAGGAGGCGTCGGCAAGAGGCGGAGCTTGGCGACAAGGAAGTTTGCTGGCTTAAGAAGCAGACATCCCTGTCACCCTCCCTTTCGGCTCTGCCTCTTGCCGACGCCTTCCTCACTCGCGCCCTGCCAAGCCCCAAATCAAGCCAGCCCTAGTGCGAGACGCGTGAGACTGCTTTCCAGGCTGTATGTGGAAGCTGAAGAGCCTTACCGGTAGTTTGGGAGAAAGAAAGTTTTTTGCTGCTTCTGCTTTTGAGTGCACTGAAGGAAAGCAGCAAAAAACTTTCTTTCTCCCAAACTACCGGTAAGGCTCTTCGGCTTCCACAAACAGAAGCGGCAGGGAAGAGGACTCGCGCCCCACCCCGCCACGCCCCCCTGCCAAGCCTCAAATCAAGCCAGCCCGCGACTGGAGCTACCGGGAAAAGTCCCAGGTAGGACGCGCGCCCCGTCCCGCCCACCAGTCCTGCCCCGCCCGCCCTGCCAACCCCCAGCGCGAGACGGGTGTCCTACCTGGGACTTTTCCCGGTAGCTCCAGTCGCGTTCCTTGCTACCGTAATAGCGTCCAGAGCAGAGCAGCCCCTTCCAAAAGATAACGTCTCGCGAGACGTTATCTTTTGGAAGGGGCTGCTCTGCTCTGGACGGTATTAGCAAGGAACGCGACTGGAGCTACTGGGAAAAGTCCCAGGTAGGATGCGCGCCCCGTCCTGCCCGCCAGTCCTGCCCCACCTGTCCTGCCAACCCCCAGCGCGAGACGCGTGTCCTACCTGGGACATGCCCCGGTACCTCCTCCTCGCGTTCCTCGCTGTTGTGTCCAGGGCAGCAGGTCTGCTCATTAAGCCTTGCTGCAGCAGCCAGCAGGCTTAATGACCAGACCTGCCTCTCCCGCCCGCGTCTTGCTGTCTTTTAAAACTGAAGCCAAGGCGGCTTGAGTTTTAAAAGACAGCAAGTCTCGCGGGCGGGAGAGGCGTCAGCCATTGGATGATTGCAATGCGCCACTTGCAATCATCCAATGCGCCACATTTGGTGCATGCGCCACAGTTTGGCCACCCCTGAATGACGCGAGCTTTTTGCGGCGGCACACTTGGCATGGCCTCACGGCACACCAGTGTGCCGCGGCACACTGGTTGGGGAGCACTGACCTAAAACACAGTGATAAGATATAGGACTTAAAGCTTCTAGTTGTATCTGTTAGGTGGCTATCACTATATGTCAATT
The DNA here is from genome assembly GCA_023053685.1 of Diadophis punctatus similis. NCBI lineage: Eukaryota > Metazoa > Chordata > Lepidosauria > Squamata > Dipsadidae > Diadophis > Diadophis punctatus. The sequence goes on along the minus strand of JALIGW010000001.1, from coordinate 70,228,730 downwards.
AGGTATCTTTTTATAAAGTAGAAACCATAACAAAGAAGTCCATAAAATCTGTTTTGAGTGTCATGAGGCTATATCAAGCAGTTACCCTATATCTCTTATCTAGGAGATAAGTGAACACTAAAGATAAAAATAGTGTGTGGGTTTTTTTTTGTGTGTTAAAATACAATGTATGTTTGTTTCAGTTTTTATATCACTAGCTGAGTGATTTTGCATGGCTATTAGGTTGAAAGCATTCAAAATGCATCCACTATGAATATAGTAGTTTTTAACTTACATTCATTTAGCAATCGTTCACTGTTACAGCAGCATTGAAAAGAGTGACATGTGCAGACCTCACATTTACATTTGCAGCATCCCCACGGTCACATGATCAAAATCTGGGCGTCCCAAGGTCATGTGATCTCTGTTTATGACCTTCCCAGCCAGCTTCCAACAAGCAAAGTCAATGGGGGAAGCCAGATTTTCATAACAACCAAGTTATTTGCTGAACAACTACAGTGATTCTCTTAAGAACTGTGGCAAAAAAAAAGTCGTAAAATTGGGCATGTTTCATTTAACAGTCATCTTGCTTAGCAACAGAAATTCTGGTCTCAGTTGTGGTCATAAGTTAAGCAAAGCAACAAATAGCACATAAATTCATATAGCACAACTAACACATACATATAGGTTATGTAATATTTTGGCCCACTGCTTCAAAGAAGAGACAGGTCTTCAGATTTTTTTAAAAAGCCAGCAAAATTAGGGATCATCCATATTTTGAAGTGGATGCTTTTTTCCCAAAGGGCAGCCACAGGGACAGAAAATTCATACTTCCTGGCTCTCATAAGATGGCACTGTTTAATATTCAAGAACTGTAGCATCCCAAAGTTTTCAGATCTTATTGAATAGACACAGATGTTCACAGATTGATAATCCTGCAAGTAACCAGGTCCTATGTCAGTGATGGCGAACCTATGGCACGCGTGCCACAGGTGGCACGCGGAGCCATACCTGAGGACACGCGAGGCGTTGCCCTATGTCAGCTCCATTGCACATGCACGTGCTGGCCAGGTGATTTTTGGCCATCTTTTCGGCTGTTTTCGCTCTCCCCAGACTTCAGGAAAACCTCCTGAACCCTGGGGACAGCGAAAAACGGCCTAATGGGACAACCAGCCGTTTTTCGCCATCCACAGGGTTCACTTCTGGTTGGCCCCGTTGGGCCATTTTTTGCCATCCCCAGGCTCCAACGGGCCTACCGGAAGTCTGGAGGCTTCAGTGAGGCCTGTGCGTATGTGCGGGGGGCAGTGTGGGGGGTTGTGCTCATGCACGTGGGGGCAGTGCAGGGGTTGTGTGCATGCACGGGGGGAGGGCATTGCATTATGGGTGTGGGCACGCACACACACACTATTGTGTGCGGGCACACCTTTTTGGCACCCAAGCCAAAAACCGTTCGCCATCACTGCCCTATGCTATGAGAATTTTATTTTTGGTCCTGCCTTCCTTCTAAGACTCAGAAAGATCAGTAGATGCTGATTTGGGGCCTGCCTCTTTCCTGCCATCCACAAATCATCTAATCATCATGTCTCAAAAGCAGTATCCTCAGGACTCTCACACATTCCCTGACATCCAGTTTTTGGTGTATTGCGATGTGGAAGAAGAGATTTTTATCTAGTGATAATTGGACAATGCAGTCATGCTTGTGAAGCAAGATCAAGAGATTTCATCTGTCGCTACACCTTCTTGAAAACTGAAAAACAGGCTTTCTAGGAGAAGCATCTGCATACCCAGTGGTGATTTTTCCAGAATGGAATCATTACATGAAGGGAAAGCCAAGACTTACCTGGGTCTGTCCAAGAAGCTATATACTTTCCCAAGTAAATGTTGAACTATTAACAAGTAACATTTATTTTTTGATTAGTTATTTCCAAAGATAGTGGCAGTTTACTCAATATTTGTTTGCTTGTTTGTTTACATAGCTAGCCCAATTTATATCAAACTTTAGGCCAGCGGTTCTCAACCTGGGGATCGCGACCCCTTTGGGGGTCGAACGACCCTTTCACAGGGGTCAGGAGACTTTGCCAGGACGCCACCATTTGGGTTCTTATACCCTCTGCGCATGCGCAGAACACTTTGTGCATGCGCAGAGAGTAAAATAATCCAAGTGGCGGGGCAGGGGTCATGGCGGCAGGGTGGGTCGCGGTGGCGGGGCACAGGTCGTGGCATTAGGAAGGTTGAGAATCACTGCTTTAGGCGGTTCTCAACCCACCCGTTTTATAGCTGTACTATTACAGTACTATTTAAGAGCTGAGGTGGTGCAGTGGTTAAATGCAGCACTGCAGGCTACTGCTAGTTCAGCAGTTCAGCTGTTCAAATCTCACCGTCTCAAGGTTGACTCAGCCTTCCATCCTTCTGAGGTTGGTAAAATGAGGACCCAGATTGTTGGGGGCAATATGCTGAACTCTGTAAACCGCTTAGAGAGGGCTGTAAAGCACTATGAAGCGGTATATAAGTCTAAGTGCTATTGCTATTGCTATTATTCTGCATCTTACTCTCATCCTGTGTGAGTGTAATAGTATAGCTGTATTGTTGTTCTGCATCTTACTCTCAGAAAGTAGGTTGAAGTCTGTACCGAACCCTGTCTTCTCATGGAATAGAGGAGTTAATCATTTTCTGTAGGGTCCTATCTAGAATAAGGTGACCAGACGTCCCGATTTTGGCGGGACAGTCCCGGTTTTGGCCCATTTGTCCCGCATCCCGCTTCGTTCTGAAAAAGTCCCGCCGCCAGCACTCTCCTCTTCTCCTAACGCCCTTGTTGCTATCGGCGGCCACTGGCTTGAGTGGCGGAGCGGGCTGCTTGCCTCCCTTTGTTTCCCTCCCGCTGTGCCTGCGCTGCTCTCGCTCGCTCACTTGCTCTGGAAATGGAGCCAGACGAAGGTTCCTCCCCGTGCGAGATGCCTCTTAGCCGCGCGCTCCCTCGGCGAAAATGGGAGGATGGGTGTTTTGACTTGCCCTCCCCTCCTTTTTCTCGGGTGAAGGAAAGAGAGTGCTAGTGGCTGCGGTCGCGCCGAGGGAGCGCGCGGCTGAGAGGCATCTCGCGCGGGGAGGAACCTTCGTCTGGCTCCGCTTCCAGAGCGAGAGCAGCGCAGCCACAGCGGGAAGGGAAGCGAAGGAAAGGGAGGCAAGCAGCCCGCTCCGCCACTCAAGCCAGCAGCCACCGGTAGCAACAAGGGTGTTAGAAGGAGGAGCGCCGCCGCCGCCGCCAGCACTCTCCGCTTGACAGTATATCTCAATTGATATTCCGACAACCTCAGATCCTTACTTCCTTTCTCCCTGGTTTTATTTATGCGTACGCACACACCAACACACACACAGGCGTGTGCATTTAAAAGGATCCTCTCCAGGAGTTGCCCCATGGATAAAACATGGAGCCTTGCAATTATCAGCTCACGGAGGCTTCCTTGGCTTGACAGCTAATATGGCTTTTGGAGAGGAGCCCAAAACAACGGTTAAAAATTAAACAATAATGGTCTGTGATAATATCGTAGTTTTATAGCAAACCTGGAGTTTGTGTTTCCACCATGGCAGAGTGATATAACGAGCTCACCTCCTCCCCACACTGAGATGCAGGAGTGTGCAAGGGTTCTTGGAAATGGTTTCCAGGAAAACTACGGGCAGCCTTTTTGGATATGGACCGCCCGTTTGAAGAGGGAATGTGTTAAAAAGATGGGAGGATGCTTGAATGGAATTGAAATAGGAATAGGAATAGAATAGAATAGAATAGAATAGAATAGAATAGAATAGAATAGAATAGAATAGAATAGGAATATTGGAATGAAGAATGGAATGGGAATGGGAATAGAATAGAATAGAATAGAATAGAATAGAATAGAATAGAATAGAATAGAATAGAATAGAATAGGAATATTGGAATGAAGAATGGAATGGGAATGGGAATGAGAATAGAATAGAATAGAATAGAATAGAATAGGAATATTGGAATGAAGAATGGAATGGGAATGAGAATAGAATAGAATAGAATAGAATTGGAATATTGGAATATTGGAATGAAGAAGGGAATGGGAATGGGAATAGAATAGAATAGAATAGAATAGAATAGAATAGGAATATTGGAATGAAGAATGGAATGGGAATGGGAATGGGAATGAGAATAGAACAGAACAGAACAGAACAGAACAGAACAGAACAGAACAGAACAGAACAGAACAGAATAGAATAGGAATATTGGAATGAAGAATGGAATGGGAATGGGAATGGGAATGAGAATAGAATAGAATAGAATAGAATTGGAATATTGGAATGAAGAATGGAATGGGAATGAGAATAGAATAGAATAGAATAGAATTGGAATATTGGAATATTGGAATGAAGAAGGGAATGGGAATGGGAATAGAACAGAACAGAACAGAACAGAACAGAATAGAATTCTTTATTGGCCAAGTGTGATTGGACACACAAGGAATTTGTCTTGGTGCATATGCATAAGGAAAAGGTTAAATCTCGGGCATCAGCAAAAATCACAATAGAGAACAAATGGTTAGAAATATTTCATCATTTTGAAACAAACCATGTTCCATACAATAATGCACTAAAAATTGTGGAATTCGTGCTGTCCTTACCAGGAACTAATGCTGCGACTGAACACGTTTTTTCTACGGTAAATAAAGTGTGGACATCAGAAAAATCACAATTAAATGTTGAGACTTTGAAAGCCATTTTATGTCTGAAATATAATTTAACAAATTCTTGTGAAAAATTTCATGACCTTTTAAATGACGACAGCAATCTACTAAAAAAAATTCATTCAAATGAGAAATATGCCAAAGAATAAAATAATACTATACATACTTTTTTTAATGTATTATATTTGTAAATTGTACTTAGGTTGAAATTAAAATTTTTTTATTACAATACTATTTTTGCATTCTATGAAAATTATTGTTGGTCTATATAGACCAAATTTTTAATCAGGAACCCACCCACCGTCAGGAACCCCCCCCCCAGTCAATGGTGTCCCTCTTTACCAATGTTAAAATCTGGTCACCTTAATCTAGAAGGATACTTCATGTAAGTCCAGCTTTCCCTTCGTACAATGAGAGGATTTTTGTAATTTCTCTATGTTCAATTTCATGCTTGCTATTTAGGCAATTGCTGTGGATATGAATGATGTTCTTTTCATAGAAAGAAATTTAGGATGCCAATAAATGTTTTCTTAAGGACCATAGTTCTGGCAGTTAGTCTTTAAATGCCAAGTAACCAAGCAATCAGAAAAGAGGTGTGATTGTCTGTGCGTGTCCCAGCTTGTAGTCAAAACATCTGATTTCATCATTAGGCTTTTTTCAACAACAGAAACAATGAAAGAGATTGAGAATGAACAACATCTAGCCAATATCTGTTGGATTCTGTGCTAATTATAAGTTTTTATTACAATCATTCTGGTATGATTTGATCTGACATGACATTTTTATGCATGGCTTAATGAGTTGGGAATCACTTGATTATCCTTCATGATAGCGGGGGGGGGGGGGTTGGAACTGAAATTGAGAGTAAAAGAATATTCCAGCAACTAAAAACAGCTAAGGAGGCTTATCCTGTGAGTGTAACAACCCCATGACAAAGCTGTGATGTGAAGTCATTTAAAAGAGTGAGATAATCCTTTAATGCAGTGCATGACATGAGAACACAATTAGTAAGGATTTGGATACTTGATTTTTTTCCAGTCTAGTTAGTTTGTTCAGATATGGGACATCTCTTTTCTGACAAGCAATCTAGGATAATCTGGGCCTGGGAAACCTAGGATAAGGGTAAGAAATTCTCAATAAAGTTTAATAAAGATGATATCTTTCCGTGGTAAAATAAAATCATTCTGTGATGAAGAATGCATTTTTAAAGAAACTTGTCATAGAAACCTTCAAGTAAAGATGTAAAATACCTTTAATATAGAAATTGAGTTTATAAGTACATTTTAAACCAGTTCTGCTTTTATGGGAAAGTATACTGTATTTTGGAAAGTGACTAAAGTTGTTCCTCCTTGGAGTAAGGAATTAAATCTGTGATGAATGAACAAGGAGCCAGAGGCTCTGAGGATAATTAAGGGATTTTCCTTGTTTCATTTTAAGACAAGGTCATACTATTTAGGGATACACAATAAATATATATAACAAAGATGGGAAAAAACAAATGCTTCTAGATGATACAAACAATGCACAGATAAATATTCTAAGCTCCTCTTTTCACATTAACAAAAGTGCAGACCAATTCAGGGTTTGAGGAAATCTTAATGCTTATTTTACCTCTTCACTGTAACAATGATCTTTATTCTACATATATGAAAAGTAAGTCTGAAGGAGACTCCTTTGCCCAGTGATGGCGAACCTTTTTAGGTTTGCGTGCCAAAAAGGGGGGGTGCGCGCGCTAGCGCTCGCTCGCATACCCACACCCATTCCCTCCCCCCCACGCATGTGCACAACACCCCCCCCATGCTGCCCCCTGCGCATGCGCACACACACACACACAAAGGCCTTACCGAACCTGGGACGGTAAAAAACAACGAAACGGGCAAACCGGAAGTTCGGAAAAATGCACTTCCGGTTTGTCCGTTTTGTCGTTTTTTGCATTCCGGGGCTTCAGGGAGCTTCCCTGAACCCTCCGGAGTGTAAAAAACAGCTCACAGGCAAACCGGAAGTGCGTTTTTCCGCACTTCCGGTTTGTCCGTTTTGTAGTTTTTTGCATTCCGGGGCTTCAGGGAGCTTCCCTGAACCCTCCGGAGTGCAAAAAACAGCTCACCGGCAAACCGGAAGTGCGTTTTTCCACACTTCCGGTTTGCCGGTGGGCAATGCTCGCGTGCCCTCCGCTATGGCTCCGCGTGCCACCTGTGGCACGCGTGCCATAGGTTCGCCACCACGGCCTTAGCCTAATAGAATTCAGCTAAGATGACTACCAGAGCTGACTCTCTGTATGAATGAAGAATGCCAGTTGAATGGCATTCTGCTTCTGAAAGATGTGCTGAATGATTGGAACAGAATGGTTATCCAGGGACCAAAGTCATGGAGAAACACTCCTAGATAATGGAATAATTTTAATTGTAATGCTCTCTGGAAAGCTGAATGAGATACTGCAGAATTTTTCACAATCAGTGCACGTAGTTGGTTATTCCCAGGTGAGTTCAAGAATTCAAGAATAAAGGTAATGACCTGTCACCTTCGAAAGTACTTAACTGTCTATCATGCTTAAGATTACTAGGGGTTCTTGGCTGAACATCAGAAAGCTTGTTTCATAAAGAAGTACAATTTTAATAATTCATGTCCGTATATTTTAATAAATATTTTTAAAGGAACTACATTTTACAAAGATTCTTCTACTAATCCAGTAAGGCCTTATTTATAATTTAAACAAATGTTTTAGCTCCTATTTCTTAAACAATTCTTTATTTTGTGAAATAATTTCTTTTTTATTTAATATTGAGAAGAACAGTACTGAAGGGGATATTAGAAAACCTTAAACAGTAAAATTTTATCCCAGTTGATAAATGTATTAATATTAGATTGACGGGGTTAATTTCCATTATGCTGGATGAAAAAGGATAACGATATGAAAGTTTCATGCATTTTAAACTACTCTTTCCTGATCTGGTTCCTTCCATCATCATAGGAGATTATGGAAGTTGGAGTCTATCATGTGGAGAAAACAATCTGGCAAGAAGAAAGAATTTTTTTTTGCTAGATAAGCTTCTTACTTCCCTTCTCTTTTATAAATTTAGAGAAGTCATCATTAAAATAATCATGAATTTTGGGTTTCAAAGACAACATCCGTATATAATGAGAATAATCCATCGAAATCTCCCAGTTGCAGATGCCCATGGATCCTCAGCAGTTGATACAGCATTTTGGGTTCTTTTGGAGCAGACTGACAGGAAAATTATGGAGAAAGAAGATAGTGCATTTTGTGTGAGCTGACTTCTTCTTGGGAGATAGTTGATTACAGCCAGGGGTGGGTTCCTACCCAGTTGCGGCCCACTGATGATGTAATTTTTATCTGAATTTTTGGCGATTTATTCGTGTTTCGATGGCTTCTCCTCGTCCTCTGCTTTGGAAAAAAGCTCTTCCGCCCGCCCTCGGGTTAATACCGACCTTTATTTCTTCATCCAAAGCGCAGCTGAGCACCTCCTGAGCTGTGTTTTGGCCTGAAACGTCCTTCTGAGCATGCGCAGAAGTAAAATTGCTCAATGGGACGCGCGTGCACGAGTGGAGCGAGCGCACGCACGTGAAACATTGCGATGCGCACCAGTAGCAAATGTAACTGGAACCCTCCCCTCATTACAGCATGTTATGAGCAGTGGAAACATACAGTATTTTATAGCTAGCAGGCAGGAGAAAATGGATTACAGGCTATTCAGAATAATGTATGAAGATACGAAATGGTTCCTGCTGCAGGATCTTAAGGAGGAACTATACAGAAACTTTACTATTTTTGCTTGGAAATGTGCTTGATTTGCACAAATTAGAACTATTTTTTCAGGAATGATCTCATTCTTGGAATGCTGTTTTATGGGGATATATAAAATAGTTTGAGAATCAGCTCTACACAGAGTTGCTTTCCTTTTGTTAGAATGACCATCCAGGTACAACTTTTAGTTGTCCTCAGTAAGTAAAAAGAATGGGGGACTATACACTCCATCCCTACCAGCTAGAAAAGTTGATGACATAGAGAAGAGTTGCACTAATTCTAGTGAAGAAGAAATAATTGGTAAGGAAAGATTAGACTTTTCTAGCTGTATGTAATACGTACAAAACACATCAAGAAATTGCAGCTTCCTGCAATAACACCAGCAGAACTGCAAAAAACTGCGCTACTCGGAACATCATATATTTTAAGAAGATATTTGCTTGATACCTAGGATACTGGCAGCAACCCGTATCAACCATCAGCACCAGTCAATGATATTTGTGAGACATTTTAAAATGTTCAGTTGACTGAGTTTCATGTTTAACAAATAAAAGAGAATAATAATAATAATAATGATGATGATGATGATGATGATGATGATGAGGACGAGGAGGAGGAGGAGGAGAAGGAGAAGGAGAAGGAGAAGGAGAAGAAGAAGAAGAAGAAGAAGAAGAAGAAGAAGAAGAAGAAGAAGAAGAAGAAGAAGAAGAAGAAGAAGAAGAAGAAGAAGAAGAAGAAGAAGAAGAAGAAGAAGAAGAAGACGACTTTAGCCTGGCTATTCCAAGTTGTACCCATCAGTTTGCAACTTGACATTTGATTCTGGGTTGTCCAACTGTAATCTTTTTAGTCTTTTTTTCCATCTCTATAAGTAGATAGAGGTAGATATAAATGCAAAACAGGCAAGACCAATTCCTTTTCCCTTTATAAAATTCATGTGAATTACTTTGTGAAATAAGTACTTGTGCAGGGGGATATAGTGTAATGCAACATACCATAATAAGTAAGGCTGTTTAAAATTATTTTCACGTTTCTGGAAGGAAGATTTTCATTCCTGTTTTGATTTAAGAAGTAATTTATAGTAACAAAGATATATGTTTCTTTGGTGGCCTAGCTGTGCTGAACAGGGCAGTTCAAAGCATCCAGTTTTAAATTTAACTTTCCATATCAAGACATCTTCCTTTGAATGTCCCTGATGAGTTTTTAAAAGTAGCATAGTTTGTGCACTTAAGCCAAGAATGATTGTTATGGGATTAGATACTAAATCCAGGGATTAAGTTGTTGGTCTCAGATAAAGGAGGCTTTTGAGATTTGGAGGAGTAGGGGAAAGGAAAGGGGCCTTTTTTAACCTATTGCCTTATTTGGTAACTTTGTCAGTAAGTGTCAATAATTGATAGGTAGCTAAAAATGCCAAATCCGGTCTAAGCATCTGACTGACAAACATAATAATAATAATAATAATAATAATAATAATAATAATAATAATAATAATAATAATAATAATAATAATAATAATAATAATAATAATAATAATAATAATAATAATAATAATAATAATAATAATAATAATAATAATAATAATAATAATTCACTTCATCCTCGTAGTGATGTCAACAGACTATATCTGCCCAGAAAAACTGGTGGCAGAGGACTTTTTACAAGTAAAACAAACTGTAGAAGAAGAAAAACATGCATTGGCAGAATACGTCAAAGAAAGTAAAGAACCTGCATTGATTGAAGTAAACAACCGGAAGCTTCTGAAAGTGCAGCAGACCAAGCATCAGTATAGGAAAACTGCAATGCAAACTAGAGCCGACAGTTGGCGCAATAAAGCCTTGCATGGGCAATTCCTCAACAAGATTGAAGGAAAAGTTGATAAGGAGAAGATCTGGTTATGGCTCACTAATGGAACACTGAAGAAGGAGACAGAAGGCTTGATTCTTGCAGCCCAGGAACAAGCAATTAGAACAAATGCAATCAAAGCCAAGATTGAAAAATCAGCTGATGACCCAAAATGCAGACTTTGCAAGGAAGCTGATGAAACAATTGATCATATCCTCAGCGGCTGCAAGAAAATCGCACAGACGGACTACAAACAGAGGCACAACTACGTGGCCCAGATGCTTCATTGGAACCTGTGCCACAACTACCACCTACCAGTGGTAAAGAACTGGTGGGATCATAAACCTGAGAAAGTAGTTGAAAACAAACATGCCAAAATACTTTGGGACTTTTGAATTCAGACTGACAAGGTTTTGGAACATAATACGCCAGACCTCACGATTGTGGAAAATAAAAAAGTGTGGATCATTGATGTCGCCATACCAGGTGACAGTCGAATTGATGAAAAACAACAAGAAAAACTTAACCGATATCAGGACCTTAAAATCGAATTACAACGACTCTGGCATAAACCAGTACAGGTGGTCCCAGTGGTAATCGGCACACTGGGTGCTGTGCCAAAAGACCTTAACCGGCATTTGAAAACAATAAACATTGACAAAATCACGATCTGTCAGTTGCAAAAGGCCACCGTACTTGGATCTGTGCGCATCATACGAAAATACATCACACAGTCCTAGACGCTTGGGAAGTGTTTGACTTGTGATATAGTGATACGAAATCCAGCATATAAATCTCGTTTGCTGTGTATTACATTTTTTGTGAATAAATAATAATAATAATAATAATAATAATAATAATAATAATAATAATAATAATAATAATAATAATAATAATAATAATAATAATAATAATAATAATAATAATAATAATAGTAATAATAATAGTAATAATAATAGTAACAGAGTTGGAATGGACCTTGGAGGTCTTCTAGTCCAACCCCCTGCTTAGGTAGGAAACCCTACACTACTTCAGACAAATGGTTATCCAACATCTTAAAAACTTCCAGTGTTGGAGCATTCACAACTTCTGGAGGCAAGCTGTTCCACGGATTTATTGTTCTAACTTCTTGAGGACATTAGCTTTTGGGGAGGAGGGTGATATAAATAGTAGCATTTTTAAATAGCAAAAGATATATTTGCATATGCACCAAAGACATTCCTTGTGTGTCCAATCACACTTGGCCAATAAAGAATTCTATTCCATTCCATTCCATTCCATTCCATTCCATTCTATTCTATTCTATTCTATTCAATATCAAATAATAATAGTTTGGAAACCAGAAGAACAAGACTTTGAAGAGGGAATAGGAAGACATAGGAAAATAGTGATCAGTGATTGGTTGGAATGTTTTCACAGCCAATAGATTTCTTGTTCAATTTCATCAAATAAGTTTCACCCTTAATATAGATCTATTTATCCATTCATACAATAAATGGCAGTATGCACAGCTACAAAGTCATTCTCCCAATAATAGGAATATGTACCCTTCCCTGGGTAGAGAGAGATACAAATCTCTGTTACAAATAAATGAATGAAACTCAAATAATTGGCATTAACCAAATTCCACAGCTATAAACAGAAGTATTCTTTCTGTTTATAAACAGTTTTTATGCCTTGACAGGAAAGAGGGAAGACAATTTTTATAAAATCCCTTTCTCTCCCCAGAGCTTTGTGTTACTGTCCACACTCTCCTAAGATTGCAGGTAGAAGAAGAAATCATGAAAGATTGTGTTTCTCCTTTTTGGTAGCAGAAACAAACCCGAATATATTCTTTTCCCCTGTCTCTATATCCTTATCTATGTTTACATTTTAAACATGTATAAGTGATAGAAACCTTTTCAAATTAATTTTCCATCTGTAACACATATTTTGGTATTTTTTGAGGGTTTCTCAGATAGTCAAATTTTGTTATTTATGTCTGAGATTTTTGGATTTCTAAGTTGGATATCATCATGTTTCTTTTCCAGTTGTTTTTCCCACTTACTTGATGTATAGGAACCAGGGATGAAATCCAGCAGGTTCTGACAGGTTCTGGAGAACTGGTAGCTGGAATTTTGAGTAGTTCGGAGAACCCGTAGCGGAAATGTTGAGTAGTTCAGAGAACCGGCAAATACGTCCTCTGGCTGGCCCCAGAGTGGGGTGGGAATGGAGATTTTGCAATATCCTTCCCCGAGGAATGGGGAAGGAATGGGGATTTTGCAGTATCCTTCCCCTGTCACACCCACCAAGCCACGCCCACCAAGCCACACCCACAGAACTGGTAGTAAAATTTTGATTTTGATTTCACCACTGATAGGAACCCTTTAAATGAAATCTATGTTCCTCCATTATATACGTTGGACGGATGAAGCACTGACGTCTTTGAAGGCTTCCTGCTTGAGAGATCAGTTTTTAAAAGCCACTTCAGATTTTTATTAGATCATTGTGGGAAGAACAAAGGTTGAACAATGCTACTTCAGCAATTAATATGAATTAGGTCTGATTAGTAAAATTTAAGCATTGCTTCTGATAAGAAGTCTCCTTGCTATCATAACTAGATTGTGCTGGAATCATTTTAATTACATCTGTCATAAATCTCTTGCATATTCCTGGTTGGCTAATTAATTTAATCTTCTTGTTTACTTAGGAAAGTATCAACCAAATCAGAACTGATTTAAATAGATGCTTCAGATCAATTGCATTAGTTATTGAAGCTATTTAATTGTTTTAAAAAATGACTGGATACATGAGCTATGTCTATAGAAGTTTTCCTATGTTTAAGTTTATAAATATCTTTTCATAAGAAGTACATGAGTTTGGCAAGGATTTAAGAACTTTAGACTTCATCATGAAATAATAGGCGGAATGGAAACATTTATGAAACAAACACATGAAATTTAAAGCGAATTAGACATGAGTACACACACACATACACACACACACACACACATGTGCATTAACTAAATTTGTGTAGTTTAAACCAGCTTTAAACTACCCAAATAAACTAAACCAGCTGCCCTCCAGGTGTCTTACTTAGCTCCTAGCCAATTTAAGTATGTTAGGCTCTCCTTCTAACTGTTGTTGATTGTGTTCTGGGCCTCAGACGATATCACAAGATTTCAGGCTGATGCTGTGGATGGATGGAAGCAAGTAATGATGTTTTAGTCCCGAGTGTTAAAACATTTCCTCCCTCTTGTGTGTCTCTTTGTATTTGCCATGGAAAAGTTATTTGCTCTGACTCTTTTCATCAGTAAATAATACATTCTAGTTAATAGGGTATAGAGTCACTGTCCTTAAGATTCTCAGAAGAACCAGGATCCTAAGGCAAAGAGCAGAAATGCAGTATGTCTGGCGTTCAGATATTTTAGTGAAGATGGATTATGATGCTTCAGGCAGATACATTCACAAGCGCTTATGTACTGTGAAATGAAACCATACTCTCTACTTCAGTTAAACTATATCAGTTTCAGCTAAGGTTCAATAGCTACACTACAATTCCATTTTTGGTGGATGCATAACTAGGTAAATTAGTAGTGAGCAATTATTTTCTGAAGTTAGAAGTGCCTTCTGGATTCTGAGATGGTGATCCATGGAATATTTGTGGCTTTGTAAGATATTCTCAGATAATGCCTCTGCTTCTAATCTGCTGCAACATTTAAGGGTGAATAATTTGTTTCAAATCTATGTTTCAAATAAAAAAATTAAGCTTACACAAAAGAGCATTTAGTGGGTGCTAGCAATTTTTAATGTTATTCCGCAGTATCTTTTTTTTGCAGATTGCAATTGAAGTCATGTCTTTCGAAAATCTTCTAATATATTTTTATTTCAATTACCTCTGTAGTAGATTAAGGAAAGATTGGATTCAATTCTTTCATTTTGTTTAAGTTGATGGTTTTTGTAAACTGCCTCAAAAGTATGGATCGTGGTCAAGGTATAAATATAAAAAACAGATAATAAAACAAAAATATAAAATCCAAATAAATTTCTTTAATAGACACCACAGCTTAATCAGTTGCTGGGGCACAAAACACATTGAAATGAAGTAGTTCAAATTGTTTCTGAAACGCTCACAGAGTAGGGGATTACATCCAACCATGGGAGGAGTATCCTAAAGGGTTATAACTGGCACCCTGATTGAACTTGGACAACAGACAGATAATATTTGGAAGACACTCAATACCTCCTTTTCTCCCAAGATTATAAGGAAAGAGAGGTACAGCACTGTCACGATGTGAAGATTGCCAGTTGTGCATCTCTACTATTTCTAGATTTACTGTATTTCCTAATCAAGCAGACATGTGATATGTTTTACTACGCATGCGTGCATTCCAGGAGTTTTGTCTCCTCCTACCTTCTTCTCCTTCGAAGCCTCGCCCGAGGCAGACGTGAATTCTTAGCTGAGAAAATGTAGCTTACTAAAGGTTTATATTTTTTTGTTACTTTTGTACTGAAATAAATATTTTGTTAATTAGAATTGAATCTCGGTTTTATTTTCTAAGTACGAATGACTTCAGGGAAGCAAGATCCTATATCACCTCTTGATAGGAAAATTCCTATCCGACAAGCACAAACATGCAAGATTCTGTTATTATAGCCCAGGGGTGTCAAACTCAATTTCATTGAGGGCCGCATTAGGATTGTGTTTGATCTTGGTGGGCTGGGGTGGGCGTGGCCAGGGTGGGCATGGTCAGCTCCATGTCACTTGTTTTGGGGGCACCTGTGGTGGCCCGAGTGCTCTGCCAGTGAAAACGGGCTCCCGAGCTCTGTTTTCGGCTACAACAGCCTCCTGCAACCCTCTGCCAGCTAATACAGAGGTTGGGAGTGCCGCCCGCAGCCCTTGCAAGCTCCGTTTTCAGCTGCGATGGCCTCCTGCAACCCTCTGCCAGTGAAAAAGGAGCTCGGGAGGGCTGCATGCAGCCCTCCTGAGCTCCATTTTCTCTAGCAGAGGCACTGAGGGCCGGTTCTTCGCTGTTTCCAGGGAGGCCCTATGGCCAGATCTAAGCACCCTGCAGGCCAGATCCGGGCCTTGAGTTTGACACCCCTGTTAAAGCCAATCTCAATAAAAGCAGTTTTATCCTTCCTGTGGAGTTGTTTCCTGGTCTGGTCCACTTTGTGGGACTGACACTTAATGAAGACCAGGTAGATATTTCAATGCTAGGTCTATCTGGGAAAAGAGCAGTTACCCTTTAGTTTTCCATTGTAAGAAAAAGAAATTCAACCGACTCACAGAGTCCTAATAATGAATTCATTCATAAAGGAATGCAGGATTTTTGCTTGTACAGTTTCCAAGAGTGTGTTTTCTAATTTATTATCTTTTGATACTAAGCCTGATTAGTGAAACTGAGTGTACATCTTGTTTCTCTGGCTGTGTTCTGCTGTTAGGAATTTGGCAATAATCCACCAGAGTTCCCATTGTCATTTGCACCCCTTGGCTGGGCTTGCCTTCATTCTTCATTCTAACAATCCAGACAATCCATTTTCTTCTTGGATTGTAGTTGATTTATCACCACTTTCTGAATAACCTTATCTAAAATGAGAAGTTAGAGACTGGTTGAAACACATGTTGGTTCAAGAGACGGGGCACAATGATCTTTTTCAAGGTAGGTAGTACTATCCTCATTTAGCATTTATTACCTCCTGGATCCAGTTGCTCACCCTCTGCCCGGCTGCCAGTGTGAGCCATGAGGAACATGGGCTGAGACACAGGTAAACAGAATTCAAACTTCAGAAAACCCTAACCACTAGATTTTACAAATTCAGAAGAATCCCAGCACGAAACATCATCTTGCTTACCACGATAGGTTTAACCTAATTGGTATTTTAATTGTCCAAATCAAAGTAGGTTCTGCCATAGAACCTACAAATTCTAGTATGGGCAGTCATTTGCCATGCCCGTTTTCTCCTGAAAGGATCCAAATAATCTGAAACAGGTTGCCAAAAGGGAATATGAGAATGCCAGAAGCATAAAGAAGATGATTCTCTGCAATAATTAATTTTCTTCTCCAGAATAAGCTTGGAGAAGATAATTAATAAACAGGCAAGCTAAAGACCAAATTAATTAATTAATACATACAGAAGATTTGCCCTGTGAACTACATAGAGGACCCTCATAATTAATTCCTGACGTTCATTCCTGCTGCAGTTTTGCACTCCTCAGTTTGGTGGAATGTTCCATGGGATTTATTTCTGAATATTTTTGTGTAAGTTTGCATGATAAGGATTATGCACTCTAGCTACTGTATTTAATCAACGCTTTTCAGTAGTGCTGGAAAGGTAGCAATTGTACTTCTGAAGCTTCCCTCTTGTTTTCCCCAGATCCTTCCCTCCCCCCAAAATTATCCAACATCAGTCATACTATGCAATTTCTCATTGGTTAAATATGGAATGAGGAGAAGAAGGAACAGGAGTAAAAAAAAGAGAAGATAACCACCTCTTGCCATATCTTATTGTGGCATTGTTAGGAAGTGTGAAATTCTTGGTACTCTCTGAGCTTGATTGTTTGCTTGCAGATGATTCATTACCCAACTGGGTAACATCATTAGTGTTACTGAGTGTGGGGTTTACTCCCTGTTTATAAGGAGGGAGCAAATTATTGTATATGGCAAGCTATTGTATACAAACGGAGCAAAGCTCACATTCATTAGCCCTGATGTTACCTAGTTGGGTAATGAAATGTCTGCAAGCAAACAAACTCAGAGTACCCCAAGGACTCCATAGTTCAATCCTGAGCTTTCAGATATTCCCTTCTATAGATAGTTAGGAAGTATCGGTAACTCTGTCCCAGAAGAATTTTTCCTCTCCCACTCAGCCTTAGGCTTACAAGAATGGAGAATACTGTAGGTAAGCATGTATGCAACCAAATAAAAACATCTTCTGATTTAAATGATTGAGATTACTCTCTTATCTAAGCATTTCTTGAATCCTTTGTGAAAGAAAAGGAAAATCTATGGGGAAAAGACCACTGCTTAAAGCAAAAAAAAACCCTTTGGTTTTAAAAGATAAAGAGTTTCAATTCCTAGCATCTTCAAATAGAGCAGGAAAAACTACTTGAAGCCTAGGGAGATACTCCCTGTCAAGGTAAACAGTTTGGAGTGATAATCATTCCATATAGGAATTCTGTTCAGGTTCCATATAAGGTAGGGGTTTTTTTTTTTTTGTTGAATTCAATTATTTGAAGAGATTGTCAGATTGAACTATACAGCTAGTTGACTTTATGGCCACAAATTAGTGCTATAGTTAAACAATATAGCAAACAATGATAAGGATAGTTGAACTTTTTAGAGCAAATAGTACAATAGCCTTTGAAGTTAGGAAGGATTTTTAAAAAAACCTTGAATATGTCAACATTCCTTTTTTAATCCTATTTCTATGCTATACTCATCATCATACTTGATAGTGTCATAAAACAGATACTCAATAGGTAACTTATTAATATCTCAATGAGAGTATTCTGAGTGTTAAGAGGATTGCGTTACTAGAATATCTAGATGCAAATCTAAATAAATAGTAATGGTTCAGGTGAAATATCGCATTATAACATCTATCCCAGTGATGGCTAACCTTTTTTATGTTGGGTGCCAAAAATGTGAGCGCACGCATGCAATAGCATGCGCATGTGCCAGCACCCTTAATGCACCCAACGGGCTTACTGGAAGTTCATTTCTGAAGTTCCAGTAGGCCCGTTGAGCCCGTTTGTCGCCCACCCTAGGCACCAGAGGCTTTCCTGAAGCCTGGGGAGGGTGAAAAATGGGTCCAACAGGCCTACCGGAAGTTCAGAAATGATCCATTTCCGGCTTTCGGGGGGCCTCTGGGGGGCGGGGAAGCCATTTTCGCCCTCCCCATGCTTCAGGAAAGCCTCTGGAGCCTAGGGACGGCGAAAAACGGGCCCAACGGGACAACCAGAAGTTCATTTCATATCATATCCATCCTTTCTTCTGAAGGTCAATTCATGGTTTCATAGGGCCCAGGAACTTATTTTGCCCGATTTCTGCCCAAATCCAGTCCACCCTCAAGAAAAACAATGGCATACCTTAGATGTTTGGAGGGCTCTTTGTAGATATATCAAACAAACAGAGGCCTTTCGGAGATCTGAGTCCTTATTTGTGTCGTTTCAACCAACATCAATGGGGAAGAAAGTTTCACTTTCAACTGGCTGGCTGAAGGCCTGCATCGCAAAGGCATATGAGATTAAAGCTACTCCATTGCCGGGCTGCATAACAGCTCATTCAACAAGGAGTGCAGCCACTACAGCAGCATGGGCCACGCAAGCCTCCATCGAGGACATTTGTAGGGCAGCGACCTGGACGTCACCATCACCTTTCATTGGGCATTATCGACCGGATTCCTTTACTTTGGCAGAGGCCTCATTTGGCAGGAGGGTACCGCAAAGGGTTCATTCCACTTCAGGAGTCCTGGACCAGCCTTCTTCCCACCCTTGAGACTTAGCTTGGGTACATCCCATGCTTGGACTCTCCAAGCGGCGCACAGGAGAATGAACATTGTCTTACCTGAAAGTTCCTTCTATGTGCGCTGCGGGAGAGTCCAACCCCATCCTTGGGCCTAGCCTGGTCCAGGGTATAGACAGGAGTTGGATCTTCCATTTTTGGACTCCCTACACGTCTACACCTTCATAAAACAACGGCCTCAGTGGGGCCAAGGAAGAGGCGTGGCCAGATATTTCTTACTCTGTCCCTGGCAAGCAGACAGAAATTAATCCATGCTTGGACTCTCCCGCAGCGCACATAGAAGGAACGTTGAGGTTATCCTTTTATTCAAATAGATCTCAATAGATTGAATATACACTCCGTAGTCAAAGAGCCTACTTACTGGTCACTTTCCTCAGTATTGTCATAACTTCAAATGGTCATGAAGCTAATTCCGTAAGTTGAAGACCACCTGTGCTAGAAAGATCCAATTCAGATCCGATATTATGCCAATCTTGGTTGCATAATACACTAGTTCTCTGTTATTACTAATATGGAGACAGGCCGTGTTTAATCATGGTGGGGTCCTGGCAATTCATTTGGAGCATTTGGTAGCAGTGATACTTTAGTCATTATTAATGCACCAGTCATTTTCCCCATTGTGACAAAAATGCTGCCCTGAATCAGTTATTCACAGTACATTTATCTACTATTCCAGGAATATATTGCTTGTACTCTATTTTAGAAATGAGTCTTAGGCCATTCTTTTTAGTAATTTTGTTCTTAGGGAAAAGAGTACAAAATTACTTTGAGATGTAAATGGATCCAAGATACTTATTAAATGACTTGGAATGAGAAAAATTAAAGGAAAGAAAAACTTAAGTGAAAAACAGTTTCATCATGTACTTGTTTACTGAGGGGTGAAATTTATTATCGCTAATGGAGGTTACTCTTTAATAACTAAACTTAGAATTGCAGCCAAAGGTACTGAGAGAAAAGACTCTCTCAGGGGCAAACAAGTCAACATGACAGCCATGTCCATATATTCCCAACTGCCATTTTGATGTTTTTGATACACCTGCCAGATGTTCCTCTCTGACAAAATCTAGTAGCAGTCTAAAGTTGGCCTGTTTGATCTAAAGTTGCCCTATTCTCAATGGAAAAACAGGGGTCTCCCCCCCTAAACACCTTCATTTTTATACGCAAGGTATGAGGAATATCCATTGCTCAGAAAAAGAGCTTCCCTTTCTATTATGTGAAGCTAATTCAGAAAATTGCAACTCCCTGCTTTCAGTTCTGAACGGCTGTTTTTTTTTTATTTGTTTGGAACATGGAGAAAAATCATTTTCTGTCTGCCACTCCCTCTGCAGCAGATACTTGTCATAGATCTTTCGAAAGAAGACGAATGGTGAAGTTTAAAATATTGCCAGTCTGAAGAGGTGTGTATGCTGCATTTTGCTGACTTATTTGCCACAATTGAAAAGGAGGGTGCTCGCTGCCTCAATAATGCTATTAAGCAGAGCAGATACACTTGGGTGGTTTCTAGTGGCATTCCTGTCAGTAGGAAAGTACGAGATCAATGGTTTATGCTGTAGCAAGAGTAAGATCTCAACTTTTGGAAGTCTCTTGACAGTAGTAGGTGGCAGCTTGTTTGTGGATAAGTGAAATTTCTAATTATAATAAATGCTTCAAGCAAAGGTTGTACATGTCTTTGTATTCAAAGCCAGTGTTACTGAATGATCACTTGAAAGTGTAGAGTTGCTTGCTGACAAGAAAAGTGGAATGCATTTGATTATTGGGAGTGCATTTTTTGTTGTTCATAAAATTTATAGTCTTAATATATTTTCTTCTACTATATATTCTTCTACACTATAGTCCAGTGATGGCGAACCTATGGCACGGGTGCCACAGGTGGCACGCGGAGCCATATCTGCCGGGACGCGAGCCATTGCCCTAGTTCAGCTCCAGCGCGCATGTGTGTGCCCACCAGCTGATTTTTGGCTCATGCAGAGGCTCTGGGAGGGCGATTTCGGCCTCTGGAGGGCCTCCGGGGTGGCAGTGGGAGCGTTTTCGCCTTCCCCAAGCTCAAAGAAAGCCTCTGGAGCCTGGGGAGGGCAAAAAACGGATCTACCAGGCCCACTGAAAGTCGGAAAACGGGGGAGTGGGCGGTCGCACATGCATTTGCAGGGGGGTGGGGTGAGTGGGGGGCTTTGAATTATGGGTGTGGGCACGCACGCACGTACGATAGCGCGCGTACGCACTATTTCGGCACCCGAGGAAAAAAAGGTTGGCCATCACTGCTATAGTATATAGTCGTCTGGAAATAGAGATGTTTTCAATTATTTATAAAACTAATACTTTATTTTGAAATAAGTGAAAGCACTCTGGACTTCTACAAAATTTCTAAATATATGCTGAACCATTAGCAAAACTTTTTTTAAAAAAAAACTATGCCCATGGGTTTGAATGTAGCTGTTTCTTTAAAAGGATGTTTAAGGAGACAGAAGAGTCTCCCCTGGTAGCCATATGGTGGAACCAGATCAATTTTAACTCACTTTTCAGCTATAAATAAATTAATAAAAACCGTAATGGGCAGGTTGACCAAAAACATTGTTTAGTTTCTCCTTCGGTAGAATAAATCCTAGCCAAAGTACCTGGCTATGTGTAAATCAACAAGCTGTGAAAGATTATATAGTTCAATACTCTTTTCATAGTTATACTTTCCAGTAGTGATTAGCAAGTCAATAACCCAATTTTTTTTATCACAGAAAGCAGAATGAAGATCCATGAAGAACAATTTTGTAAAAATTGTCTAATTTGCCACACAAATGTCTAAAAACCAGTTGTGTGGCAATATAGAAATAAGTTTTCTAACTTTAAAAGTACGAACGTGGGGTTCATTTTGCATTCTGAAATCTTGTTGGAATATATGAGCTATTTAATTTAATTTAATTTAATAAACGTTCTTATATGCCGCCCAATCCCGTAGGACTCAGGGCGGCATATAAGCAAGCTATCATTGCATATAACTTGTAAGAACCACATTCTAGATTATATCAAGTCTTAGATAACAGTTATTAAATAAATGATCATTATAGTCCATCATGCTCACATTGACCATAAGCAAAGGAACAATAACTGCAGGAGATACATATAATTAAAAATTGTATTAATGCTTTGGATTATACTTTATTTAGCTGCTGTTTCCAAAAAACAATACTTTTTAAAGAAGAAGCAAAGAAAATGATAAAGACAACCAAAGCAAAAACAACAACAACACACAAGCAATTGGTTGCTTCATATGTGCAGTACCTGCATTAAGAGAAAGCACCTAATGCTTTTATCCCAGTCTCATTAGGGACAGAATTTACTCTAGAGAAAAATAGGATTGCAGGTAATCTTTGAGTTTACAGCAGGTCACTTAGCGACCTGCTGTTACGACAGACCCCAAAGGTACTTATGACCAAATGCCAAAGTTATGTTTGTTGCAACATCTCTGTGGTTGTTCACCCTTATGACCAGAATGGATAAAAATTGATGATTTTTATAAAAAAAAGTTAAAAACACCAGATTTTTAAAATTTAAATCGGATTTTTTAATTTTTATCAAATTTATTATAATAAAATGTTTTTGGAGTAAAAATCTATCTAAATATAGTTTTCTATTTAAGATACATTAATAATTTAATTTAATCAGCATGACATGGAGCTTAGCATGAGGCTGTATATTCTGCAATATTGGGACTGTTGTTGAGTCAACAGCGGGTTAAAGGAGGAGTTGCTGCGGGACAGAAATGACAGTTGCTCTTTAAAAATTATGATTTAAATTGAGTTGATTTAAATCAAGTCTTTCTACTAGTGATTTAAATCATTATTTAAGTGTCAACAGGCTAGGGGGCGCTCATTCCAAGGCCCTCATGGAGGAAGCCTTTCAACGTAGAAAGTATAGAGCTGAGGTGGCGCAGTGGTTAGATTGCAGCACTGCAGGCTACTTCAGCTGACTGCTAGCTGCAGTTCGGCTGTTCAAATCTCACCCGCTCAAGGTTGACTCAGCCTTCCATCCTTCTGAGGTCAGTAAAATGAGGACCCAGATTGTTGGGGGCAATATGCTGACTCTGTAAACAGCTTAGAGAGGGCTGTAAAGCACTAGGAAGCGGTATATACCGTATTTTTCGGAGTATAGGACGCACCTTTTTACCCCCCAAAAGAGGGTCAAAAACTGGGTGCGTCTTATACTCCGGATGTTACAGCCACCGCTGGCCGCCGCCGCTGGCCACCGCCACTGGCCGCCGCTGCTTCCTGCCGCCGCTTCCTGCTGCTGCTTCCCACCGCCGCCAATGCCCCCCGCCGCTTTCCGCTGCCAATGCCCGCCGCTGCTTTCTGCCGCCGCTTCCCACCGCCAATGGCTGCCGCCGCTTCCCACCGCTGATGCCCACCACTGCTTTCCGCCACCGCTTTCCGCCGCCACCGCCGCTTTCCCCCCCGCTGCTTGCCCCTGCCGTCCGCGCTGTTGCTTGCCGCCGCCGCCACCGCTGCTTGCCCCCGCCGCCGTGCGTCCCGTGCGAGCTGGGAGTCGCGATTTGAAGAGCGCGATCCTGGGCAAGTTTTGCTTGGAGGCGCGTCTGTCACACACACACACCCCTCCCGGGCTTCAGTTTAAATGCAGGGTCCCGTCGGACGAGGAACTTCCAAAATGCTTCCCACGGCGGGGATTCTCTGAGACATCCTGGCCGAAGAGAAAGAGGAGCTTGGAAGGTCTCGGAGAAAACAGCGTCGCCACAGCAAGCATTTTGGAAGTTTCTCATCTGACGGGACCCTGCATTTAAACTGAAGCCTGGGAGGTGTGTGTGTGTGTGTGTGTGTGTGTGTGTGTGTGTGTGTGTGCGTGCGTGTGTGTGTGACAGACACGCCTCCAAGCAAAACTGGCCCGGGATCGCGTTCTTCAAATCATGACTCCCAGCTGCTGCCTAAGCAGAAAGCCCAAAGAGGGGCATCCTGGACGCGCGTGCTGCCCTCGGTGCTTCCCAGACACCTGCCTGCCACCGCGCCTCGTCTGCTTCCCCAGCTGCTCTTCTCTAGCGAGCGCTCTTTGGCCGGGAAAACCAGGAGCCGCCGCTTTTGCCTTTGCCCAGCGCCGCAGATCTGCTTAGCCCTTGAAACTTCAGGAGGGAACTGGCTGCGAGACCGGGAGGCAGCCTTTGGTGGAGCCCAGCCCGATGGGGAACAGGGAAGAGAGGGGCTTTTCCCTTCTTCCGCCCACTCGTGAGCTGTGGGGGGTTTGGGGTGGCTCTAGAGCTGGAATCTGCTCGGCTGATGGTCGTGCAACTCCAAAGCCCACAAGTTTGAAGACCCTTGCACCCCCTTGGCAAGTTTAAGAGTTTCTGGGAGTTGAAGTCCACAAGTCTTAAACTTGCCAAGGGGGTGCAAGGGTCTTCAAACTTGTGGACTTCAACTCCCGGAATTCCTCCTCCAGTTATGCTAGCTGAGGAATGGGAGTTGAAGTCCACAAGTCTTAAAGCTGTCAAGTTTGAAGAGCCCTGGGTTAGGGGTTAGGGGTGCAAGGGTCTTCAAACTTGGCAAGACTTTTTACAACCATGTACACTTTTTACAAACTTCAAACTTGACAGCTTTAAGACTTGTGGACTTCAACTCCCATTCCTGAGCTAGCATGACTGGAGGAGGAATTCTGGGAGTTGAAGTCCACTAGTCTTAAAGCTGTCAAGTTTGAAGTTTGTAAAAAGTGTACATGGTTGTAAAAAGTGTACATGGTTGTAAAAAGTATTCTGCTACATTGGTAATTTATTAAATAATATATTACTACACCATTTGGTTCAGAATACTTTTTTCCTTGTTTTCCTCCTCTAAAATCTAGGTACATCTTATACTCCGGTGCGTCCTATACTCCGAAAAATACGGTAAGTCTAAGTGCTATTGCTATTGCTAACTTGGGCTGTGGGTGGAGACAATCTCCTGTCCATTTGAGCGAGCCACATCTCAGGAGCGGCGAACACCCAAGTGGATTGGCTCAGCCGCACCATGGTGCATCATGCGGAGTGGCGCCTCCACCCCTTGCTGTTCAGGGAAATAGCGGTCAGATTTGGTCTTCCCTCAGTTGACCTATTCACCACCCAGGACAACACTCAACTTCCTCGTTTCTTCTCCCACTTCTTGGCGCCTGGCATGGAGGGGGTGGATGCCTTATGCTGTCCTTGGCCTCGGGGTCTGCTGTACGCCTCTCCCCCTTCCCCTCATTCCCAGGGTCATTGGGAAGCTGCTGGAGGAGAGGGAGGAGCTTCTTCTTCTGGCACCTCACTGGCCCAGGTGTCCCTGGTTTGCAGACCTCATCTCCCTGTCCGTGACCAGGCTGTGGCAGATTCCTCAGCACAAGATTCATCTCAGCCAGGGGGCGCTTGTCTATCCGGATCCTCATTGGTTTCATCTGACCATCTGGAAGTTGAGCTGTGATTGTTGAGAGGGGACAACCTCTCGGAGGGCATCATCCAGACTCTCCAGGCCTCCCGCAGGGGCTTCACCAATCGGATCTACGACACCACGTGGAGAGCCTTTTGCATTTGGTGTTCAGCACAGGGATGTCATCCCTTGGAGGCTTCAGTGAAGGACGTGTTGGGGTTCCTACAGGCGGGTTTGACCAAGGGGCTGGCCCCTAACATGCTCCGTAGGCAGGTGGCAGCTCTATCATCGGTGCCAAGGATTCCTTGTCCCAACACCCCGTCATCCGCCAATTCCTGCGGGGGGCGACTAACTTATGTCCTCCTGTTGTTCACCGATACCCCACATGGGACCTGTCAAAGGTGCTCGATTCCCTTACTCAAAGCCCCTTCGAACCTCTTTGAGAGGCCAATCTCTGACATCTTTCCTGCAAGGTGGCCTTCTTGGTGGCAGTCACATCGGCACGCAGAATCTCGGAGTTGGCAGCGCTTTCCATCCATTCGGATCTTTGCGTCTTCCACGCGGACAGAGTAGTCCTGCATCTTGATCCTACCTTCATCCCCAAAATCAACTCGTGGTTTCACAGGGCGCAGGAGCTGGTGCTGCCAAACTTTTGTCCTCTGTTTATAGGCTCGAATGCAAGTGGCACACTCTGGATGTTCGTCGGGCTCTCAAGATTTACATCTCTCGTACCTCTTCGTTTCGGAGATTGGAATCTCTTTTGGTTTCCTTTCAGCCTTCTTTGATGGGTTCAAAGGTTTCTGCCTCCACGGTGGGCCGGTGGATTCGGGCCTGCATTGCCAGGGCCTATGAGGTTCAGGACTTACCCCTTCCGGGATGCATCACCACTCATTCTACCAGAAGCGTGGCGACTTTGGCTGCTTGGGCTACGCAGGCTTCCCTGGAGGAGGTCTTCTCCTTCTCCTTTCATCCGCCATTATAAGCTGGATTCATTTGCATCTGCTGAGGTGGCCTTTGGCAGAAGGGTGCTGAAGCGGATTCGATCGGACCAGGAGGTGCAAGGCCAGGCCGCTCCCTCCCACTAAGACAGCCAGCTTTGGTATGTCCCATATATGGATGCTGTCTCCACTAGCATAGAGATGGGGCATTGGTCTTACCTGATGTGCTCCATCTTTTTTTTAATTCAAAAAGTTTTATTAGTACAAAGTACAAACATTTTTTTATTTTTCTCCCCCCTATCCCCCTAACCCTAACCCACCCACCCCTCTCCCCCCCGGACTTCCCAGAGAGAATACAGGGCATAATATCAATAAAGTAAATTTAAATTAAATTTAAATTTTTTTTTATTTCCACCTTATTGTTTAAAATTTCAACTCCGAATTGTACACATAAAAATTCCTTCCTCCTCCTTTCCATCATCTACCCTACAGAGCATTTCTTCACTATTAAATAGAACTTAAGTAAATATTACATAGACAATAACCAAGTATTAAATACAAAACCCTTAAACTTCATCATAAAGTCAACCACTATATAAATAGCATAACATTACTATATATCAGGTTATTAACTTCGGAAAAGATCTAAGTCTCTAAAAAATGTTATTATTATTAATAATAATAATAGTAAAAAATATATATATATAGAGAGAAAGAAAGCTAAAAAAAAGGAGAGATGCAATCTATCCTATACATTCAGCACTAACTCCAAACTTTGAATAAGCCTTCCTTTCAAACAAATTTTTAACTCTAGTTATGATATTTTATAACTTAATAATTTTAAATAAAAATTAAAAATTTCAATTCTTTCTCAAAATTAAATAAAACTTAAATGAATATTACACAAATAATAACTAGATATAAAATACAGAAATCTTAAGCTTCATCATAAAATCAACCACTATATTAGTAGCATAATATTACTGTATATCAGATTGTTAGCTTCAAAAAAGTTCTGAATCTTTAAAAAATATTAGTAATAATAATAGGATAGAGAAAGAAAACAAAAGAAAAAGAAAAATACAAGAAGTAAAGAGAGAAAAAGAAGGAAAGAAGGGAAAAAGAAAAATACAGTCATATTAGCAACCATCTGTCCATTAGCAACCATCTGTCCATTCAACGCTGCATCTTGTCGTATCTTGATGGTTGCATCTTTTTGTAACTTGATAATTTTATATTTGTCAGCTCGCCTCCCATCTGACCCCGATCTTCCATCTCCTTTTCCACATTGTAGACATCTGTCTGGCTCTGCCAATCACTTGAATTCTGTAGAACTGCTTCGATTTGAGCAGGATGGGATGGCTTTCCCTCCTCCTCCTCTTTCATTTTCATACATCTTTCCTCTGGAATCTTGGATATATCAGCCTTTAAAACGTTGACATAAAATTCAGTAGCTTTCTCTATCGTATTAAGCCGGTATCTTTTTCCCAGAAATTTCACTGCGACTCCTGTTGGTGCTTCCCATTTATATTGTAAGTTTAGCCTTTTAAATTCATCAATCAGAAAGGTATAATCTTTTCTGGCTTTGAGCATTTTAGAGGGAATTTCTTTCCATATCATTAGTTCCTGGCCATTCACCTGAAGGTTATTCTTAAACGTTGCCTGTATAATTCTATTCCGTAAGGCTCTTGTAGTAAAATATATTACAATGTCCCTTGGTAGGTGTTTTTGTTTTGCATACCAGGAGTTGATTCTGTATATTTTATCAATTTGCCTGGCTAGTTCTTCTTTAGACAATCCAGACACCTGCTCCAAAGCCTCCACCATCCTTCCTTTCAAATCTTCATATAATCCCTCTTTCAACCCCCTGACCCTTATGGCAAATTCCATAGATCTGAATTGCGTCATTAACATCTCTGTTTCAAAATTTGCAATATCATTTTGTATTTTATCTATGTATTCCACCGAAGTTGTCAAAACTTGTTTATTTTCTTCAATGTGATTTGCCAAGACTTTGATATTTGTTGCTAAACCTTTACATCCTCCAACACGTCGTTCCTAATTTGTTGGTCAGTATTCTTTAAAGCAGCCTGTATTTTATTATCTATTTCACTGATTTTTTGGTTAAATTCCGCAATAAGTTCATTTTTCATGATCTTTAAGGTACTTATTAAATTTTCAGGTGTTAAAGATTTTGGGGGTGTTAATTCAGTGAAAAGTTGCATTTTGGAAATATGACCAGAGGAATGGTCCGTTCTTTTATTCAAAATAGTCTTTCCAAACTTTGAAGCCATTTTAGTATTTCTAGAGGAGAACAAAGAAAAAGCCAAGTCTCTAGTTAAAATTCTTTTAAGTTCCAAAGCCAGATAGTTTTTTATTTTTTAAAAAAATTGTCAGTTATTATTCAATCCAGAATCGAGAGACAGAGTAAAGCCAGTTTCCAAAGTCAAAAATTTCCATAAGAAAAAAAGCCGCTAGCGAAACGAAAGTCACTTTCACTTCTCCTCCCACTTTCTCCGATCGCCATATTGTTGCTTATTAACTGTTACTTAGTTTCTTCCGAAGTGAAAGTCAGCAGTGGAGTTGAAAGAAAAAAATTTCAGTACTTGCCCATTTAAGATCCTGTTTCTCTCTGTCTGCTTCTATAGTCCATTAAGTAGTTATAATCTCATTCAAGAAGCAGCGGTGGTCACGGCATCTTGCTCCGCAAAAGCGGAGGTTTCCAAGTCCCCGGAGCAGGAGACAGGCTGGCTGGGGAGCCCTCACCTTTCGCGCCCCTGGCTGGCACCTGGGGCACTAGGGGGGGCTCTACCCCAGCTGTCCGGCTCTCATCTCTCCCCTTTGCCCGGGGCAGAGATTTTCAAGCCGCCAAACAGCTGTTAACGGGGAGTTGGAAAGGCGCTCACCGAGGAGCGTCTGCGATGCCGCGAGCCAGAACCGGGAGTCCTCCTGATGTGCTCCATCTTGTAGCAGTGGAGACAGCATCCATCCCCACCCGGCTGGCATCCGTCCTTGCCTTGGGTGATCTTCTTCAGCGCTGGGAGCACCACGCCTGTCTGCACTCACGCCTTCGTCAAAAAAGCGGAAGTCACATGGTGAGGAGGCATGTCATCTACTTTGCAGACTCAGTCCTGATTGGATAATAGACGGAGTTAACCCATATATGGATGCTGTCTCCACTGCTACGAGATGGAGCGTATCAGGTAAGACCAACGCCCCTTCTCTCACTTGCCATAAGCTTTTGTTGCGGGGAGGGAAGCAGGGGTGAAATCCAGCAGGTTCTGACAGGCTCTGGAGAACCGGTAGCGGAAATTTTGAGTAGTTCAGAGAACCGGTAGCGGAAATTTTGAGTAGTTCGGAGAACTGGCAAATACCACCTCTGGCTGGCCCCAGAGTGGGGTGGGAATGGAGATTTTGCAATATCCTTCCCCCAGGAGTGAGGAGGGAATGGGGATTTTGCAGTATCCTTCCTCTGGAGTGCGGTGGGAATGGAGATTTTGCAGTTTCCTTCCCCTGCCATGTCCACCAAGCCATGCTCACCAAGCCACACCACGTCCACCAAGCCTCGCCCACAGAACCAGTAGTTAAAAAAAATGGATTTCATCACTGGAGGGAAGGCTAACATCTAACGATGAAAGGAAAAGAGAGAGCTTCACTCATATCTCAGGAAAAGATGACACTTGTGGAATTCTTCCACATGGCCCAGCAATGGATCAGCCTGTCCTCCTTCTTTATCCTGATATTCTGAGCTATGGAGATCTTTGAAAGGTAAGTGAGCAATCCGTGACAAAGTGGGTAAGTCCCCAGTGGCTGTGGAGACCCTAAGGGTGGAAAGCAGAGCACGAGGTATGTGAGGGGGTGGGGGGAGTTTGGAGGCATTATGCTTGTGCTTGCACTAGGATCTCAACTCTTGAGGAACCCCATATTCTACTTAACAACCTTTGTATTCGTTCAATGAATGTATTGTGGAGAGCAGGGATAGGGATTCATTAAGTGACCTGTTCACTTAACACCGTCCTGACATTCTACTGTAATAGGCAGGCTCCATTACGGTCGTAACTCGAGGTCATCATGCAGAGTAGTTTTTGAATTCTCTGCCCATGTATTATATAAGTTTGTGTTTAAAGGAGCTTGTATGTTAGAAAAGAAAAAACAGCTTTACCAAAATTAAACTTTACATTGTTTTTCACTTAAAAAGTACTTACTGTCAGTTTGATGGATTTTGGTGATCTTTTCTAACATATCTTGGATTTGTGCAACAGCCTACTTTTATTTCTTGCAATAACGTCTTCCACCCCCACTCATTTTTTTTCTTCATCACCGGAGTGATTTGGTTTTGTTGACCCCTGTGGAGTTGAGAATCTTTTCCATTGTCCTGGAGATGCTGGGATGGTAGAACTATTTCAGGTGGTTGGAGTTCACCTCCCACATTCCGAGTTTCAAATGTATCGATTGGCACTGGCTTGCCTGTGCTTACTCTTTAACATGCTTCCAAGTACTCACTTTTCCCCCATTGAAACTTATTCTTCCTCTTGGTGTCCAACTCTTGTCTCTCTGCTCCTGGACATATCTTGTACCCTTTCCTCTTTGGAAGTCTCTTTCTGCTGTTCTTCACTGAGAATTTCTCATGTTTTTGCCGTGTTCCCCTTTCATGATAACCCATAAAGAGGAAACACTAGCCTATGGTCCTTTTATGTTCTCCTCCAGCAGCAAGAGTTCTGCAGAAGTCATTAGGACTGCTTTCACAGTTCTGTCCTTTTGCAAGGCCTGAAGCTTGTTTGTTCTTTTCCCCTCACTTCCCTCACAGCGCTCCCATGTTTCTATTTGCTCTTCTGTTTGCTTGCTTTTGTTGTAAGCTCATAGTTGCTTATTTGCTTTCTTAAGAGTGCTGACTGAGGCTGAGCTCCTGGCTCAGGAATGCTCATCTGTGCAGAAGTTAATCAGAGAGTCTCCTGAAGCTATAAGTTTTTTCCCCCCTTAGCTCTGATCATTAGTTTGGCAAACAAACAAACATAAACTCACTTGGCCAGAAGAACACCCAGACCTTGTACAATCAGCTGAACAACTTTTCCAAAAGCTCATCCAAAAACTCAGCATGTGTCAGTCCAGGTTAGGAAGAATTGGAAATGTTGGTTTTACTTCTAAATCCAGAAGCTTTTTCCAGCCTTAAATTTCCTGAGAGAACATATAACAGGGACTTTAATTTAGAATGAAATGTGATAGTGTACATACATGTGTGCCTCCATTTGGATTTGCATTCCCCCCCCCCACAACCCCCTTCCCCTCTACTGCCTCATGTCCCAGCTAAACCAGACAGGAAACAAAATCAGATCAGCTAATTTCATTTTACTGTAAGGTTACATTAACATAATCTTGCAAATCGAAGGTACAAGATCATCCATTGTTATTGTTAAAAGTTACTTTTAACAGCCCGATCGATTAGAGCATGTTCTTCCTAAGTTTCTGATGTATTCCTGGATGCTCTGGATTTTATCCAGGACAGTGTCTTTGCCATTCACCAGACCCAGCTTGCCCTCTTTCCAGCTGGTGTACATTCTGTGGGTGTTCAACTTGGGGCCGAAACCTCTGTACATTGTGAGGAGCTTCTGGGTCTTCACATTGATAGCTTTCATGTCCTGCTTTTGACAGCTAAATATACGGCCAGGGTGTCTGATGACTAACAGGGCATATGTGTCGATGCTGTGGCTCTTGTTCTCCCCATTGAGCTGAATTTTTGGGCCCTGTCTGATCTTTTCCTGTGTAATTCCAAGGTGCTTTCAACTGGTCTGTTTGCTATGCGACTGGTAATTCACCCCATCAGTTTTAAGTACTTTTTTAATTACACACTGTGTGTGTAATTAATTATACATGTTAATATATGTGTTTAATATATTCAATATTCAATGCAGCTAACAAAATTTAAAACGCACAATACTGTAAAATATTAAAAATACAGATTAAAATTAACAGTAAACTAAATATTAAAACAATTGAGCACCCAGCAAAAGAGATGCATCTTGTTCTTACATTATCATTGTATAGTGAGATGGATGGCTATATAAATTGTAAATAAAATCTTTATAGTTTTTAACATGGTGAGATGGGCCAAGCCTAATGCAAAAGGAGGAACATTGTATAGTATGAAAGCAGAATAGGAGGAAAGCCTTCTATGTGTCAGAAAGATGGACCTTTGGCAGTGAATGTAACTTGAAAAAAAAGAGTCTTTGGTAGTTCTTAACAACTGAAGCCAAACAGATTTCTAACCAGAGAAGCAGTTCCTCAGACAGTCCAATCTTAAATAATATAGGACTAATGTTCTTTACCAAAATGTTAAGATGTACCTGGCAAATCATTGGCAACAACTGCATATAAACCAATACTAGCATCATATGTTTTCTGTGTTTGCTACCTAGTTGCTGCAATTTATATCAGGTGTAGCCTCTTGACACCTTTTCAAGGGTAATTCCATGTAGAACTTGTAATAATCAAGACAGGATGTTACAAAGATGATGATTGGCTCACTGAATACTCACTGGCTCAGCAAGGGTCACAATTGGTACTGTGCAAAGTTCTTCCTAGGATAGTGTCTGCCTACAAATTCAGCAATAGTTAAGAACAAAGAGGGCAGTATGATGGTTCAGCTGTTAAGATGCTGGACTTGTCAGCCTGGAAAGCTGACAGCCTGGTTCGAGACCCAGCATCGCGAGACAGGGTGAGTGTCTGTCTTCACCTAGCTCCTGCCCACCTAGAAGTTCAGAAGTATGCAAATGCAAGTAAATAAATAGGTACCACTTAAGTGGGGGGAGGACGTGCTCCACGATGTCTTGCTGGCCACATGACCATGGAAACGTCTTTGGACAATACTGGCTCATCACCTCAAAACAGAGTTGAGTGCCACCCTTATAGTCAGCAGCGATTAGCAGAGTAAAATCTGCTGGGACTCCAAGAATCAAAGAGCATTTGTAACTATGAACATGTGTTTTTTTCAGCATCCCTACCCAAAATCAGTGGAAGTTCCATTCACAACTTCAGGTTAACCTACAACCTCTCATTTTTGTTTAAATTTAATTTCAGTTTGTCCAGCCTGTTATTAGATACTACAAAATGGTCTTATTGGTTCTCTGCAATTCAACAAAAGGAATAATGTAGTTTTGGCACTTGATAAGAGCTGTGGTAGTGCAGTGGTTAGAAAGCAGCACTGCAGGCTATTTTTGCTGACTGCCAGCTGCCGGTAGTTTGGCAGTTCGATTCTCACCAACTCAAGGTTGACTCAGCCTTCCATCCTTCCAAGGTGGGTAAAAAGAGGGCATTGTTGGGGGCAATATGCTGACTCTGTAAACCGCTTAGAGAGAGCTATGAAGTGGTATATAAGTCTAAGTGCTATTGCTATTGCTATTCCAAAACTTGGTGCTCTTCCCAGCAGTTTCCTGTGAGTGTCGAACAGGTTAGGGACAAGACAGAACCTTGTGGGACACCATTGGTTCATGAAAGAGGAAGCTAGGGTACTCTGGGATTTTAGAATTCAGAGAGGCAAGTGTCATACAATGTCTCAGACTTAACTGTTGATAAGAAAGACAAAAAAATTTGGATAATGAACTGTGGCAAAGAAAGCAAATATAGTATCAATAGTAATAGGTGCTATTCCAAAACACCTGGAGCATTATTTGAATATCATTGGCACTGACAAATTCACCATCAGTCAGTTGCAAAAGGCAGCTTTATTTGGAACAGTTTACACCCTGCAACTATATTTTTAATATTATTAACAACATATGCCTGTCCCAGGTCCTTGGGAAGGACTCAAGTGAACAAAAATGCCACTTCCAGTCTAAACATCTGGCTGACAATGTGACCAACATAATAATAATCTAGAAGTGCTTGTACATGCTTGTACTGTATCTACCATGTGACCAATATGATAATTTGTTAAAGGCCTGGGAGGCAGAATGTTAAGTTTTTAGATTGCATTACTACAAATAAAGATGTAAAATTATGGTGGTGCTTTGTGCCTTGAAGCATCTTTCCCAAATAGAACTAAACCATTTTAAATATTCCACATTGAGACGCTTCTCTTTATGAGTTCCAAGCCTCCTGTTCAATAGAAAACCATTAATTAAGCAGAGCTACTTATGGTATATTAGATGAGTTTGGGGACAAATAACATTAATTTTTTTTAAATATTTTCCCTGTACAATATTTTGGTAGATACTTCTAGTAGTATGTTAGCAAATTCTTATTGCATCTCATTAATCTTAAAAGAGACCAATTTTCAATGGCTGCTGTTCTTGAGGAAGAAAGTAGAAGGGCTACATGGTTTTTTTAACTTTATGGTCAGAACAAAGAATAGGAATTTAAAAAAGAATGTATTTGTGCTGCCCACTTACACTTAAAAGTGTTTTTATGTATACAGCATAAAGATTGCATTGACTGTTGTTGCTGGCAGTGATATCCTGCGACTATATTGACAAAGGACCCACTCAGTACTTATCCCATTAACCTATCCTAAACCTCTACCCACAAAAGAATTAGCTTCCTGATGGAACATATGAGTAAGGGAAGGGAGCAACTACTGTATTTGTCGGAGTTTTCCTTTTGAACTACCGGTAGGCATTTTCAGAAAAAGCAGCAGCTGTTATTTATGAAAAATCCATGCTGTGTATGTGTTTTATTATTTCTATTATATCTTTCTTGGTGTGTTAGAGGATTATAGGCACATATTCTGTTGGTTTAAAATAAAACTTGGTTATAGGAGCAGTTTCAAACTTAATTGGAGAAATTTATGGGTGGAGAGAGTATGTTGTTTGGACTTTTTTTTTCTGTTTCAGGTTTTCAGATATGATAATTAACTTAAGACTTTTCTCCCCTATTGTGAAGCTGTCATATCCAGCCAGATAGCATAGTTGTGACGAAAGTGGCTGAAAAGTTCCCAGTTTTAATTTTCTTCTCTTCTGAAATCTTGAGATGGAAGGTCAAAGCTAGTTCTGAACTAATAGGGATCCATCGATATTCACTTTATAAGTGAATGCATAATTGTAATATAAATGTTTTATCCAATTGTTTTATATTATTAAGAGACAAATACAATTGAAACTATAATCCATTATTAGAATAGAATAAATATTGAATACAGAGAGACCTCACTTACTGACTTATTTATTTATTTTATTTATTTATTTGTGAGATTTATATACCGCCTCACAGTGCAACTTATGACTTCAATTAGTCAGTTCTTCCTGTTGTTGTTATGCAAATCACCCACAGTCATTAATAACAATAGCAACAGCATTTAAACTTGTATACCACCCCATAGTGCTTTACATAGTACTTTACAATGTAGAAACATTATTTGCATATTGCCCCAAACAATCTGGGTCCTTATTTTACTGACTTTGAAAGGATGGGAAGGCTGACCTTGAGTTCTGTCAGGATCGAATTCCAGGCTGTGGGCAGAGTTTTGCCTGCAATACAGCACTTTAACCACTGAGGCATCAGGGATCTCTGGTTAAGCACAATGTCACATGACTACAACTTTCTGCCTACTTCTCCATTGACTTTGCTTGTCAGAAGCTGGTTGAGAAACTTGCAAATGGTGGTCACATTACCATGGGATGGTGTGACTATTATAAACACATGCTGGATGCTCAGCACCCAAATCCCAATCACATATGTGCAGATACGCTGCAGTGACCCCAGGTTTGAAGATTGCTTATTAATCTCGTTTTTCAGCATGATCATAATTTGAGACTGTTGCTGAATTAGCGATTGGTAAGGAAGGACTAAATGTATCAAGTCATTTACAAATTCCCGCTGAAGGCCTGATCAGTGATCATCATAAGCTCTCCTTAGCCCTCTGTTACTCGGGAATATGTGTGACTGATTTTTTCCACTCAAGAAAAAAATCGACCCATTATTGGAAAGACAACTGCTGAAATATCATAGGGCAGTGATGGCGAACCTTTTTTCCCTCGGGTGCCGAAAGCGTGCATGCGCGTGCTATCGCATGCACACGCGTGCCCACACCCATAATTCAATGCCCTCCACATGCCCCGCCCCCCCGCGCATGCACATGTGACCCCCTGTGATGCCCCATTCCCCGCGCATGACCCCCCACTGCCCCATTTCCTGACTTCTGGTGGGCCCGGTAGGCCCGTTTTTTGCCCTCCCCAGGCTCCGGAGGCTTTCTTGGAGCCTGGGGAGGGCAAAAATGCCCTCTCCCACCCCTCCGGAGGCTGAAAATGTCCTCCCAGAGTCTCTGCGTGAGCCGAAAATCAGCTGACCAGTGCGCACATGCATGCTGGAGCTGAGCTAGGGCAACTGCTCGCGTGCCGGCAGATATGGCTCTGCGTGCCACCTGTGGCACGCGTGCCATAGGTTCGCCATCACGGTCATAGGGTGTGACAATCGCCCACTAAAATTAATAAACTATTTATTTCCTCTGGAATGACCACTCTAATTGGAATTTGAGTATAGCAACATCTTTGTGTGGAAATGTTTAAAAATCACACAAAAACTTTCTTATGGCTATAAAAATATTAAATATCAGACTGACATCTGATATAAATTACGATAAACATGACTGACAAATCTCATGGGGAATGATGTGTGCATTAATATAAAAGAGTCTTCTTCCTAGAATCAGGGCCTTGGAAGACCTTTAATTCTCTTTGAACCCAGGTCAGTAGTCAAACATCTACATGGTCAAACGGGAGTGTTTCATTGGATCAGAGATCTGTGATTGTGGAAGAAGTAGATTCTACAGAATTTCCCACTTTGTCATTTCTTAGGAGCAGACAGTTTCACACTGTAGGACCTCACTGAGATCAACTCATGAGCAAAGAAATATGACTTGATGGATGGACACAAGAAAAAAAAAGACTGTTGAAATCATGTCATGTGATATTGCAGTTTGCTGTAGTGCTGTGTTGGCTCATTTGCAGCGTCACTTATCTCTCCTTTGTTCAGTTAGACGATATATCAATTCTTGAACTTTATGTATAATGATTTGTTATTTAATAGTGGCTTCTGCCCAGCCTGAATTAGCTTAGGAAAGTGCTATCCCCAGTCATTTCTAGGAATCACCTTTTCTTCCTTAGAGAATGTGATTATTTTTCCGTCTACATAGTTTATTATAGCAGACTACCATGAAAATTAGATTGCATAATTTATATTATGTCAAGCTGAATACCACCCAATCCCCAACCATTTTGTTTTGTCTTGTGTTTGATGGTGTGTGTGTGTGTGTGTGTGTGTGTGTGTGTGTGTGTGTGTGTGTGTGTGTGAGAGAGAGAGAGAGAGAGAGAGAGAGAGAGAGAGAGAGAGAGAGAGAGAGAGAGAGAGAGAGAGAGAGAGAGACTGGAGTTTTTTCCAGACTATAGTGGGCTGCTAGATGTGTCTGCTGATTGACTTTCAGAATCACCAATTGTATAGACTTAATGCAAATAGTGTTCATGTAAAACACAACAGAATTGGATTTCACAATGAATGAAGAATATATGAAGTGAATATTGGAAGCAATCAGAAGGTGGTATTAAATAGCAGTGGTGTTAGTGCTGTTTACTTAGAAATAAAATCAGTTAAAATCCAAGTGAGGATTTTCCAATTAAATGTTTAGGATCAAATTACTAAGTAAATGTCAAAGAAATAGCCGAACAAGTTAAAATGGGGAATGGCAGTTACGGGTATTCTGCACCTACCAAAATAATGGTGTGATGAGAAGCACAGTCTATCCACAAATAAATCACAAATTTTTATCTGCTCTGTATACTATTTTGCTAGGTTGTGATCTTCTGTCAGTATTAAAGCTTGCAGAGATCCAATTTTTTTCTTAAGGAACCTAGAGGAATAATCTAAGAGGTGAAGTTTGATCTTGGACTGGAGAATATGGGTGTATTAAAATACCTAATTAAATTACCAGGAATAAAATGCTTCCATGAAAATTGTACTTTTTGATGTGCAGGACATCATTCATATAACCTTGAATTTCAGTAGAACAGGTTACTTATGATGTCAAGATAAATATGTAGACCAGCTTGCTTCATATGAGGAAAAATGTGGAGGCAAGAGAAATGCAAATGTAACAGATGGTAACAAGGTCATTTAATATCTTATTTTCTCGGGAAATGTAGAAAGATGTTAAAAACCTTTTTTTATACTGAGGACTGCATTCCACCCTAAGTACAATATCTGTATTTTTAAGTTTGACATTCTATAGCTGTAACTATGAATGTTGCTGCTGTTTGTTTACTTTTAATTATAATTTGCAATGAAGTTTTAGTGCATTTTAGAAATTATGATTTTAGTTTCAATGGTGCTTTAGATTGACCTCATTGTTAGCCATTGCAGGCTGGTTTGACCAGGAGTGAATTGGGAGAAAAGAGAGAAAGAAAGAAGGTTTTGTGTTACGAACAGCACAGAAGCGGAATAAAAATTCCTACTTTGATTGTACTCTTTGATCTGTACATTTGCTACTTTTAATATTTAATAATACATAAGTTGGAGCATAATATGACAAACAGATTCTAACATCTTAACCTTGTTTGTAATCACATAATTTTGAAGCTCAGAATAGTTATTTGCTTGGTATTCTTTGTAGTTACCAAGCTTGCAGTTTCAACCTGTGTTGAGTGAAGTTATGCTGCAGCATTCATAAACATGTGTAGAAGTTTCTTTTAATAAATAGGCTTTGACTAATACCTTCAAAGTCCACAAATTGCTCCAGTGGTGCAAAGATAATGCTTTAGACTTTCTCCTTCAATCCCAAGGAATACCAATAATGAAAACTTAACAGGGTGAGAATGTTATTTTAGCTCATAGCTTCCAACAAAAATGAGGTGAAGTTCTAGCAAGAATGTGCTAGAACTTCATGTGCTAGAACTTGTGATTCCCAAGTTTCACAATGGGATTATAAAAGGTGTAAATGAATTTAAAGATCATGATATGATGTTGAAGGACATGTAATTTTTTTTTTGCCAAATACACACATACCCTGCATACCATAGTGGTGAATATAATACAGTCTAATAGTCCATTGGAGTGGGACAACCAATAAATTGAAATAAAGCAAAATAAAAGAAATAACTTTGTTTTGTTTTTAGATTTCCCAGTTGATCACCGAGTCTGGCCGCGATGGACTGACCGAAGCTGTACTG
The DNA here is from genome assembly GCA_023053685.1 of Diadophis punctatus similis. Classification (NCBI taxonomy): domain Eukaryota; kingdom Metazoa; phylum Chordata; class Lepidosauria; order Squamata; family Dipsadidae; genus Diadophis; species Diadophis punctatus. Next base: position 70,189,488 of record JALIGW010000001.1, on the reverse strand, counting down.
AACCATTACAATGCAGATAAACCTTCCTTATATAGCTTCCCCAGTTCCCAGACCACCTGTGTTGCTAGTGATACCTCCACAGGTACCTCGGTGGCAGCTTCCTTTTTTGCCAGGTAAGACTAAAAGTTCTGCTTTGGATTATTTTAAATTGTCAAATACCCTTATAAAGAAAGCACACTTGAAACCTTGATAGAAGGGTATGGTACCATAGATAACATTACATGCTGCAATTTTACATAGAATTATTTGTTGGGTAGGAAATAACATGAGTTATCATTTTTGGCCTAATTTAATTGGGAAGAAATGCTTTTAAATGCACAAGAGTATGAAAGCAACATTCTCTGGAACACAGTCCTTTATTCAAGAGAGAGTGGCTGCTGAATTGAGACTCCTATCATTTGTTGACTGCCACCATATATATATTCATGTCACTCTAGTAATTTTTACAAGTGATCCTTTGTCACTAGTCGATGGCCTTAATTCTATTTATAGTGTAACGTGTTTCCAAGGTGAAGGCAATTGAATTACTCCAAACTAGGGTTTTTTGTTGAAAATAACCACCTGTATGCTGAGTTAGTCTTTTCTTTGGAAAAATCATTATGGAAATAATAGTAATTCTTGTCCCTGATTTGACATGTTATAAAATCCTACAGATATGTCTAGACTGGATCAAAACAACCCCATCATTTTCTTTCGCACATTTTACCAGAATCATAGAGACTTTCTGACAATAGCATAATCAAAACAATGCCCACAAATCAAAATGCTATTGATTTTCACTGGACAGATTGGCACAAATAACTGAAATCTTGAGTCAATACTACATGTGTTCCTCAGGAAGTGGGTGACCTTTTGAAGGATACCTGTAAGGCTCCAATTAATGATTTTAGGTACCGGTAAATCAATCTCCTAACATTTTTATTACAAATTGGGCAACATTTACTGCATAGTGCATCAGTCTGATTATCCTGTATGTTTAAGCATTATACTGAAAGTAATGGATGTTTATTTATTTATTTATTAGTGAGACTTATATATATATGCAGTAAAAGACCAAAGTATAAGATCTAGTCTGGTGTTGATTTATCAGAATCTATCATTTCCTTTATCCAAGAGAAAAAATGGAAATATCTTCTTTCACCCCAGGGCTAGATTACTTTCTACTGTACATGAATAGGCTGCTCACATATGTTCAGCTGTTTTATAAATACATACACACACTCACACACACATAGACAAATGTTCATGTGATTATATCTCTGGTGTTTTCATTGGTGAACTATCTGGAAATGTATAACGGATCTCCCTGCCTTCTGGTTCATATTTACATTTAAATATGTTGGAGTTGGAGTTTGGATCTGCTAAAATAATTGCTAAAACAAAAGTTTGAATTAGACCTCAGTATCTCTGTCTTTTTTTCTGGAGAGTTGTAGATTAGAACAAGAGAAATTGGGCAGCAAGGACATCACAGCAATTGTTATTCTTTGTCAAGTTGGACAGATAAAATTGATGTTTGCATTCCAGATTTTTTGTTCCAAGTTTGTAGAAATATTTGAGTAACACGAAATTGTATCTCTAGATGAGAAAAGAAATTACATCGGAGAAATGAATAATTATTGCTACCTATTCATTACAAGCGCTATATTTTGACAGAATGAAAACAGGACATTAATGTTATTCTTAGACTAGAAAATACCAGATTCAAGACACTGATGAATCTAGTGTAAAATAGTTGCTCTTGCAATTCTTATAAAAGGATTAGAAGAAAACCTGTAAAATCTTAATGATAATCATTTGCTTTGCCAACTTTCTTCCAGTTATAACTAACTAACAGGCTAACACAGTTGCTAAAGCACAGCTGTAACATTTTTAACACTCCAGCAGCAAAATTGCCATGTCTTCTGAGTACTGTTGACAAGGCTGGTAAAAGAAATAGTGTTTTGTTAAGAAGGAAGGCAATTCATTCAGCCAATTCTCCATGCAATTAGTGGGCACAAACCAATGGCTACTTGAAAACGTAAAGAAACCTCTGTGTAACTTGAAGAAAAGTTAACATATGTCTAGCTTTCAGCTTGGCTCAAGGTTATATGTTTATGTATGGTTTTACTTTACAACAAGATCACAGTATGTTGGGGAAGAATTATAAAATGGCTGTGTTGTTAAATATATATAGCTGGTTTATACACATTCCTCAATTTAGCATAACCGTAAATCTTTTTGTGTATTGACATCAAATTATTATTTTATAAAGGACCGTGTGTGCTTCTAAATGGAGCTACTTTTTCACCCAAAGGCACTGCATTCCTGAAAAATAAAAACTCATTTATGATATGATACAAGACATTGATCTTGTGAACTGTTAATCTTCAAAATCAGTGTAAATGAATTGGCCAATTAGAAATACAAAAGTGAAAAAAGACAAAAAAACATTTGTAGTTTCTACTGTGCTTTGTGCATGTATGAGTGTGAACATGATATTTGTCCTTTCGCCATGGAAGATTTTCATAATAGCTCTATTTGTAGGATAGTCTTGGATATATTATATAAAAAGGAGTATTACTGATACATTTCAACCAAAACATGCAGGATGTAACTATGGATGAAGTAAAGCCATTACATGTAGTCCTTGATTTACCAAAGTTCATTTAGTGACCATTCAAAGTTAAAACGGCACTGAAACAAGTGGACTTATGACCATTTTTCATACCATTGCAGCATCCCTGTGGTCACATGATCAAAATTCAGACACATGACTCATATTTATGACAGTCGCACTGTCCTCTGGTCACGTGATCCCTTTTTGCAACGTTCTGACAAGCAAAGTCAAAGGGGAAGCCAGATTCACTTGAACAACAATTTTGCTAACTTAATCACTGCAATGATTCACTTAAACAATTGTGGCAAGAAAGGTTGTAAAATGGGACAAAAATTCACTTAAATATTTCACTTAGCCACCAAAATTTGAGGCTCAGTTATGGTCGTAAGTCGAGGATATGTTGACAGTTTTGCTTTCCAGCTATGGACACAAACGTCTGAACAAAAGAATCTGGTGTCTTCCACAGGTATTCAACTATAATTCCAATAATTATCAACTAGCATAGTACGGGGAAAAGAAAGAAATTGCACCTCAACCAGAAAACTTATTGTGTAGTTGTGCTTGCTGATTCTCATTTAACTTTTGCCAGAGTTGTTTTGCAGATAAAATAAACTAATCCTCTTTATCATGCCAGGGGCTCCTAAGGTAGGATGTTCCTGGGATAAATAAACAATATGATAGAAGCAGTTAGACATTTATCTTGCAGCAGAATGCCCAAAGGCACCCTTATGCAAAGCACCAGCAATAAATGATGCAAAATTGCTATGTGTGTATATATATATATATATATTTCACAGTTTTTAAAAAAGAAATTCAGCAATAAATAAAACACGTACATTTAAATTAGCACATATGAAGTTCCAAAGTGTTGCTAACTCCTAAGAAATAAGAAAAGCTTATATGCCTACATATCTATTATGTAGGTCTTCACACCTATGTGTAAGTTTGACAAGCTCAGTCAACATAAAGAATGGGAATCTGGGTACAAAGGCCTTCAGAAAGATTTGCTTTGATCATCTGTGTGAAGAGCCCTCACTGATAGGAAATACCCACCTGAGTCAATAGAATTAAACAGTTCCCTGATTCTAAAACCGTGAAATGACTTGAGTAGAATGGATAGTTATCACCCCCTCCCCCAAATAAAAATAGAATTCTAGAATTAGAGTACGCCTAAAGTTCAAATTGAAGCATGTTATTCCATAGTTCAGTACTCTTGTTCTGAACTTAAATAAACTTTAAAAAAAATACTTATTTTTCTTCATGTTATTCCATTTTGCAGTATCTTCATTTTCAGGAATGGGTGATTGCAAGAAGGATGTCCTGGTCTAGCAAAGATTGCAGATAAATCAAGGCAAAGGACCTCTTAGCTACATCTGGTACCTCCTCTAGGGGGACCCCCAAAGTTTACACCTGTTCCATTTGGAGAAGTGCAGCACATCCAGAAATAAAGTTAATAGATCCCTCATACTGGAAGAGCCAATCATTCCATTTTGGTCTTGACAGTATTGCTTGCCCAACCCAGGGTTGGAAAAAATCTAGTATCTCAGCATACTGATGGTTTTGGGCCCTATACTTGCTAGCAAATGATTGCACTCAGTGTTTTCATGCAGATATTAACTGAGAGGAATGAGAGTGTTGAGCTCCAAGACCCACCATAAGTAATGGATCAAAGGCTCGACTCCCCCCATCCCAACAGTGACTGGAACCAACCTGAGAGAAAAGAAATACCATGTAATACCATGCTTCCCACTCCTAATCCCATGGTCAGCCCAGAAATTTATTTATTTATTTATCTAATTCACACACATAAACTCAGGGCAGCTTACAACATTAAAAATTATGAAAATATAAAACCCATAAAACCCTACCTCCCCTCCCCCCATCATGAAAACTGCAGAGACATCAAGAACTAGGAAAATCTGACTCCTCCCTTCTAGACTCTGCTAAAAGTCATTCTCAAACATAGCCAATGCTGTCTCCATGCTATGTCCTGGTTTAAAACCCAACTAGACATGATTTAGAGGATCTGTTTCATCCAGGGCTCTCTAAAGTTACAAACCAATCATGTTTCCAAGAAAAGGAAGGTTGGGTCTATCAGTGGCTTTATAGGAAGAAGTAAACATTGACCAATGTAGGGAATCATATCTCTGAGAGAGGAATATCTTCTTCCGGGACTCAGATCTTGGTAATACACATTATGTCAATCACCTCATTGAGGATAAGAGCTCAAAATTTCCTTTCCTTGAAGTCTTTTGCTTTATTTGCATTGTGGTCAATACACAGAGCATTCTTTAGTTCTGAAATGAACAATATGTGGTTTTTCAGATGCTGTTGTATTTTCTCTGATTATTCACTATTGGCATGCTCACTGCAGCTGATGGAAACTAGAGTCAACAATATCTGGAGGGGCACGTGTTGTCAACCTTGTTTTAGTTTATACTTTGTTTACTTTCTGTTGGATTATTCCAATTATGATCCTGCTTTGATCTTCTTTATATTTATATTGGACAATTAATTTTTTTGCTGTGCTTATCTTAGTTTCTGGTCTGTTAATTTAATAGTTTAATTATATCCCCTGAATTGGATGTTTTGGCTCTCTTATTTGCAAATGAAGATTTGCATCTGTGTATCTCCCACATTCTTTAGTAACCCAACTCGTTCCTATATGTCCCTGTGTACAAATAGCACAGCACAGCACAGCACAGCACAGGACTTTATTTTTTTCAAGATAGTCTAAGTGGAATAAAAAATGGTGGAAGCAAAAAATCTTAATTTCACATGTCCTTTGTCCTAATTATAATTGTGAATGGCGTGAGATTACCATTTATTTTCTAAAAATGGATCAAAATGGAAATCAGGGTCATGGCCTAATTTTATAGAAAGAACAGCGGAAGGGTTTTAGGTAATCTGCAAATGTTATAGTAATGAAGAGATTTGCAGATTTAAAAAAATCCACTGATTTACCTAATACGGTTTTGTTTATATATTATTATATGTGGAAATAGAAAACGATGTTATTCTGCCATGAAGCTATGTACCCTCAACAGTTCAGGGGATTTTTTTTGAAGGTCCCTCTAGATGAGAATTTACGAGCTCACAATATTATATGAAGGAGGAAGAAAATGAGCAAACAGGATAATGTTTGCATTTGAATTGAAGATTGGACCCCGTGTCATTCTTTTCTGCTTATTTCTAACCTTATTTTAGACTGCTTCCAAATTTAGAGGAACATTTTGTATTTTTGGACAAGAGTAATCCTTTCTGATCTTTTAAAAATAAAACCGACCTATCCCACTGTTCCCTGTCAACAAAAGCCCAATATTTAATACTTCAACTCCAAGGAAGAAATAATGTTCTAAATGAAAGCAGAGCTTTTCCTTTCTCCTTGTGCCAGCTCTTTGTTTAAGCAGCGAGCAGGCGGCTTACATTCATCCCAGATGTTCATGAAAAAAAAACCTTAATATACAACAGAATGTAACTTTATTTTTACACACTTTGTTGTAACATGTGTAAAAATATCAAGATCTTAAAGCGCCGTACCGATATTGTATATGTTGTCCAAAGAAGCATTTAGTACCGGTAATGTGAGTAAAATTATAATGCTTTACTTTCTTCAAGCCTTTTTCAGGGACTAAGGTTCTTTTGGACTTTTGAATAATAGCAAACAAAAGCCAGAAGATAGGAGAGATTAGAAGAATAACGGGGAAGAGTGATCACATACGGCATCTCTCCTAGAGCGATGGAACCACCATCATTACTTGCCATGCAAATATCTGGATAGGAACCAACCAGCTGAACTCCGTAATGCCTGAAGAATGGAAGCTTTTTCTCGGATAGGTCAATGGTTTTGATATCAGGCATTTGTCCTTATTTTACTATATATCAGCGAGATCATCAGGGATGCATCAGGGATAGGCAAGTTTATTTTGGGGAAATAGAGCAGAAGGAAGGATCTTTCCTTCCCGCATATTATCTAGGTGCCACTGATTCGACTTGACCTTTGTTGTTTGACTACATGGTCAAAGTGAAGGGGAAAAAAACATGTAGCAGCTTTGTACCTAGGATTGCTATCCTTTATGGCATGACAATGTGAAATGGATAGGCCAGTAACCAGTTCAATAATAATTTGCTCTTTCTACTTAGAAATCTTCCATTAATTACACTGCTAACATTTTTGCTTGCACAAGCTTTTGGATCCAGTCTCTTCCTTCAAGCGGCTAAAGGTGGAGAGCTGGGAATACCTGAGAAGTGCTTTCAGTCCAAAGGGATGTTACTAGGATAGATGAAGATCTGACTATGATTTATTTAGGTTTATAAACAGTCTCACTTCAGAAGCTTTGGGCAGTAGATGAAATCAAACACAAATGTAATATAATGAAGACAGTAATAAAACCATAAGCAGTAACAGACAATTATAAACTGACACACACATAAGTGATTTCTTTCATGCAGCAATTAGACCATATGCTTTGCATAATTATTCCACTCCCTTTTTTCATTATGATTTAATACCATTCACCTTAATAGTCAAAAGTAATTTTTTGAGTCTTTCTGTACTTGGAAGGCTGCTGACCAATTTAATGCTTGTGGAAGCCATTTTTGAAGCATAATCAAATCTCAGCCATTATGTACATCTGCAATCATAGCTTAAAAACCGGAGGGTAATTCAATAGAGAGTATATGGAGATAGTATCAAATTATTTTATAAAATGTAATTCTGGCATATTATTTAACCCTCAAGATTACTAAAAAGCTTCTTGAAAAACTTTTTTTTTAGAAAAGAGAAAGTTAAAATGTCAAGTGATTGAAAGAAATGGCAAAGCACTAACCTGATAACAGCAACTTCAATTGTTTGACGATTAGGCAGCCTAACAAATTCAACAAATTAGCCAATCAATTTGGTTGGAAGTAAATCCTGATAAATTCAATAAAATTATAAATTCAATTAAATTTCCTGTTTCGTGAAAGAAGCAGAGCAAAGAATAATAGTGATAAAATAGTATAATGCAAAAAAAAAGAATATTTATCTTCCATGTTGCACAAATATTAAAGTATATAGTCTGAATTAATTGTATAGATACTATACTGCTTTATAACATTAAAAATCTTTTAAAAAATAAAAGAAAGGAAAAGATCTAGAAATCAGTGTAATAGGCAAAACCATTTAAAAAACCTGAGCAGATCACTCAAAATTCCTTTGTCTTGTCTCTTTGTTTATAGGCTAATTCAGATATTAACAAATAAAGCCTTGCTACTTTCTTTTTAGTAAATGTTCTTAAGTACTCAAGAAAAGGTGTACAAATCTGAATAAATTTAATCCATGTTTGCCAAATATTCTGCAAGTAAAATATAATCATATGCAGGTATTTATAATATTTTTCTCATTTAGTCATTCAGTCCCTTCTGTTTGTCAGTAATTGCTTCTTTGTGTTCTTATAAGTTCATGTTTGTATCATCGGTGGTATTAGCCAGCCTCCTTGAGTTTGTGTTCAGTTGCCTTCATTTGTTTACAACTACCATGTTCTTCCTTTTGATATTATATTGTATATCAAAATATGTAAGCATTAGCTTCATTATTAAAGTTTCCTGCGAGCAGTTGGATGTTATTTCAAACAATATACATTATATGTATCTGCTATGTATTCAGAATGGACTGTGATTTTGTGTGTGTGTGTGTGTGTGTGTGTGTGTGTGTGTGTCTGTTTTAGTGTCATTTTGTATAATTTGGCATTTTTGGATGCTGCCGCTGTTACTATATTATTGTTTTTTCAAGAGCGGTGCATCAGAATTTCAATAATGTGTGCCATTGTGTGTACAGGAAAATGACAATAAAGGTTATGTTCTTGCAGTTCAAAGTATTTTAAATAATTTTCTCTGACATAGTTCAAAGGCATACATTTCTCTTTGCCCAGCCTTTATGATTATTCACATTCATAGATAAATGCTGCAACTGGGGAAAAATGATGACCTTGACAATACATATCTTTGTTGTCAGGTGATGTTTCTGCACTTTAATATTTTGTCCAGATCTACTATAGGACGTGTCTCATAAAACAGACTATTTCATAGCTGTAGTCACCATCTCTGAATTTTTAACCCTAGGAAGATAAAATTATCACTTAAACTTTTCCACTTGTTTTCATTGTATTGGTACATCTGTTAATGTAATTTTTTAAAAAAGAAAACTTGATGGCAGAGAAGCTTTTGCACTTTCACTTTTAACAAAAGATTGTTTAAATAAGCGGTTCTCAACCTGTGGGTTGCGACCCCTTTGGGGGTCGAACGACCCTTTCACAGGGGTCGCCTAACACCATCGGAAAACACATATTTCCGATGGTCTTAGGAACCGAGACACCGCTCCTCTATCCGTCTCCAGGCGGGTCCACCCACATGCAAATAGACTACTGCAAAAAAAAATATCTGTACCATGGGAACTTCTGAGAATGTGCAGAAGCCGAATTTCCAGCACTGCGCATGCGTCGCCATCTTGCTTTTGGCTTTTTTTTTTGCAAATTTTTTCTAAAAAATTCGGCACTGCGCATGCGCATGCCCAAGAGGCGCAGCCACGCAGCACAGGAGGAAGCGAACCAGCAGCGGGGTAAGTTAGAACCCACCCCTGAGTTTCCTAATAATTTTATTATTTTATGGTTGGGGGTCACCACAACATGAGGAACTGTATTAAAGGGTTGCGGCATTAGGAAGGTTGAGAACCACTGGTTTAAATCTTCCTCACTTTTAGCCTTTTATAGTGATATTGCAGGGTCCAATCTTGGTCGGTAATCGGGACCAGAGGTTTAGTCTTTCAAGCTTTTGGACTCGTGCTGGAACCCATCCTCTCTACCAGAATCATAGTGATGTCACCAGCATATGAAGTTTTGATGTTTCTCCCAGTAATTTTAATTCCAATTCCCACTTCTTCGCCTTCAAGTTTTCTCATAGTATATTCTGCATACAAATTAAATAAATAAAGGGGACAATACAGGGTTATTAAAAAAAAAAGAACCGATTTCATGACACAATATTTTATTAAGCAAAAGTAATACAAAACTCCAGCCAAGTCACAAGTATTCTACTCACAATCAACTTTTATTTCCTGTCTTACAAGTGTTCAATGTGGCCACCACCTGCAGCACAGGCAACATCAATGCGATAAGAGACTTCCTCCCAGGCACGTATCAGCATATCACAATCCACTGAGTTGATCGCTGTTGTTATTCGATGTTTAAGGTCATCGAGGTTAGTGGGTAGCGGTGGAACATAAACGCGATCTTTTACGTATCCCCACAAGACAAAAATCACACACGGTTATGTCTGGGAATCTCGCAGGCCAAGCACAAAGAGCAAGGTCTTGGGGCCCCTTCCTACCAATCCAATGCAGAACGCCTTTTCCTGAGGACTCGCCATTCCAAGAGTAAGCAAGCGACTGAACGTTGCCAGAAGAACGACGCGACTACATAGCCTCTGTGGCAGCCATTCAAAACTTAGATAACTCCTCTTTCAAATGGTCACTGACTCATTACATGACGATGCTTGAGAACTGAAGTAATGCGTAATGAAATTGGTTCATTCTTTTTGAATAACCCTGTATATGATCTTGGCATACTTCCTTCCCTGTTCTGAACCTTTTAGTTTATCTACATTACATTCTACGGTAGTTATTGCTTTCTAGTCTTTACACCCATGTTGCAAAGAGTTATCCACAATTTAGTTGTCATCTCTACAGCCATAAACTCTAGTATAATCTACTTTTAATTCACATTCTTCATGAAAATACAAATCTGAAGGTCAGATGTAATCCCACAGGTCATTTAACATTCTTTGTCTCATCAGAGAGATCAACAGAAATATATTTCATTAACATTATTATTTAACTTATGCATAAATTACATGGTAGGTTACCTAACAAATTTGGTTTTTCACCCTCCTCATCTGAGATAAAAATTTATTTCTATGTTATCTGCAGATTATGTGGTGGATATATATGTGTTTCCTTCAATTTATTTAAAACAAAAGCTATTATAGTTCTTGGTGGTGCACAACTATATTGACCTAGCTGCTGTGGCCTAGAGGTGGAGTTCTTGCCTCCCAATCAGGAGGTTGTGAGTTCGATCCTAGGTAGAGGCAGATGTAGGGTCTACTGCTTGGGCAGGAGGTTGGACTAGATGACCTGCAAGGTCCCTTCCAACTCTGTTAATCTGTTATCTGTTAAACTGGTCCCTAGACTGACTTTGATCCACTGAAGTAAAGCCAATCTACATTTTTAAGGTTGGCAATCCATGTCCCCCATTTTGTCAGAAATGCTGGCCTGCATCTAAATGCTATTGTGGTAAAAGTATTAGGTATGATTGCAGAGAACATACATGAAAAGTATATATAATTTATTAAAATATATGGTGATAGCAGCAGGAATCAGTCTGGAATAAAGAGAAACCTTGCTATCAATGCAGGATTGGAAGACTAAAATAGAATATGCAGTAATGGAAAAGAAACCTGATTGTATATATTCATAGCAGAAATCTAACCAAATTCTAACAGGAATTGTTCCCTTAAATACAATGACCAACAGGAAAGCAAACTAAGATGCTTAGAATGCAGGTAGTCCTCATGTTACGACCAATTGCTTAGCAACCATTCAAAGTTACGACATACCCCCCCTTCCGAGCTACAACTCGGATTCAAAATTTCAATGGCATTTGATCACATTTTCTGTGCTCAGCAAATGGACTTCATTTTTGGCTGTTTGTAGATCACCTGAGACAAATTTGTGGCCTTTTTTTTTTTGGCCAAAAACCAGCATTCCAGTTTTCGACAAAAGACTCTGATCCATTGTGGACAGTGGATTTGCTTAACGACCACAATGTTTGCTTAACAACCATGGCAATTCACTTAATGACTGTCACAAAAAAGGTTTTAAAATCAAGTAAGGTCATATGGTGACCTGCTTAATAACTGGCATGACTTACGAACATAACTCCTGGCTCAATTTGAAGAATTTAAGCAAAACTCTTCAGAGGTTTGATTCTATTCTGCTTGGAAGTGAAATTTCACCTGGTGATGAAATTAGATTTTCTAGGGCTCTCTCTGTCTTTGGGATTTGATTTGGTCAGCTGTATGCTGAAGAGTAAATATTGGATGTAAAGTGCCAGGAAAGTAGGGCTCGAAGTTTCGCTATTACTGACAGCTCTGAAATAGCACGCTCAGTGTATCTTGTGGAATTAGAATCATTGAAACATAGAAAGACCTTTACTCTTGCATGTGTGATACCCTTCCTTTAGCTATTTTGATTGGAAGATATAGAAGGATCCTATACAAGTGATAGTAAAATAAACTCGAGTTTATTTAAGATACTCTCTGTCATTCTGTAGACATTCAAAATTACTTGAAAGGTTTCCAGGTTGTTGACCTCAAACCTATGTCTGTTTACAGTATTACCCTCGGTCTACAATGTCATTACAACATATAAAGTTAATAACATTTTACACTGTAGTGTATAAAACATGCTAGGAATTGATTGCCAGGAAAGTTGTACATTTTATGGTTCTGCTTTATCTTACAATGGTCTGTTTGAAATAAATTATGTATTTAATATTATTTTACAAGATATGAATCAAGTGCAGTTATTCAGTAGTTTAAACACTCCTAAAAATTGCCCTTTTTGTTGCTGGACTGTAAATTGATCTTTCCAACCCCTTGGGCACTGTTGTGTTTTTCTGCTTAAAAACTACAAGTAACACTAACAGCATCATCTGGTACTTTTGAAGTTCTGTCGCATTTAACCCACTTTCTAGAATGTCTGGTTCTAATTCAGTGACACATACATACTGATTTTTGGATCTTTTTTGTACAATTTTCTGTATATTCATGCCCTTTTGCCCTGATGCATATCAACTTCCTCCACTAGATCTTTGTCTTTTAACATATCCATCTTTGCATCAATTTCCCTTGATTTCATTTTCTTAAATATTTTGACCTTTCTGTTTGTTATCCTGTTTCTTTCCTCTGCATATTTAGATAAATTTATAATACACACACACTTATATGCCAATACATAATATATTGTTTTTAATGAAGAAATCCTTGATATACCTATATGTCCTTTCTAATGCAATGCCTAAATACAGTGGTACCTAGGTACTGAACTACTTCAAAACTTGTCGAATTTGGTACTTTGACACAATGTCCTGGTACTTGTCGTTTGTTTGGTACTTGATGCATTGTGATAGGAAACTGGGGCCAGCTACAGAGGTCTGATAGGACGTTGGTTGTGCCGGGAAGGTTGCTGACATAGGAAAAGGGGCAGACAGGAAGTTCTTCCCAGCCAAAACAACAGATCACATGGTTTGTTTGGTACTCATTGTCTTTAAATTCCTGGTACAATATTTGTGAAATACTTGTTAATTGTTATAAGGAGCATGTTTGTCTGGATTTTCCTTCCTTCCTTCCTTCCTTCCTTCCTTCCTTCCTTCCTTCCTTCCTTCCTTCCTTCCTTCCTTCCTTCCTTCCTTCCTTCCTTCCTTCCTTCCTACCTTCCTTTCCCCAGAGTTGTTCTGATGATAATGAGTGCTAAGAAAAGTCATGAAATTCCACTTATAAATGCTGTTTCCAACTTTATTTTGCCATCTTGATCTAAAAAAAAATTGCGGCAGATTCCCCCCCCCCCCATCTCTATCTTGGTTGCTTTGTACATCATAGTACCCTATCTTGATTATTGCTTTTTAACTGGTTATGTCATTGAATGAAATACTTAAAACCTAGGCTAATGTCAAAGCTTAGTCTTTTAAGTATCAGAAGAATTAATTTGATTCCAATAATGACATGGGAATTAAGGAAATTTAGTTTGGCACATATATTTTACAAGTTTAGAACTTAATTTATTAATATTTGTTTTAATGGCAAATGCTTCACTGAGATTTATTAACAAAACATATTAGTCCTCTATTTTGCCAAGTTTCCACTTGACTTAGATAATTTGATCTATTTCCTTATCCTCCACTTTACCCCCAAAGGTCAAGGATCAAGTTGTTTAGTACAAAAGCAATGCTGTGTTTTCACAAACCTTAACGGCAAATGCTAATTGTGGCTTTATATAGTGTGTTTCCTCTTTGTGCCTCCGTTTGCAAACAGGCAATTATGTGCACATTGCATGGCTGGAGAAATACAAAGGCAATACTGGAGTGTGCATATCAGCGCATATTGCCAAATTATGTGGGTTTCTTTTCTGTTATTTTTTCTTTTTGGCACTGGATCAGGTTTTAAAACTTGCCAGTACACTCAACTAGATTTTGATTTGTCAACTGGATCTACCCAGCTTCACCCACATTCTGCCTGTCTTGAGATGGTGTTTGCAGGGAAAGTGAATGTCAGTCCAAGTAATGCCTGGAATCTTATTAACCAGTCACCAAGGAGTTATTTGGTTAAAAAAAAGAAGTCCTCAGTTCAGGCACTGTAGTCTTAAGTGTTACACCAAGTGGATAGTTTTATTTAGATTGATTAATGCTCAACTGTTAGAAGCTTCTCCAACTTTGTTTCTTTGCCTCAAAAGTGCTGTCAGATAATTATCCAGAGGAGTCTAAATTACCTTTAATCAGCTGCATGTCAGAGAAAAGTTCAAGAGGTGACAGTTTCTTGCAGCCTTCTGTGATGGTGTACAGATGTTAAAGAGCCCCATTCAAGATGGAAATTGGCAATTCTCAAGGTTTCTTTAAATCTCTGTTCCGAAGTTAAATGGAGCCATTAGATCTAGTCTCAAGGAAACAACTCCTGTTACTTTAACTCCTGTTGCTATTTGGGGCTAGACTATTTTCCATCTTGACTGCCAGAAGATTAAATCCAACTTCATTTTAGTGAAATTGCCAATATATACACTCTTGCTATCATGGAAATAGCAAGACTATTTAAAAATCTTACTTAGTTCTGAAAGCAGCAGAATCAAATTAGCATTGTTAAGTGACATTGATTATCTTTTAAGTTGCAACAGAATGAATATCCAGCAATCTAATTTTCTGCAGCGATCAGAGAGCCACCAGGATAAAAGAGAAACAAAGAAAATTGTGTCTAAACAATGTCTTAATGATAGACTTCTTTAATTTGTATGTATATATGTTTTTTATACCTGGCATATTTTATTATCTTAAAATTATATCCTTCTGAGCTTTATATTTATCTTTGGACCCTAGACAAATGTTTGTTCTGGAGAATTATCACATCCTTTTCATCCATATAGTAAAGACTCTCTTAATATGGGGCAAGCATTGCAGTGGATCTGTATTTTTCATAATGATATATATCCAATTATGTATGCTTTGAGATTGCTTGAGCAAATAGGCAATGGGCTTTCAGAATGTGTTTCCTTTTTCACTCTTTGTTGAACAATGGACTCCAGAGCCAGATTGATGTAGTGGTTAAGGCACTGATGTAAGGGTAAGGAAATTGAACTTCTAATTTTCAGTTAGGCACAGAAGCCAGTTGGGTGACCTTGGACTATCACTGTCTCTCAGCTCCAAACCATTTTCAAGCTCTGTGACAAGCCCGTGAAAGAACAAATACCTTGTTGTATCATGCATGGATAATTTTACCATTTGATCCAGATAGTGCAGACCCTGCAGTCAAGTGGGACAAATATTTTCAAAAGCAATTGTAGGAAGTTAGCATCCACCCCTCTCCTAGAAAAATGAAATATCCTAGGAAATACTTAAAAGGCAGAATATTATTCTATATATCCCCGGAAACATGCTTTTAGGCAGACAAAAGACTCACTCTTAGTAGCCCCCACCATTGTCAATGTGCCAGATCACTCTTAGTAGCCCCCACCTTTGTCAATGGGCAATCTATTCTACATAACAAGCATCTACAGGAAGAACCATAATAGGAATCCCAAAGCCCTTTCATTACACCACATGGGACTTGGGAAGATTATATCAGCCAAGCCTGGGACTCAGGACAGCCCACAAAAGTTGCCCCAGCATGCCCCTGGGAGTCTGACAGCCATGGGATACATTTCTGTACAGGAACAGGAAACTCTGCTTTATTATTGTTCTAGACAACTTAACAAAACGAAGAAGCTTTTTAAAATAAATGCTTGCTCTGAAGAGGCCCAGTGCTATTGTATCTTCTTTTAAATAGCAGAGAATACTTCCAGAAAGCCACATCAATTTTAAAGATCTGTAAAAGTATAATCTGAAATGTCCTGTTTTAGTATTAAGTATTAGTATTAAAATAAGCCAGCTGAGAAACCCTGACTTAGTCATGTTATGTCTATCTCATTCCAGAAATAGCAGTAATGAAAGACCATTACTGATGAAGACTGATAAATAATATTTTTTGGTTTGTATTTTTTTAATGAAATAATTGTTTAGAAAGTCCTTTCTCAAGCTGAAATATCCGGTTTCCATTAACAATTTCTTGTTAACCCTAACCCTTTCATTTGATTTTTAGTAGAATGCTAAATGTGTAAGATTGTGTAAGGCAAATATATTCAACTTATTTGTGCTCTACTATGTGTTTAAAAACTACTATTTTAAAAATACAAGTATCAGTTCTAAGAGAAAAACATATTGGATGGAGAAAAATACAGTTTTCTTTATTGTAGAAAAGAAGAGCAATATTTAGACCAAACTTCCAGCAACAACTTTCTTCACTCTGTCTCCCAGAATTCTGAGCAGGGATTCTGGAGTTGGAAATCTGGACGCTGAAGTCCATTTAAAATAAAATAAATTAAATTAATATATTATTTTACTTCTTATTTTTCTTTCTTTTTTTGCTCAAGAAACACAATATCAACACAAACGAAGTACAATACAGTTATAAAGGAAAACAGACAAATATGAAAAAAAAACTTTGGTTGTCTCTGAATGTTTGTCTCTGTGGGGTTGAGATCTTAAAAGACATTTTAACATTCATATTAATCATTTTTAGTCAATTTTTGCAGATGAAGGACAACTCTTGTAGGACAACATCACCATTATTATAATCAATCTGAATAAATACTTCAGTTTTAGAGTTTCTTTTGTAGGATGTCAGTACCCACCCCCTCCTAGAAAAAATGAAATATCCTGGGAAATATTGAAAAAGGAAAGAATATGTTTCCCTGAATGAGGAAAGGAGAAACAGGTTTTAAATACAAAGCAGCTTCCTGCAGCTCCCTGCCCCACATTCCTCCCACCTAGCCTGAAACAGTCTTCTGCATAACAAAGAACCACAATAGGAATCCCAAAGCCTTTTCATTACACCACATGGGACCTGGGAAGATTACATCAGTCAAGCCTAGGACTTGGGACAGCCCACAAGAGTTACCCCAGCATGCCCCTGGGGGTCTGACAACCAATGGAATACATTTCTATATAGGAACAGGAAACAGTTAGGAAGGGGCCCAAGAGAGAGTATAAAGCAAGGAACTCAGCATCTCTTCTTTCCTTCTTTTCTCTTCACCCACACCTGGAAGCATGTAATCTACATTTTCTGTAAGGGGCTCATGCCATGTGCTCCTGTCCACCATATTAAACCTTCTTTCCAAGCAACTTCCATGAATTTAGTGTCTTTTTCTCCCACTTGGAACTGAACCCAGAAGGATATTCCTTACAATACTTTGTTGTATTCATTCAGGGATAGGCAGCCAAAGGTTGCATGCAAAGTGGTCTCTAATACAGACTTGTACATTAAAAATTTGCCCCTGAAATTCAGTTCAAAATGACTAATAGTAGCATGGAATAAGGATAGAAGTGGAAACAAGGACTCTGGGAGAAAAACTGCTTCCATTTCTGTCATTAACACATCCATTCTATCACTTAACCTGTTTGAAATTGCGGTCCTGAAATTGGGAGATTTTGTTATTGAATTTTCATTGTACAATTTCAGGCCAATTTTGATTAGATTGGAGATTTAACTGGAAGTGGGTTTTTTTTTAAATAGAAGCTTCTAGTTCTTAATGCCAAAAACACTAAAATATAAACCCAAAGCATATGGGCCTCTTCCTTGCTGTAACCATCCAGGGAAATCATCTATGCCTCTCCAGTTACAGTAGTTAGAGGATTGAATTGTGACTCTGATTGCTAAGAAAGTCGCCCACTTCTGTGTTCCTCTTTCAACTAAAGCAATTTCCCCACTTTTGAATACAACTGATCCAATAAAAGACATACTTGATTTTTTTCCAAGTTTTGCAATAAAACTTGGATTAAAAATAAAAGTTTTGCAGTTAACAAGAAACTGAATTGATTTGTGATGTTGCATCCATGTAAATGTCTTGCAAAATAGCACAAGTAACCACAAATATTATTAAGTGCGCAAGACTTAATAATGCTACGCCCCAGAGATTTCTGATGAGATTCATTGAGTCCAGTTTCTGAATCTTCTCCCCGGAGCTTTTAAAGATTTTTGTGCTTAATGTTTTGAACAGTTCCTGATATATGAAACAGTTCTTTCAGCTAAAGAAATCTGTAACCATGGCTTTTCCATGATTCTCATAGGACAAGGAACTTCTAAATCATAAAAATATTGGTAAATCTTTATTTTGGAATTAATATTACATTTCATGCCTCTCTCCATTGCCAGTACCTCCTGTCCATTGCGCTTCTATAGCACTGGCTGCCCGGTCCTTAAGTTATTCATTCTGTACCATGCAACAATTGCTTGCTTAACAATCGAGGCATTGAGAAACATTGCTTTTGATATGAAAGAAAGAGACAGAAAAGGCCTAAGAAACCTTCTAAAGTCTTCTGTAGTGGAAGTCATCAGGAATGGGTCTTCTCCATCCTGGTAGTCCTGATTGTTTATTCACTCACTATCTTTCTACCCTATTGTGGGCTAACTTTTTATCCACACGCACCTATCACATGGGATACAATGATAAAATATGGTTAGCTCCAGGGGCGGGTTGCTTCCTTACTGGTGCCGGTGCGCTGTGCTTGCATCTCCACGATTTGGGTGGTGCACGCGCTTGCTATGCGTGTGCACCCCCTCGCTCGATTTTGCTTCCGCGCATACGCGGAAGCAAAATCGCACCAAAATCTTGCGAGGGGATGCGCGCGCGAGAGAGATTTTGGTGAGATTTTGCTTCTGTGCATGTGCAGAAGCAAAATCGAGCGAGGGGGTGCGTGCGCATAGCGAGCGCATGCGCCACCGAATCATGGAGATGCGTGCGCAGAAGCAAAATCGCCCAAAAATTCACCGAAAAAGATGGCAACGCGCGCGACGGACCGGCAGAGAGGGCTCCGGAGTGGTCGTGCGCAAATTGCGCAATCGGCCGTTCCCTACTGGAGCTCCGCACTGGACAGCTCCGGCAGGAACCCACCTCTGGTTAGTTCATAACTCAAAGCAAGCAGTGAGTTCTGTGACTGAGTAAGGATTTGATAAGACGTTGGGCTTGGCAGTTCGAGACCTAAGCACCACGTGATGAGGTGAGCTCCCTTTCTTGCCCCAGCTCTTGCTAACCTAGGAGTTTGAAAGCATGCAAATGCAAGTAGATAAATAGGTATCACTTCGGTGGGAAGGTAACAATGTTCTATATGCCTCGGCATATAGTCATGCTGGCCGCATGACCATGAAAGTGTCTTTTGACAATGCTAATTCCTTCAGCTAAGAAATGGACATGACCCCCCCCCCTGGCCTCGAGTCAGACCTGACTTCACAGGAGAAAGCTTTACCTTTTTTTAACTCCCTAATTCAAGTTCAACTCTGTTTCCCACAATATTGCGGTGTCCTTGGTACTCCCTGAGCTTGGTTATTTTTGGCAGATGTTTCATTACCAAGCTAGTGACATCATCAGTGTCAGAAGGGAATGGGGTTAGCCTTCATTTTATATACTAATGGCTTGTTCTGTCATTGTTGGTGGGAGTGATCTTAGTGATTCTTTGTTTATGCTGTTGTTACCATAATGCTATACTCACATGCCCTCCCAGAGCCAAATGCTTGGTGGTTGTTTACCATGGGTTTTAAACCTGAGGTTTAATTTATCTGGAGTTTTCAACTCAGGTAAAATCATTCATGTATGTGCTCACTATTTTTGTCTGAACTTAGTTGTTTTGTCTGTCATCCATTCTTAATAACAACGAAGCATTTTATGGTAAAGGGGATATAGGATAAGACATTTATATATAAAATATACTTTTAAAAATGTCCCAATCTAATCTGCAACAAATATGATTTTGAAGACTCTTTAAGGAATCATCAAAAAAAAAAAGTTATTGTAGACAATATTCCTTGAAATATAATTAAAAAAAGATTGACAGGCTGAAAATAATAAAAGTAGACTAACTTCATTATCACTGACATTCTTACTAGTCTGTAATATAATTAGGATATTGGCAGAGAAAAATTGTCTTTCTTCTTCCTCATTCAAACAGTGTATGTTTGTATAAACCTTTGACTGGGTTTCTATCACATTCCACTATAAATGCCTGATAATTACCAGAATGCAAGACTTAGCAGTTAAGATAATTGCTTTGGAGGCTGCTCATTAGTTCATATTCCCATTTTAAAAAATCACTGGTATAATTTCTTGTTACAGATTTTGAAAAATGTTATAAGCCATTGATAGCTACTTGCATGCAGTTTGCCCGGAATCAATGATGTAGGGTAGGATTAGGCAAACCCTACTTCTTCCTGAAATAGTTTTAATTACATTTCAATTGACTTAACAAAAAAGAAACCTAATGATAGTTATTAAGCAGAATTTTTGCTGGTAGTGGTCAGTGGAGAGATTATCATAGAGAGAGTAGATACTGTCTGCTTCATGATGTCTGCTTTTTATAATGGCTCACAAGCCTTGTTTCTTTGTTAACTTTTCTTTGTGATTTGAAAGGGCTGGTTGTGTGCCAATTTTATATTGCTTCTGTTCTTTTTATTCTTGCATTTTGATATTACAGGAGGGGTTTTTTTTTTGCAAATCACCTTGCTATCATCAAAATACAAAGATTTCCAGTAAACACAGTACCTTCCATTATCACTGGCAAAATTCAGAATTGTGTTCTAGTTTCAGCAAAATGAAGGATTTTCTCTGCTAGACAGGATTCTGTATCCCAAGTTGCTGAGAGCACACACATATTTCATTGTTCCTTTGGTCATATGGCAGCTAACACTTATGACTTGAAGCCTATCTTGTGATAGAATGCTTTGTCAACAAATACATTTTCTGCTGTGCAAAAGATATTTCCTGTGAGTTTGAATATTACAGTTAAAGTCTATGTATCAGCTAATATTCATCTCTGTTGATTTGGAATATCAAAGCAGGTTGTTTATTTAACCCAGTGTTGGTAACATTTAGTGTCCAAGATGCATTTCTTTAAGGCTTTAGTTTTGCTCTTGCGTTTGAGGTGATATATATACACTAGAAGTCTGGAATTTGAGTATAAGTAATTGAACTTTCCTCCCCCCCTCTCTCCTCCCCTTTCCTTTCCTTTCCTTTCCTTTCCTTTCCTTTCCTTTCCGTGAAACATGTCACTGCTTGTCCAAGTAGCTTCTAGACCAGTGTTTCCCAACCTTGGCAACTTGAAGATGTCTGGACTTCAACTCCCAGAATTCCCCAGCCAGCGAATGCTGGCTGGGGAATTCTGGGAGTTGAAGTCCAGACATCTTCAAGTTGCCAAGGTTGGGAAACACTGTTCTAGACAACTCTACCTGGATAAGTGAGAATTTTCATTAACATAGCCATTAGAAGATTCATCTGGAGGCACCCATATTCATGCAATAACAATAGCACTTAAGACTTATATATCGCTTCACAGTGCTTTTACAGCCCTCTCTAAGATTTTTACAGAGTCAGCATATTGCCCCCAACAACCTGGGTTCTCATTTTACTGACCTCGGAAGGATGGAAGGCTGAGTCAAACTTGAGCCAGTCAGGATCAAACTCCTGGAATGAGCAATGAGTTTGCCCTGCAGTACTGCATTCTAACCACTGGGCCACCACGGTTCTTCTGCATCTCTGAGTACTATATCTAATATGACTTTAATACTTTTTCTTTCTTTAATAATTTTTTGTTTCTTAACTTTTTAAATATCTTTTTTTCCTTAAAGTATAGCACATATTACTTAAATTATTTGCAATAATATAAAATTGGATTTAACGACCTTTTGGGAATAATGAATTCCCCTACCAGTCTAATGAATACTATTTTATTGGTTTCTTGATCCACTGTAGAATAGTGGTAATGGCATGGATACAGGGGTGGTGGTGCACAGTTGATGAGAATAGTGTCGTACTTTATAACAAGCCCTGCCCCATCATTAACATTACACACATGTTACAAAAAAAGGCAGAGCCTGTATCACAGTGGTGCTGTGCTCCTTTTGTCATATTGACGAAAGCACTGACTCCTGTAGATAACTGATTTGTGGAAACCAGCAGTAGAGATTTGATTGTTCCTGAACAATCATACTGTTCCAGAATAATCAATATGGTTAATTAGCATGGTTTATGTTGAAAAATTAACATGTCCCTGTCCTCTCTCAGTCATTTCTCTGCTATCCTATCTGAGCATGCACGAGGATGTGAACAGGAGGTTGCTAATACTTGTATTTTGGAAAGATAGGCATTTTTGAAACGAGTATAGGAAGAGTATTTCGTTCATTTATTTAATCTCTTGCACCCAGAGTAATTGCAGGAGAACTGAACTGCAAGAACTGCATATGGAACAATCTCTTTCCCAATCTATTCATTCAGGTGCTGTGCTCCTGTTAGCAAAATTAACTCCTCACACATAGGAAGGAATGCACTTGCCTCTGACAGTAGATAGAGGACGTGCTTGGAGAACTATACTTTGAGAACAGTTTTCTATTTTAAGCAATCATTATCATTACCTTTAATAAATGAGCAAGTTTTTTGTGTGTTTTCATTCAGTTTGGTTAATTAGGCCAAAAGGCTAAAAATATTTGCATTGGTAAATTAAATGAATGGGAATCAGTTATTTTAAGAAGTCATTGGTATAAAAGTTCATAAACAGTTTCTGAGCTTTTCCCAATCCTCATACTTATGCCAGTTGTATCCTTTTTTTTTTATCAGGAGGCATTGAATGTGCCTTTCTCAACTCACCATTGCACTACTGTAATTCACTATTCATAAGTTTCAGCTGGTTCACAGTAGGGTGGCCCAAGTAATTATGGGTGCACCACAGTTAACCCGTGTATCACTTCTACTCCAGTGGATGTAGTGGCTACCAGTTGGTGGCTACCAGTTAGCTTCTGTGTGCAATTCAGAATATTGGTTGTCACCTTTAAAGTCAGGACCTGGATGCTTTTGTGTCTGCCCATTCCAAATCAAATCTGCCCATCCTGAACGATCAGAGATAGAAGAGCTTGCTGAGGCTCTCACCTTCAAGCAGGGGTGAAATTCAGCAGGTTCTGGAGAACCGGTAGCAGAAATTTTGAGTAGTTCGGAGAGCCGGCAAATACCACCTCTGGCTAGCCCCAGAGTAGGGTGGGGATGGAGATTTTGCAATATCCTTCCCCTGCCATGCCCACCAAGCCACGGCCACAGAACTGGTAGGGAAAATTTTTGAATTTCACCCCTGCCTTCAAGGCATCTGTAGGGACCCTTTTGTTAATCTTTCTCAGTGATGCCCTCCCCTCCACCCCCTCTTCTGTGGAATAGTCTGCCTCTGAACATCTGGACCACTTTCTTCCTGAGATGCTTTCACAGGATGACAAACCATAGCTCAGGGGTGCCAAACTATGGTTCTTTGAGGATCTGTGGACTTCAACTCCCAGAATTCCTGAGCTAGCCATGCATGCATGACTGGCTCAGGAATTCTGGGAGTTGAAGTCCACAGGTCCTCAAAGAACCATAGTTTGGCCACCCCTGCGATAGCTCTTTGAGAGAGCATTTACCAGACATTGAAGACTAATCTGCTCCTAGCTTGTGGTACATTAACTCAGTGCTGTGTGGTGAGAATATCCTCACTTAAATATTTTTAAAAAGCAATTGGGGATAGTTGCAGCAAAGTGTACTATATTGGAATGCACTAGAACAGGGTTTCTCAGAATTCTGTGAGTTGCCCACACAGCTAAAAGTTGCTGAGGTTGAGGGAACAATTGCACTACTGAACTGCCAAGGAAGTGTCAGGAACGCCCCTCCTCAGCGAACAAGGGTACAAATTATACACGTTTGCTTTGTTACTATTTAGAAAGATAAATAAAGCCTTGTAAATCTCTCTGTGATTTACAATGTGACCCTAAACAGCAGAAGTGTAGATAAACTATTAGATTTGACCTCCCAATGGCTTTTAACTCTACTAGGATTCTGTACTATTAGATATTATCAACACGTTCAATAAACAGTAGTATTTATTACATCCGCATCCTTTCACACCATTCCATTCACACTCTGAAGGAAGGACAGCTGTCTGGTTTCTGTTATCTGTCGCCAGTCCAGGGTCACAGCCTGAGCTGCAAGCTTTTTAACATTTAAACTAACCTAGCATATGGCCCGTTTCTAAGGCATAAATGAATGTATGACTTAACAGATGAACTGAACCTCCACAGGTGTTGGCAAAGGATGTAGTTTGGGCAGAATGATGACAGCAGTATTATGTTATGCCAACTGAGTACAAGTTCCACCTGTTTTGTATGTGTGTCATGATGTCATATGCTTATACGAAAGTGGTAGAGTTTTATCACTTTGACAGAAGCAGCAAGATCCTACATGTGCTTATACAGTATATCAGTTATGTGATATTGTATTGATTTGGCTTTGTCATTTTTAAAAAAAAACTGTACTGTATGTTGGTAGATTAGGTAATTGAATTGCATAAATAAATAAATAAATAAATAAATCCCAGTAAGCACAGCCAGTAAGCACAAGTATTCAGATGTTTAGTCCAATATACCTGGAACATGCCAAGTTGGAAATCACTGAATTATATCAAAGCAAGTTGCAAGATTCTAATTATTGTAATAGTTCTGACTTGCCTTTATTAAAATAAAGAACGTAAAGAACGTATCTATTTATTCCTCTAAAGTGAGAAGTTGAAATGGCATGCATGATTTGAAAAAAATAATTTAAGAAATACATTTTTGCCAAGTCGTGAAGCTCTTCTAGGGAGTTAACCTCAGTTGAATTCCAGGTTTGTAAATGAAAATGTTTCTGGGAATGTGGTCGAGACCTGAGTGGTGTTCTTTCATGTAGACATTTGGACAAGCCTGCAGCAACATGAATTAGCAGCTCTGATTATAGATCATAAAGTGTGGGAAATCTGGAATTGCGGTTCCTAGGGCAGAAAAAAATAATAATTGTTGAACATTTTGTTGCTTGATTCTGTATGAACAAAGAGAAATCTGCAATTTAAATACTTAACATTTGGGACTTTTTTTTTTCCACCTGAAAGCAAAGACTGACTCATAAAGCATATCTCAAATCCTTATGTACAGTGCCAGTATTAAGAATATAGCACTTCAAGAAAATCCATGATGGATTAGATCATTTAATCTAGTCCTCTAATAGTGATTCCAATAGAGAATAAGAGTATATAAACAGTAACTTCTCCTGCTGTTCTTTCAGATAGTCTCCCATCTTTAGTGTCTAGCTGCACTCAGAGTTGCTGCCCCTGGTCTCCATTTTGCAGCTCTTGGATACCAATTCTTATTCCTTGGTATCATAACAACAATGAAATCACACAATATTATTGTCTTCATGTCTAGTATGAACTTCCTATACTGTCTAGATCACGGGTGTCAAACTTGATCGTGTCATGTGATGTCACGTGACGTATCGTGATGTTATTTTGCTTTTGCAGAGCCAGAGTGGGCGTGGCCTGTGCGTGATTCATCCGGCCCATGGGACGCTAGTTTGACACCCCTGGGCTCTAGATGGTTCTTTGAATCTTGATTTCTGATGATGTGTCCATGTATAGTTGTAACCATTGCCTTTGCAATAGAAAGAAAGTGGCTTAATACTGTTTCTTCCCCCCCCCCGGATGTTTCCCCCCCCCCCACTAGTTCAGCCTACAGCCGGGAATTTGCTCTTAGTTTCCCGCTGAAATGCTAAACGAGACAAGTCTTACCATAGCTTTTTGAGATCAGCCAAAATCAACTACCTGGAGCTATCTAGCTGGGTATTTGAGAATGCAGATATTGCTGCTTTTGTTAATTGGGGATTATAGGAATTACAGCTCAACACATTTCAAGGACATCAAGTTTGAGAAGGTTGCTGTAGTTTGACCTAGCAAGACAATAAATATTAATGCACACTCACTCATAAAATATTTACTATATGTATTTAACTCCCAGTGTATAACTTTGCTGGGAAATGAGCATAGTCTATATTACTGAGCAAGTCATGATAGGTTCACAGTTGTAGGGAGCTCTTTCTCAGGCAGACAAGTAGACTTTGCAGTCTTAGAACAGCAGTATTTCAAATGAAACCAGCAGAGAACGCACATCATGGGGCTGGAAGGAATCTCAGAGGTCTGTTAGTCCAACCTCTTGCTCATGGCAGGAGACTATATACCAGGGGTCCCCAAACTTTTTAAACAGGGGGCCAATTCACAATCCCTCAGACTGTTGGGGGGCTGGACTGGCTGGGTGGGCGTGGCTAGGTGGTCATGTGACTGGGTAGGCATGGCTAGGTCATGTGACTAGGTGGGCGTGGCCAATTTAACAGTCCATTAAACAATGCACACAAATTAAACTTTAATTTGTTTTGCTCCTGGGGATGTTTTATTTGCTTTTGGTTGACTTTTCTTTTTACTAGATTGTTTTTTTCAGTTGTTTAGGAGTCTAATGGTTCACTTCAGGAAACTCAGTTTGGCAGCAATTCTTCTCAGCCCCAAGGAGCTTGAGAAATCTCTCTCTCTCTCTCTCTCTCTCTCTCTCTCTCTCTCTCTCTCTCTCTCTCTCTCTCCCTCTCCCTCTCTCTGTCTCTCTCTTTCTGTCTCTCTCTCTGTCCCCCCCTCTGTCTTTCTCTCTCTCTCTCTCTCTCTCTCTCTCTCTCTCTCTCTCTCTCTCTCTCTCTCTCTCTCTCTCTCTCTCTCTCTCTCTCTCTCTCTCTCTCTCTCTCTCTCTCTCTCTCTCTCTCTCTCTCTCTATCTATCTATCTATCTATCTATCTTCTGGAGGCTGGGGAGGTGAAAAAGGGTCCATTTTGGGCCTCCTGGGGCATCTGTGCGCCCTGTTTTGCACATCCCTGCCTCCAGAAGCATTCTGCAGGCCAAAAACAGGCAAAAATGGCCCATTTTCACCTGTTTTTGGGGCTCCTGGGACATCTGTGTGCAGTTTTCTATCTCCCCTGCTCCAGAACGTCTCTGCAGGCCAAAATTGTTGGCCTTACCTTTCAGTGCCAGCCTGCGGGGCTCACGAAGATAAGTCCTGCGCTCGGCTGAAGGGTGGGCGGGGCAATGTGGGCCTGCACAGGCTGGATTAATGGCTTGGTGGGCCGCATGTGGCCCACGGGCCATAGTTTGAGGACCCTTGCTATATACGATCCTGGTCAAATGGATGACCAGTATATTTTTCAAAACCTTCAGGGATGGAGCATCCACAACTGTGGGAAGCAAGCCATTCCATTGATTAATCATTCTCACTGCCAGAAAATTTCTCCATACTTTTTTAATACTCTTTTTTGAGAGATTTACATTTAGAGGCTGTACACAATTTTATATTATGTCATATAGCAAAATACAGAAGTGACTACTGAACTAAATATTATTTGATTATGTAAGATGTGCACATCTCAACATATTTGTGGAATGTTGGGAGTAGCTTTTCAGAACTGTAAAGATTGGGTTTTTTTATCATTCTAATATATATTTTTGCCTTAAATTGAATGGATTATATAGTTCAGTATGTCTTTATTGTGCTACCATTATATGACAAGGTCTATTACATTTTGCTAAGCAACATAGCAGAAAGAATGAGGCATTCTTGTTTCCTGCCATCAGCCATGTCAACATTGGCAGATTTATACTGGAGTCACAGAACTATGACTTTGAGGTCACCACAATAGCTACTGCTTTATAGCTTACACAGCAATTAACATTACACTTTCTATGATCACATTATGATGCTAATACTTGATGTACAGAGTATAATGCATGTGATGTGTGAATAAAAGTTTTAATTAAAAAAAAATACTCAATAGCAAAGCAAGACTGTCAATATATTTTCTGTGACACCCCAGATAATTCAGTCTTCCGTAACCTGTTTTTACCCTATATAATTCTGTTGTTAGACTACAGAATTCCCTATAGGATAATCATATTTGTTTGGTTTGTGGGAGTTGTAAACCATTTTTCCAGGTTGGGTTAGCTTGATTCAATATGGGAAGAATAGCAGAAGAACTGTTAGGGGAAGACAAGAACCTACATGGAATGTACCATCAACAGATAATGAGGTGGCTGACATTGGGAAATCCTACCACTGGCTGAAAAGCACTGAGGCACTAATTATAGCAGCATAAGAACATGCATAAAGCACCAGATCCATAGAAACAGAGGGACATACTAAACAGGACCTGAGGTGCACACAGTGCAGAGAGCTCTCAGAAACAGTCCAACACATAGTGGCAGGGTGTAAGGTGCAGGCTGGAGTAGCATACACTGAACAACACGACCAAGTAGCTGGTATTGTATACAGGAACATCTGCATAGTGTATGGGCTAGACCCATGATGGCGAACCTATGGAATGCGTGCCAGAAGTGGCATGCAGAGCCATCGCTCAGGACACGTGGAGTCATCGCCCATTGCTCTTTCGGGTTCCAGCGTGCCAGCCAGCTGGTCTTCATGAGCTGAAGTGGTGCAGTGGTTAAATGCTGCGACTGCAGGCTGACTGCTAGTTCAGCAGTTCAGCTGTTCAAATCTCACTAGGCTCAAGGTTGACTCAGCCTTCCATCCTTCTGAGGTCGGTAAAATGAGGACCCAGATTGTTGGGGGCAATATGCTGAACTCTGTAAACCGCTTAGAGAGGGCTGTAAAGCACTATGAAGCGGTATATAAGTAAAGTGTTATTGCTATTCATGCACGTGGGAGCGCCAGAAACCGAAAGAGCAGTCACCCAGTGCACATGCGCATGCCGGGAAGATGATCTTCCTGTTTCCGGCGTACGCATGCGTGCTGCCCCTTGGCCTGGTATCTGGTGTGCATGCATGCGCAAAGAACAGCTCACGTACCCAAAGATGCGGAGAAAGGATCCTGGCGGTCGCTTCCTAACGGAGCAGAGCTGTCAGCCAGGACCGGCTGGCTGG
Source organism: Diadophis punctatus similis (assembly GCA_023053685.1). NCBI lineage: Eukaryota > Metazoa > Chordata > Lepidosauria > Squamata > Dipsadidae > Diadophis > Diadophis punctatus. The sequence goes on along the minus strand of JALIGW010000001.1, from coordinate 70,160,727 downwards.
GGCTTCCCTCCCTCCCCACCCGAGCAGGGTTCTAGCGTGGCTCCAGCCCACAGCAATGTGCGTTTGTGGTCCAGAGCACCTGGCCAGCTCAGGCACCCCAGAAGAGAAGCAGCAGCAGCGCTGCTTGTTCTCAGTGGCAGGCGAGGGCAGTAGTTCTCCTCCAGAATCTCGTCCGCAAGCAGCAGGGTGAGAACCACTGCGCAGCCCCAGGAGAACAGCAGGGGCAGGGCTGTTTGTTCTTGGTGGCCGCCACCCCCCTCGCCTGCCACTGACAACAAGCAGCCCTGCCTTGCTGCTCTCCTGGGGCTGCGTAGCACTTCTCACCCAGCCGCTTGCAGCCAGGATTCTGGAGGAGAATGGCCACCCCTCCTCACCCGCCACCGAGAACAAGCAGCCCTGCCTTGCTGCTCTCCTGGGGCTGCGTAGCACTTCTCACCCAGCCGCTTGTGGCCGGGATGCTGGAGGAGAAATCCCCCCTTCCAGCCACCGAGAACAAGCAGTGCTGCCGCAGGACTGGAGTTCATGCCAAAGGAACGTCTGTAAAAGACGTGATGGCCGGGAGCGGGCACGTTCCCTTGGGAGAAGGAGTGGGAGGGGGGCCTGCACTGGCTTGTTCTTGGTGGTGGGCTGGGGGGGCCCTTCATTGATACTTTCCGGGTTCTGGTGGCACCCCCTCCCCACTGCAGCCCGTTTTTGATCCCAGGAGGCTTTAGAGAGGCTTGCCAGGACCAAAACAGGCGGTGTGGGTGTGTGGCACGCATGAGTGGGGTCGCACGGGGGTCGCACATGCTTTTATGGGGGTGGGGGAGCTCAGGGGGGTCACACACACATGCGCAGGGGAGCAATGGGATCATGGGGCGTGGGGGGTGTCGCAGGTGCATGCATGGGGGGCAGGGCGTGCAGGGGCATTGAATTATGGGTGTCGGTACGCATATGCATGACCCCCCTCCCCCCGCTTTTGGCACACGATGGCAAAAAGGTTAGCCATCACTGGGCTAGACTCCACAATGGGAGATGGGAGATTCCACAAAAAGAATAACAAGGTTAAGATCCTGTGTGACTTCCAGATCCAGATGGATACGCAGGTTCTGATCAATCAACCAGATATTATGGTAGTTGTCAAGGTGAACAGAACAGATTAATAGAGTTGGAAGGGACCTTGCAGGTCATCTAGTCCAACCCCCTGCCCAAGCAGGAGACCCTTACATCTGCCTCTACCTAGGATCGAACTCACAACCTCCTGATTGTGAGGCAAGAGCTCTACCTCTACCTCTAGGCCACAGTAGCTGGCTGGTCCAGAAGAGAGCACTGGTGATAAATGTAGTGGTCCCAACTGACAGCAACAACAGGCAGAAAGAATATGAGAAGCTGGAGAAATATCAGGGTGTGAAGTAGAAACTGGAGGGTGTGTGGAAAGTAAAGCCCAAAGTGATCCCAGTGGTGGTAGGAGCAATTGGGGTTGTGACTCCTAAGCAGGGAGAATGGCTCCAACAGAGCCTAGGAACAGCATCAGAGCTCTCTATCCAGAAGAGTGCAGTGCTAGAAAGAGCTAAGATCCTGCAAAGAATCCTCAAACTCCCAGGCCCCTGGCAGAGGACCTGAAATTGGGGACAACACATACTATCCAGGGGTAAGAAGGAAATTTATGTATGTATAAAATACACACGGAAACACATGCACACACTTTGTTATGTGTTGGTTTCTCTATGCTTAATTTAAAAGAAATAAAACTATCCTAATACTTGTTTAAACATTTTTAAAAATGGTATATATGCTGACTAACAATGCCCTAGTTTGCAGTGGATTGGAATAGTTTATGTAGTTAATTAAAATAATTACAAGTGACATAAGATGACCATCCTCCCCCATTCATCCCAAAGTAGTAAAGACTCTTCAAACTCAGTTCAACCCCTGGCATCTACACAAACACATCTGTATAATTTCCTTGGCTACAATACAAAACTGTTTGCAGTTCCTTCTGAGGATTTTTTTTTTTTTAGCATTCCAATCTAGCCTAAGAGCTTTGGGGTTTCTTGGTCTCCTATTCAGACACTATTCAGGACCAGCTATTTAGATTAGATTAGCCAAGGTCAGATAAAAATGGCCTTGACATCCATGCTACTACAATTGGGAATTAGCTGAATTTGATTTGGGGCATCTAAATGTGGATTAACACCATCCTGTATTACTAACCATTTTCTTCATATACACACATGCATATCTCTCCCTCCCTCCCTCTCTCCCTGAGAGAGAGAGAGAGAGAGAGAGAGAGAGAGAGAGAGGGAGGGAGGGAGGGAGGGAGGGAGGGAGGGAGGGAGGGAGAGAGAGAGAGAGCGCTTGGTACTATGGCTTTATAGCAAAATGGAAGAGACTTCTTCCTTCACACTTTCAGTTTTTCTGGTTAACTGCTATCTGGTATTGCAGGCAGTTCTCAAGTAGCATTTGAATAATAGAATTATTCTTCATGGGTTCCTAACCCTAGAGGCACAAAACATATTCTCCCAGAGATCTCTAAAGGGTGTGTGTGCTCATGAGAAGCATTTTGCCTTATTTCCTGTTTATGGGCAATGATTTAATGGAACTTTATGCAAATTCCTCATTTTTCATAATATTTATTCATACAGAGATGCGCAAATCACTGTTATATTTAGTAAACTATGGAAGCAAACATTGTAGCCTTGAACACTCAGCCTTGTACATTGAAAGCAATTTTGTACCTTCTAGGTCCAAGATGGCGGACCTATGGCACGCGTGCCACAGGTGGCACGTGGAGCCATATCTGTTGGCACGTGAGCTGTTGCCCTAGCTCAGCTTCAGCACGCATGTGCGTGCCGGCCAGCTGATTTTCGGCTTGTGCAGAGGCTCTGGGAGGGTGTTTTCGGCCTCTGGGGGATAGGGTTTTTTTTTGCCCTCCCCAGGATCCAGGGAAGCCTCGGGAGCCTGGGGAGGGTGAGAAACGGGCCAAACGGGCCCACTGGAAGTTGGGAAACGGGAGCGGGAGATCATGCGCAGGGGCAGGGCAGCATGGGGGGTCATGCGCGCATGTGCAGGGGGTGGGGCACATGGGGGCATTGAATTATGGGTTTGGGCACGTGTGCGCGCAAGATAGCAGGCGCACACGCACTTTCGAAACCCGAGGTAAAAAAGGTTCACCATCACTGTTCTAGGTTTTGTACTTTCTCTTTATATATCTGGCCCAGTGATTCCTGCAGTACTTATTGAGCATTTTCAAAATGAATTGGTAATGCTTTTTAGTTTTTATTACTGTTCCAACTTTTTCATTCAGCTAGAAAGATGGTGTTATACAATGGCACTGCAGAAGTTAGATCTAAGCAAGTAGGGTTTATTGAGTCACCTTGGGTAAGCAACTACAAGTTCAGAACTGTTTGTTTAATTTCAATAGTGCCTATCTCAACCAGTGGCTTAAACTATTACCATATATATCACTCTTGAGGCGATATAAATTTTCACTGTGTTCATTCTTCCTCAGAGATTTATACATATTTCATCCATTTCTTAATGTCTCAATTCATCTGTTTTTCAAAAACTTGAAAAGTTCTTCTTTGGCAAACAGGTGTTTTCCTGGAAACACTGATCCCTAAATATTTAATAGAAACTGGGCATGAAATGAAACCCAAATGTCTACATACTGCTATGACTACATTATTAGTTAGTAAAATATTGATTGCATTCTATTTTATTGTATGCATGGAATATTTATCATAATATATATATATATATAGAACATCCTACCCTCCAAATACCATCCATTTCACTAGATTGCTTTTTATTGTACTTGCCAAACATTCCAAAACAAAATTAAAAATTGAAGGAGATAAGGGAAAAATAATCCCATTTGTAATTATCTAAGCAGAAGGGCTAGATTTTTTTTAATTAAAGATACAAAATTTGAGGAGATCCATATTATACAATGTTGAAACATCTGAATCTCTACCATTTTAAAGGCTTTATCCACCTTCCAATAAAGTCACTAGGCTGTTTTATTCTTATCAGAATAGAATGCTGAAGTATCTTTCAGACATCTAATATTATTGGATGCACTTTAATAGATCCAGCACAATTTTTTTTCTGAAAGAATTTCCAATGGTAATACATTCTGAAGTCTTCATGCCAAAGTAACAGACAAAATCTTAACATTCGTGTTTAATAAAGATAATGGAACATAACTCTAAGTTTGGGGGCTCAAATGAAGGGATCCAATTTTATATTGCATATAGCTCATATGATGGGGATTGGCCCCCATTTTTAAAAGACACTTTTTATCTCTAATTATGTAGGATCAATTTTTAAAAAATATCTCTTTGTTAATAGTCAAGATCTCATATGTCCCTAGCGTCTTCTTACTTTTATTGCACAGATTGTACCAAATGTTTCTTGCAAAGTTAAAGCTAAGTCCATTCAATGTAGGACTTACTTGAGTCCTAAATTGGACTCAAGTAAGTCCAATGTAGGACTAATGTAGGGTTTCCTGCCTAAGCAGGGGGTTGGACTAGAAGACCTCCAAGGTCCCTTCCAACTCTGTTGTTGTTGTTGTTATTTAGTTTCATTTTTTAATTTCTGCTGAATCGTTATCTCTACATTTGCCACATATAGATGTGATAAAACCCTATAAATTGCAAATTAATTTTATTATAGTCCCTATAAATTTCCCAGTGGATACTCTTGGTATATGTATTATATTACATTGTTTCAAACAAAAGCCAGCAATTAATCCCCACCCCACCCCAGTTCCCAGTACAGTTGCTTAATATTCTTTCATTATTCCATTTTCAGAGTATAATCCAGCTCCAGTTTCATAGATCTAAAGGCATATGATTCAATTCCAAAGAATGAGTTCTAGTGTAAACATTCAAAGCTTCCTTTATATCTTTGTCTGAGTTTCTAGAATTGAATTCTTTCATTTTTTTCCCTGCAAGAGATGTAAGCTATTGTCTAACTCATGAATTTCTTTGAACATATCCCAAACAGTCCTCAGTTTTCCAATCATTTAATAAATATATCAATATTTTTCAATGCTTTTGTTAGTGATCAAAAATTGAGAATGATCTAGCAATGACATATTGAATGAAATACCATATCCCTCTAATTTGAATTTTATTACCAATAATAAATAATATAACTGTAGCATGACTAGAAACTTTAATTGAGCTGGTATTACACTTTTCAACTAAATTACCTATAGACTGAGGCATTAAAGAGTAATTTTCACTTAAGAATATCGGATTGTTAAATTTAAAATAAATTTAAATTTAAATACAATTGTCTCCATATATCCACCAGATTAAATCCCTGCTAATTTGGAATGTTTGTTTATTTTGGATATTTTATTAGGATCAATCAATGGATCCAAAATTAAATTAAAATCCTCAGCTACTGTTATTTCATTTTCTTGGAAGCAAAATAGTTTTGCAAACAAAATATAAAATACTTGGTTAATTTATTTCTCTTCCATACCCCTGCCCTAGTTAAACTAACTTTTGTTTGATGAGCTACCATTCTTTTGCACCCATATTTTTTTCAAACCTTAACTTTAAGATAGTCGACAGCACTTTTCAAATAAGTCATAGAATTTCTTTAGTATCCAAGGGATAACCAAAAAATGTCAGCGCAAAGAAATAAACTGTTTATCCCCTGTTTGACAGTGAAATGAACTTAACTGCATTCTCTATACTTTCTACAACTCTTGGAAGCAGATTTGAAATAATCATTCATTCCCCCCCCCAAAAATATATTCCAAGATATTTGCCTTCCTGGTTAGCTGCAGAATCTTGCCAGACAAGATTTCCAAAAATATTCCTACCACCAGAGGTTTACACTATTCAGTTATCTGAACTTTGCTGGCAATCAGTAAACCATGTCTAAAAAAATTTCCTGTATTCCATTTCACCATGGTTACCCCAAATTGCTATGTGTACACTTATTGTCTGCATTATGCATATAAGTTATGATCACATGCCAATCTGCAATTCTGACAAATTTTCACAAATCTGCTTGATCTGATTTATGAAAAATTGGCTGCAGTAAGCTTCTTTTCTTTCCTCTTTGTTGTCATTTAGTGATTTCCTATATTTTTATAGCCTAGATATGGTTTCTCTAGAGCAGTGTTCCTTAAGGTTTTTTTTTCCCATCTCGGGATCCTTTCCCACTTTTAAAAATTATGCAGGACCCCTTATGGTAAACATCAATAATTATAACTCATACAAACAAAAGAGCTTTTAGACCACACTTTTAAGAAATACTGCTCTGGAAAACATGTGGAGGGAGTGAATTCTTTGTTATCCTTCTTCCCCATCAAATAGCTTCCCCATTAAATACATGATCAATCATTTCTGTGCATACCCAAATCGCTGAGCAGTGCAGTTTTTCTGTCATTATTGGTAGAAGGTGACTTAGCCATATCCTCATTCTTTGCCCTCCAGGCAACTGCCGCCCTGTTTTGATGATCAAAACCTCTACAAGACCGAAGAAGCTTCCCGTATTGCAATACTTGCATTTTTAGTCCTCATTACTTTTACAGGATCAGAGGACCCGGAAATTGAGTTGGAAAACCTCAAGAGCTTTCCAAAGTGAGACGAGAGCCATATAGGAAGGTTATCACTGTCAGTTCCATATGCTTAATTAGAAACTATGAAGATTATCATTTCCTCCAGTAGAGTGTCAAAGCCGCCTTTGGAATTGAAACTGATCACAAAACCCATATAGAAATTAGGGTTTGTGAACCATAACTAAAGTCTGTTTATCTGAGGCAACCACTGGAAAGAGAAAAGGGGGGAAAAAACTGCGTGAGTGGCATTTCTCAAGCAGAACTCTGTAATGCATAATGGAATAATTAGCTATAAACCACTAGTGTGTGTGTAAAAGCTGTTACTCCGTCAAGGTGTAAGGTGTATGCTGCCTTGGCCAGTGTCTCTTACTGGCAAAAATAATTAGCCCTCCTTTGCTTTGTGACTGACTTTGCTATTTTTCTTTAAGATTTAACACTCTGAACTTGAAACATGTATCTCTGATGGTTATATAGTGGAAGGGGTTAGGGTCTTTCACGCCCACTCCCCTTCTTCAGATCAAGTAAAGCTTAGAAGAAAATGAAACTCTGTTGGTATTATGTATCATGTATCTTGTAAAAATTAAATGTGTGGCAGGCAAGGGAGGTTCACCAAAATGAAAGGAAGCTCACAAAGAGCATCATCCACATCCTCATTTCCAGGAATACCCTTATTTTGCCTCTCTTCCTGTAGGTCAGTGCTTCTCAACATGGGCCCCATGCCCCACAGGAGGGCAATTTGATTTTTAATGGGGGAAATTGGAACCTTGTTTAAACCAAGTTAATGACATTTTAGGCTTACTCCGCGTGAGTAGGAGTTCACTTTTTGAATAATAAGAATGATATGTCACGGGGGGGGGGGATCAGGATTTTAGAGATGCTTAGGTGGGGCATGGCCAAAAAAAGGTTGGGAACCACTGCTGTAGGCATTCTTAGAAAATAAACAAGTAAATAAATGCAGTTAGTATTTTATTTTTTAAAAAATAAAAATAGAAACTGAGAGTTAAGTGGGTATCTTGAAGAGTTAGGAAAAGTGGCAGGGATTTAATATCATCTGCTGGCCTCCTATGAAAGAGACATTTTGGAACTGACCACCTCTTGAAAGATTAGCACTATATCTGAATATGGCAAGTGTTTAACAATTCAGTGATAGCAAAAGTGCTTTTTGAACTTTTTATAGACCTTTTTTTTCTTGAGGAAATGTCTTTCTTTCTGATGGCTTCAGAATGACATAAATAATTTTTATTTTTGGAGAGTGGCAAAAAAAAGTTATATTAAGAAACTAGAAAAGCAATATTATTCCAATTGTCAAGGAATAGTTTTTTGGAAATATATAATCAATTTAGTTTGGAAAAAGAAATGTTTTCTACTAATCAAAGGATGCAGCAATATGTATTACTATAACAATATTCTGTGATCTCTTATGGAATACTACCTTGTTCATAATACGGTAACAAATTAATTGGTATGATTTATATTTATACTATTGATAAATATAAAATGTAGGAGTTTTTTGTTTTCCTTCCTTAGTTTGTATTTCTAATTTTTATTGGTATTTTTATTTTTTAAAGATTAGATTGTTTTGTTGCAAAAATGAAGATATGAAAAATAAAGAATCTTTATTTTGTTTAACAGTTTACACAGTCCAGGTGTTTACATAGATTGACATATATAGCCTTGTCAGGAATTATTTTATAAAGTGAGTGTTCTGCATCATTTAGAAATTAAACCAGAATATTTATATTTCCTCTCTGTGAAATGTCTACATATACAGTATGTACTTAGTGATCTTGCTTTGTTGCTGATGACGTGTAGGAAAAGTACTTACATTGTAAGACATGAAGTGGTTGACTGGCACTTGGAAAAACAACCCAAATTTATCCCTCTGGATATAATATTCACACATTTGGTGGAATTTCTAGACATCTTAAAGAATCAATGAACATCTGAACACCTGTGCCTTTTCACTAGCCACCTACGGTAAATAAAAGTATGGCTGCTAAGCTGTTGGGGGTGCAGAGGCATTGAGAGAACTGGGGAAACGTACTTGGTGAGGAAAAGGAGTTAAGATTAAGAACCATTCTTCCTCTCTATGGAAAAAAAAGTAAAAGGCTGATTGGTTGCCACAGGTTCCAGCCAAGTTTAACTGTTATAATTAATGCTTGACCTAAAGTAGAGGACTTCTACTCCAGTTTGATCTGGAGAGTCATGTCATTTTAATTAAAACAAGAAGATATGATTATACTTCCTGGCTCACAACATCTTTATAACGGATGCTTTTTAGATGCAGTGGATTAGTTTGTCAATTTTATTTAGCCACTCCTTTTGGCTTGGAGCTGCAGAAACCAAAAAGAGTAACAAGAACTTTTCTGCTGCCATCTGCTGGTTTTCAATGTATTCATTTATTTACTCGGTATATAATTATTTAACAGAATGACAGAGTTGGAAGGGACCTTGGAGGTCTTCTAGTCTAACCTCCTACTCAAGCAGGAAACCCTATACCAGGGGTGGGCAAACGTCCTCAAAGAGCCATAGTTTGCCCACCCCTGCCCTATACCATTTCAGACAAATGGTTGTCCAATTTCTTCTTAAAAACCTCCAGTGATGAAGCACCCACAACTTTTGGAGGCAAATCGTTCCACTGATTAATTGTTCTGTCAGGAATTTTTTCCTTAGTTCTAAGTTGGTTTTCTTCTTGATTAACTTTCCTCCATTGCTTCTTGTCCTGCCTTCAGGTGCTTTGGAGAATAGGTTGATCCCTCCCTCTTCTTTGTGGCAGCCTCTTAGATATTGGAACACTGCTATCATGTCACCCCAGTTCTTCTTTTTATTAAACTAGACATACCCAGTTCCTGCAACCGTTCTTCATATTTTTAGCCTTCAGTCCCCTAATCATCTTTGTTGCTCGTCTCTGCATTCTTTCTAGATTCTCCATAGAGGGTGGAGCTAGCATCCAGACATGGGTTGTCAATAGGACCGAGTCCTTCAAGCTGTTTAGCCCTGCCACTGTGCCAGGATCCTCAGCTTTACTCAGTCCTCAGACAAGGACGGACGTGTGGTGTTAGCTCTACTCTCCATCGAGAATTCACTTTGATCCATCGTGTCTCTTCTGAAACGACTAACGGTGAGTTTACCAGCTGATCCTCTCTCCATCGGGATCACTGGGTCGCTAGCGGCTCAGAGCTCCTGCTCGGGCTGACTGCAAGCTGATTTTGCCTCCTTGTCTGTGGGCGGCTTCTTTCAAGCCAGCGGGGCTTTTGCCTCCCGAGCTGCCGCCGGAGCTTTCGCGCTTCACCTTCCAGCTGATTTATTGTAACAGGCTTGTCAGTGGGGCTTCGTGCCTTCTGTACGGAGGTGGACAGCGTGGCTGGAGGAGTTTTCACACTCCCTATTCACACACCAAAGTGTGTGACCGCATCCTGCCGCATACCTCCCTACAACCGGTCAGGGCCCACAGAGTCGGCCTCCTCCAGGTCCCATCGACCAAACAATGTCTCTGTGGGAGCTCCCTCCCTGTGGAACCAGCTTCCCCCGGAGATCAGGACCATCCCCACCCTGCTGGCCTTCCGGAAAGCAATAAAAACTTGGCTCTTCCGGCAGGCGGGGTGAAAGTGAGACCAACTAGATTAGATATGGGTCTCCCCCCTTGATTGTGAATATGAGATACTCTTTTTAACTTTTGTATGTTTTTTAATTACTGTATTTTATATTTTGTAATGGATTCCAATATGTTGTGAGCCGCCCAGAGTCCCCTGGGAGTTGGGCAGCATAGAAATCCATTTAAATAAATAAAAATAAATAAATTACTTGCAGGATTGGGGCAGAAAGTGACCATTGCCCAGCCTGAGACAGACACAGTCTTTAGAAGACCACTCGGCCACCAGAGCCTCGCGCTCCAACCAAGCATTGACTGGGGAGCAGGCAAAACCCTTAATTAGGCTGGAGCCGGAGGTCGCTCCTTTGCCTCGCTTCCAGGCATCGTGATGCCATTTTGAGTGACTGCCTTGCCGCGTTTTCCCGCCTCGCGCAGAACGCTTGATTGCCTGCCAGCCGTCTGCCTAGCAGTCTTATTTACCGCCTCAAGGGTCCCAGCTCCTGGTGCCTTGCTTGACTGCCGCTCTTGCCTATCTTTAACAACACCGCTCTGTACGGTACGGTATATGCCGCCCTGAGTCCTTCGGGAGTTGGGCGGCATATAAGAATACATATATATATATATATATATATATATATATATATATATATATATATATATATATATATATATATATATATATATATATATATATATATATATATATATATATATATATATATATAGGGGACTGGAGGCTAAAACATATGAAGAACGGTTGCTGGAATTGGGTATGTCTAGTTTAATGAAAAGAAGGCCATGAGAGCAGTGTTCCAATATCTCAGGGGCTGCCACAAAGAAGAGGGAGTCAAGCTATTCTCCAAAGCACCTGAGGGCAGGACAAGAAGCAATGAATGGAAACTAATCAAGGAGAGGAGAGAACCAACCTAGAACTAAGAACGAATTTATTGACAGTTAAAACAATTGATCAGTGGAACAACCTGCTTCCAGAAGTTGTGAATGCTCCAACACTGGAAGTTTTAAAGAATAAATTGGACAATCATTTGTCTGAAATGGTAAAGGGTTTCCTGCCTGAGCAGGGGGTTGGACTAGAAGACCTCCAAGGGCCCTTCCAACTCTTGTGTTATTCTATTATATTGGAATGGGTCTAACTCATGGACAGAGGTAACACTAGTGATGTCACCTCTGTGTTAACTATTACACCATTACATTGTATTGCGTGATTTAAATGTCAAAAACTTACAAAACCCTTTAATGCCCAAAATGACTTTTTAATATCTTGCTCTGTCTATAATAAATATAATTCAGTTTGGCTTAGCCTATCAGTAACCTATATTCCTCCTTTTAGAAAGAAAGGTCAGATGAAAGCATGAATTTTCAAACCAAGAATTTTCTTGGATTAAAGGCACCTTTAAAAATACTCCAGTCAGACCTTTCAAAATTTATTCTGCATTCTGCATTCTTTAATTTTTATGATATTCTATTTAGTCTCACATAAATTGAAACAGTGCCAAATTTTAGGCCAGACTTTTATGAAGGTTTTTATGACCTTTGCTTTTCCCCTTTATGACAAGTAGCTTTTTTACTTTTTGAGTAAAATCCTCTAATCCTGACATTCAATTTTTTTTGTTTGTTTGTCTCAAATTTATGAAAGTCAAAATAATATCCTTTCCTTTCAATGAATTATTTTCCTTATTAGCTGTGCAACTCCATATACTATGTCAGATGTAAACCTTACTACATTGTTAATTAATTTCCTATCTAAACATAGTTCATTTAATAAAATGAGAATTAAGTTTAACTTGGCCAGCGTAAACGGCACCTGGTCTAATATCTGTTGGCATATGGGATGTCTTGTCTTTGAGCATGTTGGCAATGATTTTCATGATTTTTTAAACCAATAACTTAATAGAAATATTCATGTTTCTCTGTGAGAAAAAGCAGGACTCTGTTATGTTTTCTTAACCCATTATGGGTAGCTTTATTCAATACCTGGTTACTACGATTTATATTGAGCTTGTTCCATTAATTTTAAAATTGGCTTCAGTACAAATATTTAGTGTCTTTTTTTTTTTTTTACTAACCTGAAAATTGAGCTGTAAGAAATTTGGCTGCTGTCCATTTTAGGGATAATTTTGGATTAGCAAAACCAGGATGCTATTCTGTTTGGGAATTAGCAGGATAATTCCCAAGTGCATCTGGAGGGCAACTGGTTGGGGAAGGACATCTATTCAGCTATTAATATGCTCCTGTAATCATCGTGTTCCTGTTCCTTCCTTTCCTTCTTCTGAGTCCGATTTTACTATAGTCAGTTGAAATTGTTTTTGTAGATGTAAGTAACTTTGGTAGGTTAAGTGCATTGCTTGAAATTATTTCGACAAGTAGGAATTCTTTTCTTATTGAGTATTATAAAATTTGCCTCTGAGATTCCATCTTTTCATTAGTGATGCCGTAAAGAGACTGAGAGATATCTTTGAAGAAATATGTTTTTATTACCACTGTGTCCTGCAGACCAAGCCAGGGTAAAACATATATTATTTTTTCCTGGCAGTTTAATTAAGCATAGGCCTTTTTTTTATAACGCAGTGTATGATGCATTTTATTTCCATTAGATAATATATGCAATTATATGATCAGTGATATGATAGGATTCTGATGTAAGACTTATTGCAGTTTGTAGAGTTAAGTCTGACCCTCCTTGAATTCCTTAGAGCAAGGGTGTCAAACTCAAGACCTGGGGGCCGGATCTGGCCCATGGTGTGCTTAGATCTGGCCTGCAGGGCCGCCCTGGAAACAGCAAAGGACCGGCCTGCAGTGCCTCTGCCAGTGAAAATGGAGCTTGGGAATGCTGCGCGTGACCCTTCCAACCTCCGTTTTCGCAAGCAGAGGGTTAAGGAGGCCATCACAGCTGAAAATGGAGCTTGGGAGCCCGTTTTCACTGGCAGAGAGCTCGAGCCACCACAGCCCCCCCTCAACGAGTGATGTTGAGCTGGTCACACCCACCCTGGCCATGCCCACTCCATCCCCTCCCCGAGGTTAAACACAACCCTGATGCGGCCCTCAATGAAATTGAGTTTGACACCCCTGCCTTAGAGGGTTATCTAGTAGTTCCCATATGAAAACTGCCCATTTGGGAAGTTTCTTGTGTAATAGACAGAGAATAATAAAGAATTCAGCTTGAACCTTACATGTAGGTCTGCTTGTTTGCACCTGACACAGTCCTACATTCAGATCCAATTTTAGACTAGGTATAATCATTCTGAGAATGGTGACTGTAGGAGAAAGGAATCTTGTAGAAACGTAGGCCACTGAGTACATGGTTTGGCCAAAAGGAAGTCTTATATTCTTGTGAAATATGAAGAATTAAGATCCACTATCACACCCTTTAATTTAGATTATGAGCACATTAGTTAAAGGCTTGTTGGTAAGAATTAATGGATTTCCCAGTTTACCTTTCTCTTATTGAAGAATTAGAATAGAATCTTCTGAGTGGAAAAAGGAATCACAATAAAAAAAGTATAACTAAAACAATCCTTTCCCCCTCTGAAACATCCTCCCTTTTACAAGGCATGTTGATCAGAAACCAATACTGTGAAACAGTATGGAGTAGATGCAATATGCATTAGCAACTCAAGCTTATAAATTGATTTGGAGCAGAAAAATCCTGATGTGCAGCAGTGAATTAAGTTTTGACATTATTCTGAACTTCTTCCAGAGGTTTTTCTCATACAAATTTCCCTTTTTGCTTTAACATGAGCTATGACCAAGTTATGATGTTGACTCTACATGTTATCTCTTATCATGTCACCTCTCTCCACAACCCCTATTCCCATATGTGTGATTTCTCTTTGGAGGTCAGAATTTCTTTGCTATTTTTCTTTATCTGATAGTTCAGTGATGGTGAACCTATGGCACGCGTGCCACAGGTGGCACGCGGAGCCATATCTGTCGGCATGCGAGCCGTTGCCCTAGGTCAGCTCCAGCGCCGGCCAGCTGATTTTCGGCTCGTGTGGAGGCTCTGGGAGGGCATTTTCGGCCTCCGAAGGGCCTCCGGGGGGAGACTGGTTTTGCCCTCCCCAGGCTCCAGGGAAGCCTCTGGAGCATGGGGAGGCCAAAAAGCCAACCTAACAGGTACACTGGAAGTCAGGAAATGGGAGCGGGGGAGTGTGGGTCATGCATGCATGTGCAGGATGGCGGGCAGCATGTGGAGTCATGCGCGCATGCGCAGGGGGCATTGAATTATGGGTGTGGGCACTCACGCACATGCGATAGCGCGCGCACATGTGCTTTCGGCACCTGGGGAAAAAAAGGTCCGCCATCATTGTGATAGTTGATGTTTGGTTCTTTTTTACATTTTAATGATGCCTCAGGAACTGGTTTATTTACTGTTTATAGTAACAAGTGGTAGTACCAGATTATTACTGGAGTGTTAAAAATATAAAAATAAACAGTAGTGATTTGCATTATTGATTTACTGTTGAGATCTAGCTCTGTGAATTCTGAGATTAACTGAATTACACATAAAAGCTTTTAAAAGGAGGAAATGATTCCAAACAAGTAAGTTATTCGCACCATGAAATGCAGAAACAATCAGTTACTGTTGAATTAAATAAGAAGAGTCTGGATGAATCATACCAAAAATCAACCTAGTTCAGTTCTCATAGTAGCCAAATACTTTTTGAATGTCCTCATGCAGGTTTTGAAGGCATTGGGGCCCTCTTATATTCCCCAGCAATTTGTATTCAGGAGTCTCCAATCTCAAAAGTTGACTATAGTCATTACAACTAATAGTAATTAATAACCCTAGTAAAATTCCTGATAGATTCTGCACAAAGTCCTTAGTCTTATTTTCAAAGCTTTCTGTAGCTTTGTTCCCACTCATTTTTTGGATGCTGGATTGTGTTTTTTCATTTGTTCATTTCAGATGTTCATTTGTCTAATTCCACCGCACCCAGCTATTCAAAGGTCTCCTGTTCCAGGCTCAAACAATCCATTGTTCTCTGTTTTGCCTTCCCCAAAACGTCTGACGGTACTTTTCTTCTTCTGTATGAATAAAACAGTGCCTTATAACTGTAAAGTCAACAAAATACTAGGCAAGTACAATTATGGTTTAAAAAGGTTGAGCCCATAATTAACAACTAAGCTTATGTAAAATAATTGATACATGGCAGGCAAAGGATTGCTCGAATTAAAATGAGTAAGAACTGAAAAAAGACTTGAATAGAAGGCAAATTAAAAAGGATTCTGGGCATAAAACTACATTGGTTCATTGTGAATGGACATAAGAAATCAGTGAAAAATAGGGATTATCTCCAAATCGAATCACTTGAGATAAATAAAAAATATATTGTTTCTAGGGACTAATATACTATCTACATCTTTATACTGTAATTTTCACATTATTGCCAGTACAGCATTTTTAAGGATCCTCTCCAAATACAGAAACCCATAATAAGTGGCCGTTACTGTTGAGTGATTATGGTATGAACGAGGGCCATTATGGGAGGGAGATTACTCCCTTATTCTATCTGTAGGCAATATCATGGATACTTCTGGTCCCCATGGAAATATGTTTGAAAATATTAATATAGCAATTTAGAAATCTTTCTTTAGTCTTCAAATGTATCTCCATCACAGATTAGATATAAATAAGAGTTTTTCCTTATTTTAGGCAGCAGTCAAATGCAAAATAGGTCTACATACATGTACTTCCGACAGATATAAATACTGCATGAAATCATTGCAAACTATCCGACACAGAATATTCATCGTGGATTCTTACCAAAAAACCTTCCAAATTATCCTTCCAACAAAATTTTGCCCTGACTACTTGACCTAACCTCAGTCATTTGCCCTGCAAAACCATTAATGGTTTGTGTCATTACTCAAAAACCACTTTTGCCCAATTTTGGGGTAATTTACCCAGGTTTGGGAAGCACTATTTTAATTGGCTTAATATAATATTTTAAAGAATTTAGAGAGATCTAGGAAGTAGCTTGGTTAATCATCAGTACCTCACATAAAATAACTCTAAATAGCAAATGGTTTCAAGATAAAAATAAGTCAGGATAATCATGAAGAATTAAAAGGGTTTCTACTGAAAACAGGCATGCGTATCTGAATTTATTAGTGACTCATTGTTTAGAAAAATATTGGGAACTAAATGAGCATCAAGGATGAAAGAGTTAAAAGATTATCACAATGTAAATCAACTTTGGGGATTGAGCATGCAGTCCAATATATGGCTGACAGGACACCCAGCACACAATATAATTTCCATTTATTTGATCATAATTAATTGAAACAGGTTTAACAAATACGTTACAAATTCACAAAAACTCAAATACTTATTAACATGATTGCTTTCATATATTCAGTCCATAAAAAATTATATCATTTAGTAACAAGGATGATTACTGTAGTAAGATTCAGAATCCATCCATTCTGTCATCAGTGTCTTTTAGAATGAGGAGTCAGGTTCATGTCTTGTACTGGATCTTATCATATCACACAATACAAATTAAGGAAATGCATGCTCTAAAATCAATTTTTCCTATTTATATTATGTGGGGCTGAAATATATTTTACAACAAGGGTTTTCAACCTTGGCAACTTTAAGCCTAGCGTACGTCAAGTCCCAGAATTCCCCAGCCAGCAAAGCTTCCGGTAATTGAAGTCCTCCAGGCTTAAAGTTGCCAAGGTTGGAAACCCCTGTTTTTGAAGGTTATTTCTCTTTTCCTTGATAATAAGGATATTTAGATATATAATTTTATATCTGAAATGCTGAGCTTTTAAAACTGTTCAGTAATAGACTTCCCACTTTTGGGGACCAAAGTGACCACACAGCTATCAATTGCATCTGCAAATCATTCCCAGTATATTTTAAATCCAACCCACATTTCCTGCACTTTGTCCTCAATATCTGCAGATTGGAAATAAATTCAACATGTTAAAATATAAATGTTTGCAAGTCTAGAGATCATGGACAACATCTTGAGGCAATAATTGTTTACTCTAGGCTAGCCCAGAGCTGGCTGCAGATAACACAGTCCAAGAACATTATCTCTTCAAACTTTCCATTTTTTTGAGTTTTTTCTCCGCCGCTGGTTTCCAGTGCTTGATGGATAAAGCAGACAACTCTTACCCTTAATCTCTCCTTTATATTAAAAAAGAAGCAGCAGCAAAAGATTCTAGCAATATGATAGCACTTATATTTATAACATTATCTGGTTATTCTTTTAAATTGAAAAAGGGACTTCCTCGGTGACAAATATTACAATGGCAATCCATCACTTTCCAGACTGTAATCAGCTCACAATTGACCCTAGTTGCATTCTTACAGTAATTACAGAATGGTTTTAACTCCAGAGCAAAATAAGACTGGAGAAATAAAGAATGTCAGACAAATCTTAACTTTCATTGAGAAATGTGTCCATGATCTGTTTAAATGCCCTTAATTGACAATTACCAGATTTAAAACTGATGAACTTTTTCACAATTACACTGACTCTTGGTTTACGGAAACAAGGGAAGAAAACAGGTCATAAATTTGGACTATTAGTCATTTGTTTACTGTGTATTTGTGTATTTGTGTTGAGTTCTGTGTGTAGGACAATTGAATGTCATTTCTGTATTTTGATTGCTCTTCTGTTTACTTTTGTAATTTCTCCAGCTGATGACTTCACATTTTCCCTTTTTTCCAAAACCGCCAGCAGAAAAGTAATTCTGAATGTTGATAAATGCATCACATTGTGTTGGCAAAACATGTATCTCATAATAAATAACAAAGAGCAAAACATATATCTCATATTGAAGAATAATCATTTTCTTCTTGGGGTTTCCAGCTGACAGACTTCTTGGCTCAGGAATTTTTATTCTATTTATTGAAACCATGATCGTTTTCAAATTACAGTTTAAGAATAGTGTGAGACAGCTTGTACTTCCCTAGAATCATAATGCATCTGCCAATTTAAGCCTCAATACTTGGTTTGCTCATCCCTAAAATACAATCAGCTATTTTCAGCAAAGTTGTAACAAGAGGCCTTTTTTGCAAATCATATTGTATGTTTGAAAAGTGACAATTACCTTGGTCTGGATTTTTGCAACCATTCAACATTGTTGGTTCTATGTATTGCCTGTCAGCATTTTTAAAAAACCTGTTTTGCACATTGATGCCAAGTTAGAAATATGTGTCCTTTCCAAAAAACCGCAGTGCTTATGTTTATGATACAGATAGTCTTCATTTAACAATGGCTTGTTCAACAACCGTTCAAAGTTACGATGGGGCTGAACAAGTGGTACTTATGATGAGTCATTGAAATTCCAGGTGTTCTAGCATCTCCACAGTCCCATGGTCATGATCTGCACACTTAGCAACTGACTCATACTTATAACAGTTGCAGTGTCCTGCAGTCATGTGATCGCCATTTGTAACCTTCCTTATTGGCTTTCCAATAGTAAAATCAATGGGAAGCCAGTAGGGAAGGTTGCAGGTTATTCCAGTATGTCATTTGCACCCTCCCCTAACTGACAGTAAAAGTCTATGGAGATTCTCAGACATCCTGGTCATGGTTGTCCCAAAGGTGCTTTTTCAGGAGGCAACTGGAGTTTCTTGTTTTTTCTTTGAAGATGTTTTGCTTCTCATCCAAGAAGCTTCTTCGGGTCTGACTGGATGTTGGGGAATGGAAGGATTTATATTCCTTGCAGACAGCTGGTCATTTGTATTCTTTTAGAGAGATGTTGAGGCCACTTGGAGTTTTATCTGTGTCGTCAGGGTCACCTGAGTAGTGCAAAGATGCAGATAACACAGACTCATCCCCAACAGTGAAGGGACACAGGGCAGAAAACATGCTGCAGCCAAGAAGGCTCCACACCTATTTACACTACTCGGGTAACCCTGAGGACACAGGTAACCCTCCAAGTAGCTTCAACAACTCTCTAAAAGAATGCAAATCCGCAAGGAATATAAATCCTTCCATTCCCCACCATCCAGTCAGAGCTGAAGAAGCTTCTTGGATGAAAAGTTAAACATCTTCAAAGAAAAAACAAGTAAGTCCAGTTGCCTCCTGAAAAAGCACCTTTGCGACTACCTGACAGTAGCCACCCTGCTGTGCTCGCACTGTGCCTCACGGGCCATTCATGCATCGTAACCCACCTAGCAGCAGCCACCCTATGGCCCTGCCACACTCACACCGCACCTCATGCACTCTCCCCCACCTAACACAGACAGCCTCACTACACTCATGCTATGCCATGAGGGAACCTGCACACCCGCCCTTACCCAGGGACAGCCACCCCTGCCTTGTTCGCGCTGCACCTTACTTGGCCCCCCGACCTGTTTGGAAGCCATCTGGGACTTGTTTAATGACCCTCGATCCTTGTTTTACAATAGCAATGGGGATTGCTGTTGCTAAATGATGTAGTCCTGTGACATTGTACTTTACAACTGCATTGCTTAGCAGTGGAAATTCCGGTTCCAATTAATGTTGTTAACCGAGGACTATCTTATCTGGGAAAATGAAAAATGGAGGAATAAAAGATAATAAATGCCAGTTTTATCAGTTGCTGGACGAAACTGATTTCAGTGCCAAAGCCTATTATGGAGTGATATGCAATTGAGAGTATAATGCATTTAGATAAGGGCATTTTCTACTCCATACCGGTATCTTTTTCCTGACATGACTGTAATTTTTTTTCCCTGTAAGGAGAATAGAGAATGCAGTTAAGGACCAGCTTCAGGATTCTGTGGACTCTCGTAAAGTGACCATTTGTCTCACTCCTTTACCATACTGCTTAGCCAGCCGTTCCAGTCAGAATCGCTTTTAGGCATAAACTAACAGAGTGGCAGCCTCATTTAGGGAAAGAACAGAAGGGGAGGGGGGGCAGAGAAAGAGCTATTGTGATTGCAAGCCCTGCCTTAATGGGTATTCAATAGCATGTAAACACTGCTGGCATACATGCAAACTGTATGCTTGTGGGCTCAGTACGCATAATCTGGAACAGGGCAGGCAGAGAGATCTTTGATCATTTAGACAAGTCTATGCATATACAGTTTGTATGCATGGCAGGGTGTGTTTACACCGGCTAGTAATGGATGAGATGAGCGGCAACTATCTTCGGTGGGGTGCACTTCCCACTCTGCTCTCTTGAGTGTTCTTGGATTGTTTTGTCTGAGTTGTGCTAATAACATTCAGGCTAATCAGCTTGATAAATTTGGCGATTTAGGACATTCAGAACCATTTAAATAGTTTTCAACAAGTGTTCCAAATTGTTTTTTTTTAATCTATTTATAAGTTTGTAAGATGTTAAAACGTTGGCTTGTTTGCTTTCTTTTTGATCAGCCACTATCGCCTTATTTGTGGTGCAGTTTATCCCTTGAGGGTCTCTCACTGTACAGAAAAACTCTCTTGAGTTGATTAAATTTGGACCTGATGAAGCAGTAGGATTTTCCTTAGGCAACGCTTCACTTCCTTGACCCTTGCAACTTACTATGATTTTAGAGGCAAAAGTCCTCTAGGAGAGAAATATTTTTGTGCTCGATATTGAGTCAAGAAAGAGGGAAGCTTTCCAGGGCCAGTTAGTCATGCTGTAAATAAATATTTTGGCATTCCTTTTAAAATGGGTACATTAAGTGCAACATACACACTTAAGTTACAGTGGGATTTTTCCTGGTGCAAAAAATGGTATTAGTTATGTGTGGGTCCTTAATCCAACTCAATTTGTAAAATATAGAATTAAAATATATGTGTTTGATTTTTATAAGAAGTTATTATAACATACATGTTATGTTCATATCTGGATATGCTAATATTCTTGATTACTTGTTATGGACAATAATACAACTATAAGAAATCAATATGAATAAAATATTGAACTGAACCAGAAAGAAATTAAGAAAGGATAAGACAAAGTCGATTCTTTTTGTAGTACTGTAGTAATAATACTTTTAAATATGTAAAATACATACCCAGGCATTGTGTTGATATCATCACTTTTGCTTTTCCCTTTCAGCTTACTTTTCTAAATTAGATATTACGAGTGTCACTTTTCTATCTCATTTTTGAAAACTGTTTTCAGATGACCATAATCTAAAACCACTTTTATATTGTATAATAATCTCTATGCTTCTTGAGTAACAGGTGCACATGAGTATTCAGCTGCATCAAAAGCTATAAAGTTATCCCATGTTCTATTTTATCCCTGCTAACTGTAAACAATTGTCTTGGAAAGATTGTGCACATTTCCAATATCTAATTGGCTAGATTGATTTAGATCTATCAGTCATTTACAGGTGAATATAGCAATATAGCAATAGCACTTTACTTATATACCGCTTCATAGTGCTTTACAGCACTCTCTAAGCGGTTTACAGAGTTCAGCATATTGCCCCCAACAATCTGGGTCCTCATTTTACCCACCTCAGACTCATGGATGCATGAGTTTTCAAAATTAAAAAGACAAAAAAGAATTAAAGGCAGATGGGGGAAGGAGCTTGGCAGGAACCAGTGGGGGAGTTGTATTTAGCACACGAGCCTATTGGAGCAAAACTGTCTATCTGGATATTAACTCTTTTGAGTTTCTTTCACCTTTGCCATATTCTCTCTCCCTCCCTCTCCCCCCTTTCTCTCCCCCTCCCTCTCCATTTATTATTGTGCACAATAATATGCAGTGTGGTAGTATGTAAAGCTCCCTGTAGGGAAAAGAGGGAAGCTTCCAATGGTGTGGTCAGCAGAATTCTGAACTGCTACCCAATTGACTCTTTCATGGAGTGCCATATCAAGTTTGTTTCCATTGTGTTTAGTTTTCTAAAAAAGAAAAGTATTCTTCTGACATACAGATGATAAGGCAGATAAATTGTCCACACCCTTTTTTATAAGCTTTATTTCCAACTCCCAATTCCATTGGACAAGAAATTACGAAAAGTTAGACTAAGGTGGGCCATGGCTTGATCCAGCAGGACTGCATTATTTCAGCTGTTCTCTCCCTGTGTTCTGGGCAGGGGAGGGGGAAGGGGAGGGGAGGGAGGGAGGGAGAGAGAGGAGGAGAGGGAGAGAGAGAGAGAGGGAGAGAGAGAGAAGAAACATGGATGCATGAATGCAAGAATGCATGTAAAGCAAAGGTGGGTTCCTACTGGTGCGGTCCAGTGCGCCGCTCCGGTAGGGACCCACTGATTGCCTGATTTGCGCGTGATGGCTCCGGTGCCGTCTTTGCCGATCCGTCGCGTGCCACCATCTTTTTCCCAGAATTTTTTGGTGATTTTTTGCTTCCATGCATGCATGGAAGCAAAATCTTGTAAGGGGACGCGCACGCGAGCAAGATTTTGGTGAGATTTTGCTTCTGCGCATGCGCAGAAGCAAAAAATCTCCAAAATCATGTGTGCGCGTGTGTCCCCTCGTGAGATTTTGGTAAGATTTTGCTTCCGCACATGCGCAGGAAGCAAAATCATGCGAGGGGGGCGCGCACATGTAGTGAGCGCACGCGCAACATGGCAGCGCACTGGTAGCGAGGTAAGTGCAACCCACCCCGATGTAAAGGTTGTTTGAATATGTGAGTGTATTCATGTACGTATGAGAGAAAGAGAGAGGGATGGAGAGAGAGAGAGAGAGAAGTACAAATATCTTTCTGGAATTTCTATTAGCCTACTGTAGCTCAGTAATTGACTTAAAGAAGTAAAACTAAACAATTACTTCCTAGGAATCTGCTTTATACTGAATCAGACTACTGGTCAGTTTGCAATTTAATCTAACCAGCAGTGGTTCTCCAGACTTTTGGTCGGTTATCACATTTGCTTTTTACATACAATCGATGACCCAAGGGCAGTCCTACTGGATCAAGCCATGGCCTGCCCTACATGCTACTTTTATAAGACAATCTGACAGTCTGCAGTTAATAATTTGACTGGCTTTCAGTGTCATAGGATGCCTTAAAATAGAGAGGGTTTGTCTCCACGATGCACTTAAAATATCTGGGTATCAACACAATGAAAAATAGAACAAGTTGCTTGTGGTTTCAGTTTATATTATGTGTGGCTTGGAGGAATACGTGGTAAGTGTTACGTACTGCCGTACGGAGCACAGATTTGCATGGCCGCTGCTGATTGGCTAATCTAGCGGCGGGAGAAATGAACTGCTGTCAGTGGCCAGCTTGGTTACAGGGAAGCCCTTAAAAGCGACTTCCCTGCAGCCAGCCGGGGGTTCGTATTGCATTCAGCTAGGAGAATAAAGGTCCTGAACTGTTCCTGTGTCTCGCTCCTTCTTTCCCGCGCGAATCTAACACGAAGTATCATCTCTTTTAGTTTTGCTTTTCCTTAAATATTCAAGTCTGGGGCTTGTTTGACACTTGGCATGCTGTGTCCATTGTACCTTTTATTATCAGACTCTTAAGTCTATTTATATTATTATCAAGATCCCCTTTATAGCACACATTACTTTGGGACAAGAACACAGGCTTCACAATGGGATTGTATTATACAAAACCCTTAAGATAATTTTGTCTCATTTGGGGTCTGTACCCATTACAGCATTAAGCCCTCATTAAGGAAAAAAGAAACAAGAAACAAGAAATATATTGTAGAATCAGATCATACAAGATATAAACCGTATTTTTCGGAGTATAAGACACACCGGAGCATAAGACGCACCTTAGTTTTTGGGGAGGAAAATAGGGGAAAGCAATCTGCCTACCAGGTATTCATCTGGCTAGCGTCCTTGGTCTAGTCAGCTTCAGCACATTATTTTATCCCCTGGTTAGAACTTTAAAAAACCTTCTTCTGAGAGAGTAACAATGAAAGAGCATGCAAGCCAGTAAGAGCTGGGAAGATAGCTAGCACCTGATTAGGGCTAGAAAAAAACTTATTTGGAGCAAGTAGAGCAATGAAAAAAAAACCTGCAAAGACTTAGGGCTGGAAAAACATTCTTCGGAGAGAGTAACAATGAAAAAGCCTGCAAGATAAGAGCTGGGAAGATTGTTAGCACCTAGTTAGGGCTGGGAAAAAAGCTTTGAAAAAGCTACATTCAGAGTATAAGACGCACCCAAATTTTCAGCCACTTTTAGGGAGGAAAAAGGTGCGTCTTATACTCCAAAAATACAGTAGTTCAGACTTGTAAACATTTCGATACCTGGTAAATATAAAAATATTTATAATCCTGTTTACATTAGCAATATATAAAATATAATTAGTAATTCCAAAATAAAAGCACTCTATTATTCTGACTTTCATATGTTATTGGTTAATTGGTAATTGACCAGTGTTCTCCATTATTCCAATGCCTTCTGTCATCTGTTGCTCATTCCTCTTCTTTGAACCCCAGATGAGTTTCTTGGTTTCTGGACATCTCTAACCACATGCTTGCAAATACTGCTCCCTTTCCTTGCCTTGTTTTTAGGAAACAGATACATCTTCAGACATCTTTTTCTTGCCTACTAATAATACCACTCTTTCTGTCTCCCCGACCATACGCCATGTCTTTTGTGCATTTATCCAAGCTGCCATTGCCAATGCCCTTCAAAATTTGCTGATTTATTCACTTGTACCATGCTCATCTCTTCTTCCCCATCTTTTCTGAAAATATCAGAGCATATCAAGCATTTACCTACCACCTAATCACAATTGCTCTTTCTTTTGTGCTTTCCTCACTTCTGTATTTTCTCATGCAATGCACTCTACTAGAAACCAGACAAAAGCATGCTGGATGAACATAGGCAAATCTGAGCCTCATTTAGCTGTCTAGGTCATATGGCAGACCTACCTGACACGAATCAATTGCTTTCAATCTATATGCAAGTCTCCTGTAAAGAAAGACCTGTGTCTAAAGCTTGGGGAGTTGTTAAAAGTGAACATAAAAAGGGTTGAACTACTCGGGTTAATGTGTGTGTCTCAGGCATTTTACAGAAGATTGGGGTGCCTGACAAAATAGATGTTGTTGGACCAAGAAAGGCCCATAGGGAAACAGACTGAAGAAATCCTGTCATGCAAATGGATGCTTATTTGCATGATGTTAAATGGCACTTTGTTAAATGTTCAACGGAACATTTCCTCTTTTAGCAGGGTATCTGATGGATAGGCAATAGCTGAACTTAGCTAATCTGTCTAGATCAGTGTTTCTCCTCCTCAGCAATTTTAAGATGTGTGGACTTCCATATGCTGGCTGGGGAATTCTGGGAGCTGAAATTCACATATATTAAAATTGCTGAGGCTGAGAAACATTGGTCTAGACCAGGGATGTCAAACCCAAGGCCCGTGAGCTGGATCCGGCCTGTGGGGCTGCCCTGGGAACAGCCTGCGGTGCCTCTGCCAGCAAAAACGGCCGTGCATGGTCCTCCCGAGCTCCATTTTTGCTGGCAAAGCGCTTGGGTCACCACAGGCGCCCCCAACACTAGTGATGTCGAGCTGGCCACACCCACCCTAGCCACGTTCCCCCCCCCTTCGAGGTCAAACACTACCCTGATGCAGCCCTCAATGAAATCGAGTTTGACACCCCTGGTCTAGACAGAAGGTGAAAACATTGCTTATTTGAGGCATTATTATGTGTCTTAAATTCCACAAATCTTGCTGTTTTTATTCTTATTTCATTTTAAAGTTAGCACATCAATCAGATTGCTTAGTACTTTCACACTATAATGGCAATATGAAATAAGGCAGACTGACCACATTAAAGTAAACTGAATAGCAAGTAGCTATCTCTTCAGATCTGTCCTTTGCCATTTATGAATAGCTAGTAATTTTTTAAAATTCAACCTTCACAAAGCTATTACATTTGTTATTATAGGTAAAATGCTTAGTCTGCTACGAGGCCCTGTTTTTGAAGTAGTCTTCAGAGCCATTTTTCTTCATGAACAAAAGTTAAGTACATTGCTATTTTCAGAGATTCTTTTGAAAAAGCCCTGATTGAAATCAGCAAATGTGCTGAATGTTGAAATGGTGTCAAGGTGAGAGGATAGGAAAAGAAGGGGGGGGGGAATCTGGTTGCCTCTCAGGAGTTTTACATATCTTTCTTTCAGGTCCCAAAAGCTCTAAACTGATAAAACCAGCCAGAAAGATAATTCTGGGACAGATCAATACCTTGCAGTTAGAATCAGAGATTTCTTTTTTCTTTTTTCTAAAGATAAACAGGAAGAGTGATTTAATTTTGCTGAACAAATCAGGTTATTGCTCACTCTCCCCCCCCCTTTTTTTAAATCAACAATGTTGGTTCTATTCCATACAAAATAGAACATTACCGAATATCCAGCAGAAATTAGTTTGTATTGTAACAATATATAAGTCTCTTAGGTGCTATCTAGAGAGAAACACAGAAATGGACTGCCAGTTAGACAAGTGACATTACCTTGTAAAAGAAGTCAAGGAAAATATCTTGTTAGATTTTAAGCTTACATTTCCCTCAAAAGAGTGTCCAAGGAAGATGGCAAATGTTTGACCTTGATCTAAAATAGGGTACCAATTTCTTGAGAAATTACCCAAAGTAGGTATAGGAACCCTTCACTTACTGATGATAATTGGGAATAGGAACTCTGTTTCTAAATGATGCACCGTAAGGCACATCACATGACCTCTACCGACTTATGGCCGCAGTTCCAGCAGTCCTACTTGCCCTCATTAGGCATGGTTGCGTGGTTGAAACATCATGTGATCATGTGATTGCTAGTTGCAACCTCCTGCTGGCTTCCCCATTGACTTTGCTTGTTGGAAGCAGACAGTGAAGTTCGCAAATGGTGATGACGTGACTACAGGATGCTGCAGTGTGATAGTTGCAAGCCAGCCCCTGCCTACTTGAATCACAATCATGTGACCAAAGGGATGCTGTAGTGGCTGCAACTGTGAGGAGCTGTCGTAAGTTCAGCACGTTGTAACTTTGAATGGTCACTGAATGTGTGCATGATCAGCAAGGACGGCCTGTATTGCCAAAACTATCCAATCTTTTGCAGAGCTGCTGTGCTGTGCTCCTGTCATAGAAGGTAGCACTAAGCAAAAACTTGCAGGAACATGTGCATCAGGGGAGGGTTCTAACTTACCTCGCTGCCGGTTCGCTTCCTTCGTGCGCGCACAAAAAATTACATTTTTTTTAAAAAGCCGAAAATAAGATGGCGATGCATGCGCAGTGCTGGAAACTCGGCTTCTGCACATGCGCAGAAGAATTTTTTTTTAAAAAAAAGTGTAAAAAAAGATGGCGGCGCCCACGGACTGCCATTGACTGAACCGGATCCATGACGTCATTGTGACATCGCCAGCGGGTTGCTATTGGTTCGGGCAAACCGGTCCGAACTGGGAGAAATCCACCTCTGATGTGCATGTGTGCTATGGGGGAACATGCTACACTAAGTGCCATTGCGCTCCATGCTCTGGCGCTCTGCCCTTCCTCCTCACAGAAACAAATCATGGGCAGAGCTGTATGAATATGTTCAATAGAATCCCATTTGATTTCTGATGAGAAAATGTCTTGAAAATAAAGGGAGCTGTAGAGGGGAAATTGGAATGGAAATGTCAAGAGGTCAGATCTGTGCATCAAGCTGCAGACATTTCCCTTAGCACTTCAGACTTTCTGTCGTGACTTATTTTTATATTATCTTAATTAAATAATAATAATTAAGGGAAAGCTGATAAATTGCAAAGCAAAGCATTATTCTCAAGCCTTATCTTCTTTTCTTTTTTTTAAACAACCCTCTGAGCCCTGTGTAGTTCTCATATTTATTTTTAGAGAATAAAATTAGTGGATAGCTGCAGCTTAGGATTTCTTTGGAAGCTGGCCTAGTTGCCTAGAAAAAGATTAAAGCAAGCCAGAGAAGGTGCTGCTTCTCTAAATTTTCTGCTGGTAAATGTGTGTTTTGTGAATGGCTGTATTTACTGTGGCAGCCATTTGTTTTTATTGTCAATTCCTCCATTACAGTTATATGATAAGAACTCTCACATGACTGAAACAGTGAACTATTCCTACATTATTTAACCTCTAATAATAAAAGTACAATTGGCATGTATACTGCAAATCAGGAAAAAAGTAACATCAGTTCCAAGAGAATACAGTTAGTCCTTAATTTACAATTTGTTGCTTAGCAACCGTTCAAAGTTATGATGGGCCTCCCCAGAGCTACTCAAAAACCGGTTTCAAAGTTACGATGGTCGCCCCCCCCCCCCATCCACAGTGACGTAGTTGCATTTTGAGTGTTTGGCAACCAGCATACATTTACAGCCATTTGCAGCATCACGGGGGTGGCATGAACACAATTTATAACTTTTTTGCAGAAAACATGGTTATTTCCAATTTCTGGCTAATATGCCCAACACTTTTCCTAACAATTAACATGTTTTCTTAGCGATCATTGTGTTTGTTTAACAAGCGTTGCAAGAAAGGTTGTAAAATCGGGTGACATGGTGATCCACTTTATGACCAGCATGATTTACAACCAAATTCTGGGTGAAATTACGATCATAAATCGAGGATTATCTGTACTTATGTGATTAGCAGCAGGTTGTTAAACTATTTGAAAGAGGTTGGATCAGAAAATGGAAAATTTGTCTAAATGAAGAGAACAAAATCATTGTAAGTATGTAAAGAACTATGGGATTAAGAAGTTATAAGATTGACACAAATAATTGATACTAATGAGTTGGAGCCTATCTCTTAACTTTAGAGTCACAATAATGTTTTCCTAGTGTAGGAAATGTGTAAGAATTGCCCTGTTCCCTCTTCCTTCTCCTATACACACACACACACATACACATACATACATATATATGTATATATACACACATACACACACATACATATACATACATACATACATACACATATACCTATACCTATACATATACATCATATACATATACATATACATATACACACACCGTGTTTCCCCGAAAATAAGACAGGGGCTTATATTTTATTGACCCCCCAAAAATGCCCCTGGCCTTATTTTCGGGGGGTGGCTTATTATTTTCGGGGTGCAGGCGGGACGGGGCACGAGACGCACCACTTACTGGGTTTTGCAGCTCCGTGGCCTCTTGGCTAGTCTGTTTAGGGAAAAAATCTTGCAAACAGACAAGCCGAGAGACCACGGAGCTGCAAAACTCCAGTAAGTGGTGCGTCTCTCTTGGCAGGGCGGGCGGGGCGGGGCGCGCGTGTCCTACCAGACACTTGTCCTGGTACCGACGTCGCATTCCTTGGTGTTTGGTCCAGGGCAGCCCGTTCTAAAAGAGAATGTCGCATGAGTTCGAGAAGTTTGAACTCGCGAGACGTTCTCTTTTAGAACGGGCTGCCGTGGAGAGAGCACCAATAAGAACCTGACCGAGGTACCGGGACAAGTGCCAAGTAGGACATGCGTCTTGCACTGGGGCTTGGCAGGGCAAGTGGGGCGGGGCGCGCATCCTCCTCCCCGCCACTTCTGGATTTGGAAGCCGAAGAGCCGAAGAAGTTTGGGAGAAAGAAAAAGACTTCTGCTACTTTCCTTCCGTGCAATCAAAAGCAGAAGCAGCAGAAGTCTTTCTTTTCCCCAAACTTCTTCGGCTCTTCGGCTTCCAAATCCAGAAGCGGCGGGGAGGAGGACATGTGCCCCACCAAGCCCCAGTGCGAGACGCGCGTCCTAGATGCTTGTCCAGAGCGGCTGCTTTTCAGGCTGGATTTGGAAGCCGAAGAGCTGAAGTTACAGGAGACTGGCTCGCCTGCTCTGGGTTCATCGCAGGCAGGATTCAAAACGCTTTGAATGAGTTTGGGGTTTCGGGCGGGGTGCGCTGGGGTGCGGCACAAGTGAGGAAGGCGGTGTTGTGCCTTGGCCGCGTCCGGCGCCGAGTCTGGAGGATCCGGAGGACGCGGAGCCGCTCATGGTGCAGCAGTACCAGCCTATGTGCCTGGCACCAGAGACGGCTGGTGATGAGGACTCGGTGCCAGAGCAGGACGATCTCCCAGGACCTTCTGCACCTGCGCAGCAGAGTTCTTCATCAGGAGATGAAGAACTCATGCTGAATGCCAGAGCACGCAGAGCAGCCAGAAGACAGGACTGGCTGAGTAAGCGTCGGTCCAATAGGAGGAAGCAGTGAGGGCTAATTGGGCCACGCCCTTCAGTGGCTATATTAGGCCATGGTAATTAGTGCTCATTGCTGAGAACAACAATTCACTGACCACAGCATATCCAGAGTTTCGTTTCTAAGTCTGTTTGGGAATCTTATCACCAGCTTCTGCCAGCTTTATTCCGGGAAGCCAGCCAAGTTGTTCAGATAAGAATTAATGAGTCTTGCTTTGAACTTTTGTCTGTGTGCTATTTAACCCTCACGTAACCCAAAGACCTTATTCCTGAAGACTTTCCGTTTGTGTTGTTTTGGACTTCTAAACCCTCTGAGTTTTACTAAGAAACTTTATTAGTAAAAGGAACCTTTTTGTTTGCCTCCCAACGACTGTGTGTGTGTGTTTCTGGGGGGTTGCGGTGCTGGGTCACAACAGTTTGTTCTCAGCCCAAACTGACCACACACAAGCCCAGATTGCATCATGGAGCAGCTTCAGGACGAGAATGCTCAACTTCGGCAGCAGCTGGCAATCATGAACGCTCAGTTAACAAGGCAGCAAAATCAGTTGGCAGCTGCTCCTGCGTTGGCCCCAGCCCAACGGACACGCTGCCCGATAGCCATGCCGGATAAGTTCCATGGTGACGAGGCTATGTTCCCGGCGTTCCTGGGCCAGTGCCAGTTGTTCATGTCTCTGAGGCCAGAGGATTTCCCCCACGACCGGGACAAGGTGGGGTTTGTAATTAGCCTGCTGTCTGGAAATGCAGCACGTTGGGCCACCCCTCTACTGGTCCAGAACAGTCCCCTCCTCCAGGACTTTGGGCGTTTCTGCACTCATTTGGAGGAGATGTTCGCGGATCCAATTAAGGCCCAGACAGCGTGCAGGCAATTAAGGCAGCTGAGGCAAGGCCGGAGACCACTCAGGGAATACATCAGTGAGTTCCGTCTCCTCAGCCAAGACTCGGCCTGGAATGAGGCAGCGTTGTTGGATGCCTTCCAGGAGGGCTTGGCAGACAGCATCCAGGATGAGCTGGCACGCGTGGACATTCCTGCAACCACCCAAGAACTGGTGCGGCTCTGCTTGAAAATTGATGCCCGGTTGCAAGCGAGGAACGCACGCCGTGCTGCTCCGGCGCCTCTCGCGCCACCTGACGTCCCCGCTGTTCTGGCTCCACATCGCGCTGCTCAGGCACCTCCTGTTCTCCGTGGACTTCCGTCGGCCCCGGCTCCCCGTGACGAGCCTATGGACCTTGGCGCTGTTCGGCCCCGCTTGACCGGCGCGGAAAAGGACAGACGCAGGGCAGGGGGGTTGTGTTTGTATTGCGGCGACCCGGGCCATTTCGCTCGCTCGTGCCCTAGGAAGGGTCGGGGGCCCACCGCTTCTGGTCCTGCTCCACCGTCCCAGCCATCGCCGTCGGGAAACGGCCAGCGCCCGGCCTAGCGGAGACGCTGGGTTGGGCATGCACACCGAAGGACTCCGGCTCAGCTGACGTGGATCCCGGTCCTCCGCGGCATCTGCTCTTGGACACCAAGGTCTTTATTGACCACCGGGACCGCGGCGTCTCCGCACACGCTTTGGTGGACTCCGGGGCAACCACCAATTTCATTGACGAGGCGTTCGCCCAGCATCTTGCCGTTCCCCTGTGCCCCGTGGACCCGCCGATGAGGGTGGAAACAATCGATGGCCGGGTGTTGCTGTCCGGTCCGATTAAGGCCATCACGCAGCCGGTGCGCCTTTGCATTGGACGGCACGAGGAGGCCATCCAGTTTTACGTGACGTCGGGACTCCATTTCCCTTTGGTTCTCGGACTGGCGTGGCTGCGCACCCACGACCCTCAGGTTGTATGGTCCCAGAACTTCATTGCCTTCCCGAGTCTCCAGTGTGTGGACCATACGCGCCAGGTTTGTGCGGGCGCGGTACCTGACCCTCCGGACATTTCACTCCCAGCTGAGTTTGCAGACTTCGCTGATGTGTTTAGCGAAAAGGAGGCGGACCAGTTGCCCCCGCACCGGCCCTACGATTGCCCTGTGGATCTGATTCCCAACGCTCCGCTCCCTGTGGGCCGCCTCTATTCCATATCAGAACCCGAACTGGCCGCACTGCGGGACTTTATCGATAAAAACCTGGCCAGGGGTTTCATCCGACCCTCCTCATCGCCCTTGTCTGCCCCCGTCCTCTTCGTCAAGAAGAAAACCGGGGACTTGCGCCTGTGCTGCGATTATCGCAAGTTGAATGCCATCACAGTGCGTAACCGGTACCCGTTGCCCCTCATCCCGGAGTTGATGGAACGCCTCCGCTCGGCGACCATCTTCACCAAATTGGACTTACGTGGCGCTTACAATTTGGTGCGTGTTCGTGAGGGGGACGAGTGGAAGACGGCGTTCGGAACCCGCTACGGTCATTTTGAGTATACGGTCATGCCGTTCGGCTTGACCAACGCTCCGGCTGTGTTCCAGCATTTCATGAACGACATCTTTAGAGATTTGCTGGACCAGTTCGTTGTCGTGTACCTGGACGATATTATGATTTATTCTACGTCCCGGAGCAGCCACATCCAACATATCCGTCAAGTCCTGCAGCGGTTGAGAGACCACCAGCTATACGCGAAATTAGAGAAATGCCAGTTTTTTCAGACGACTGTGGATTTCCTGGGCCATCGGATTTCGCCAGAAGGCATCGCCATGGACCGGGGCAAGGTCGAGGCCCTGAAAACCTGGCAACCCCCGCGCCGGGTGAAGGACGTTCAGCGACTCCTGGGGTTCGCAAATTATTATAGGACCTTCATCCCGGGGTTCGCCACTCTGACCGCGCCTCTCACTCGACTCCTGCAGAAACAAGTCCCTTTCCGGTGGGGCGATTCCGAACAGGAGGCGTTCAAGATCCTCACGGATGCCTTCATGCAGGAGCCGATCCTCAAGCACCCAGACCCTCACCGCCCTTTTGTTGTGGAGGCGGACGCGTCCGACATTGCTGTGGGCGCCGTCTTGCTCCAGACCCGGGAAGATGGCGGCCATCTCTTCCCTTGCGCTTATTATTCCCGGAAATTAACCTCGTCGGAGCGCAATTATACGATCTGGGAGAAGGAGTTGCTGGCCATCAAGGCGGCTTTCGAGACCTGGCGGCACCACCTCGAGGGGGCTCGTCATCAAGTGGAGGTGCGCACAGACCATAAGAACCTGGAGTTCTTGCAGACGGCCAGGAAGCTCAACCAGCGCCAGATACGCTGGTCGTTCTTTTTCTCCCGCTTCAATTTTCGCATTACGTACATCCCGAGTGGCCGGAATCAGCAGGCGGACGCGCTGTCCCGCAAGCCGGAATACGCCCAAGCCCAGGAACCGCTGCCACCCCGGACGGTCCTGCCTGTCGAGTCCTTTGCAGCTACCCAGGATCCCGTGGACCTCCGAGGACAGATCCGGGAGGCGCAGCGACACGACGCCTACGCGGCACAACGGAGGCAGGAGATAGGGCCTGAGTCCCCTTGGACGTTTTCGGACGACCTCCTCCATTTCCGGGACCTGCTCTACGTTCCTGCCGGTCCGCTCCGTGGCCTGATCCTGCAGCAGTGCCACGACAGCCCTGCGGCTGGCCACTTCGGCCTTTTCAAGACTCTGAACCTGGTGGCTCGGACTTTTTGGTGGCCCCGACTCCGTGATGACGTCCAGGCCTATGTGACGTCTTGTGTTCGCTGTCGCCAGGCCAAGTACGCCCCTGGAGCGCCGCCGGGCCTGCTGCAGCCCTTGCCGACGCCTGAGAGACCCTGGGGGGCCGTCTCTATGGACTTCCTCACGGACTTGCCCCGTCCGCCGGCTTCACGACCGTGTTCGTAGTGGTCGATATGCTGACCAAAATGGCACATTTCATCCCCTGTCGCGGGTTGCCGACAGCTCGTGCCACGGCCCGCATGTTTATCCAGCATGTTTTCCGCCTGCATGGTCTGCCGGATCGGGTCGTGTCGGATCGGGGAGCCCAGTTCACGGCCCAGTTCTGGAAGGGTCTGATGGCGGCCCTGGAGGTCCAAGTCTGCCTCTCGTCAGCGCATCATCCGGAGACTGACGGGGGCACTGAAAAAGTCATCGGCATCCTTGAACAGTACCTGCGCTGTTTTGTCAACCAGCAGCAGGACAACTGGGCGGAATACCTTGCCGTGGCCGAGTTTGCTTTTAACAACTCTCAGCACACCTCCACGCACGCCTCTCCGTTCCTCGCCAACTTTGGTTACCACCCCCGTTTCTTCCCGCTCACGCTCCTAGACTTCCTGTTCCTGTGGCAGAGGAATTCCTGTCCGAGCTCCAGGCCGTTCACCAACTGGTCAAACGCTCGTTGAATAAAGCCAAGGAAGATTACAAGAGGGTCACGGACCGCTCCCGGCGAGCAACTCCACCTCTGGCGGTCGGGGATCGTGTCTGGCTGTCCACGAAGCATCTCCCCTCCGACCGACCGGCTCGCAAGCTTGACCACCGCTTCTTGGGTCCGTTCCCGGTGGAAGCGGTCATTAACCCCGTGGCCTACCGGTTGACGTTGCCCCGCTCTCTCAGGATCCACCCCGTCTTCCATCGGTCCCTCCTTGTTCCCGAACGTCCTGCCTGTCCGCTCCGCCCTCCCGCTCCGCCTCAGCCTGTGATCCGCACTCCCGCTGACCCACCCGAATACGAAGTTGCCAGTATTCGGGATTCCCGCTGGATGAAGGGCCGGTTCCAGTACCTCATTGAGTGGAAGGGGTACGGCCCTGAAGACTTCACATGGGAGGATGCGACCGCCGTGCATGCTCCGGATCTGGTCCGGGCCTTCCACGCTCAATTCCCGTCCCGGCCGCATCCGGACCGACAGACCCGGGGGAAGGGCCCTGCGGTGAGGGATAGTGTTGTGCCTTGGCCGCGTCCGGCGCCGAGTCTGGAGGATCCGGAGGACGCGGAGCCGCTCATGGTGCAGCAGTACCAGCCTATGTGCCTGGCACCAGAGACGGCTGGTGATGAGGACTCGGTGCCAGAGCAGGACGATCTCCCAGGACCTTCTGCACCTGCGCAGCAGAGTTCTTCATCAGGAGATGAAGAACTCATGCTGAATGCCAGAGCACGCAGAGCAGCCAGAAGACAGGACTGGCTGAGTAAGCGTCGGTCCAATAGGAGGAAGCAGTGAGGGCTAATTGGGCCACGCCCTTCAGTGGCTATATTAGGCCATGGTAATTAGTGCTCATTGCTGAGAACAACAATTCACTGACCACAGCATATCCAGAGTTTCGTTTCTACGTCTGTTTGGGAATCTTATCACCAGCTTCTGCCAGCTTTATTCCGGGAAGCCAGCCAAGTTGTTCAGATAAGAATTAATGAGTCTTGCTTTGAACTTTTGTCTGTGTGCTATTTAACCCTCACGTAACCCAAAGACCTTATTCCTGAAGACTTTCCGTTTGTGTTGTTTTGGACTTCTAAACCCTCTGAGTTTTACTAAGAAACTTTATTAGTAAAAGGAACCTTTTTGTTTGCCTCCCAACGACTGTGTGTGTGTGTTTCTGGGGGGTTGCGGTGCTGGGTCACAACAGGCGGCGGCGGCGGGCACCCTGCCCCATCCCCCGCCAGAAACCCCTAAACTCCTTCGAAGCATTTTGAAAGGATGCGTTTTGCCTGCGATGAAGGGAACCGATGCTTGCCTCCTGTTCTTAGCAGGCAGAAGCATGTTTTAAAATGCTACCGAAGGCAACCCAGAGCAGGCGAGCCAGTCCAGCAAGTGAGGGAGGGGTCGGCAAGAGGCGGAGCCAAAAGGAACGGCGACAAGGAAGTTTTGCTTCTCAAGCCCTGCGCTCATCTGGGCGTTTCAAACTGACGTAGGCAGAGGCGTTTCAAACTGACATAGGCAATATATATATTAGATTCTAATCAAACTGAAGCAGGAACCAGCAAAACCTTTCTTCCTTTGCAAATTGCCATCTGCATTGATGATGATATATAAAGATTATCCCAGTGTTCAGGGCAGAGATATCTTGTTAGTATAATATATAAATTTCCAGTGAAACCTGTAATGGGGGTATGAGACATTTTTATAGCTGGACTTTCTATAAGCCAAAGCATTTATTTTTCATAGAGAATAATAGTTCATTTAAATCCAGAAGCTTGGTTGGGGAAAGGGGTTGCATAAATTGGGAAAATCAAGTTGGACAGTTTTGTACAGGATCGTGAAACTTGTCAGAAGTTTTAGGAATTGATCTGCTGGCTAAGATCACCTATGAACCTTTCTACAGAGCTCTGCCTTCAAGTAATGGAATGATTTCAACATTCTTTTAATGGGAAAACATCCCCATTGAATCCCAGATCTGCAAACCACAAAGCAGAAGTTTTACAAATTGAGAAGAGCTGCAATTGATTGGGTGGGGGGGGGGGGGAGCTCTCGGTTATCCAAGGAGAACACAGACCGTTTTTAAAACACAAGATTCCACCAGAGTCCCAAATATTTATTTTTTTTAACCATATTTTCAAACCTCTATCGTTAGTTGTTTTAAGGCTAAATAAAATGCATTTGAATATTTGGTATCAAAAGAATGTGTTAATAAAATCAGAACTGGCCAATTTGTAAACACTGCAGTAATTGCTACACATTATAGTTAAGGAACATTAGTAACTAGAATGTGGTAGGTCCATAACTTCGATAATTATATTAAGCTGCTCATAAAATGTTGGATTGAGTTTTAAATTGTAATTAAATACAGAAGGCCACTTGCTGTGGTGGTCTTGAATGATAATGTATGCAAATTAATGAAAAAGCTGCCTGCTTCTAAAGTGTTTCAAAATGACAAGATTTGTAGCTGCAGAGCCTCAGTACAATTGCATATATTATTTCTGTCACCATAAGTTGATTTTCTTAGAGACAAAGAAGTATTTAAATGACTAGAAGTATCTACTGTATGTATATCAGGTTTTATCACTGGAGATATTAGAAGAATGCAAATCGTGTAAACTCCATAAAACCAACGGAATAACAATAGGCTTTCTCCAACCCCCGGTCCGTGAACCAGCACCAGTCAGCAGTATGTCAGAAACCGGTCCATGCAAACAAGCAAAGCCCCATCTGCGGGATGCAGGCAACATGCAAAACCACGCCCCCTCTGGTCGCGGAATAAACACTGTTTCCCCCCCTCTTTTTAAAATAACTTAAGGCTGGGAGGCTGGAGAGAATACTTCATTGAAACTATGCTGATTGGACTGCAAGATAAATCAGTGTCTCCGATTAGAGAAAAATCCCCACTGATTTAATTAGCTATTTAACAAAGTTTTCAAAAGTTGCAGTGCGAGGCCAAATTTTTTATTAAATTATGAATTGGTCCTGACTGTGTGTAATAATTGTATATAAAGGTATTACAATGATTTGCTTTATGACTATAATACTTCCAGTTGAGTTTAGTTAACAGGTATTATAAAAGAGTGGCTTAAATCACCCAAGGAGTATATTGAAATAGTTTCAAAAAAAGTATAACTTGAATAGCTGTATTATTTTAATGAAATTGAGTTTATGATTAAAAGTAGAACAGCAAGCACCAAGGATTTATTTTGTTTTGAAGAGGAAAATTTATAGAGATATATGTAGGCATATATAGACAAAAACACAGATGCAAGCAGAAAGTAAAATTATATTCAGTTGTGTCTTGGATCACTGAGCTGCAAATAGTTTGCCATTTGAAGAAAGTTACATTCTGAAATTAAATTGAGGAATTCAGGTGTGATTAATCTCACTCAGTGGAATCTTCACTATGCATAAACTCTTAATTTTCTTTTCTTTGATTGGCTGCACTAAGATTGCAGCATAAATATATTTTATAGGAAGTAAATTCTACTGAATTCATAGCAGCACTTAACTCTGAGTAGTCATGCATAGTATTACATTGAATTAACTAGCAATCTTGGAAAATAGCTCCTTTAACTATAACTGCATATGTTGTACAATATATTTGAGTCAGCCTCCCCACAAAACCAAAATGTACCCCCAAGGTGTATTTTTGTCAGAAGTGTCAACTCAGAGTTGAGTAAATTATTACTTTGATTATTTTTTATTGTTCTTCTATATCAAGAATCATAGCATTGTTCCCTTTTGGTAATAATACATGCATGACACACCTAGCTCTGTATTATAATGAATTTACTGCTAAGCCTGGTAAGACCAATACTCAGTGCATGTGCAGAGTTTTCTTACATAATTTAACTCTAAAATTTTACTTTAAATATATGGAAATTTCCATTTTGGTTTTTAAAGAACTCTTGAGAAGTAAGTGGTTGATGAGTAAATTATAGATTTCTAATATAGAAGAACTGAATATCCAGAATTGAATGTTTTAGCTGTTTTTCTAGGAGGTGATCAAATTCCAAACACCCTTAAGGAATAATAAGCCCTTAAGTGCCTTCCTAAAAAGCCAGGATCCTAGGAATCAGAGTGTTCCCCGGAATTGGAGAAGCCATTAAAAAGGCAGGCTGCCTAGCTCCTGCCCTGTTACGTCCTGTAGAATAGCAATAGCAATAGCACTTAGACTTATATACCGCTTCATAGTGTTTTACAGCCCTCTCTAAGCGGTTTACAGAGTTCAGCATATTGCCCCCAACAATCTGGGTCCTCATTTTACCCACCTCGGAAGGATGGAAGGCTGAGTCAACCTTGAGCCTGGTGAGATTTGAACAGCTGAACTGCTGAGCTAGCAATCAGCTGAAGGTTGCAGTGCTGCTTTTAACCACTGCGCCACCTCGGCTCCTCAGGAGTCCCTGTTCAAATAAAGGATAGTCTGGGACAAATCATGCTGGCAAATGTCAGCTCTAATATTGATTGCAGAAAATACGACTTCTGCAATAGAGTAGTAAATGTCTGGAACACTTTACCTGATCCTGTTGTTAGTTTCTCTAACCCCCATACCTTTTACCTTAAACTGTCTACCGTGGACCTTACACGTTTCTTAAGAGGTCCTTTTTCCATAGATAAGAGAGGAGCTTGTAACTATCATACTATTATCCACATTCCTTTGTTTTTCACTTCTAATAGAAAAAGAGAGAGAAAATGTAGTATGTGTATTTTACATTCATTTTTCAATTGTTGACCAACATGAAATCAGGTTATTCTGTTTTAATGCCATTCCAAAGGTTAGTACTGTCAAAATGGCATATCATTCTAAGGTTTTGAAAAGGCCATATATCTTCCAACAATGTTTCTTATTCTTTAAGAAAAAATGTCAGCAATGGATCTTTTGGTTCAATACATATTTTTAAAAAATTAAATACTAATTAAAGTAGCAAAACAACAAAGTGTCAGAATATTTGGGAAAAGAAACAGCAGAGAAAGAACAGTAGAAGCATCTAATCAAGTATAATAACAGACATAATTTGGGTATAAACTGTAGATATGACAAAGAATCTGCTTTGGGAGCATATATTGCATAAATTAAGATGTTGCCATTCTTAAAAATTAATTGATTCAAAAATGTGCCGCAAAGGCTTTCAGAGTATACTCAGGAGAGCTATATCTTTATCTTTTATACAGAACATTTATTTTTTGGTAAACATTAATGAAAACCACAGAATTGAAAAATGGACAATTGAATAACAATTTGGAGGGTAAAAGTGTATAAACAAGGGAGGAAGATAGGCAAGGATTAAAGATTATTTATAGTCCAGGGAATAATAAATAAATTAATTAATTAATTAATTAAATAATTAAATAAATAAATAAATAAATAAATAAATAAATAAATAAATAAATAAATAAATAAATAAATAAATAAATAAATAAATAAATAAATAAAATCAAGAAAGGTATTCTTGTGGCCTTCACCAAATTCCCTAGCCCCAGGGTAAGGAAAGCTGTTTAAAGAAAGTGTGGGCAGTTGCTAAGAAATATTCAAGTTCTTAGCTGATTCATTTTCAAACCCAGATTTCATAAAGTCACCCCTTGTGCCAGATAGCACTTGATGATTTCTGTTATCCAGCTTGTATTGCATGGGCTAGCATTATCTTGTCTGAGGAAGGCTTTCTGATGAAGCAAAGTGAGATACTTGTTTGAGGCTGTCATAAGAAAGGCCAGCCCCAAGAAGATTCCTCAGAGTAAGGCAGGAATGGTTACTTGAGAAAGTACCGACAGATGACTCTACTACAGAAAAAGCGACATGAGATAACATCTAAATGCACACTAAATTCAGTTCCCAGTCTTACAAACCCATTCCACCCAAATTCTATTTCGGTGGCAAGTGGTTTTTTAGAGCAAGACACCTGTGTGAGCAGATTGTCTATCCTTTTGCTGTACACCTAGTATCTTTGACCACCATGCCTTCAGTACCTTATTCTAATTCTCTGAGATCAGTTTCTTTGCTGAAGTGATGCGAGATCCATTGAAGTCATTGTCCTTTTTTAATCACTAAGTAGCATTTCTCTCAGCATCTGACTTCATTCTCATCTTTGCAGATCTTTGATCCTTTACTTTTGACAAGCTGTTCTTTCTTGGCCTCATTGGCATCCCCATGGAGTTAGTTCAACATGTATTAAATGAATCTATCTAATTACAAGGATCTCCATTAAATGCATATTAAGTTTGAACCAATCAAGGTCTAAGATTCAATGTGATCTTCCAACTAGACTGGAGAATATAGAAGAGGAGGCGTTAATGGTAATCTAGATAGATCATCGCAAGACAATTTTTTTCAGCTGCTAAAGAGAAGATTATGTTTGGAGACATTCATGTAGCA
Organism: Diadophis punctatus similis; assembly: GCA_023053685.1. Classification (NCBI taxonomy): domain Eukaryota; kingdom Metazoa; phylum Chordata; class Lepidosauria; order Squamata; family Dipsadidae; genus Diadophis; species Diadophis punctatus. Next base: position 70,119,880 of record JALIGW010000001.1, on the reverse strand, counting down.
ATGGCCCATACTTGTCCCCACACATTAATTGTATAATGGCAAGTCAAATTTGTGGAATTTTAAAATATATAAAAAATAGAAGTACACCAGGCTCTTAAAAAAAGAGAGTTCAGAGTTCCAATCTGTCCAGCCATGTAGATATCTAAGGAACTTATAACTTCATCTGCTCTTTGCGTACATATAAAGTGTGACTACAATGGCAGCATTGAAGGAGAAAAACATTTTTCAGTGTTAAAGCCATTCTCATATGCTGGACACAGCAAATTAAAAATTGTAGCCATGCAGTATATTTGGAAGTTGGATTGTAGCAATGTCCTAAATTTGAAGACAGGAAATGTCTGTTTAGGTATTGAAAGCATAGGAAATTCTAGTTTTCCGTACTTAAATCAAAGTGCAGTTTATTTAACTTTCTGAGTTATTGCTTGTATGTTTGATTCTCAGCTGCATGCATCTCTCTTTTTCTCTCTCCTCCTGCATGACAGGAAACAGACTGTATGTTGGTTTAAGTTCAAAATATCTTGGTGTAAGTTCTTTATATGTTTGTTGATTTCCCTTGGGCCACTTAATAGAAATTAACATAACCACAATTGTTCCTTATATCCGAATATTTCACATGTATGCATAGGACACCTAAGACAAAAATATTTTGTGAACCAAATTTCCATTATGAAACAGAATTCTCTTAATATTAATTTCTATTTATATGCCGTATTAATTTTTTGATTGGCTACAACCGGGCCTATATTCTTACCTGAAGAACTATATGATAAAAAGTGCCTTGTATAAATTTAACCATTTTTTAAATTCTTGCCTGTTTTTATTAAGAATGATTCATGCAACAAACACAAAAAAGTCAGTTTTATAGCAGTTTTGTTGCTGACATCACTTGGCAACACAGTAGAGATTTCATTAATTATTTGATAACATCTTCATTTCCCTTTTTTTCCCTCTACAGAGCTGCTCAGAAGTTGAATCTGTCATCCAAAAAGAAGAAGCACAGACCCTCTGCATCCTCCGTTTCTGAATCTCATCTATTTGCTACCAAATTCAGCATGATCCTGCAGACCTCACCTCCACCTGCTCCACCTTGTTTATTAAGGGCAGTCAGCAAGGTGAAAGATACTCCAGGACTGGGCAAGGTACAGATTAAACCCTTATAGTTCTATTAATCTGTTATAGCAAAAACAAAAGTTGTGAGCCAAAAAAAAAAAAAAGGCAGCTCTTAAAGCTGTGTGTGTCAGTTGGCACTGGCTGAAATTTTTACCATAACTAGTTTGTATTAACAAAGAGGCAAGATGCAATAGCTTGTTCCTTTAATCCCCAAAGTAGCTTCAAAACAAGGAAAAGTTATGCCCTGCACATGAGATTTCCCTCTACAATTGTGCATTTATTCTTCCACCCTTGCTCAGACAGTGTTGACAATGAAGGCAAATATATGTGTCCCAGGATAATCATGCAAGATCGAATTTGGGTCGGTCACCGGGACCAGAGATTTACTCTTCCGAGCTTTCAGACTCATGCTGGAACCCATCTTCAGGAAATTTCTCTCTACTGAAACACGTGCTTTGGGCTGTTCTGTGAGTTGTGTTTATGTGGTGCCTTCCTATTGGCTAATTGGTGTGTTGATGACTGGTGATTGGCTGTCTTTTCCTTGTTCTGCCAAGCCCTTGGCTTCTAAGTATTGATAAACTGGTGGTAATTCAGCACTCCTATTAACTGACAAGGGGCCCGTTTCCCATTCTTCAATCATTTCCCTGGCTTTCTTTGTACCTGCAGTGCTAACTCTTTAGTGCCTATTTCTTCGAAGACATTTTTAATTAGTATAAATAAATCTAACCTCAAAAAAATGATCTTAAAAGAGGGCTCATTAAATCATATAGTGCACAATAATAGATTAAGTATTAGATAAGGGGTTAACATATGTATTAAATAGACTATTCCAGACTAATCAGTAGATAAATATTCTCCTATGACAGTATGGGTTGAATCAACTATCCTTATTAACTTGATACATGTTTGCAATTAAAAAATTTGGTTATTTACAGTGTAATTCTATGCATGTTTGCTCTGATTTGATCGGGTTTATTCCCAGGAAAATAGGTGTAGGTTTTCAGCAATTATCAATGGTATATCATTAACACTTGAGAAAGGTAATTATTTGTTACTTTTTTCTGTCTTGCATCCCTCTTTATAAATACAGATCAAGTACCAAAACCAACTCGAACTAGAAATGAATGTCTTCTTGTACATTCTTGACAAACAGTAAAAATTGCAGAATGTCAATCCACCTTGGCAAATGTATTTCATTCTTATTCTACTTTAATTTCATGTACATTGCTATAAAACCGTAGTTACATTGCTTTTTAATGGCGTTAATGCCAGTCTCAAATGAACTGGAATTAAATTCTTAAGGATAGTGCAGTGAAAGAAGAAAATAATATGTAATTTCTGACCCTTCTTTTTCTTCTAAATTAATTCCCAATCAATTAAAGACATGCACATTGCAGAGAAATACATGTAACAAGAGAGTTGGAAGACTCATATAACTTGATATCTCTTTGGACATATATATCTAATTCATGGAAATGATTTTACAGGACATTTTAGCAGTTTTATGACTAAATATGCTTGAGGAATTCCAATAATTGCTTCTCAAATGTAAAAAGGATTTTGAATTAGTATTTATAAACAAAGGCATTATTTCAGAGATTAATATAATACCGTGTTTCCCCGAAAATAAAACCCTCCCTTATATTTTTTGAACCATGAAATAAGCGTGTGGCCTTATTGCCATGCACTCAAAAGCCCGATTGGGCTTATTATCAGGGGATGTCTTATTTTGGGAGAAACAGGGTAATAATACAATAATTAATATGTTAGCTAACCCACACTTGGATCATTTTTATGTAGAAAATAGTTCTGGTAGTACTAGATGTTATTTTTACATCACTATAGCTGTTCACTCACATTGCCAGGAAACAATTATAAGAATATGAGAAAATAAAATAATAAGCAGTTCCCACACTTACATTAAATGAACCTGCTCTTCACCTCTGACCAAGCTTAGCCATGTTTTATTGATCTTGATTACAAACCTGGCATTTTAGAGCCTGCGTTACTTACAAACAGTCCCACTTTGGCCTATAAGCATCTCTCTTCTGGCTTTCTTATCAAAGCAGGCTACAATTATGCACAATTTAATTCAAGATCAAAGGGTGTGGGGCAGGGGTGAAATGCTCCCGGTTCGCTTTTACATGTCTGTCGTCGGTGAGCCGATCGCGCAGGTAGCGTGGCGCTCCGCCCACCCACTGGGACACCGCCATTTGAATTCTTTTACCCTCTACGCATGCACAAAGCGTTCTGTGCATGCGCAGAGGGTAAAAGAACTCAAATGGCGGTGTCCTGGCGGGTGGGCGAAGCGCCGCGCTACCTGCGCGATCGGCTCACCGACGACAGACAGGTAAAAGCGAACCGGGAGCATTTCACCCCTGGTGTGGGGGCAAGATCTGAAGTGCTTTCTGAAGTAACTCTTAAATTCTGGCCTGAATGGAGTATGAGGGATCATATGCCATATCTTTATTGGAACTTATTTTGTATTTGCTTGAATGAGCTTTCGGTATGGTCTAGTAATCTGCTTTCCCAAAACTCCAAGTCATGCAAAGAGATATGCTCACCTTTAAACAATCTAACTGTTCTTCAGACTATAGCCAGTTGGATCCTGGATGATCGGAAGAGTAAAGGATTCGATGGACAAGAACTTAAGATGTAAAAATCAAATACTGACATACTTTATTATTGTGTATTTGTTAAAAACGCCTGAAATGATATATCTGAATGTGGAATGTTTCCACCATAAGTAATTATTTTTATTCTGTATATTGATAGTTGAGGGTATAATTATCATGGAATGGAGGAATTAAGTGACTCCTTTCTTTCAAAAAATGGAAGAATATACAGAAACTCCTAAGAGTATGAAAAACATTTCAGATTTGATATTCCCTATTGTACGATTCACTATGCTTGTTTCAAAGTATAAAAGAGCTGTTTTAATGAGAAGCATTCTGTTTCTAACATTTTGAAAGTGTTCTGAGCTCAAATCAGAGTATTTTCAACTCAACTGCTTTTCAGCTCAAAAGCAACGTGAGTGATGTGGTTTATTTCCCACTAGAAGCAGGTTTGGGTACAAATTCAGCATTTTGAATGTGAGGAATGGGAATATTTTACACATATCTAAAAGTCATTTTTACAGTTGGCTTTATTTTAAGCTGAACCATATATTATGCCAGCTCAGATAAGGATGAGCATGGAGCAAGAATATTTCAGGAAATATACTATGTGGATAGCAGGATTGGATTATTTATTTGTTTATTTATAAGACTTTACATTACCTTGGGAGCAAATGACTCTAAGCAATTTACAGTACAATATACACTAAACCAAGAATTAAAACCTTATATAGTACATTATCACAAGAACTTTATATAAAATCCAGTGCAGCCTTTCAATCAACCTTCATTCTTAGCATCATATTAAATGAAGAGAAGCTATTCTAATAAGCAGGAGTACAGCAAAAAGGAGACACCTGGTTCAGATTTAACAATATAACTTTTAATCATGAGACCAATCTTATGAATCTTCACTGGACTTTGTTCTGCCTCTTTATTTATTTATTTATTTGTTTACATTTGTATGCTGCCCAACTCCCGAAGGACTCTGGGCCGCTCACAGCAAACAATTCATATAAAAACATCATAAAACAAGTTATTAAAAATACATTTAAAATTTTAAAAATGTTTCAATCATTCATACCATAAAAGGGGACACCTTCAAAACTCACTCAATCAGGTCATTTATCCCCAAGCCTGTCGGAAGAGCCAGGTCTTAAAGGCTTTCCGGAAGGCCAACAAGGTGGGGATGGTACGGATCTCTGGCGGTAGTTGGTTCCAGAGAGCCGAAGCCACCATAGAGAAGGCTCTCCCCCACTGACCCGCCAGCCTACATTGTTTAGATGACAGTACCCCAGAAGCCCCACCCTGTGGGATCTAACCGGTCATTGGGAAGTATGTGGTAGTAAGCGGTCCCAAAGATATCCTGGTCCTGAGCCATGTAGGGCTTTAAAGGTGATGACCAACACTTTTTCTCTTATTCTCCCTCAGGTACAGATGAAAAGTATTAACTTTCATATTCAGAGTAAATATTCTTCTTTTTAAATCCCTATTCAGAATAAATGGTGTTTAAAAATAGTTTTTTAAAAAGTTATTTTTTTAAAATCCTACCTTTATTATTGCTATAAGTAATTCAAGGCAGCAAACATAATACTTCCTCCTCCTATTTTCCCCACAACAACAATCCCCCTGTGAAGATAGTTGCACTGAAAGAGAGAGATTGACCCAAGGTCACCTAGCCAGCTTTTGTTGTGTAAGCAGGACAAAAACTCATAGTCTCCTGGTTTCTAGCTTGGTGCCTTAACCACTACTAGACCAAACATTAATATTAACAAACATTAAAGTACATCATATATAACAATAAAGCCAAAAGAAGACAGTTAGTTGTCATGTGAAATATGAGGGTTGTGGAGATATGCATGCAAATGTAATTAACTAAGATTCTGGTAATTAATTGACTGAAATTTCTTGGAGACAACTGTAATATATGCTATTTATAATGGATCACTGGTGTATTAGCCATAGTTCATTTAAACCGTTATATGAAGTCCTTAGGAGAAAGGACTGTTTCCTTCCTTGTCATTTTAGATTATTTATAGAAAGTATGTTTGGTTAGAAATTTGGAGAAATAGAAATAAAACAATATCCTGCCCTCTTTCAAAAATAAGTGAGGAAAAATAGGTTAAAGCAGATGGAACTTTCATAGATTCTTTTCATTGCATGCAGAAATGGACTTTCTTGGCCATAAATATTTTTTAGTATTCTAATTTTTTTGAAAAATCCAGTCAGCTTCTGAAATATGTGCTGCCAATATTCATCAAGAGAATATTAACAATGAAGCAAGAGAAAAAGTTATCTTGTCTGGTGAAAGTTCTGCACTGGGACCTAGAGTAAGTCAAAAGTTAATTGCTGTAGGACAAATGAGAGTTAAAACCATTATCCCTTGGAAACAATTTCTGAGAGGAAGAACAAAAACTGTTTCTCCTCCAAGTTACTATGGTTACAGAAATGGGAACAAGGAGGAATACCCCATGAGGCATTTTAAGAAGACATGTGCGTTCATCATTGTAGTCAAACAGATTGTTCTATAAATTAAATAGTTCCACATGAAATGAAAGCCAGGTGGCCTTTAGCCCTCAAGTTGGAGTGGCCCATTACAAGGATATTCTTCAGGAAACAGGTTTGATGGATTGGACTGAAATCTTTGCTGGACCAACTAATAGTACATTTTGAGGGGAGGGAAGTTTTAGCATCTTTTATTGAGGAAGCAGAGAAGGAAGGGAGACTTCTATCAGAAAGTCAAAGCTGGAAAAACAACCATGGACTATCTAGAATTCTTGGCCCAGATTTCCACAATCATACTTTCACATTGATTTTCTCTTTCTGAAAGAAAGATGTGAAGATTATGCCAGGGAGTACCTGGTATTTAAGCTAGGTGGTTGTTTCTGTTTACTTGCATTAGAATGAGGAATGTGCTTCTATAGCAATAGCATTTAGACTTATTTACCGCCCCATAGTGCTTTACAGCACTTTCTACACAGTTTACAAGGTCAGCATTATTCATTACTCAGTGTTCCTAAAAATGATCCATGGAATCTGCTATTAACAATTTGTTAAAAACTGAATAGAGAAATCCATTTATTGGTATTCTCTTGAGCCAAAACCTTAAAAATAAATTTTATCTTTTGATTTTTGTTTGGAGAAAAACAAGATAAGACTCGCCATTGAAACATAGCAGTGAAAATGAATAGCGGTTCCTTGGTTTGTTTAACTGCTTCTGGTAGGAAGAACATTCACATGGTGGTGTCAACCAGTATACTTGCTAGATTACAACAGGTCCAAAGTCAACAAAGTCTGATTTATTGTGATGGGTGAATTGGTCCTATGTGTTTCAATAAAGCCTTTCACATATTTCATTCTAAAGTCCATCTCATTTCAAGACTTTAAACGTTTTGTTGTTTTATGTGTGTCTATGAACACTTGCTCAATGGACAGGATGAAAAAGATGTTAGAGGTTTTGCTATAATAATACTATAATAACAGAGACTGATGATCTAATCTAGTTTATTGATTCAGCTACAAGGTTACGCAGCTTCTCTGTTTTTGAAATGCACTAACTTAGTAATAGGTGATACATTAAAGAAAATCTGAGGATATATTTATCTTATAGAGTTGTATTTTGTAGTCTTCTTAGTTTTAATTTTTAAAAATGATCCTCAGATATATCTCGTAGTTCCATTTTAAGTGATATATAAAATGGTTAAGTTGATGCAGTTTTGTTTTCAAGTATGTATGTTTCATCTTTGAAAAAATAAATGTAATATGAAAGGGTAGAAAACTAGCACAATCAAGATGGTAATGACATCTATTAAGATACAATATTAGACATAAAAACTTATGACAATTCAAATTCTAAAAAAAAGATTCATTAGACATTGTTATACATGGCAATATATATATGTTTTAAGTTTTGTTCCCCCTTTTTGTTTGAAAATTAGTGTTTTCTGAACTGTATGATTCCACTAGGGCAGGGGTGTCAAACTCAAGGCCCATGAGCCGGATCTGGCCCGCGGGGTGCTTAGATCTGGCCCGCGGGGCTGCCATGGAAACAGCAAATGACCAACCCGCGGTGCCTTGCTAGTGAAAATGGAGCTCACGAGGGCCCTCCCAAGCTCCATTTTTGCTTGCAGAGGGTTGCAGGAAGCCGTCGCAGCCGAAAATGGAGCTTGGGAGCCTGTTTTCGCTGGCAGAGCGCTCAGGCCACCACTGGCACCCTCAAATGATGTCGAGCTGGCCACACCCCCTGGTCATGCTCCCCCTGCCCCTCCCCTGAGGTCAAACACAACCCTGATTCTATTCTATTCTATTCTATTCTATAAAGAATTCTATGATGCAGCCCTCAATGAAATCGAGTTTGACACCCCTGCACTGGGGCCACAATGCAGAACACATATTTTTCTTGGCATTATGATAATATTCACATTTTTAACATCAATTTTTCACCTGTCTGCTTCTCCTGAACAGGCCAAAATGAAGAGAAACTATATTCATTGGAGTTTAACAACTTGCATAGCTCCATCTGTAACAACAATGAAAACCATTGTTACTCAATCACTACATTTATAATTGCTGTCTGATGAAACGATACTTTTCCACTTTATATTCAAAATATAATTTATAAGCAGACCATGTAATGCATAATACATTTTTACATAGTAGTAAAATTGCAGTTAAAAGTATTTCTCATTTTCTCCATTGCTAATTTTTTTAACCTCTATGGATAGAAATATCTCACGAGTGGCAACAATTACTTGAAGAACAGTGTTGCCAGCAGGAAACTGTGAGGCAGAAATCATGGACTCAATTAGGGAATAAGATCCAACCTTGCTATAATTACCTCCTTCTCTCTTCCCCAAACATGAAGGTAGTTGGAATTTAGATTCGAAGTAATGCATTTTCTTTGATTAATTATCACTGGCATAGCTAGAGGCCTCTCTGTGATGTATGATATGCTACACAAGTGTTAAAAAAAAAAACACCCACCCTACCTCTTCTGAGGTAAATCTCTTAATTTCTGAAAGTTTAAAGACTTCCTTTAGCTAAGATAGGGCAGATTCTGTCCCCTTTGAAAGAGTAAACATGCTTGTAAATTTTATCCAGTTCTGTAAACAAATAAAAAGTAGTTGATGCTTCCTTTAAGAAAAATAATTTCAGATTCTTAATATATCTTGATCAAGGAACTCCGTACCCCCTTTGTGTCTGGAAGATACCAAACTTTATTAGAAGAGACCAGCATGTTGGTCAAGTCCATCCAATTCCATGAAAAAGAAAGGAAAAAGTTATTTTCCAGTATTGAACAGGTAGCGACATATCTGCTTCATATCTGAAGCAAAGCATCTTATGGTGGAAGCAGTCAGGGAATAGCAATAGCAATAGCACTTAGACTTATATACTGCTTCATAGTGCTTTACAGCCCTCTCTAAGCGGTTTACAGAGTTCAGCATATTGCTCCCAACAATCTGGGTCCTCATTTTACCCACCTCAGAAGGATGGAAGGCTGAGTCAACCTTGAGCCTGGTGAGATTTGAACAGCTGAACTGCTGAACTAGCAGTCACTGAAGTAGGTTTCAGTGCTGCAGTAAAGCTCTTTACTTTTCAAAATGTTAGATGGGATTCACATTTCATCTCACAGTTGCCTCTTTTGTGCTGGCTGTGTCCTCCTCATAATATTACCACAGTATGTTTGTGAATTCCATTTGCTTTTGGTATTTACATTTGGCGTTTAGTACTTACGGTGGATATAAATAACAAAAGATAAATGCAGAAGAATGCACAGCTTTCTCCTTTGTTTCCCTAGGTAGAAGATACATTAAAATGCCTAGAAGTTATTTTAAAGTGAGATTTGTAATCTATTTTTGTGATATATGCTCACAAATGCTGTAAGTACTCTCACAAATAAATGTAACTATAAGACAAAATCATGCAAACTAGTTAGCTAGTGGCTGGTTGTATTAGCATAAGAATAAATAGCTAAACATTATAATAATTAATGTGCAAGTATTTTCTGAAGTTTTCCCATAGCTGTACTAAAACTGCATTTCATCAGATCCTTTGAGGGCTTAAAATAGATGATATTTCAGTATTCTAAATCTATTTCTCTTGGATTTTTCTTTATATATTTTTTTCTGTGTTGACCTTTGAATATAGACTTTTAAAAGAGTATTATATTATGTTTAAATAAAAGGACCACCTATGAAACTTCCCAAAGAAGTTTGCTCAAATTGACTTCCCAAAGAAGTTTGCTCAAAGCTTAACTCCTTACTTCTTTTAACCCATCTGAAGTCCTACATGTTGAAATGCAAGTAGTCCTTGCCTTATGACCAGTTGCTTAGTGACCATTCAAAGTTACGATGGAGTACCTGGGACATACCTAAACCCAGATTCAAAGTTACAATGCTCAGCTCCCCCGGTCACATGACCACACTTTGGTCGTTCAGTAAGTGGACCGCATTTATGGCCATTTTATGAGACTTTATCTGAGACCAACGTTTACTTCCAGTTTTTGGCAAAACCAGGCTATAGTGAACCATGTGTTGGTTTTGGTTTCACTTATTTAAAGAGCAAATTATTGAGTGGAGGTACCTTCCTGTTCAAAGAATGGCAATCACTGCAAGTACATTTTATTGACACATATATACCGGTATATCTATCTATCTATCTATCTATCTATCTATCTATCTATCTATCTATCTATCTATCTATCTATCTATCTATCTATCTATCTATCTATCTATCTATCTATCTATCTCTATCTATCTATCTATCTATCTATCTATCTATCTATCTATCTATCTATCTATCTATCTATCTATCTATCTATCTATTTCTGTCGTGTTATCCTGGTGTACCCAAATATGGGAGAGAAAGCATCACAGCTTCCTTTTTGGCAAAAAGGAAGCTGTGATGCTTTCTCTCCCATATTTGGGTACACCAGGATAACACGACAGAAAAACATATATAACCCTTTCCTGGTGAAAGAGCTGATTGGGAACAGAGCCTATGGCCTAATGGATAAGTTGCTGCACTGCAAGGCAGCCGGCCCGGGTTCAAATCCCAGTAAGGGGTATGGCTATCTGACGAGAGCAAAATAAGCTCGAAATAGATCTATAATAGTCTCCCTTTATTTTCATTTATCAGCAAAAAATCCTACATATATATGTAGGATTTTTTTGCTGATAAATGAATATATATATGTAGGATTTTTTTGCTGATAAATGAAAATAAAGGGAGACTATTATAGATCTATTTCGAGCTTATTTTGCTCTCGTCAGATATATATATTTATTTATTTTCATTTATCAGCAAAAAATGTTACATATATATATATATATATATATATATATATATATATATATATATATATATATATATATATATATATATATATATATATATATATATATATATATATATATATATATATATATATATATATAATTTATTATGGCAGAATTGCAAGTAAACACATTAAAAATAAAATAAAAACAAACCAAGATAAAATATTACAATTAGTAGTGGGTTCATCAGCAGATAATAAACATTTGCCTAATTTTGCAGACAGTATAATAAAATTTGGCTATGTTCAAGGAGACTGACTCATATTGTTTTGATAACAACAACCATACATGGAAATACCAGCATTTCCTGGGTGTTTTTATAGGGTCCTTGAGTCCATATACATAGGATAGCAGGCCATGAGCTATAGTTTCAACAGCCCTTGTCTACAACAGGTGCAGTCTCAGCTCATTGGGACTTTTTTGTAACATCCCTCAAAAACTTCAACATGGGGACAGTGTTAAAGTATGCTAATCTTAGTATTGTTCAGAATTTGGAAACAGGTGGTATAAGTATCTCAATGGTTTATACAAAGAGACTTAATAAGAAAAACATTCTAGGATAGAACAGACTGTTGGGCTTCCAAGTCTTTGATATGTTGTTTAAATACACTGAGTACAGGTTCATAACTCCATTATTAGGAATCTGGCCTTCCTGGAAAAGCCAAGATGTTGAAGTTTTTGTAAGATTGTCCGGAAGCATATTGATCATAACCTGCTACAATACAAGTCCATGATCCTGTTTGAACTCTAGTTAGTCTTGCCTCCCTCTTAATACTATATTTGGAACACAAGGAACTACCTTAAATATAGCCATTAGAAATTTAGATTGAATGCTTTCAGGAGGAGTAATAGAAAAGTAAAGTTCTAGTTGGCACCAAAAAGTGGTTGTATATTCAGTCTTAGCTGAATATAGCTTCAGTATTGTTAGGATATGTTGTGCTTCTCTGGTGAAATGAAAAGATTGAATTGAGGCTACTGGTGTTTGATCATTTTGTATAACACAATTTTGGTGTGCACTGCATTTGCTGGAGTTATATAAAGCCATGCAGAAGGATTTCACAAAATCCTCACAAAGGATTTAATTTTTTTCAATACTTTGGCCATTTATCCTCCGGTCATGAAGTTTGGGTCTTTTTTACAAAGATCAAGATCTGATTTCAATGCTTCCTTATATTAACTTTGTTAGAAAAGTCATCTATGGCCTTTTTTAGAAAAAATAAATACAGATTCAGTCACACAGGTATTAGTTATTCTCAGACTCGAAGTTCAGACCAGTTTTAGTTATCACAAGACTTTGCTTGGGAATAGGCATTAGTGCCGAATGTATCAATCAACTTCTATCTTGATAATTAAAGTGTATGACTCTGATCCTACTTAAATTTCTTTTTTTTTCTAGACTTAGTTCAAAATGTTGGTTAAAGCTTTGAAAATCCTTTGGCAGCAAATTGTTTTGAAGTATGTGTTTGAAATTTATAGTAATTTATAAATTTGATATTTGCATTCTAACAAAATGAAAGTTGTGAGAAACTTGCTTGTGTACAAAATGGCTGCCATGGAGCATGCAACCATGACAAAAGCTGGTTTACAAGAAGCCAAACTAGTTCTGAAAAATGTTCTCTGACATGCCAGTGGACCTTCATGAAACCCAAAACAAGATTGCGGATAAAGATGATGCTAGAGATTGTTGTTTTGCTTCACAGATACAGCTTCATTTTAATTTTTAATTTTAAAAAATCCTTTCAAAAAATCATTTGGTCCTGATGAGCAAAAAAGGAGGTTTATTTCAGCCTGCCTGTGTTCTCTGTGTTAGAGAATTGTCAAATAAGCAAGAGATGCCATTCTTTTATTTAATAGTAATGTGCCCAGGATCCTCTACCTAGTAGAAAAATGAAAACTTCTGATAAGTTACGAGACTGTGACTTTTTCTCCTGATCTCTTGGAGTAGTGCAAGGAGGCAACCTGGTGATACAGTAATGAGCCCAGAAGGGGATTTTGAAAGTAGGAATGGAACAGGAGGCAAACTGCCTCATACAAGGCTAATTGTATTATCTCACCAATGCTGCATTTAGAAATTAACTGTATTAGGCAACCCATGCCCCATTGGGTCATCATTTCAGAGATATTTCCTTACCTGGCAGAGAAACAGAATGGCCAAAGGTGGGCAAAAAGCTGTGCAATCAGGAGTTACTTCTGATTTACTTGCCATCTGTCCCATTGAGTTTCCTTGTTGGAATCTGGCAGGGAACATAAGAAATCTTCCTCTCTCCCTCCCTCCAGTATGATCAGAAGATGGATAAGCAAGAGCAAAACAACCACCTTTATTTGCAACCTTGTTAGAAGACTTAACTATTCTTCTAAAGGGGAAAAGGATGTTGTGCAGAAGCATATCTTTTCCTCATTCCTTACAAAGCTCAGAATATGAGAGAGAGAGAGAGAGAGAGAGAGAGAGAGAGAGAGAGAGAGAGAGAGAGAGAGAGAGAGAGAGAGGACAGACTGACTGACAGACATATTTATTTTTGTTTCATCACAAAGTTGCAACATCTCAAATACGTGGGAGGAGAACAGATAGTTGTTCTATCCTTATTTTCCTGCCAGGGTAAATGCAAGATGCCAATTAAAATAGTGTGAGATATAGTTCACCCTTGTAAGAAGCTTTTGTTTTCCAGCTGTATACCTGAGTGATTTGAGCACATTTTCATAAAATACTTTAAATTTACATTCTGAGTTTTTGTCCTTCTCCAAACCCTTTGCCATGCATGCACATAATTTAAACATTGGATTTTGCCTCTAAATTACTCTCATTTCTCCGGAGCATGCTGAGCTATGTCCTGGCACAAGATCTGACAGCGGCACGAGGGATGTGTGTGCTGTCTGGCCACACAGAAGGTGGAGGCATGCACACTGATTGATAACAGCATGTGCAGATGTGATAAACATAAAGAGGCCCAGGCTTCTTTTGGGGAAAGTTGAACAGCAACATAAACGAGGAAACGGAACTCCCCCAGAGGCTTGTACTTGATGTTCAGTGGGAATCATGAATCTTTTCAGATTGCTAGAAAGATTTATCATGAGGCCAATTCTGTGGCATGAGGCGGTACAGAAATTCAACTCCACTAAGATATTATCTAGGCTATCATAGCATATTAATAATGCAGTAGTAATAATGGAAGTACAAATTAAAAATAACTACATAAAGAAGATGAACAACAGGTTTGAGACTTTGGAGATATCTTTAACTCAATCAGATAGGACAGCTAATATAGGGAGAAATTCAGGATCTCCTTGTTAATTACTTTGTATTTAATAAACAACATGGTATCTACTATTATAGGTGAGGGATTAGGCTTCTATTATATGGGACAAATAGGCAAATTTTTCATAGACAATTAGTTTCACCATTTTCTTTGTAATTTATTTTAAGTATGCTGTCAACATTTCCAACTCCCAATCTCCAACCAGTGAAGGATTCCCAGGCATCTATGCACAGGTCCTTTTTGTGGACTTCAGTTCGACGTTCAATACCATCATTCCAGAAATTAAACTGATTAAACTCTAAACTGATTCAGCTCACTGTGCCTGTCCATACTTGTAGGGAGGATCATTAGTTTTTTTGGCAGATAGAAAGCAACAGGTGATGTTAGGGAAAATTACATCTAGTACCCAGACAATTAACACAGGCACCCCTCAGGGCTGTGTGTTCTTTATATATACCAGTGACTGCATTTCTAAGAATCCCTCTTTTAAAATACTGAAGTTTGCAGATGATACAACGGTCATTGGCCTCATTCGAGATGGTGATGAGTCTGCATGGGGGGGGGGGTTGAACAGCTGGCCCTATGGTGAAGAATCTGGAACTGAACATGCTTAAAACTGTAGAGATGAGAGTGGATTTTAGGAGGAGCCCTCCTATTGTACCACCTCCTGCTATATTCAACAGGTTTAGTAATTTGGCACAATATCAGCAACAGAATCCTTTAAGTTTTTGGCTTCTATAATCTCCCAGGACTTGAAATTGACATCTAACATTAGAAGCATCATTAAAAGGCACAACAAAGAATGTTCTTCCTGCATCAATTCAGAAGGTTCAGACTGTCCCAGGAGCTATTGATACAATTTTACAGAGGAATTATTGAGTCTGTCATTTGTACTTCTATAACTGTCCAGTTTGGTATAGCAACCAAATAAGGACAGGTACAGGCTCCAGATAGGACTGCAGAAAGACCAATTGCAACCAGCCTACCTTCCGTAGACCTGTATATTACGCAGGTTAGAAGGGGGGCTGAGAAGATAGCCACACACTCCTCACATCCTGGACATAAACTGTTTCAACTCCTTCCCTCCGATGATGCTATAAGGCAGTGATGGCGAACCTTTTTTTCCTCGGGTGCCGAAAGTGCATGCGCGCGCACTATCACACATGTGCGAGTGCCCACACCCATAATTCAATGCCTCCCCCGCCCCCGGAGGCCCTCTGGAGGCCGGAAATGGCCCATTTCTCAACTTCTGGTGGGCCCAGTAGGCCCATTCTTTGCCCTCCCCAGGCTCCAGAGGCTTCCCTGGAGCTGGGGAGGGCAAAAATGCCCTCCCCCATCCCCCCGGAGGCCCTCTGGAAGCCGAAAACTCCCTTCCAGAGCCTCCGTGCGAGCCAAAAATCAGCTGGCCGGCACGCACATGCGCGCTGGAACTGAGCTAGGCAATGGCTCGCGTGCCGGCAGATATGGCTCCACGTGCCACCTATGGCACGCGTGCCATAGGTTCGCCATCACTGCTATAAGGCATTGCATACCAAAACAAGTAGACACAGGGACAGGGTTTTTCCTCGTGTCATCACTCTGCTGAACACCTAATTCTAGTGCTGTCTAATGTCTATGTATACTTATAGTACCATGTAGTATATCTGTAGTATTATTTATCCTTATTATCATCTTTATTACCCCCTCCTATTGGGATGATGATGATGCTTTTGCTTTGCATGTACACTGAGAGCTTTTGCTCCTGAGACAGATTCCTTGTGCATCTCTAATCACACAAGGTCAGATAAAGCTATTCTATTCTATTCTATTCTATTCTATTCTATTCTATTCTATTCTATTCTATTCTATTCTATTCTAGGGTCAACATCGACTTGATAGCACATACCGTATTTTTTGGAGTATAAGACGCATCTTTTTACCCCCCAAAAGAGGGTGAAAACTTGGGTGCGTCTTATACACCGAATGTAGCCCTACCAACCCAGCCACCCCCACCCTTTGGCCTCTGTCTTCCAGCAATTTACCTGTTTGCAGCAAACAGGGAAGAGCCTGTTAAGCCAAGCAAGTCATTAGCAGCTTCCCAATCTCCAGCTGATTTGCCATGTGCTAAAATGAAACTGAAACTAACTAGGCAAATAGCTGGGAGAGACAGGCAGATTTTTATTTTTTGCTGAACTGGATGGAAGGGGGTAAGTGAATAACTATAAATGTCTGTAGAATATTCAAATTATTAGACTTATTTTTTAAAGACTACTTTATTATTGTTCTAGAGCCAGGGGTCTCCAACCTTGGCAATTTTAAGACTTGTGGACTTCAACTCCCAGAATTCCACAGCCAACTTTGTTAGCTTTGCTGGGGTGGAATTCTGGGAGTTGAAGTCCACAAGTCTTAAAGTTGCCAAGGTTGGAGACCCCTGTAATCTAGACAACTTAACAAAATAAAGAAGCTTTTTAAAATAAATGCTTGCTCTGAAGAGACCCAGTGCTATTGTATCTTCTTTTAAATAATAGAGAATAATGTATACTTGCAGAAATTTTAATTAATTTTAACAGCTCTGTACAAGTTTAGTCTGAAATGTAACAATGTCCTGTTTGGTATTAGAGTTAAATCCTGACTTACCTTGGAGTAGATCTATTTAAATAATTGGGAGGAGTTAGTGTGACTACATTTAAGAAAACTTTCTGGCATAATGTACATTTCTTCAATTCTTTGCTATTTCTATGGGTCAGGCACACATGCACAGAAATACACAGCAAACAGTGTATATCAGTGGTGGCGAACCTTTTTCGGCTCGCGTGCCAAAAAAGGGGGGGCGCGTTCGCGCGTGCTCGCATACCCACACCCATTCCCTCCCCCCCCACGCATGCGCACAACACCCCCCCATGCTGCCCCCTGCGCATGCGCACACCCCCCCACCCCCACGCAAAGGCTTACCGGGGCCTGGGACGACAAAACCGGCAAACCGGAAGTGCGAAAAAACGCACTTCCGGTTTGCCGGTATGCTGTTTTTTGCACTCCGGAGGGTTCAGGGAAGCTCCCTGAAGCTCTGGAATGCAAACAACTACAAAACGGACAAATCGGAAGTGCGGAAAAGTGCACTTCCGGTTTGTCCGTTTTGTAGGTTTTTGCATTCCGGAGCTTCAGGGAGCTTCCCTGAACTCTTCGGAGTGCAAAAAACAGCACACCGGCAAACCGGAAGTGCGTTTTTCCGCACTTCCAGTTTGCCGGTGGGAACCCTCGCGTGCCGGCTTCTATGGCTCCGCGTGCCACCTCTGGCACGCGTGCCATAGGTTCGCCACCACGGGTGTATATCATCTGTGCTGTTTGCTGTTTGGCAAATTGCTTGGAGGCAGAGGCTTTTTTTCCTTGTTTTCCTCCCCCAACACTAAGGTGCGTCTCATACTCCGAAAAATATGGTAATCAAAATCAAATCGATGGAAATAGATTGCATTTTACAATCGGAGCTGGCTTTAAAAAACTATATGTACCAAGGGAAGCCATAATCAAGGGGTTTTTTCCTCCTTTTTTGTCACTGTACTTGCAAATTTAAAATTGACCAAATCCTTGTCACAGGACATTAAGTTGCTGACAAGAGGACAATTCACTGCATCCTTTTAATGTTTTAGTAACTTTGTAATCTGCCTAGAGATCTTTGATTTTTTAATGAATTAGAAATGAATGAGAGAATATTGCTTCAAAGAAGTCTTTGTTCTTGTAGCAATAGAGTGCTATTAAAAACTGAAATAATTACTTTAATTTGAATGTATCTACTATTGTATTGGTAGAGATTCTTAGAAATTTTCAATTGATTGATACAATTCAAGTTTAAAGGAATGGATTGTAGTCATAGCACTGTCTCCATGTGTGTGTGGTATTTTCTTAGAAGGAATAATTGGCTGCGTTCACACTTTGCACTGAGCCATGGTATGTGGTTTGCTAACCATGGTTTATGGCTTAAATCTGGACCTTGACCAGCAAATTATGATTAAGACTTTTCCACATTGCAGTGTAAGACCAGAAATTCTGTTTCAGTATAAAACTATGTTTATACAAGTCCTCAACAGGTTGTATTCCTTTGTGTATATAGATTTGTTTTTATAGTTTTTGTTTTATAGCAATTAACTGGTACAAGTTGCTGACTTAGGCAGAGGAGCTAATTAACCAATGGAGGTTAAGTAAGAATAAGAGGAGCCCAGGATATTTTACAAGTGAAAAATATAACTAACCTTGAATTAAAACAGTTAAAACAAAACCAGCACTTCTTAAAAACAATAAATATAAGCATTAAATCAGGAAAATTATTTTAAAAATAAGAAGTAATGTAATGGCCCATCTAAAAGAATTGTAGTCCTGGAATAGATTGTTATCTTTTTTTTTTTTATTTATAAAAATAATTTTATTGAGTAAATTTAAAAATACATAAAACATCGAAAAACAGACAAAACATATATAAACATAACTACATATATACAAAAATGTATGTAAATTTTATGAACGATATATTGTACAAAACTAACAAAACCCACAGAAAAAACAAACCAAAGAATTGACAACTCACGTACAACAATATAATTATTAATTATGCTTTAAGCAGTTTAGCATATCTTTTATCTTTCTAGATATCTTTCTATATATATACACACAAATATATATGTATATTTATATCTCTACATATATCTCTTCTATTTTACAACAATCCTTAAAAGAGTAAAAGAACGAAGAGAAAGGTCACAAAGTAGAACAAGTATAATATAGTCCATCCTCGCAATCCAAGAACCTGCTATTTTGTTGTATTTTTACGATTCAACCAAATGTAAAAGGTTTCCCAGATTTTATAAAATTCTGTTTCTTCTTTATCCTTTATTCGCATGGTTAGTCTGCTCATTTCGGCACATTCAAATATCTTATTTATGACCATTAAATTGGTTGGGACTACTTCTTTTCTCCACATTTGAGCATAGGTAATCCTTGCCGCTGTTAAAATATGTATCATCAAGTATTGATTGTTTTTATTTATTTTGTCATCTATAATGCCTAGGAGGAATGTTTCTGGTTTTAGTTCTATTTTCTCCGCTATCATTTCAGTCAGCCATTTCCGAATTCTTTTCCAGTAGATCCTGGCCTCTGGGCACGTCCACCACATGTGGTAGTACGTGCCCAGTTCTTTTTTACATTTCCAGCACTTTGCTGATGATTTGGAGGAAATTTTTGCCAATCTTGTCGGAGATAGATGCCACCGATAAAACATTTTATATATGTTCTCTTTGTATGCTGCAGACATCGTTAGCTTAAAATTCCAATCCCAAATTTTCTCCCATCTGTCCAAGTTAATTGAATACCCAAAATTTTGTGCCCATTTTATCATCACCTCTTTAACTTTTTCTTCCTCCATTTTCGATTCCAATAAACAGTTGTATAATTTTGTGATAGTTTTTTCCTCTGGTCCCAATAGAATTTTGTCCAAATCTTGATATTTGTTTTGAAAGCCAAATTGTGTTGAGTCTTTTTTATATTTAGTTTGAATTTGCAAGTAGGTCCACCATTCTAGATTTATACCCATCAAAGCCAAATCTTCTCTAGTTTTTAAGTTGTTTTGATCATCTAGTAGCTGGTTGTATGTAATCTTTTTGTCCAGATTGAATAAGTTAGGGTACGCTGTGGCCTCCATCGGAGATATCCATTTTGGAGTTTGAGAATAATATTTCCTAATTTCTCTCCACTCAGTTATTAATGACCCTCGAATATGGTGCTTCTGGAAGTAGGTATGCTTTTTATTGCCTTCGTTCCACAAATAGTTATGCCACCCCAGTTGTAAGTCGTAGCCCTCAATAGTTAATATTCTTTTATTCGTCAAGTTTATCCAATCTTTAATCCAAGCTGCAGCTGCCGCTTGATGATAAATTTTCCAGTCAGGGAGTCCAAATCCTCCCTGTTTCCTTTTGTCTTGTAATAGCTTGTATTTTATTCTTGGTTTCTTGCCGTTCCAAATAAAGTTCCGAATTGATTTGTCTAGTTCTGTATAAAAAGTATTTGGAATTTTTATTGGGGCTACTTGAAAGAGGTAAAGAATTTTGGGTAGAATATTCATTTTAACAGCTGATATTCTACCGATAAGTGATATTTGTAGTTTGGACCAGTTTGTCAAATCTTTTTTTATTTTTTGTAGTAGTTTTATATAATTATCCTCCCTTATTGAAGCACATTTGGCTGTCAACCAAATCCCCAGATATTTAATTTTTTTTGATATCTTTAGTCCCATTATTTTCTCTAAATCTTCTTTCTGTTTTGTAGAGAGGTTTTTTGTTATCATTTTTGTTTTATCCCTATTAATTTTTAAACCGGCTACTTTTCCAAATTCTTCTATATCTGTTAATAGTTTTGGGCCTGAACTATGGGGATCCTCAATTATAAACACCATATCGTCTGCGAAGGCTTGAGTTTTGTATTGTTCTTTTTTAATGGTCAAACCCTTAATTTCTTGATTTACTCTTATCTGATTTAAAAGTATTTCTAGAGACAAAATAAATAATAGAGGGGAGAGCGGACATCCTTGCCTGACACCTTTACTAATATTTATTTTCTCTGTCATATCTCCGTTGACCAGAATGTTTGCTGTCTGTTGTGTGTATATTGATTTTATTGTTCCAATAAATTTCTCGCCGAATTGCATCATTTTTAATTGTGTAATTAAGAATTTCCAATCAAGATTATCAAATGCTTTTTGTGCGTCTATAAATATCAATGCCAATTGTTTATCAGATCGTGTTTCATAGTATTCTAAGACATCCATAATTATTCTAGTATTGTTGCGAATTTGTCTTTTGGGTAGAAAGCCGTTTTGGTCCGAATGTATATTTTTATTTAATATTATTTTTAGTCTTTCTGCCAAAATTGTTACAAAAATTTTATAGTCTGCGTTCAAAAGAGATATGGGTCTATAGTTTTTAATTTGATAATTTTCCGAATCTTCTTTAGGTATCAGGGTGATGTACGCCTCCCCCCAGGATTTAGGCATTTTTGCATTGTCAAGCGCATCGTTATATAATTCTAATATTTTTTCTTCGAGAATGTTTTGCAGTATCTTATATATTTCCGATGGAAGCCCATCTGGTCCCGGAGTTTTATTATTTTTCTGTTTTTGAATGGCCTTTTTTAATTCTGTTGATGTAATTTCCCTGTTTAGCATCGTTTGATCCTCCTCCGACAAGATTGGCAATTTCCGGTTAGTTAAATATAGTTTTATATCTTCCTCTTCGATTCCATCCGATTTGTATAGTTTCTTGTAGAAGTCTTGGACGATCCTTTTCTTTTCTTCTATTCCGTGCCTTAGAATCCCTCCTTCATCCAAGAGTTGTTGTATTGTTCTTTTCTTATTCTCTTTTCTTAATTTGTGTGCCAACCATCTCCCAGTTTTATTTGCCTGTTCAAAGTAATTTTGTTTCATTTTTTTAATATTCTGGGCTACTTCTTCCTGAGCTATCAAATTTATTTTATGTTTTATTAAATCCAACTTTTCTCTCTGTTTATCGTTTGATGGGTCACTTTGCAATAGAGTTTCTTGATCTTTTAATTCCTTATTTAATGTGTTTATTTTTTCTTTTTGGATCTTATTCTTCTTTGCTATATATGCAATTGACAACCCTCTCACATACGCCTTCATCGTATCCCAAACATTTTGCATTGATGTTTGTTCCTTAACATTTTCCATAAAGAAGTAGCCCAGTTCTTTCTCTAATTTTTGTAGATATTCCTTTTCCTGTAGTATATTTTGATTGTGTCCATCTAGTTCTCTTCCATGTTTTCCCTTTCCATTTTATTAAGACTGGGTGATGGTCGGCCCATCTATTAGGTACAATCTCTATACTTGAGGTATCCATACTTAATGTTAAATTTATCCAAACCATGTCGATGCGTGACCAGGATCTATGGGAATGTGAGTAAAACGTGTATTGTTGTTTCTGGATATTCTGTTTCCGCCAAACATCATGTAAATCCAATTCTTTAACCATATTCATAAATGTGATTGGGAGCTGTCTTCTATTACTCTTCCTATATAAACTTTTGTAGTCCATTTTACTGTCGGCTATTGCGTTAAAATCTCCTAATATACATATATTTTGCCAATTCATTTCCACTATTTTCTTGTGCAATTTAAGGTAAAAAAATTTTTGCTTTTGATTGGGCGCATAAATTCCTACAAGGTAAAATTTTTCCCCCTCCCTTTGTTATCTCAACCATTAATATTCTGCCCTCTTCATCTGTATATGTTAGTTTAGGGTTTAACCAATTTTTAACGTAAATCGCAATTCCTCTTTTCTTCGTTTGTGCCGATGAACAGAATAGATTCCCTAATTTTGGGCATTCTAACAAGTTCTCATATTTCTTTTTTATATGTGTCTCTTGTAAACAAATTATATCTAATTTTTGTCTTTGCAGATCCAACAATACACGTTTTCTCTTTATGACTGAGTTCAAACCATTGATGTTAACTGATAGAATGTTTGTTTCCTGTTCCTCTATTCCCTTACTTATTGTCTGATTTGAGTGCCCCTTTGGACCTTGTTTCGATTGGT
This sequence comes from Diadophis punctatus similis, assembly GCA_023053685.1. Lineage (NCBI taxonomy): Eukaryota > Metazoa > Chordata > Lepidosauria > Squamata > Dipsadidae > Diadophis > Diadophis punctatus. The sequence continues at coordinate 70,096,994 of JALIGW010000001.1, read as the reverse complement.
GTCCTTGTCCTTGCCCCTTCTCTGCCATACCTTTCCACTTCCCTACCGTTCCTTATATCTTGGTCTTCTAATTGGACTCCAATATCTAAGTTCTCCTGACTCTGATTAACTATTTCTTCCCTACTATATTGTTCTTCGCCCGCCGTTATAAGATCATGAAATTCCTGTGCCTTTTCTAATGTGTCAATTCTATACTTTTTCTCTCTCCAAGTTATTAACATCCCTTCTGGGATAAGCCACCTGAAGAGAATTCTGTGTCGAATAAGTTTTGTTGAGAGAAAGTTGTAAGTTCTTCTTTTTTCCCTGATTCTGCGAGGGATTTGTTTTAAGATTAATATTTCTTTACCCTTGTAGGTTAAGGATTCTCCCCTTACAGTATTCAAAATCTCCTCCCTCATCTGTCTCCTTAAAAATCTCACGTGAATTTCTCTCGGATGTCTATGTCGTCTCGCGTAGCTTGTGTTGATTCTATAAACTTCGTCCAATTCACTTATGATTTCCTCTTTCTGTCTGCCTAGGACTTCCCCTAGAATCTGTGCAATTAACTCTGGAAGATTCTCCTCCTTTGACTCCTCTATATTTTGTAATCGTATGTAAAAGGCCGATCGTTCCAATTCCAAATGAGCAATAGCTTCTTCCAGATTTTTGTTTATAATTTCCAGCCTGTCTTCAGTTTTATCTAGTCTTTTTTCTGTTATCTCTGTTCTCACTTTAACTTCTTTTATTTCTTGTTCATTTTTTGATAAAGCCGCTTGTATCTCACCTACCCTCTCATCTATTTTGACCATGTTATTTTTAACTTCACTCATTTCATTTTTAACTCCATCAATACTTTTAATAATATTATCTTGCATTCTCAGGATTATCTCCTGCAATGTATTCATTGATACTTCTGGTCCCTGTTGACTTCCTGACGACGCAGCTGCTCCTTTATCTTCCGTCAACATGCTATCTAATGACCTTTGCCCCGCGGGGGAGCTTAGGGCCACTGGTTGTTTTTTCCCTCCTTTGGTCACTATCGTTGTTTTAGTTGACATTTGTAACAATTTTAATGGGGTATCCCACTTTGGCGTATAATTTCAACGTTCGTCCGTATATCTATTTTGATTTCTATGATCCAAACCTATATATTCATCACTCTATGAACAAAGCTTAATTTACTTACACAAATGTCTAATTACTCAGTCAATAATAATAATGAAGAATATTCTACACTTTAAGAGAAAAATAGGTTTCCACACACGTAGGACAGTACAAAAGAAAAAAAAATCCTCTACCTAATTATGCTAATATAGTAATTCTTATTTTAACTATCAAGTGTTAGTTGAAAAGTAAGATAAAAAAAAAGAAAAAAAGAAAGAAAAAGCAATCTCTGTATTGTACTATAAATAAACTAGTTAAATATTATCTCCCAAAAGAAAATTTGATGTAAAAAAGAAAAACAACAATCAGGGAAAAAAAAGACAAAGGGCCCGATAGAACAAAGAAAAAAAAAGAAATAGTTTGATAACAAAGTAAGACCGGAGCACAGTAGCAGGCAATATCCTCAAAAAAAAAATTCCAAAAAACAAAACAAAAAAGGGGGGGAGGGGAAAAAAAAAGGCAAGAGTCACTGTCCCAGTTGTATGGAGTTGTTTTTCCAAAATACAATAATGAGAAGAAAAAAAAGAAGAAAAAGAAAATCAGAAAACAGCTTTAGGGATTCGGTTCCTCTTCCACCTTAGAGTCTAAGTATTTTTTTCCTGTTCCCAATTCTAAGCACTTTATATTACCAACCGCTTCCAAGATGTCATCCTTCTATTTCATTCAGTCACTGTCCCTCAAAACAAATCTCCGTCTGACCAATTACTCTCCCACTTTCTTCCGTCACCAGACCAAATCCTTTCTCGTAAACTTTCCACCTCCAAGTCCAGAATCTCCTCCTTCCTTCTCGGGATCTTTCCTCTTTTACCGCTTTTTCAAGCCAAGAGTCCAAAAGTCCCTTTTCTATTCAACTTCCTCAGTCCGCTCTATCACTTACTTTTCCACCTTCTCCTTCAGTTTACATTCGCCGCTTTCACTTGTCCACACCCACTTTCGGTTTCGTGCTTAGATACTTTCCGATACTTTAGATACTTTTGTATTGTTTTAACGATAAAGAAGACTCTTTCCACTCCACGCTGTTCCGATACGCTAAACTGCTATTCTTCTCCGCTTCCTTCCAATCTGGTTGGCTGGCTGTCACGTCTACCGATCGGCCATTTGTGGGCCGATCTCTTTTGCGATCGATCTGAGGGCGCCCCTCGCCCCGTTCGGGAGATCGCCTTTCTCCCCCCGGAGCTCCGAGACTTCCCCTCTCCACCGGTACTCTTCTCTTGAGTTTTCCTTGCCTAAAACGGCCACGATACCGCAAAAAGCCGGGCGAACCAAGCGGAGTCCCGTTGGTAAGCTCGCACTGGCGTGACGCCAACCGGAAGTCCAATAGATTGTTATCTTGTAGTGTCCTTTATCTTCTTTTCAGTTTAGTTTTTGATCAGAGAAGTGTTATAGATATTAACTCTGTTTAATTAAGTTATCTGGAATTCAGGGGAAACATTTGATGGGTGCTGCTATTGGTGGTGCACTTTTGCATGTCTTAGATTATATATGGAAAATGCAGACTCAAATGAGAAATTAAATTTTTCTGAAAATGTATATCTCTAGTCTAAAAGACATATTTTTAGAATGACAGACATACATGCTTGAGTTTCTCCTTTGTCCTGTCCTGGGTTAGAAAAAGATGCTCACAGAATCAAAGAGATGCCCTAAAAATTATTTTACTCTGAAGTATCCATAATTCTAAATGTACTTTTTGGTACTACTTCCTACTAAAACAATTCTTCTAAGGGAAAGGTTTCCCTTTTCCAGTCATGTCCGCCTCTAGTGGGTGGTGCTCATCTCCATTTCCCATCTGAGGGAACCAGCATTGTCTTGAAGACATTTCCATGGTCATGTGGCCACCATGATTATGCACCGAGGCTGTTACACTGTTACCCTCCCACCGAAGTGGTACCTATTTATCTATTCACATTTGCATGCTTTCAAACTGCTAGATGGGCAGGAGCTAACGGAAGCTCACCCCCTCGCGAGGTGCTCAGATCTTGAACCCAAGCTATCACCTTTCCAGCTGACAAGGTCAGCATCTTTAACTGCTGAGCCATTGCACCCTGTCTTATAAATATATACAGTTGTCAATCAAGGATCATGTATCTGTTCAGAAAGCTTCTGTAAGCATAACTGCAAAATGGTTTCCATTCTCCTTGAAATCTGGACCCCAGCTTACTTATGCTTCTTTTTCTCCAGCAGCAAATTGGCTTTCCTTTTTGGTATCTCTAACTGTACAAATATGCCACAAGTGTGAAAAATGATCATGTCACTTTTTCAGCACTATTGTAACTTTGAACTTACAAATGGTTGTAAGGCGCAGACTACCTGTATATAAATTTACCAAATAAGTAGATAAAATGCTGCAAAGACAGTTTCTAATTATTTATACAATATAACTATTACAATGATATTTACAAAATTAAAAGTTAAGTGGTAGGAAAATTTAACTAGTTAAAGTTAACAGGTGCTTCTTTAACTTTTCAACCAGTTATTTCATTCTCTTGTCTGATAGTAAATACATTAAAATCTAGCTGTACTTATCATTGTAGAACAGAATGTTGATGCCTTGTACATTTCTGACAATTGCATTAATATTGATGCCACACTATGCCATCTTACCCATCTGCTTTGCCATGAGAAAAAGGTATGGTAGCCCTTGATGTTCTTCTCTTAATTTCCCTACTCAAAAGGATGGTGTATTAGTGCAAAATTCCTAATAGTAATTTGCACATATCTTTGCCCCATCAGCAAAAGTACATAAAGAATGATAAGAAGTATGTCATGTTGTGCCAAATATGTCTTATAAATTAAGATTTAATCATATCGGTGATGGTCTCTGTGCACAGTACACTTTCATAGGTAATGTAGATAATTTTCAATTAAATGTATGTACCATGTTGCAGAAATTTCAGGAATAATTTTGCTGAATTACCCTTTTGTTAGATTTTTTCCCATTGATTTACAAGCAACAGTGTTTTTCACATCTAATTCAGGGCTTCCTTTAATAGTATATGGGTGTTTTTCTTGTGCAGCAAACTTGTATCTTTTTTCACTTCACTTTTCACGGTTCTCTTTTCAACATGTCTACTCTGTTTTTTTCACCAAAGTTTTTCTTTTTACCTTATATGTTAAACAATGAAATACATTTCCCAACAAAGTTTCCGTGTCTGTTCACTAAAATGAATTTTATTAATTTTGTTTGTAATTCTAACATATTATATTTGTAATTATAACATATGTGGATGATCCATCTATTTCTTAAACAAATTCTTATATTGAATGATGGATTGTCTTTAAAATAATAATAAAAGCAATACCGTATATGCTGCTGTTTATAAACTGGTCCCTTATGATATATTATACTTCCCAGCCTTGTATCAACATAATGTTCAACAAGGTATTCATTCAGAGTAGAAGAGGTAAAATATATCTATCTAAAAAAATCAATATTGTCTTTATTAAACTGATGATTGGTAACAAAAGATACAAGCCTCCCTTTGTCCAATACCATGCTAAGTAGAAAAAGGGTAGTAGCAATATAAATTGACTGTGGGCATTTTAGGATTTGAAGAATCATGTTTCATAATACTGAACCGAACAAAAATTGAATTAAAGAAATATGCTGTGGTAACATATTTAAGGTAGTGATTACTAGGCACTCTAAGACATTTTTGGATGAATTTTTTAAATCCATTTAAATGCAAGATTTGGTTTAAGTTATTTTAAGGTTCACTTAACTTGTGATGAACAATCCTTATGACACAATAACTATGTATGTAAAAGTTAACTGTACTTTTTTATGTCAGTGATTAAGAGTGAAATCCTAGAGAAATCTCCATAATTTACATTTCATTACTTAGATCTGCATAGAGAGTGAAAAAGAGGCAGAAACATGTTGAGGTATATCCCCATAGTTTCTTTAGTTTCATAGTTTCACAATCATGCTGTCATATATGTTTTTAGTTCTTTGGAAAGAAAGAGGAAAAAATATGTCCTATTGATTGACCCAGTCCTCTTGGATCATGTGCTGTTAGCACCTATATTTGAATTCAAAAGATTGGGGGAAAGGATCACTTTTTTCTGTTGGCCTTGTGTGAAGAGAGTTCCTGTTTTTCATTATCCTCCATTATTGCATACTTCTAGAGAGGCTGAGTTGGTCAATGGTCAATTCCAGAAGATGATTCTAGGGGATTCATATTTGATCATTAAAAATTATATTTGGAGGGCCAACAAGGCTGTCTTTATTCTTCTTACTGTGAAAACTTTCACAAAAAATAAATTCAGAATTGTGCATAATACTACTATTGAATACCAGTAAATTGAAGCTCGGTTAAAATAAAACAGAAGTCCAAGTACTATTAATGAATAGTTCATCTCCCAACTTAACTAAGGATTGCATTCATCATAAACCCTAATTTTGTATCCCTTAGAAGGATGAATGTATTAAAGTTTCATAGATCTTATGTGGTGTCACCGGCATATTCTGTCACATTTGAGAAATTGGAAGGAACAAGAACTGTTCTTAAGGGTATCCTGGATCCTCAGATTAATGGATTGTCTTAAGGTCATTTACACTGTACAGTTATTACTATACGTAATATATGCAGCCTCATGATCATTATTATGCAACATATTCTTTTTCCTTTTGAATCTCATAATATACAAAGTGTAAAAATAGAAATGGATTACCACTAGCTGCATATTACTGTCTGCAAAAGGGCAGATAATAATGTATTTCCTTACAGCCAGTATGCCTGCAGAACCCTATGTTTTTCAGGCACCTCTTAGGTAGAATTTAATTTAAAGAGCCGAGATGGTGCAGTGGTTAAATGCTGCGACTGCAGGCTGACTGCTAGTTCAGCAGTTCAGCTGTTCAAATCTCACTGGCTCAAGGTTGACTCAGACTTCCATCCTTCCGAGGTGGGTAAAATGAGGACCCAGATTGTTGGGGGCAATATGCTGAACTCTGTAAACCGCTTAGAGAGGGCTGTAAAGCTCTATGAAGCGGTATATAAGTCTAAGTGCTATTGCTATTGCTATTAATGTGACTTAAGTCTACATATGTTATTGAGTGGATATTTCAGTGAAAATTTGACAGTCAAATTCTTTGTTCTTTGTTCAAAGAAAGAATTTGACTGTGCAGTCCATTTTTTTTGGCATGGAACCCCCCTTTAACATGCCCTGATGTGTGCTCTCTTGTGCTCTCAGACACATTAAAACACACTATGGTTAATCTAATCCATAACAGTCGGTATGATTAGATTAGCAGTTTGAATGGAACAGATTTCATATAGTTCTATTAATAAAACAGAAAAGTACACAAAATGAAATAGAGTTTTGTATTTTTTTAAAAAAACTTACAGCAGAGGAATTAACTGGATACATTTACTTGTCAGCTTGCGGCAAAACTCATGTTATGCTAGAAACATTCAGTAAACAGTTTGTCTTTATAGTTCTCTCTTTTAAAAAAAAAAATCATATTAAAAGGTCTGTGCTTTCAGATGGGAATGATTACTCTTTCTTTGTTGCCCTTGAAGACTTGATTCATATTGACAGTGTTTTTACTATTTCATAGTTAACAAATGCCAGAGTGTTGCTCTAAAGGGCTTATATTTCAAGCTGAATACACATACAAACACACATACCGAACATATATACTGTTTGCATTTAAGGAACTTCAACCGGTGATAGGGGTAGGAATAGCACCAACTACCCAAGGCTTTAACAGTTTGTTGCATTTCTTTTTGCTCTGAATGAGCTAGAATTACGGCGCTTTTATGAATGCGAGAAAATCAAATCATATTATTCCAATGTCAAATATCAAATATCATGAGGACAAGAAAATAACCTCTTGTAAATGGAATCTGTATTAAATTGACTAACAGTTATAAGGAAAAGTGCATTGTGGTTCTCTACTAAAGAGGTTAGCTTGGTTGTTACTGTATACATAACTCTACATAATTTGCCCTCCAAAAATGCTGAGGTAACTGACAATTGTAAATTATACAATAATTTGTAATGCATTTTTGCTATTGTCCTAGATCGGGGGTGTAAAACTGGCAGTCCGCAGGCTGGATGCGTCACGTGCAGGCCACGGCTACCCCATCTCCATGAGTGGGAAAATTGTCGTGAAACATCACATGATGGCAATGTGACGTGGCGAGTTTGAGACCCATGTCCTAGATAGAGGCAAGACAACATGCATCATACAAAAAAAAAATCTGAGACAGAAAATTAGAGACTAAAAGAGTTGGGAAGTGCAGTAAAGCTCTGTCACCAAAAATGACAGCATGGCTTTGTCATTTATCACATGTAATTCCTACCTACAGAAAGTGATATCACAGAAGCTTTCCACTTATGATGCTTTTAAAAAAGGATATATCTTAGAAATGAGATGAAGATAAGTTATTAGTTCTTGGTGAGTTGTATGGAAAGCTATAGGTGCTAGGAGGATATAACGTTGTATGCTCAGTTAATGCTGGAATCTCAGGTCCTTTTGAGTCTGATTATTTTCATTATCAATATTATCTATCTATCTATCTATCTATCTATCTATCTATCTATCTATCTATCTATCTATCTATCTATCTATCTATCTATCTATCTATCTATTATTAATCATTACCCTGTTTCCTTTCAGTCAGCAAATGAATATAAAATACAAAAAGTATAAACTCTTTTTTATTGAGTTTTTCTTTTCTTTTTTTCATTGAAACCATTCTTCTCAAATAATCCTCTCTCTCTTTTTTTTTAGCTCAGAGATATATTTATGATGAACATTCAAAGATGTCCATGGGTATAGCATAGGGCAACAAGATAAAATTATAAATGACACACTTCAGGATGCAAACTCTTCTCCTTTTGTGTATGTGTCATGATGTTGCACACATATATGAAAGGGGCAAAGCTTGTGTCATGCTGTTGCAGTGTCGTTTCATCATTTTGATGAAATTGTTGGATTCTATAATTTAAGTACAGCATATGTATCTTTCCACCCTGCAATATGGAAGAGAATGGTCACACTATCAGATTTTCCCCTCTCTGACTAGGTTTCTTATCTGGAGCCAAGTTTATATTTTGTGCATTCCGTTGCCACTCTGCCTCCTCCACCCACCCACCCTCCCTCCCTTTTTTTTGACATAATTTTTCAAAATGTAAATGCTTCTGTAGCACAGCATCATCTCAATTTGTTAATTTAAATTAAATGGTTGGTTTTTCTATCTACCTAGGTATGCAAAAGTTATCAGCAGTGTTTTGTTACAAAAAAATAATGAAAGTTGCCAGGGAGAGGGAGGACCCATGGATATATATATTTGAAATTTTGCTATTAGTCTTCCTCCTCATTCCCTTTTTTCGTATTCCATCCAATTATGTCAAGCAAGTTATAGTAATTTTGTTGGTTTCACTGATAGTCATTGGAAGATTTGTTTTTGGAATTGAGGTGCAGATTTGGACTCCAAATTAAGTCAGCATCTCAAAACCAATCATTGATGAATTGGTCTGTTTTCTGGGACACTGAATTTGGGTCTGAACCATATCTTATCCCTGCATAATACTACTATTCACCCTGAAAGGTACAGGAAACTATGTCTTGCCAAGATTAAAGATTGTAAATATCAGAGCTGCAGGTGATTGGTGTTGCTAGCCAGACCTAATGGAAGTTTTACTTCAACAATCGGAAAGGAGAAGCTTGATGTCTTTGCTCAGAGAGATGGCTTATATTAAACAATGGAATGACTTATCAGACTGAGAAATCCTGTTGTTTAGGTGCACTTTGTACAATAGGATCACTTGTAATTGCATGGGCTAGTGAAGAAAAGGCCATGTTGATCATATGGCCCATGATATATTTTATGTTGAGGTTGTGGTAACCATTGAACAAATCCTGAAATTGACATTTAGATCAACTGCTTTGAGATTTCATGTATCAGATGTAAATTAAAAAGAAATCTAAATCCCAGATGAATCACTAGGAAAGATTCCAAGTTTTTTATAATGGGAAATTGCTTTTACATAAATCACACTTTTTTTCCCCTTGGCTAGATTCGTCTGGTCGGTTGCAATTACCAATAAATTTCAGAAGATGGTTTGCCTGTGGATATGCATTATTTAAGAGGATTATTAAGTACATTTGCCTTACCGTACATGCCAATGAATGATACTAAAAACTCCCTACTATTGAAAAAATGGAATTATATACCAGAGCATTTCTGGAATATTACTGTAGCTTATAAAAGAAATGATTTATAGTTTAGTATTACTATATTATGAAAGAGATAAGCACTTTTTAAATTTTTATCAGATGAAGGCTATTTTCTTTATCTTAGGAGTTTCTCCTGCCCTCCTTCCAGTTATCTGTTAACAATGTGGCTGCTGAATGGAGAAGTAACTTATAGACATCTTTCATCATGCCATGCCTAATAGAGAGCAGATCAGCTATGCTGAGTCCCCTAGAGACAGAGGAAGCAGAAACTTTCTGTTGCTTGTTGTCCATGCTGCTGTTGCTATTTCCATCCTATCTATTTTGCCTAAGTTCTAAGCTTTCTAAGCCCAGGATTTCAAGTCTGGTTGCGTAAGGTATTTTGTTGTGAGTAGAGGAGTGGAGGGCTCTTCTCGTAAAGTATCTCTGGATATATTTTACTTTGGTTTCATACCTTCCAGCCTGTAAGCCTGAGAGGTTTTTCCCACCCTTAATGTTTGTAAACTGAAGAGTAGGATATTACTTCTTCAGATATAGGAGGGTAAAAAAACCGGTCAGCTATTCTTGATGCGATATTAGCCAATAAGAAATAATTAGATGAACAAGAAGGGGTAGCAGAAACATTGAGCAAAGTAACCATATAATGGTGTAATGTTGGGGTCCTTGGTGCTCTCTGAGCTTGGTTGTTTGCTTGCAGACATTTCATTACTCAGCTAGGTAACTTTATCAACATGTGTGAGGTTTGCTCCTTGTATATATACACTAGCTTACCCTGCCAGTGTTGATGGGAGTGGGGGTTTGCTCCTTAGTAATTTCTTAATTAGGGTATTGTTTTCTGCTTGATTGTTGTAACCTATTACAACTATACTTTATTTATTTATTTATTTATTTATTTGGAAGTTCTTCTATGCCGCCCTACTCCCTAAGGACTCAGGGCGGCATACAGCATTTTAAGAAACACCAAACAAATCATTAAAAACAATTTAAAAACAATTAAAAGACACATATAACACCATACATACATGGGGGAGACATCAGATGTAAAGTTGTATCAAAATCACCCCGTCTGCAGGAAGAGCCATGTCTTAATGGCTTTTCGGAAGGCCAGCAAGGTGGGGATAATTTGGATCTCTGGGGGAAGTTGGTTCCAGAGAACAGGGGGCTCTACAGAGAAGGCCCTCCCCCTAGGGCCCACCAGCCGGCATTGCTTGGCTGACGGGACCCGGAGGAGACCCACTCTGTGGGACATAACCGGTCAAAGGGAAGTGTGAGATAGGATGCGGTCCCGGAGGTAGCCTGGTCCTAAGCCATGTAGGGCTTTAAAGATGATGATCAACACCTTGAATTGCACCCGGAGACCAATGGGCAACCAATGCAGCTGGCGGAGTATAGGTGTTACGTGGGGGTATCTTGAGACACCCACCACATCATGCGCAGCCGCATTTTGCACTAGTTGAAGTCTCCGTATACTCTTCAAGGGTAGCCCCATGTAGAGCGCATTACAGTAGTCCAGTCTAGAGGTGACAAGGGCATGAGTGACCGTGAGTAGAGCCTCCTTCTCTAAGTATACGGCATCACCATAGCACACAAACCAACTAAAAGCCCCCAAAACATCCTAGTCAACCAAAAAATCAAAAGATCAAGAAGAAAAAAGAAGAGTCAACTACCACCCACAATCTAAGAAATGTAACAGCCTCTATGTAGGACAGACAGGCAGAAGACAAGCAGAGCACATCCATGATCACCAACTAGCAATCAGAAGATGTGATGAAAACTCCTTAGTCTCACAACACATGGACATACTCAACTAAGAAATGGTAAGCATACTAGACTAAGCGAAATCCAAAAATGTGGCATTCAGACAAATCATCCATCAATGGACCCATAGAGATAAATCATACAAATATACAAAATAAAAAAACTAAAAAGGAAACAGACTAGAACACATCCTCTCCAGCACCTAGATAAAAAGAGATGAATACCAGACAAATAATCATGGTGGTCACAGCCTGCTTTCACTTGTTCCAAAATGCAGGCACAAGTTACAAGCAGCTGTATTCTACTTGAACATTAGGAAAAACTTCCTAGCAGTAAGAACAGAAAATTGTGAGTTCCCTTTAGAATAGAATAACAGAGTTGGAAGGGATCTTGGAGGTCTTCTAGTCCAACCCCCTGCTCAGGCGAACCTATGGCACGTGTGCCACAGGTGGCACGCGGAGCCATATCTGAGGGCATGCGAGGCATTGCCCTATGTAAGCTCCAGCCCGCATGTGCGTGCTGACCAGCTGATTTTCGGCCTTCTTTTCAGCTGTTTTCGCTCCCCCCAGGCTTTAGGAAAGCCTCCTGAAGCCTGGGGATGGCGAAAAATGGCCCAACGAGCCTACTGGAAGTCCGGACGCTTCAGTGAGGCCTGTGCACATGCACGGGGGGGGGCAGCATGGGGGGGGTTGTGCGCATGCGCGTGGCGGGAGAGCATTGCATTATGGGTGTGGGCACACACGTACGCGCTATCACGCACACCCTTCTGGCACCTGAGCCAAAAAAGGTTTGCCATCAGTGCCCTATACCATTTCAGACAAATGGCTCTCCAATCTCTTCTTAAAAACTTCCAGTGTTAGAGAATTCACAACTTTTGGAGGCAAGTTGTTCCACTGGTTAATTGTTCTAACTGTCAGGAAGTTTCTTCTTAGTTCTAAGTTGCTTCTCTCCTTGTTTAGTTTCCATCCATTGCTTCTTGTCCTGCCCTCAGGTGCTTTGGAGAATAGCTTGACTCCCTCTTCTTTGTGGCAACCCCTGAGATATCGGAACACTGCTATCATGTCTCCCCTAGTCCTTCTTTTCATTAAACTAGACATACCCAATTCCAGCAACTGTACTTTATATGTTTTATCCTCCAATCCTCTAATCATCTTTGTTGCTCTTCTCTGCACTCTTTCTAGAGTATCAACATCCTTTTTACATCATGGTGACCAAAACTGAATGCAGTATTCCAAGTGTGGCCTTACCAAGGCATTATAAAGTGGTATTAACACTTCACGTGATCTTGATTCTATCCCTCTGTTAATGCAGCCTAGAACTGTGTTGGCTTTTTTGGCAGCTGCTGCACACTGCTGGCTCATATTTAAGTGATTGTCCATTAGGACTCCAAGATCCCTCTCACAGTTACTACTATTGAGGGAGGTACCACATATACTGTACCTGTGCATTTGGTTTTTCTTGCCTAAATGTAGAACCTTACTTTTTTCACCATTGAATTTCATTTTGTTAGATAGCGTCCAATGTTCAAGTCTGTCAAGATCCTTCTAAATCTTAAGTCTATCTTCTGGAGTGTTGGCTATTCATGACAGCTTGGTGTCATCTGCAAATATAATTAGTTCCCCATCTATCTCCTCATCCAAGTCATTGATGAAGATGTTGAAGAGTACTGGGCCTAAAATGGAGCCTTGGGGTATCCCACTGCACACTTCCCTCCATGTAGATGCAGTTCCATTAAGAACTACTCATTGAGTGTGGTTGGTCAGCCAGTTATGAATCCATCTGGTGGTGATGTTGTCTAACACACATTTTTCTATATTATCAAGTAGTAGATTGTGATCTACTTTGTCAAATGCCTTGCTGAAATCCAAGTAAATTATATCCACAGTATTTCTCTGGTCCACTAATTTTGTCACCTTGACAAAGAATGCAATAAGATTTGTCTGGCATGATCTGTTTTTTCTAACTGTTCTCAGGCAGAGGATAGATACCCATGTAGTGGGGATGCTTTTTTAAAAATTACTGCACTTAGCAGGGATCTGGACTTTATGAGCGATATAATCCTTTTCAACTGTATGATTTTCTAAGTAGATTAAAGGAAGACTCAATTGAAAATTTTATTACTCTTTTGTGCAAAGAGAATTACAAAATTTTTTACTGAAGAGCTAAGTATACAGGATACTGACATTTCAGAACGTTACAAGACTCTTGTTTCATACCATTCTGTTGCAGAGGGGTTATTCAGCCGGTTCAGGCCGGTTCGGGCGAATCGGTAGTAGCAACCCGCCGTCCTATTTAGCCACATTTTCAAGCCGTGCGCATGCATGTAAGCCATGTGCACGAGCATAGCACATGCGCAGAAGGCCGTGCGCATGCACCCGAAGTGAGCGTGGGCACGCTGGGCGAACTGGTAGGGAAATTATGAGAATGCCACCTCTGTCTGTTGTTAGAAATAGTATTGCATACATACTTTAAAAAATGGTTAAGTGAAATGGATGCATATGGAATGGGAAATGCGGAGCTCAACCACTATGAATAAAGACGGTCAAGATAGAGAAATAATTTGTGAGCAAAAAATTCAGCCATCTGGTTTAAAATCATTAAATCCAAAAATGGTCTAGACTCTAGAGCCTTTTCACAGCGTACTTCACAATCTCTTTCTACAACAGAACTAGAAACAAATTCCCCACTACCACCGCTGCCCCAGCACATTTATATGTCAGGGATTAAAATGTTCCATGCTGTCTTAAACTTTTTTTTTACTTTCTATTGAGACTTAATGGCCAGTTTGTGTTCAAAAAAAGAATTGGCTTCTGTCCTTCTGTTTGCTTTTAAAAAGCATTTAATGTAGGTTTCCAGGGTGCAAGAGGACCTTTCAGTTGTATGCCTGGGCATTAAAACAAACAAAAAGTTTGCTATTTCTTTGGCTTACAATTGTTTGCTCAATTGAGTTGTTAATCTGTGGTTTTGAATTACCAGTATAAATGAAGTTTGCAAACTGATTCAGCTCATGCTGCTAGGCTACATAGAGTTACAAAAGGCAATTATTTTAAAGCACACCTGGAAATCAAAATTACTGCCCAAGTTTTTTTAAAAAAGCAGTTGAAAAACAAAGTGCCATGATGGCTAACTTCTTTTTAACAAAGCTTTGATAATTGCCATCACATGCGCTCTCCATCCAATCTTATTTTGTGTTTCAGTCCTGAAGAAAAGCTAATTACGAAAGACACAAGAACCCATTTGCAGGATTCCACAAAGTTAGATTTAAAGTCTTTGTGGATAGCAGCTGCGGGGCATCAATCTGGATTCATGATAAATGCTTCTGACATTTTCCACAGTCAGAACTAATATGGAAGGCCTTTGTATTTATTCTCATATGTCAGGTTCTGCATTATTGATCAGGTGCCATTCATTAAAGGTTGCTACATGCTAGGGGAAAAAAACTATACAGACCCTGAGATACACTCTACAGAATGAATTTAGAAGGTTTTCATTAATTCGGCATTAAAGTAGCATAAGAAAAATTTGAAGTTGTATTGCCAGATCTTATCAAATATTTATCAAAATATTTTTAAAACAATATTTGTTGTCAGTTCTTATCAAAATATTTTTTAAAAAAAAATAATAAATTTGCTTGGGTTAAAAATAATGTATGCAATGAATGCCAATAGGCCATGCTCTAACAAATAATTGCCCATTTCATTCATGATAAAAAATGTAACATAGTAATCTCCTTTGTCTTGTTTGCAATACGGCTACATGAAAGAGCCTAAAGTGTCCAGGGGCTGAGCTTAATTCAATTTTTTTTTATCTTTTTATATTATCAGAAGTGGTAGTAAACAATACTGGAGGTGGTTGGAGAGATTAAATATATCATTTAATTCCATCAGAGCACTAGAGTGCTTCAGTATTCAGGATTAAAGATCAATATTTGTGTTTGACTATAGCCTCATTTAAGAATATTGTTGGAATCATAGAACAGAATTATCTTGCTGTAGTTAAATTTTCTTGTCTTTAACCTGATAATCCTACATTCCTGAAATTAAAAGGATAAAATTAAAAATTGTATAAAGAAGATCCTGTTGGCCTAACAGTTATTCTGTTAATTTTTTTTAAGAATAAAACCTAGCTATTGTGTTTACTAATTGCAGCGTTTGTAAAATGATGGTTATTGAAGATGTCGTAGTATTATTGTATGTTACAGATAAAGTCAAAGGTTCTATAAAGTTTTAAATTGTGCTGTTCCTCCTTCGGAGACACAAATTAGTGTCTGGTCGGAATCTTATAGTGTAAACCAAAAATCACTAGATAGTAATGTTTTGTTTTGCAGCTTACAGATCCTAAGGCCTCTTAAACACTACAGAAGAACATAGATGAGAATTTATCCCAGCTCACACAAGATGCCAGCTAAGAGTGCCATTTTGCACCACCATCGCCCCATCATCTTAGACACAAAGCATCCATGAAAGGAAAGCAGATTGTGGCAAAGGAAGATTAGAGCAGATGCAAAAGCTGTGGGACCAAACATGAGACCAGCAGAATCATGTTTTCAAACATCTTATAGATAAAGGCTTTCTAGGCAGAAGGAATGTTTAATTTTCTGTCATCAGCTCACAATGCTGCTATAGAGTTGGGTAGCTGTGGAACCATTTACTTCCATAAACTTTGGCAGTGTTGTTAACGCTTCTTGGAGCTCTCTGGGCAAATCACAGCAGCACGTGAAGTATACGGAGCTGAATTGGATTTCACAGTTCTCTCATTCCATGGACTTCCACAGTAGTTTTCTGATAGTTTTCCTTAATTATATTCTATTCAGTATACATCTCTGTAGCTAACAATTATTAAAAGACAACACTGAGTATTTCACTATAATGCGATAAATGGTAGACCTCTAGTGATTTCTTTACAAGGGTTGCTAACTAAGTCTATAAAGGAAAAGCAACAATTTAAAGGTTATTTTTATTATTTTTAAATTAAGCTGTTTTAAGAAAGTAAGTTCAGGGGAAAAAAACTTATTTTTGTGAAACAGGTAATCTCACCTGTATTGAAAACTGTTCCCACTACAGGTACATGATAAATGGTAATGGGGTTCTACTTAAACATGATCCAGGAAGCCTGAAGTTCAAAGAAGAGACCAGTTAATTTACATAATGCTTTTCAGTTAAGAATTGATGGGTTGCTGGTGGTGATGATATCCTATATTTAAACCTCCATGATTTATTGCAACAGGTTCCAGTTTTGGGTTTTGAGTGCTCCAGGAAATGGATTCTCAAATAGCAATTTATAAAAGATCTCCATCTAGTCTCTGTAAAATCACAGTTATGTAACCCAGGATAGATAATTTACTAATTTTAACATAGGGCATCTCTTACAATCTATTTTATCTCATTGTTTTCCTTCATTGATGATGGTTATTATTTTACTTTAAGGACAGAAGAAGACTAATAATATATAAGTGATGCCATTCATATTTACCGATAAATGTTAGGCATTGCGGGAGTGGCTTACAATTTTGGTGCTGGAATACCAAAGCTAATGAAGCCCCATAAGGTTGGTCTTCACCTCTTGGGACATCTGTGATCATGAAAATCCTTTCTTGCACCTTTTTTTTTTTACCATAGAGCTCTATGATGTTTCTGAGGTAAAGACTCTCAAAAAAATGTTGTAAAATATGTGATTGTGTCTAAAATGTGAATAGATCTGGATTATTCTGATCATTTGAGTTCATGCCAGACGATAGCTACACAAACATGGTGCTAATTAAACTATGGTTGTTGTTTTTAACCCATGTGTATCTCCTAGAGTCACTTTTGGAAGATGGGTAGTCTTACCAAATGGTTTAAATACTTTAATAAATGGTTGAAATAAAATAAATTAGAAAAAACCCTATATTAACTATGTGCATTGTGCAGTTGTTGCCTATTGTACAACAGTATTCTGTGTTACAGGACAGACTTAGTAGGGCTAAATTGATATTTACTAAATTTAGAAAAGGAACTTATTGTCTGTCTTTTTTGTGAGGCAATGATTTTGATACCTATCCATGTTTCCTGTACATAGAGTTAGATAGCTGACTGAAAACCTAAGGAAGATAATGGCTACATTTCTTATTTTTGTTGCACTGCTATAAACAAAAAATCAGTAGGTGTTGGATCTACTGTTCTATTCCACTCCTACTTTTGGAAAGTGAAATAGATTGTTTTTCTCTGCCCTTCCTCCCTCTCCAAGCAAAACACTACCTGTTTATGGCATCAGAGAAGCTATCAAATCCTGAAAAAATGGTGGGAGTTTGTAAGAAAGGAAGAAGTGTCATCCCAGTTCAGTCAGCAGAAAAGATTTCCTGAACCCTTTTGATTTAGACTTGCTGATAGGCTTTTGGAATTCACTCTTCCCTAGTTAATTATGTCTATGGAGATTCTCAGTCATCTAGGTCATGCTTGTCCCAAAGGTGCTTTTTCAAGAGGCAACTGGACTTCCTGGAAAAAAAGTCCAGTTGCCTCTTGAAAAAGAACCTTTGGGACCTAGTTAATTATATGTTAACAAGTATGTTGTTGAACGTTTTTTTAACTTTTTTAATGTTTTAAAATTGTTTTTAAATAAATGTTTATTGTTTAGTGTTCTTTTTAAATGTTGTACGCCGCCCTGAGTCCTTAGGGAGTAGGGCGGCATAGAAGAACCTAATAATAAATAAATAATAAATAAATATGATCATTAGTTAGTGACAGCCTTCTACGTAGATCAGGCAGAAAATATGACCAGATGAGTTAATTCTACTTTATTGTAAAGCTAATCTGAAAGCAAAGTTTTCCTGCCATCTCTTTCACAGCCTGAGAAACTAGGGAGAGTTCCTTCTGAGCTACTTGCCTTATCCAATTTCATTCCAATATCCAGATGTGGGTTATGCTGTCTCTTATTTGATCATACTCTAGGCCAGAGGTCCCCAAACTTGGCAACTTTAAGACTTGTGGACTTTAACTCCCAGAATTCTCCAGCCAGCATAGCTGGCTGGTGAATTCTGGAAGTTGAAGTCCACAAGTCTTAAAGTTGCCAAGTTTGAAGACCTCTGCTCTAGGCAGTGTTTCTTAGCCTGTCTCCCAAGATCTTTCCCACATATTGTTACATTTAGTTTCAGTCAATTTAGATGGCTGTTTACCTCACAAATGGGATTCTAGGCAGCTAACCAAATTTAAAAACCATACTCCCAATGATATAAGAAATAAACTAGCATACTATGGCATCTGAGAAAACCAACTAATCATTGGGTTCCTCTAACTATCTGACTTGAATGCTTTGGGGGGGAAAATAGGTCTTAACAGCTTTCTGAAAAGCCAAGTCAATCAGGAGTAACCTAACTGTGGGTTGTATGGTGTTCCAGAGGGCAGGCATTGTTAGAGAAAAGACATACTTTCTGGTCCCACAAGATGGCATTTTTAATCAGTGGGCCTGAAGAGGCTGGAGACAGTAGTGTAACTAACAGCTCTTTATTGTATAACAGTTAGATCCAGCAAAGGAACCAGGCTGACTTTTTATACAGGGCTGTCAGCTGGTTTAACCAATCAGCGGTCTCCATTTTCCCGCTCAGAATAGCGGACCTTGGAGTAGACAGTGTAGTCTGAATACATAACAAATTCATTCTTCTCACTATCCTAGGTGTGTTGGTTTAAATCTGGATAACTGCCAATCTTACTGTGAATTTACTTGGTTTCAAGACTCATGATAAAAGAAATATAATTCCTTTTTGGTTTCCTATTTGCTGCTGCTAGATAAAAAAAACTTCTCTTGTGAGAAAATGGCTATAAGTCACAAGATGATACACATTTTATTATACTGTTCATTCTGCAACTACTTACAGTAAGAAATGATGTGATTCCTTCCATTATTTCAAGCAGTGGCAATGAAGAATTACAAAGCCTACTCTTGATTAACCTCAAATAAGTCTGTTCCTGTAGTCAGCAATTGCCATTATGTTGATGGAGTGCTAATATAACTTGATAGTTCTGCTCTGCCTCTGTCTCCATGGACAGTGCCACTCTAACCAAAGCCCTGGCTGTAAAAAAACAAGTCCAATAAAAGGTGCCAGAATGACTGATGGGATTAGTGACTCATAAAAGACACCGTGCCCAAAGAGAAAGTTCAGCTTTATGTGTTACACAAAGAGCTAAATAATTCAAACATGAAACCTTACAGTTTGGGTTTAGGTAGAGCTGCTTACACTACTGATAAAGATCTTTGAGTAACCCACCACATCTCTTCATTATTAATTAGTAGTAGTGAAAGAAAATGTAAGGGGCGTGCATAAGTGCACCAGCGTGCCTACTGTCCCTGTCCTAATGTTCCCTCTTATCAGTACTCATTTTATGTATATAAACAATGTTATATCTATGTATATTACCAACACGTACTTGACAAAAATAAATAAATAAATAAATAATAAAATTTAAATTCCAACTTAGATAAATATTTCTCCTGGAACACAGTTATTCTTCAGGATTCGTGCATTTCTAAATCCTGTATTGCAGTTATTTGGAGAGAGAGAAAAAGACAGAACTCTGTATTAGGAAAATTGTACACAAAGTCCACAAAAATCTGAACAGATTTCGGTATAGACTTTTGTTTTCATCTTTATGAAAGCAGGGTGAAGCAAAGATGGTGAAAATGGAACATGCAGAAAAACCAAACTTAATACATACAGTTCTTTCTAATTAGAGAAATTTTCTTCTATTTCTTCTTCCTAAGATCGTTTTCTGGAAAAAAAAGCCCACCAGCAAAGTGCCTTTGGCAACCAGCCAACACATTTATTATTTCTTGAGTTTTCATGGATCATGTAAAGTCCAAGGTCCTATGAAATAGTTTCATATGTATATGCAGCTATTTGGGAGGGCAAGTGGAAGAAAACAAAGGGGGGCCTTGACAATAAGCATAATGATAATAAATTGGTTTCTATACTGAGACATTATCTAGAGGATAAAGAAAAGAAAACCATTAGGGAACTTCAGGCAGAACTTCAGTATCTACGACTATAGAATATTCTACTTTGTCACAATTCTCAGGAGTAATTCAGAGAGTTAATAGCAAAAAGGATAAAATCCTTACAAGAAAAGACCTGTGCAAGTTCCAGAGTCAGTAGAAAGTTTCTCAGCTGGTTATGGGCAGTGGTGGGTTCCTACCGTTGCAGTGCGGATCACAGCTCCGGTAGGAGCCCGGCGATGATGTCATTTTTTGGCACTTCTCCGCGTCCTGAGCTGTTGGGAAAAAGCCCTCCAACCCGCCCTTGTGTGAATACTGACCTTTATTCTTCCTCCGAAGCACAGCTGAGAAGCTCTTCAGCTGTGTTTCGGCTTGTAGTGTCGTCCTGAGCATACGCGGAAGTGAAATCGCACAGTGGGACGCGATTTCACTTCCGCGCATGCTCGTGATGCGCACCGGTAACGAACGTAACTGGAACCCTCCCCTGGTTATGGGGATTTGAAAAACTATTTCAGATGGTTGCTAGAGTATTTGGTGTTTCCCCCCTTCCATTCAGTCCTGTCTGATTCTTGGAGACTTCCTAGACAAGTCCTTACAGTTTTTTTGGCAAAAATTTTCAGAAGTGTTTTGTCATTACCTCTTTCCTAGGGCTGAGAGAAACTGACTGGCCCAAGGTTAGCCAGTTGGCCTCGTGCCAAGATGAACTAGTACTTATCATTTCCAAATTTCTAGCTGTCTCTTAACCGCTGTATCAAACTATTTGTTACCCGAATGCAAAACTTAAAAATAAATCTGTAACTCAGTGTTTTGTGTCAAGAAAAAAAGTATTGAAAACAGTGGTTTCAGACAAAATATCAATTGTGGGAAATTAAAACTACATTATATATTCTCCAGTATTTATTTCAGTAGGACAGAGATTATTTTAATAATGCAGCCAGATAATGTCTACTTAGTTTCTTAAGACTTGCTAGGAAGAAGAGATGTATAAAATTACATTTTAGAATTTAGATTGATTATAATAATATTCTCTGTTCAATGTGATTTTATTCTTTGCTACTTTTTATTTGTGGCACTTGGTAATTGCAGCCAATTAAGAATTACATTATGAATGGAATAACATCATTCTTTGCTAGCCATTACATTTGATCACAAATTTAGCCAGTTTGGTTCGGTGATTTGGTTCAGCATCAGGCATGAAACCAGGAGACAGTGAATTCTAGTCTATTCTAGCAGGAATAAAGCCAGGTGACTGTGACAATGGGGTAGTCACTTTCTCTCAGCCCCAGGAAAGTGGAAATGGTAAAGCACTTCTGAAAAACCTTGCCAAGAAAGCTGCAAAGACTTATTCAGGCAGTCTTTACGAATCAGACATGATTGAATGAAAGAAAAAAAAAATACATGAGAGCAACAGAAAATAAAGACTGTTTCTGAGACACAAAAGTGATCCTATCCAATATCCAGAATATCTAAACAAGTAGGTATTGTTAGGTAAATGGGTAGGTATTTTTTGTTAAAAGAAATGATTGAAAAGTTCTCTCAATCAGTGGTCCCCAACCTTTCTGACACCAGGGACCAGTTTCAGAAGAAAAAATTGTCTTTCACCAACTGTGCGGAGGGAGGGAGAGTGGTTTCACATGAATCTAGATCCCGGGCATGCGTAGATAAAACTTTGCTCTCTCGCCCGCTGTTTGCATGGCCTGATTCTTACTAGGCCACAAATCAGTACCCCTATATAGAATGGTTTTTTCTTTCTTTTTTAATTTATTGTTTTATCTTAGAAAATAAAATACAAAACAGTAAAACAAACAAACAAACAATATACTTTGTACTTTAAATTCATAATAGGGTCTTTCAGTTTGACATCTTTTTGTTCTTGTGTCTGAATTGTTTAAGAAATACTGACTGTATTCACATGGAGCAGTAATAACATTCATTTAAGGTTATATTCACAGGATGAAATAGAAACCAGCATGAAGTTTACATATCCCCTTCCTCCCTTTCTCTCTCTTGTTTCCTCTTCTCAGTAACTGGCAGGAGGGGAATACACAAGGCTTTAGTCCCCCTGTATCATATTCCTGCTATGTTGTTTAAGAATTATGGTTTCAAATAAATACCAGTCAATTGCTAAACAAACAATACAGATTTTAACATTTAAAACAAAAATAAGCCAGTCGCCTTTATTTTAAAACATCAGTCTAGATTTGATGAAAATAAAAAAATAAAGTGCTAAGGTAAAATTAGTATGTTTTGACTTCTGCCTGTTTGGGTGAAGATGAGTGTGTTAATTGCTGGAGCAGTCTCAGGTATCAGGACTTTACTATAAACTACAATTATTGACATCTATGAACCATGCCATCCAATTTTATAATAATTTTGAGAATAAAAGACTGGTCTAAAAAAAAGAGAAGTGGGAAAAGACATTGTTTAATTTACCAATCTAAGTAGTGTGAAATTATTAGGGCAATTCAGTCTCACATTTTGAAGACATATTTCTTCTCTAAAGTCTTACTTTAGAGAAGAAATAGGCATTTGTGCAGTAATGTAAATCATATGTACGTATGACTTACTGTGGTACAATAATTTGAGAACCTTTTAAATATTATTAAAATTGAAGACTTTTTCCTTCTGCTGTGATGGCAGTGCACATTCAAATTATTGAAAAATGCCTGATCCATTTCTAGCTGTTATTGTTCTTGCTTTGTTAATTTCATGTTAATTTAGAAGTATAGCAGCACTGACATTATCTTCTTTTAGTTTGGCCCATGAAAAGTAGTTTGCTTACACACACATGTGACAAGGAAGGTGATAATCTTAAAGTGGAACGTTATCTCAGTTGCTTAAAAGGTTCAGCTCATTAATTCTGATATGCCAGATTTATTCAGAAAGCAGGATATTGAATTGGAATTGCCAGAATATTCATTTTAAATACCCATGAGTTTGTCATTATTTTCATAGCATTTAATGAAATACATTATTGTTATTATGTTTTTGCTAATAGGTGAAAGTCATGTTGCGCATTTGTTCTACTCTGGCCAGAGACTCTTCAGAATCCAGTTCCTTCCTAAAGGTTGATCCCCGCAAGAAACAAATTACTTTATATGACCCCTTGTCTTCTGGAGGCCAGAATGCTTTCCAAAAAAGGAGCACCCAAGTACCACCCAAGATGTTTGTATTTGATGCAGTTTTCCCTCAAGATGCGTCTCAGGTACGCAGCGACTCTAACAAAGCCTGAAGCATCATTCCATCATAATTTTCAAGGTTGATTGTTTAGAAGTATTGAATCAATGATGCATACAATTTTGTTCTAAATGCATACTGAAATTTGAACTGTAAACAGTTCTAAATGTGTAACTTGTTTTATTACAAAATAAATGGAAATATATTAAAAATATCAGTGTAAGATGAAAATGGGATAGAATTGACAAACAGTGGCAGTAGTTAGTCAATATTTTTGTATTAGCTTGTAAATTCACTTCTCTTCATTTCTGCCTGTATTCTTGAATTTTCTGAGGTATAAGTGCCAATATTTCATTCCGTTAACATCAGCATCACAGAACTCTTTCCACAAAACTTCTGTTCTTCAGCAACTCATCTTTTCTATTGTTTGTCTGCTGATTGTTGCCATGCCTTATTTGCCTCCATGAACAAGGTATTGCAACGCACTCTACATGGGGCTACCCTTGAAGAACGTTCGGAGATTGCAGCTAGTGCAGAATGTGGCGGCGCGTGTCGTGATGGGTGTACCTAGATACACCCATGTGACACCCATCCTCCGCGAACTGCACTGGCTGCCTATAGGTCTCCGAGCGCAATTCAAGGTGTTGGTGATTACCTTTAAAGCCCTACATGGCTTAGGACCAGTTTACCTCCGAGACCGCCTTCTCCAGCATACCTCCATAAGACCAATTAGAGCCCACAGAGTTGGTCTGCTGGTGGTCCTGTCAGCCAAACAATGCCGGCTGGCGGGCCCACGAATGAGGGCCTTCTCTGTGGTAGCACCGGCTCTCTGGAATACACTACCCCCTGAGATCCGCATTATTCCCAGCCTGCCAGCCTTCAGAAAAGCAGTAAAAACATGGCTTTGTCGACAGGCCTGGGGCCAATGATTTTAATACAACACCGATCACTCTTGGCCCCATGAATGATTTATTGTATGGGTTTTTAAATTGTGGTTTTTAATGTTTTTAAATGTTTTAATATCTATTGTTTTTAATGCTTTTTATATTGTTGCATGTGAATATTTTACTGTTGTGAGCCGCCCAGAGTCTCTGTGGAGTGGGCGGCATACAAATGCAACTAATAAATAAATAAATAAATTGTGATTTCATCCAGTGGCTCTCCACTTGCTCCAAGAAGAGATATATTTGTGTTCAGAAAATAAAAAATATATATCTCCTTTATGACAGGCTGAAGTATGCGCAGGAACTGTAGCTGAAGTGATCCAGTCTGTGGTGAATGGTGCAGATGGGTGTGTATTTTGTTTTGGACATGCCAAACTTGGTTAGTATATTTTTTATTCAGATAATATTACATTGTATCATATATATATATATTGCATGATATACTTATCTATTTCTTTACCTGTGGATATGTTTTCCTTCTAATTCTCTGAAATAGCAAATACATATGTGTATATTTTCCCTCAGCATAGCTTTAGAGTAGAAGGTTGGTCATATTGCTTGGAAGGATTCTGAGTAGAGAAGAAACAGTTAATAATTGCAATGTTTAGAATAAAAGAAGTAGTTATGCTTACATTCCCAGGATTACTAGCATTTTTGGACACTAATGTCTAGAAATATTTTGAGAAGTTGTTCCTTGATTCAAGGTAATGTTTACAGTTGACTGGATGCTGTTGATAAGCTATTACCGGTATCCCTGAAAAGGAGTCACATTTTACAATTTTAGCTGTGTTGTATTCCATATAGTTATATAATGGGCCTCTGGGCCATAAAAATAAACTTGATAAAAATAAATTTGAATAACAGCATGACATTTTGATCTTTTTTGTACATTTTCTTATGTATGTAAATCTATTTGGTGTTATTTTAAATCTCTTCTCCTGTATTCCCAACAGGAAAATCCTATACCATGATTGGAAAAGATGATTCCATGCAAAACCTTGGTATAATCCCTTGCGCCATCTCCTGGCTTTTCAAGCTGATTCATGAAAGAAAAGAGAAAACTGGAGCACGTTTCTCAGTCCGAATCTCTGCAGTAGAAGTGTGGGGAAAAGAAGAACATCTGAGAGATTTGCTGTCAGAGGTAGCAACAGGTAGCTTACAAGATGGTCAGTCACCAGGTGTCTACCTTAGTGAGGACCCCATTTGTGGCATGCAGGTGAATATAAAACTCTTTTGTGTCACATTGTAACTCATGGTGCCCTGTTTTATAAGGTTGGTTTTGAATCATCATAAATACGAAAACATACATTTTTCTAAGTTGGAAGTGTTTACTTTTAGGCTTACAAGGAACTTTATGACCTGCAGCTGCAGGCTGTCCGCTCTCCTAGCCTAAACATTTTTGCCTTTATAACTTGATGTTCAACAGGAACCTCTCTTTTCTGTAAAATGTTAAAGGATTCAGATCAAACTAAACTTCCGTTCCTCCTATAATAATTTCACAATGTATTATAGCACATTAAAATATTTACAATGGCTTAGGCCCAGGTTATCTTCGGGACCGCATCCTACCTCATACTTCCCTTCGACCGGTTAGGTCCCACAGAGTGGGTCTTCTCCGGGTCCCGTCAGCCAAACAATGCCGGCTGGCGGGGCCTAGGGGGAGGGCCTTCTCTGTAGGGGCACCTGCTCTCTGGAACCAACTCCCCCTAGAGATCCGAATTATCCCCACCTTGCTGGCCTTCCGAAAAGCCATTCCGAAAAGCCATTAAGACATGGCTCTTCCTGAGGCAGGGTGATTTTGTGACAACTTTCCCCCATGTATGCATGGTTTTGTATGTCTTTTTAAACTTTTTTAAAATTGTTTTTAATAATTTTACTGTTTAGTTGTTCTTTAAAATGTTGTACACCGCCCTGAGTCCTCAGGGAGCAGGGTGGCATAGAAGAACACTGATAAAATAAATAAATAAAAATTGCACAAAAGCTGGAGGCCAATAATATGCCTGTGGATGGAGATACAGTTTGTGGAAATGGCACAATTTAGAGTAATAGGATTAGTATTGTTGTAGGACGTACTAATAGCTACTTATTAATTACTGCCAAGTTATGAAAAGAAGCCAAGAATATCTCACATGTTCTTTGGATAGGAACCCCCAACTGATAGACGTGGGGGAGGGAAACTAATTCCTGATTAAATTGCAGAAGCCTTGTTGCCAGAAAAAGCCATACACTTTCTGTGTGAAAAAAATATTTCCTGCTTTGGGCATCTATTATACATTATAGTCTTAATAGTTTAAATTAATGTGTGACAAGAGACAAAGAGAAAGAGAAAAAAGCTATAATTCGTGATTTTAAGGAAAACTGAAATTGAGTGTAGAAGGATAAGTACTTTGGACTTCAAAAATTGGTTGGATTTTTTTTTAATAAATTCAGAAGATTGCATACTAGAAAGCTCAAGGTTTATAATGGTTCCTTACAAAGATAGTGAAAACACAATACAAAGAATTCTAATGAGAAAAATAAAGATAGAGAAACAAAAAAAAAACATAGCAAGACCTAAAAGGGTACATAGGGGAAACAGAAAGAGGAATAGGTGACCAAGAAAAAAACACGTGGCAACAGTGATGAGATACCATTAAAATAGTGTCAGGAAAACAACAGCTCAAAAGAAATCAGTTACTCAGGGAGGTGATGGGCCTGCTTTCAATGCAAGAAGAATGAAATGAGCCTACTGTTGGATTGGATTCCTTGGCATAATCCCTTGGCATAATCCCTTGGCATAATCCTGCATTTATTGGAGTTGGACATGATGACCTAAATAGCCTTACCCAACTCTGTGATTCTGTGTGGCAGGATACACACACACACACACACACACACACACACACACACACACACACACACACACACACGTGCATATATATATATATATGAAATGAAAACTCTATTTTCAGCAATAGTAATGTCTAACATACCTTTGTATGCAAAATAATTATGTATATTTATAATTACACACACATAATATTAACTATAAAATATGTCATTGGCCCTAAATTTTAAATACATAACCCTTGATCACAAAAAATAACACTTGGTTATTTCAATTGTGTTGATAGACTGCAAGTTCAGAAACAATCACATGTATCTACAATTCAGGATTGTAAATTCCGAGTGGATGTTGTCTTCCAGTGTTTGATTAATTATCTTCACTGTACAGTAAATAATTCTTTACAAAGTGATACATTCCAATTTTTTATATAAAATTTAAGAACCTACTCATATCTGTGAGCAATGGTTGTCAGCGTAAAACCATATTAACAGTTATATGAATCTGAAATGAAAATATAACCATTGATCAACTCAATATCATATGGATAAGGATTCCTTCTCCATATTAGATTATACAATACTATAACATAGTAGAACTGTTAATTTCTCTTGGAACATTCTCTGAGCAATCCAATAAGTATGGAAAAGAATATCTTGTTGTGAATCAGTCTGATTTTTAGATCATATAGATTGCTTAATCCATCATTATTATACAGTGTAAACAATAGTTAAATTGCCATCTGTTGCACATTTCCATAGGGTTATTAGAAACTATTGGTAGTATTACTAATCAAATTAGTATTGTTTCAGTTTATTTATTTAAAACTTTAATATAGCTGCCCATCTTATGCAAACTATGGGCAGTTTCCAATCAAGAATTTGACCTGATAAATTTCCAAGATGTTGGTTATATGAGTAAGCTTTGGTATAGAATATGCATAATTATCAATAAAATGTAATACATCATCAGCATATATTAACAATTCATTCATTCATTCATTCATTCATTCATTCATTCTTAAAATTCTGTGCCACCCATCTCATTATTAAGTGATTCTGGGCAGCCTACAATGGATATAAAACAGTATAAAGCACACCCAAAGCCAGTTGATAGAGCCAGTCCCTTTCAGTGAATTATGATGAAATTAGTCTTGCCATGTGATTGATATCTTAATTAGTTTGAACTAAAAAAGTAATAAAAAATAGCGATCCTCCAAAGTAATTCATAGAACAAAGTAGCTGAATCTACAATGCAGTGATTTGGATGTAAAAGGACTGTGAATATGGGCATAACTAAGCATGGTGATAAATAGAAGCTGTAAAGAGCAAGGCTCAGTATCAGCCTAGATCAGGAGCGTCAAACTCAAGGCCCATGGGCTGGATCTGCCCCATGGGGTGGTTAGATCTGGCCCGCAGGGCCGCTCTGTAAACGGCAAAAGACCAGCCTGTGGTGCCTCTGTGCCTCCGTTTTCGTTGGCAGAGGGTTGCAGGAGGCCACCACAGGAGCCCCCAACACGAGTGATGTTGAACTGGCCATGCCGACTCTGGCCACGCCCACCCCAGCCCTCTGAGATGAAACACAACCCTGATGCGGCCCTCAATTAAATCGAGCTTGACACCCCTGGCCTAGATGAACAAATGGATTTGACATGTTGTGAGCCGCCCAGAGTCCCCCAGGAGTTGGGCGGCATACAAATCTATTTAAATAAATAAAATAAATAAATGAAGAAAGGAAGCATGGCAACCAGAATCGATGATGCTAGATTCAGCATCAAATTTTGTACTTTTCCCCTTTGAAAGCATTTCAGCTGTAGATATTCTGTAAAGCAGCATGTTCCTTAATCAGATCAAAATTGCATTTTGACTTTGTTAACTGAAAATTACTTATCAGTGTTGAATCTCAATAAGCTTTCTGTGTCTCTGGGTACCTTGCAGCTTCAAAACCAAAGTGAACTCAGAGCTCCCACGGCAGAAAAAGCTGCTTTTTTCCTTGATGCAGCAATTGCCTCCCGCCGAAGCAGTCAGCGAGATTGTCAGGAGGAAGACCAGAAGAATTCACATATGCTCTTCACGTTGCACATCTATCAGTATCGAATGGAGAAGAGTGGCAAAGGGGGAAGTAAGTCTCATTGTTTTCCCACCCACTCCTATGATTAGCCATTATTCAGGTGGCTTTGTATTCATCTGATTCATACATATGCAACAAGTATATTATATCATGGGGCATTTTTAATAGGGGTGTGCATGGGATATGGTGATCAGACCTATTGTTATTTTTGGCCTAGCACACATATTGATGCTGCAAGTCTAAGGATGGTTCAGAATGAAACAGGAGACAGTTACTTTTGTGCTTTACTGTCATTTCTAGAAATGATTGTGCCAGTCGCTTTTCAGTTCCTGTTGTGTGGAGCCAATGCTGATGGCTATAAGGAAGGAGAGAGAGGGGAGGCAGGGAGGAAGGGGGGAAAAAGAGAGAGAGCTTTCTCAAATAATAAAAGATAATATCATTTTGCTCTATAAATCTTCAGACTCTATTGTTCCTAAATACCTTAGGAACCTACCGTATTTTTCAGAGTATAAGACGCACCGGCGTATAAGATGCACCTTAGTTTTTGGGGAGGAAAATGGGGGGGGGATCTGCCTACCAGGTATTCATCTGGCTAGCCTCCTTAGTCTGTTCAGCTTCAGCACATTATTTTATCCCTTGGTTAGGGCTTAAAAAAAACCTTCTTCAGAGGGAGTACCAATGAAAAAAGCCTGCAAAGACTTAGGGCTGGAAAAAACCTTCTTCGGAGGGAGTAGCAATGAAAACAAGCCTGCTAAGACTTAGGGCTGGAAAAAAACTTCTTCGGAAGGAGTAGCAATGAAACAAGCCTGCAAGCCAGGAAGATCGTTAGCACCTTGTTAGGGCTGAAAAAACCTTTTTCAGAGGGAGTAGCAATGAAAACAAGCTGGGAAGATCGTTAGCACCTTGTTAGGGCTGGGGGGGAAAGCTTCGAAAAAGCTACATTCGGAGTATAAGACACACCCAAATTTTCAGCCTCTTTTAGAGGGGGGGGAAAGGTGCATCATATACTCCGAAAAATACGTTAAGTATGTCTAAGTACCAGAAACTGCCCTTTTCTCGGCCATTCAGACTTTGATGTAAACTATGCTTTCGCCCAGGAAATGAACTGGTTATGTATGCAAACATGTGGAAACAGTCAGAAGAAGCTTCCAAAGCAACCGCTTGAATCTAAAAACGGAACCAGCTGCTTTAATGAATCAAAAAAGGGGTCCTTTGGGTGGGTTTTTGCACATTCCAAAGCACCTTTTCTAAAGTTGCATAGTCATTCATGTATTTGGCTTATTTTTTTTCATTGTCTGCTCAAGAGGTAGAGTATTAATTGGTTAATTTTAGCACTATGTTAAAAAAAAATCTACAGAATTCAGCAGGACTTGAGTCAGATTCTGGGGGATAAGGTTATCATTTATGCCCAAATCATGCTTTCAGTGACAAGGTATCACTTTTATTTCTTTTCTGACAGTGTCAGGAGGCCGTAGTCGCTTACATCTCATTGATCTGGGAAGCTGTGTTAAACCTCTCAGCAAAAATCGTGAAGGGGGTTCTGGGCTCTGCCTTTCATTGTCTGCATTGGGCAATGTCATTCTAGCCCTTGTCAATGGCAGCAAACACATTCCATACAAGTAAGTGAGTTTTCTTGGTCAATCTTCATGTTATCTCTCTCTTACTTATCTGTGCAAAGGTAATGAATTGAATTGCAGGCTTGTAATAGTGTTGCATATGAAAGTTGCAGAGATCATAAAAGAATCTCATGGACCAAATATAGATGTGTTAAATTCACGGGCATCATTGATGGCTCCTTACAAAGTTGTGCAACTTTTTCTTGGTCTGAAGGCTGCATTTGGCCTCCAGGTCATGTGCACGGAACTACCCTCAAAAAGTAGTGGGCTGGAACAGGATAAGAATTTGTTTTGATTTGATTTACATTTGATTAAAATTAAATACAGCTAATACGTTTAGTCTGCAGTTATGTATACAAAGGGCTTTCCCTTTCTATCACATTAAAAGTTATAATTGGTAACAGCTTTTGAAGGTCTCTGAGAGCTGCATCAATTGTTTTCAAGGCCTATACTTGGTCCTGAGGCCTCAGATAATTGTTTATGACATATCAGTCTTCCTAACAAGCAGAGAAGATTCATTGCTGAACTATTTGCATTATTGGCACACATTTATTCAGGATTATAAAATGGCCACTTACTTTTAACAAAAAAGAATCCCTTTCAGAAGATGAAGTGTTGAATCATTTATAACTTGGAAGAGGCCTCATTTTCTTCGTGTTTATGCCATTGCTTTCAGTATGAATACCATTGTTAGTGGCAAACTTGAAGGAAAAAATATAAATGACAAACAAGTATGTGTAAAGCAGCAGGATATTTTGTTGTTGTTCTTTCTTTGACTGGATATATTTCATGTTTCTTGTTTGAAGATATATATTTTTTTCATTTATTTAAAGCCGTTATATCCTACTGTTTGGCCTGAAAGTCTCCCAGATAAATAGAAAGATACATTCGTCAGGAATCATAAGGTACAACACTGAATGATAGTCATAGTGTATAAATGAGCAATCAAATCACATTAGGAAACAGTCAATATAAATCGTAAGGATACAAACAACAAAGTTACAGTCATGCAGTCATAAATGGGAAGAGATTGGTGATGGGAACAATGAGAAGATTAATAGTAGTGCAGACTTAGTAAATAGTTTGACAGTATTGAGGGAATTATTTGTTTAGCAGAGTGATGGCGTTCGGGGAAAAACTGTCCTTGTGTCTAGTTGTTCTGGTGTGCAATGCTCTATAGCGTCGTTTTGAGGGTAGGAGTTGAAACAGTTTATGTCCAGGATGTGAGATCAGATTTGAGTTTCTTTTTAATTTATCTTTACATTAATAAAATCATACTAACGATATGTAAACAATTCTAAATAAATCCACCCACCGTAAAATGAATATTGAGACTATAAAGGCCAGATTAGATTTAGAAGCTACTTGAAGCGCCTGGGGACATTCTTGATGGGATTCCATAGTTAGAGGCCACCACTGAGAAATGTCTGTCTCTAAAGCCTGACAACCTTGCTTGTTTTATGTGGCTTACTAATGAGCACAGTAGGACTTCATAAAATACAGGTAGATTCGTGTTTTTTTTCCAAGGGTTTTGAAAATATCAGTTTCTATAAAACATTGGTATTAGCTAACTCCAGCAGCTGCTTTTCTTGGCAGTGTATATTTTAAAAAAGAAAGAAACAAAAAGGAAAGAAGCTTTGCAGGCACTATATTGGCAAGTGCCTTCTGCAGCGGTTTATAGCAATTAAGCTACAATTCTTTTGGGTTCTTGCACACATGGAGATGCCAGAACATTTATTCATGTTTGCATCTATCTCTTGAGAAGTGACACAAAACTGTCTCTTTGTAAACTGCAAACAGAATCTATTTGTAAAAGGGACATTTAGCCTGTTCAGATGATTTGCCAACCATCAACTAAAAACAGTCCCAAGGATATAATTTATATAAGAACACACAGAACTAAAGTGGTAGTGCCCAGTTTTGACAAAATAAACAGTCTGTAAATAGATTGTAAATTCTGTTTGTAGGATCAGTTCCGGACAGGAAGGGCCACTAGATTGGATGTAATAAATGCATTCTGGAACATAATAGATTATATCCAATTAGGGCAATGCTAATTTAACTACCATTAAAAAAAGATGGGCAAAGTTCGGATAACACAATACCGTGTTTCCCCGAAAATAAGACCCTGTCTTATGTTTTTTTGAACCCTGAAATAAGCGCTTAGCCGCATTGCCATGCACTCAAAAGCCCGATTGGGCTTATTATCAGGGGATGTCTTATTTGGGGGGGGAACAAGGTAGGGAAATCAGACATATACTGTACATGAGTCCTGCTTGTTGTATGGAACACAAAATAAAGCAATAATCCAGACTCAAAAGGAAAGAAAAAGGTATTATCTCATCTCAACCCTACTTCCCATACACATATTTAAGCTACGCTTATGGTAGACTTTACTCTTTTTTTCTAATAATGAGAATCATTTTATTTAACTTTCTTATTTAATGTGCTTATTCTGTAGTAATTAAAAGCTCTTAGGCACATGTGTGCTTCTGAAATTAACATACACAGGTTGAATGGAAACATGGGTATTCAGTCAAGCATCAATTCTGAGTGGAAATTTACCATATATTTATGCACACACAAATAAGAAGAAAATTACAAAACTTCAAACTAATCATAAATTGCTGAGAAGGATTGGTTCTGCTTCTTGGACACTATTTTAAAAAGATGGATGGATGGATGGATGGATGGATGGATGGATGGATGGATGGATGGATGGATGGATAAGATAGTAATTCTAAATTTCCTACTTCAGCTGAAGTAATTTATGAGCATCCACATACTGTTATATCTATCACTTGGCCTATTAAACACCAGAATTCCAGGATGTTCCCAAGGAATAAATGGGCCCCAAAACAGGACTCAGAAGATTCCTTAGGGAAATTAAGATTTTCCTTCTTCATTTTTCCTTTCTAAAGCTTTTCTGGAAATTAAAGAAGGGCCTCAGTGGCATTTCTATTATTCTCAAGGTACTATTGCCAATCTGTGACAGTCTTGACAATTTGAGGAACACTGGAGATTCCTGTCTTCCTCTTCCCACCACTTTGGGAGACCAGACATCAGCTATTTCACTATATATATTAGCCATCTTTTTATTTATTTATTTATTTGGTTTTCTTATATGCCGCCCAACTCCCGTGGGACTCAGGGCGGCGTACAGCAGAAAAAAAATACAAGAACAACCAATAAACATTGAATTAAAATCAAATATAAAAATTAAAAATTACAATATTAAAAACCATCCAACAACCAGACATACCCGGGGGAGAGCTCAGATGGATTAGGCTCTACCCCCCGCCTGCAGGAAAAGCCATGTCTTAACGGCTTTTCGGAAGGCCAGCAGGGTGGGGATGGTTCAGGTCTCTGGAGGGAGTTGGTTCCAGAGCGCGGGGCCCAACACAGAGAAGGCCCTCCCCCTAGGGCCCGCCAGCCGGCATTGCTTGGCTGACGGGAGCTAGAGGAGGCCAACTCTGTGGGCCCTAACCGGTCAAAGGGAAGTATGAGGCAGAATGCGGTCCCGGAGATAACCTGGTCCTAAGCCATGAAGGGCTTTAAAGATGATGATCAACACCTTGAATTGGACCCGGAGACTGATGGGCAACCAGTGCAGCTGGCGGAGTATAGGTGTCACGTGGGTGTACCTTGGCACACCCACTACAGCACACGCAGCCGCATTTTGCACCAACTGAAGTCTCCGGATACTCTTCAAGGGTAGCCCCATATAGAGCGCGTTGCAGTAGTCCAAGCGGGAGATCTTCATTAAAATATAAAAGGAAGATTTCAGCGGAGAATCAGCATGCATTTTATATTGCCAAATTTATTCTTGAATAAGGAGCTCATTCTTTTCCACGTGCTGTAAAAACTCACACAGTCTTCTAGAGAAGGCAACAGAATTATGGCCTGACATAATCACATTTCACAGGACTTACTTAAGGCAATAATGAGTAAGTTTTATTAAAATGATTGCAGAAATTGTTACTACTGCTTTATTTCTCTAAAAGCATTAAATTATCCAAGTCTGATTTCTAAGATGAATGTGTCTCTTTGGCCCTCCAATGAAAACTCATTTGCACAAATTCCAGATACTCCTTTATAATGATCATTGTTAAAAAAAAACAATGCTGGTTACTAGGCAGCAGGGCTAATAATTCATAGTAATGCAAAAGTAATCATTTTATACAGTATTTATGAATTCCTTACTAAATAATATCAATTTAATTTACTTTAGGACATAAATCTTACAAAACGTTATAGCCTTCTACATCGTACCATCTAGGAATATAACTTAGCTAATATACATATATTTATATTATACCTAAGAGAATTACTGGGATTTTTCACCTTCTTTTGACATTGCTTTTAAAATATTGATAGTGTTCAGATCATCCATGGGATTGCCAGTTTTAAGCACATAGGAAAATCATAGAAGTAGATTTGTGAATTTATTGCATTGTGAATGATAAAAATGCAGAAAATATATGTTAGTAAAATACGTGCAGCCTTTTTTTCTTATTTACTATTGTATATCATTCTCTGCCACTGCAGTGACTACTTAGAGTGAAGCTGGCATACCACCAAGATAGCACTTGGTTTGAAATCAAAGAGTCATGACCATGTCAGTCATGGTCAGGGTGGCCTTTACATAGATTCATCTTGAGTGCCAGTTGCATCTATTCCTAGATCAGGAGGTTCTGCTAACTGTCATTTATGCCTTTGTCACTTCTATTAGATTACTTCAGCATACTGTACAATGGGCTTACCTTGAAAATCACTTGGAAGCTTTAATTGGTCTAGAACGCATTGATGCACACAATTTTGAATGCTCCGAAGTTTGCCCGTATAACATCACTATTGTATAAGCTACATTGACTTCCAGGTAGCAATCTGAAATGCTGGTTATCATCTTTAAAGCCATAAATGACACAGGGCCAGTTTACTTGGGGGACTATCTGCCTCTAAGGAGTTTTGCCCATTTCACCAAATCCAAAGGCGTGAGCAGATTCCAGGTCCCCACAACCTTGCAGAACCAAGGAGGCATGCATTCTTTGTCATAGTGTCTACCATATGAAACAGCCTCCTACCTGTGGTTTGGATGGCCCCTTCCTCTTGGTCTTCTAGAAAAGTATTAAAACTTGACTCCCCCCCTCAGTGTTAGGCCCAGGGTGTAAAGGGAACTCAATATGTGTCCTTTTTATGGAATTGTTATTCAGTGCCTTGGTTATTTATTTATTTATTTATTTATTTTTCTTGCATTGTATGATTTAAGTTCCTTATGGTTTTACATTGTTTTTGTACATACTGTTTGCTTCCCAAAGTTATGTATTTTACATGGGCAGCTAAATAACTTTTCTAAAGGGATAAGTAGAATTAGCATCCAATTGGCCTAAATAAATTTATCAGCAGCATGATGAGTTAAATGTTCTTTGTTCCCATACAGTGAGGTTTTTTGCTCCACCCTAAAGTGCTCATGTAAAATTGTAGCATTTTGTTTACTAATGTGTACTCTACTGTTGCATGATCATGGTCAACTACCAAATGGATTACTGCAGTGAGCTGTCTATGGGGCTCCCTTGAAAGCCTCTACAAGTTCAAGCTGGTTCAGAATGCAGTGGCAGGAGTAATTAATGGTACACCTGGGTATGCCCAAGTTATATCTCTGTTTTGCAAGCTTCATTGGCTTCCATTGTGCTTCTGGGTACAAATCAGGGTGCTGGTTGAAACCTAAAAAGTTCTTTATGGTATAGGACTTGATTATTTGTGGGGCCAATTCACTTTGATTGCTGTGAAACAGGGTTGAACAGAATTATTGAGCTTTAAATTTGTTAGTCACCCAGTATCATCATTGCAAGAAAGGCAATGATATATTGTAAATTGATTAAAATTGTTTTTTTTTCTTCCTCGGGAAGGACAATACCTGAGAAAATTGGGGAAACTACCTGTCTATTAAAATTCTCTGTGATCTATCCAAGTTGTTAGCCACACGGTGATTTTAGACACTACTTACATGGTTGGATGGAACATTTTAAGGAATTCCTCCTGTTGTCTATCACATAGCTAGAACACAGAACAAAGAATCATAGGGCTGGAAGGGACTCAGAGGTCTTCTAGTCCAACCCCCTGCTCAAGACGAAAGATTTTATACCTCCCCAGTTAAACGTTTGTCCAGTGTATTTTTGAAAACCTCCATTGATGGAGCACCCACAACTCCAGAAGCAAGCTATTCCATTAATTAATTGTTCTCACTGTCAGAAAATTTCTCATTTCTAGGTTGGATCTCTATTTAACAAGCTTCTACTCATTACTTCTTGCCTGTCCTCTAGTACAGGGGTAGGCAAAGTTGGCTCTTCTATGACTCATGGACTTCAACTCCCAGAATTTCTGAGCCAATCATGCTAGTTTAGGAATTCTGGGAGTTGAAGTCCATGAGTCATAGAAGAGCCAACTTTGCCTACCCCTGCTCTAGTGCTTTGGGGAATAAGTCAACTCCCTCTTTTCTATGACAGCCCCTCAAGTAGTAGAAGACAGTTATCATGTTCCTCCCTAATCCTTCTTTTTGATAGGCTAGACATACCTAGCTCTCTCAAACATTCATCATACAATGTAGCCCCCAGACCTTTATCATCTTTGTTGATCTTCTCTACACACTTTCTAGGGTCTCAGCATCTTTTTAAATATATATCATAGTGACCAGAACTGTATTCAGTATTCCAAGTGTGACCTCACTAGTGCAGTATAAAGCGGTATTATTACCCATTTAAAATCTTGATGTTATTCCTTTGTTGATGCAACCCAGGAGTACATCAGCAGATGAAATGGAAGAGGCTTCTATCCCAGGTGAAGCCTGGAATCACTAAAACATAATGATGCTTTCCTCTTGGTACCTGCTCAGCAGCAGCAAACCTTTCTTTCCACCCAATGTTTGCCATTTAATGTTTATAGTTGTTGTGATTCTGTTTCTATAATATTGGACAAATAACTGATTGCATTCCTATGATAGTGAGATAAGATCTATAAGAAACATATTATCTCATGCATGAAATCCTCTATGACTATATTTGCACTCTATTAATTCATATTCATGTACTTGCTCAAGCATATTTGTAACAATTTTAATTGCTATTTCTCTCCTACCAACAATTTTTGAATGCAAATGAGTGTTATGTGTCTTACCTTATGCACATATGGGAATAAAATACCAGCATTTTACTAATAGAAATGTGCAGTCCAGTGAAAACATAAACTCTGTTAAAATGAATATAAGACAAAAATTCATCCCGCCTTCCTATTTCTATTTAGCTGGGATCAGTTCCGTTGAACCAGAAGGGTCTTACTTGTTATTGGTGTGATTTAGCCTTGCTAATTTCAATAAGACCATTGGTACTTGCTGTTTTAGAGCAGTTCAGGCACATGATGTAGTAGGCATTGTGACACAAGAATAAAGAGAGACTGCAATGCAGAATTAGATATAGATCTAGTTAATTAATTATTAAAATATAATTATATACAATTTCTGACTCCTTTACACAGCTTTAAGAGGTAAAGATAGCTGAGAATGCACATGTGAACCACTAATCTGCCTATTTCCTCAAATATGACTTGATTGGAATTAATTCCAGTCGAAATTTATAAATGAACTGAAATGTTCTCATGAGCATCGGTAATTTTTAACAAAGAACAATATAACACATCTTTGTTCTTTCCGGTGATTGCAACACTAACAATAA
Organism: Diadophis punctatus similis; assembly: GCA_023053685.1. Classification (NCBI taxonomy): domain Eukaryota; kingdom Metazoa; phylum Chordata; class Lepidosauria; order Squamata; family Dipsadidae; genus Diadophis; species Diadophis punctatus. The sequence continues at coordinate 70,058,589 of JALIGW010000001.1, read as the reverse complement.
CTGAGCAAAAATAGATTTTCTCCTTCACAAAGGACATGTTAGATTCTCCCTTGGAAGGCATAATTTGGCTGAAGATTTGACACAATAAGACAGTAATTAAATCTTTTTCGTAATTCAAGACTGGTAGCCATTACAAATGGATTCACAGTCTCTGACTATTATGCCTGACCTCTAAACTTATGTTTTTCTGGATTCTGTTTTCCCATATTTTCTTTTCTGTAAATAGAGTTTTCTCATGCCTGTAAATAGCATTTACCTGCTTATATTCTCTGCATTCTTGTTTTGGGAATCCTTAACTATGAATGAAATCCCAACAGTACAAGAATTAATTTTGACTAGTGTTTCATGTACATGGAAGATCTGAACATCATTATTTTTTGAATAAAGCTGAAACATGCTCCTGTGTGTAGTAGCCCAGGATAAGGGAATAAGACAGCTACATGGTCTATACCCGTGATGGCGAACCTATGGCACGGGTGCCACAAGTGGCACGCGGAGCCATATCGGTGGGCACGCGAGCTCAGGTCCGGCGTGCATGTGTGCACCAGCCGGCTGATTTTCGGGCCTTCTGGGCCCACTGGGAGTTGGGAAACAGGCTGTTTCCAGCCTCCAGAGGGGGTGGGGAATGCCGTTTTCACCCTCCCCAGGCTCCTAGAAAGGCTCTGGAGCCTGGGGAGAGCGAAAAATGGGCGTGCCATTGCATGCTGGGAGCAGGGGGGTCATGCGTGCATGTGCGGGGGTGCATGGGATTATGAGTGTGGGCACGCACACACGTGATCCCCGCATTCCCCCCCCTTTTGGCACGCGAACCAAAAAAGGTTCGCCATCACTGGTCTATACAATCATATATATATATATATGATTGTATAGACATGATATATATATATATATATATCATGAACCAGAAAAGAATTGATGCTAGTATGGTTCAATTAGATTGTTAACAAATACAGTCAGAGCCTATTATGATTTCAGAAATCTGTAGCAGTAAATCCCCTGATTATCACCTTGGATGAAACAACCCAAATAGGTGCCAGTTTTTAAATCCTGCCAACCCTGGCCTGCTCTTCTATTTCTATTGACCATTCTCCTGGCAGAAAATAATAGATTTGAAGGAAATGCCTATTTTTATATGTTTTCATAAATCGTTTGGATTAGTTTGGGTGTGTTCCTTGTATAATTATTTTATAACCCATTTGTTAGAGCATTTTGTCATGTACTAAGCAAATCAAACCTATTAAAGTGGAAACATTTCCATTCCTTTAATTTACCCCTACTGAGAGATTTATACCACTTGGGATGTTTATATGGTGATTAACAGTGCTATAACAAAGAAACTTAATTTGAAACTTGGCAAAGCTGCCTTTTATAATGCCTTTATATGAGTCTCTTATGTTACTATTTAAATCAATCCATACATTTATCCTTCCCACTTGGAGTAATTTGTGTGAATGCTACCTAACTCTTCAGAGGAGTAGGTGTGAATGCCAATAGAACTGAAAGACAAATAAGATTTTTCTGACATTTTCATTTCCAATGAAGACTTTTGTCTACTGGATATATAGTTATCTGTTTTCTATAATCACAAGGAGTACTAATTTTTATAAACTTTTAATTTTTACTTTAAAAGTCAGTTCTTCAAGATTGAGGAATCTGGGCTAAAATATAGACTCTTCTTGGTTCTGCTACGTTATTCTCCTTTCTTTTAAATATTGGCTATACGAGCAGCATTTCCCTTCTGAATCTCACATATTATGAATTTCATAAAATGTACTTTGCCAGATCTCCCAAAATCTCATGTTGGCCAGGAGATGAAGACTAAGGGAGGGGACCTCTTCAGCCTTAATGAAGCCAACACAGGCCAAGTCATGAAACATAAAGGAAAGGGGATGTTGAAAAGGTCAACTGGAGCAGGGGTCACCAACCTTTCGGACCTCAGGGACCACTAAATTCATAATTTTAAATCCCGTGGACCACTAATATGATCTGCCTAATGACCAGCTGGGTGGGCGTGGCTAGGTCATGTGACTGGGTGGGCGTGGCCAACTCGATGTCACTCATGTTGAGGGGTGCCTCGCTGGCCTCTACTCTTCCCCTCCCAGCCACTCCTTGCCTCCCCGCCTGGGCTCCTTAGGGCCCCAACAGGAAGCAGTTGTTGGAGCTAAGCAGCTACCACGAGAAAGAGTTGGCAAAACAGCTCAGTTTAAATTGGATCTGACCAAGAAGGAGGCTCAGTAGAAGCACCTCATTGAGGACTACGAGCATAGGCTTTCCAAGCAGAGGGAAGACCTGCGGGAGTGCAAGGCCAGGTACCGGCACCTGGAGGCTCAGCGGGCTGAGATGGTCAGCCAGTTCCAGGCGATGATGCAGTCCCACTAGAACAAGGTCCTCCGGCTCTTCACCAGTGGCACTTTTCTCCAGCCTTCGCCCAAAGCCCCGCACCAGGAGGCTGAAGCAGACCCCAAGTCGGATTTTCTGCCTCCCCTCCAACCCACACAAAAAGACCCCGAAGGGGGAGATTCTCTGCAGCAACATAAACGTTCATTGCACGTATCCGGCCCAGGGGCCGTAGTTTGAGGACCCCTGATTTTGTGCAATGTTAAAAAATGCAAATAATTTTTCTGTGGACCACCAACATTTTCTTGTGGACCATCAGTGGTCTACGGACCACCAGTTGGTGACCGCTGAACTGGAGGGCAATGTGGCTTTCTAATTTAGAAGTAGATCCAGGAAAAAAAGCCAACTTTCCAGGAAAATGGTTATTGGAAGGGTGAGAGAGGGTATATTTATTTTCTTAACTAGTCAAACAAGTTATAGTGTTTCATTGTGTCTGCTTACCTCCAGCATAAACACAGCTCTTATAAGGGCAAATCTGAATCCCAACAATATGGAGAGTAGAACTGTAAATACAATCACCTGCTTTTTGTGTTGTATTTGTGATGATTGCATTGATTTTATGTTAGTCTTCCTCCGATTTTCTTTCCCTACTTTCAAACTTGTTATTCACAGATTTTCATTAATTATTACCTGAAGTAATTTATACACTGTTGCACTATTAATTTACACCTTAGCTTTCAGAGCAAGAATCAGAAATGCTCATTCCCAGACATTTCATTCATTAAGTGATACTTCAATGAAGCGAACAGTATGCTCTTAAATTTAGTCTTAAACTGCTAATACTCTAACTCTTTTAACTTCTCAGAGTAGGACATGGGAGAGATTACTGCCATAGTTGCTATCCCTTAAAAACATTTTCTGAATATTAAAATCTCTGTGGTTTACATGTTTATACTACACATCACATCTACGTAATAATGAATGCATTGGGTTCACTGGGGTCATTCCTCACCGTAGGGACATGAGACCTGTTTAGGTGACCTGTTCCAGTTGATTGAAGGGGCTTAGGAATTTTCCTGAGGAGTTGAATGGCTTACCAAGTTCTTGATTTCTGCCTGATATTGGGAAGTAATTTGGGCCTTGCATCACATCACTTCTATGTGTCCTTTCTCTCTCTCTGCACCAATCCAGTAGTATATTTTAGTTTACTAAGGTGCTCCAAAAGATGAAGCTCTAGAAGATATCCTCCTGAAGTACCTTGGAGGAAGACCTAAAGTGACTGATTGGATATGATAGAAGACCATATCAGGATTACCTCACAGCAATAAGGGTGGGAAAACGTCACCTGCCCTTACTGTATCTGCTGATAGTCAACCAGTGGCTCTTTTTAGGGTAACCCATTTCCAGGAGGCAGTGAGCAGAACAGGACATTGTGAAGAACATTCAGATTATTTGTTAGATAAAGTCATTCAGATCTGCTCCAAGATAAACTCCAACTGGGCAGGCCCAACTGAGGTTTCTGAAGCTCAGTCTTCTATTGTGATGTCGGATGAGTAAACTGGAATAATGCCTGAGGAAATCGACAGGATTCTTTTCTCTGTTAATTTAGACACCTCTTTAATGATTTGTTAAGGTAGCCAGGGAGGTAATCTGTGGTTGAACCCATGCTGGAGTGCCAACCTTGTTGACAGAGGGAATTGTGCCTTCAGCCTTGAAGGAGGCAGTGGAGTATTCCCTTCTCAAGAGACTAGCCTTGGGCCCAATGATTTTGGACAAGTATCATCATGCCTCCAACCTTCCCTTTTGGGAAAGTTTGTTAAGAAGGTGGTCAGACTACAGTTACAGTCTGGAGAATTCTAGACCCATTTCAGTTACGTTTCAGACTAGGATTCAGTCTTAAGACATCCTTGCGGACCTGTGACAGAGTTAGGATGAAGATGGTGCATTCATCCTAGTGTCTCTTAATCTTTCAGTGGTGGATGTCCATACCTTCTACCATGATGTCCTTTCCTATGACATATGATATAATTTTATGTCCTAGAGCAGTGATGGCGAATCTTTTTTGGTTCGCGTGCCAAAAGGGGGGGGGAATGTGGGGGATCACGTGTGTGCGTGCCCACACTCATAATTCCATGCACCCCCGCACATGCACGCATGACCCCCCTGCTCCCAGCATGCAATGGCACGCCCATTTTTCGCTCTCCCCAGGCTCCAGAGCCTTTCTAGGAGCCTGGGGAGGGCGAAAACAGCCTTCCCCACCCCCTCTGGAGGCTGGAAACAGCCTGTTTCCCGACTCCCAGTGGGCCCAGAAGGCCCGAAAATCAGCCGGCTGGTGCACACATGCACGCCGGACCTGAGCTCGTGTGCCCACCGATACGGCTCCGCGTGCCACTTGTGGCACCCGTGCCATAGGTTCGCCATCACGGTCCTAGAGACATGATAACCTATTCTGGTCCAGTTATCTCTGTGTTTTATTTTTCAATTTCCCAAAATTAGTGCAGGACGACACTGTTGCCCAGAAAAAGATTTATTCAGAAATTCTAGGATCTTGGGAAAACAAATTCTCTTTTTGGAATTTGGAACTACTTTTGGGGGGAGAAAGGCGGGGTTTGATAATAATGAGGTTCATCTTTTTAGCTTTGCCTTTGTCTTCACTGTAGCTAAAGACATACTGTAATAGGATTTCATCCTTGGGAGGTGAAAAGATGATTACTTCATAGCCATGTAAGTTTTTAATTAAGAATTAATTACATTTTTATCCCAGCTTTTTTCCTAAAGAACTCGGGGTAGCTTATACAGTTCCCCTCATTTTAATCTCAGAATAACTGATGTCAAATAGGCTGCGATCTAGAGACCAATTCAAGGTTACCCAATGAGCTTCATGGTTCAATACAGTTTTGAATGAGGCTTTTGTTAGTATTGATCCATGACTAATTGTATTGTTAAGCACTAGGAAGCAAGAGGGGAAGGTATGACTTACCTGCATATTGCCTATAGTAAGGAGAGGCTTCTTGTTAACCTATTTGTCCTACTGTTCAAAAGAACAATATATGTGGACAAGCAGGTAGCTTTAATTCGTCTTCAGATAGCATACAGATATTCCCCTCAGATATATAATTAAGTAGAAATTCAAGTCTTGTTTGCCTTATACTCTGTATAAGCATTATGCATGTCTATATGGAGACTGCTGAAGAACAAGTTTACATGTTTTGTAATCTTCATTTGGAGGAAAGGCAGAATGCAAATACAGTATTATCATCACAGAGACTGGCAGTGATGTCACTGGCTGCACTGGGACAGCAGTCCTTGGGGACATTTTCCATTCATGTGACCTAGGTAGGATATAAAGACAGACACAATCAGTTTTGCTACACGGTGAAATTTGTTCCTTTCTGTATGATCATAAAAACGATTAAGTAGTTTCTGCCAAAAGTACTTTCCTGCTGTAACTGTAATATAAGGGATGTGTATCACATGGGAAAAATAAGTAAATCTGACCTATCAGAAAATGTTAGCAAAGGCATAATTTCTCACATTCTTCAATCAACCATTTAGTTATTGATTATATTTATTTTGTGTTCACTGGAGAGTTTGCTATCTTTCAGAATTAATTGGATACAAAGACAGAGTGCATTTCTGAGACTATAAGTACCTAATTGAACTCTACAACAGTCCTTAAAAATCTGTGTAAAGAATAATACACTTGTTAAGACTTGTCAGTGGCAAGATGTAATTAGGTGGAAGTAATGAGTCCTCTGTTACTTACCTCTAAGTAAATATTTGTGGAATGGTTTCCCTGATGTCACTCTCTGGTTGTCAAGGACGGGCACACCCGATGCACCCATACGTCTCTATAGATATTTTTTTTAAAAAAATCCCAGAGAGTTTAACATGATTTAAATAATAGGATTAGCATAATAATAATTAAGACTTGTAATTACTGCATTTTACTGACAAATTAGAGAATATCCAATCCACAAAACTGCCTCTAAGCTTGGCTGGTATTATGCTGTAAATTAAGAAATACAAAAAAATGCAGCAAGAAAAGCCAGACATTTCTCCCTCCCCCCCCAGTGATTCCAATACCACCAAAAAAAATGTTATTGAAACGTGAATCTTTAGTATGGGAACTATGCATCACAGATACAAGGTCTGAGATGCTAGAGGAATTCAGCTCTGGCCTTGAATAAGAGATAAGAAAGGGGAAACAGTTGCTCACACAAAAGAAAATAGGAAGCATGAGAAAAAGATTGTGTGGCTTAAGTATCGTATCCTTAATCAGGGACAGTGAAAGTTTTCATAACCCCATTAATGGATCTTACAACAATAATGCAACATTCTTAGGATCCTTCAGTGTCTGTTTCTTGACCTGACCTATCTCAAGACTCTTTGATGCCAAGTAAGGGTGGGATGTTTGTTCCTATTGTGCATGTTTGCAGCTGAGTCCCTTCCCCCTCAGTTGCTTTTTAATTACTGCAGGAGCTACATGGAAGAGGATGTTATGTTACTAATTAGAATTAAGTTTTATATGCTTTCTTTTGTTTATTTTCCTAAACGTTGCTTTCTTTTCCTCATTATCTTGTTTAAAATTCTACTGAGAAAACAATTGGTGAGAATGTTGCAGATATGGGTTCCATTCTCAAGTCATTTCTATGACTTCCAAGACTTATTTTTGTGAATGCTTTAAGTGTAGATATTGCTCTTTGCTTAATATGTTTTAAAGAGGCACATAAAATTATGGATTCATTTTGAAAAATTCACTAAGAAATCATCTCATAGGTGTTTTGGAAGAGGTCACTGTTAGCTAGGAGACTGCCTGAATCCCCAATGGGTCTCTTGCTTTCAGAATTAATTGCTCCAAATTTTCAATACCACCTTATCAGACTCCTCCGCAGTCACCAAGAGAGGGCTTTCCTGCCTATACCTGCATTACTATTTCACCATACAAGAAATTGAAAGGAAACCAACATTGTAAGCATTGTTAGGGGAAGAAATGTTTAACACTTTCGCTGCCAACAGCAACAGTAATATTAGCTTCCTGTTCTACTCAACCTTGTGATATGTAAAAAGAGTAGTGGGATGCCAACACCATCCCACTACTCTTCTTACACATCACAAGGCTGAGTACATAGTGTCTTAACCCATACCTATTGGCTTAGTCTTATAGCATGCAACAAGGAATTTCATTCTGTTACAATATTTGGAGACATTATATTCTTGGTTCTGAAATTCATACGCTATAATCATTCACCTGACAATCATAGATTGTCAGGTGAATGGACACCTGACAGAACTTCACCAACAGAACTTCACCAACTCTCAGAGACATCTCAGACTCCAATTTCTCATATATTCCTATCTTGCAATACAGTGGTAGTTAATACTGATTTTTCTGTCCCTCGTGATGGCTTTGAGATTATTACCAACTGAACTGGAAACATGCTCACTGGGGTAAATGTTGTGGTACCGTTCATCTTATCATTGCCCTATGTATCCCAGTATTCTGCTCCTTTCATTTCTTGTGCAGCTTTTTCCTCTGCAATGATCTGAAAAAACCTTATCACCATTTCAAGATCTGTAGAAATGATATCTGCTGCAGCCAATGGGCCTGACCATTTTTGTCTGTAGTTTTACAGAGAGCTCAGTTCCATTAATTCAACACCTCTACTTCAGTCCATACACATTTTGGCTTCTGATACTTCACTATTTGAAGCAACATCTTCTGATTCCAAACATCATCAGTTCAGTTTGGAGGAACTTTCTTAGTCAACCAGTCAATCTGGTTATGATTCCAGGAATTGGACTAGTCTTTAAGAATCATATGTGGAGCAACTGTTGCACATAGCAAGACCTTTCAAAAATACCATCACTAGTTGCCAAAGTTGTTTTCTAGATTGTTCTTTCTGATGAGGATAGATGGGGAACAGATGACACCAAGCTAGCAGGAATAGCCAACACTCAAGAAGGTGGGCTTAAGATACAGAAGGATCTTGAGAAACTTGAACGTTGGGTGCTATCTAACAAAATGAAATTCAGTGGTGAAAAAAGTAAGGTTTTACATTTAAGCAAGAAAAACTAAATGCACAGGTATAGCATAGGCCAGTGATGGCGAACCTTTTTTGGCTCGGGTGCCAAAAGGGTGTGTGCCCGCGCAATAGCGTGCGCGTGCATGCCCACACCCATAATGCAATGCCCTCCCCTGCGCATGTGCACAACCCCTGCACTGCCCCCATGCATGCACACAACCCCCCGCACTGCCCCCCGTGCATGCACACAGGAGTTCTGGTAGGCCCGTTGGGCTGTTTTTTGCCATCCCCAGGGTTCAGGAGGCTTTCCTGAAGCCTGGGGAGAGCGAAAACGGCCGAAAAGAAGGCCGAAAATCAGCTGACCATGCGCGCTGGAGCTGACATTGGGCAACACCTCGCGTGCCCTCAGATATGGCTCCGCGTGCCACCTGTGGCACCCGTGCCATAGGTTCGCCATCACTGGCATAGGCTGTACCTGGCTCAATAGTAGTAGTAACAGAGAGAGGCAGGGGTGGGTTCTAACTTACCTCGCTGCCAGTTCGCTTTCTCCTGTGCCGCATGGCCATGTCTCGTGGGTGCCTGCGCACTTTGCGCGCTTGCATGCGCAGTGCCAAAAGATTTTTTTTTGTTCAAAAAGTTTTATTAGTACAACATTACATAGATAGTAGCTAAATATTAAATATAAAGTACAAACATTTTTTTATTTTTTCTCCCCCCTTGCCCACCCCCTTCCCTCCCCCCCTCCCCCCGGACTTCCCAGAGATAATACAGGGCATAATATCAATTAAATAAATTTAAATTAAGTTAATTTAAAAAAAAACATTATTTTTTGAAAGCTTCAACTCCAAATTATACACTAATAATATATCATCTATGTATACAATAATAAAGATACAAAAAGAAAGAAAAAAAAGAAAGAAAAATCTCTTTAACAATACAAGAAAAGCATAACTAAAATAAAGTAGAGAGAAAATAAAAAAAGAGAAAAAAAATAAACAAACAAACTTCCTTCCTCCTCCCTTCAATCCTCTACCTTGTGCAAAGTAAATATTATATAAATAATAGCTAAATATAAAATACAAAAATCTTAAACTAATATTATTAACATTAAAAATAACCTCAAAGATAAATAAAACTTAGCTAAATATTACATAAGTAATCATTAAATATTAAATTTCATCATAATATTAATAACATAATATTATTCTACATTAACTTATTAACTTCAAAAAACAAAAAATCTTTAAAGTCTTAAAAAAAAAGAAAGACAAATCTTCTATATATATATATATATATATATATATATATATATATATATATATATATATATATATATATATATATATATATATATATATATATATATATATTAAAAAAAAGGGAAGAGAAAAGGAAAAGTACAATCATATTAGTCTCTATCCGTCCAATATATTTCAACACCACATCTTTTTGTATCTTGATAGTTGCATCTTTTAATAACTCAATGATTTTGAATTTATCAACTCGTCTCCCATCTGGTCCCGATCCTCCATCTCCTTTTCCCCAACTGTCTGGCTCTGGCTCTCCTTTTGGTTTTTTAAATCTATTTCCTTTTGATCCAACAGGGATGGCTTCCCCTCCTCCTCCTCTTTTACTTTCATACATCCTTCCTCTGGAATTTTGGATATATCAGCCTTTAAAACATTGACATAAAATTCAGTAGCTTTTTTTATCGTATTAAGCCGGTATCTTTTCCCAGAAAATTTCACTGCTACTCCTACTGGCGCTTCCCATTTATATTGTAAATTTAATCTTTTAAGTTCATCAATCAGAAAAGTGTAACTTTTTCTGGCTTTAAGATTTTTAAAAACTAAAATAAGATGGTGACGCATGTGCAGTGCTGGAAACTCGGCTTCTGCTCATGCTCAGAAGAAAAAAAATAAAAAATTCCCCCCAAAAAAATTCGGAAAAAAAAAGATGGCAGTGCCCACAGACTGGCACCGACCGAACCAGTTCCGTGATGTCACCAGCGGGTCGCTATCGCCTCAGGCGAACTGGGAGGAACCCACCTCTGGTGAGAGGGATCTTGGAGTCCTAGTGGACAATCACTTAGATATGAGCCAGCAGTGTGCTGCAGCTGCCAAAAAAGCCAATTCTGCCCAAGGCTGCTTTAACAGAGGGATAGAATCAAGAACATGTAAAATGTTAACACCACTCTATAATGCCTTGGTAAGGCCACACTTGGAATACTGCATCCAGTTTTGGTCACCATATTATAAAAAAGATGTTGAGACTCTGGAAAGAGTACAGAGAAGACCATCAAAGATGATTAGGGGACTGGAGGGTAAAACATAAAGAACGGTTGCTGGAATTGGGTACGTCTAGTTTAATGAAAAGAAGGATTAGGGATGACATGATATCAGTGTTCCAATATCTAAGGGGCTGGCACAAAGAAGAGGGAGTTGCCCTATTCTCCAAGGCACCTGAAGACAGGACAAGAAGCAATGGATGGAAACTAATCAAGGAGAGAAGCTACTTGGAACTAAGGAGACATTTCCTGACAGTTAGAATCAGTGGAACGATTTGCCTCCAGAAGTTGTGGATGCTCCAACACTGGAAGTTGTTAAGAAGAGATTGGACATCCATTTGTCTGAATTAGTATAGGGCAGTGATGACGAACCTTTTCTGGTTCGCGTGCTCACGCCCATTGCCCCCCCCCCACGCATGCGCACAATGGGCAAACCGGAAGTGCGGAAAAACGCACTTCCGGTTTGCCATTGGGCTGTTTTTTGCACTCCGGAGGGTTCAGGGAAGCTTCCTGAAGCCCCGGAATGCAAAAAACAGCAAAACAGGGATAACCGGAAGTGCGTTTTCCGCACTTCCGGTTTGCCATTTTGCCGTTTTTTGCACTCCGGAGGGTTCAGGGAAGCTTCCTGAAGCCCCGGAATGCAAAAAATGGCAAAATGGACAAACTGGAAGTGCAGAAAACGCACTTCCGTTTTGCCCGTTTTGCTGTTTTTTGCATTCCAGGGCTTCAGAAAGCGTCCCTGAACCCTCCGGAGTGCAAAAAACATCTCACCGGCAAACCGGAAGTGCGTTTTTCCGCACTTCTGGTTTGCCGGTGGGCAATGCTCGCATGCCCTCCGCTATGGCTCCGCGTGCCACCTGTGGCACGCGTGCCATAGGTTCGCCATCACGGGTATAGGGTTTCCTGCCTGAGCAGGGGTTGGACAAGAAATCCTCCAAGGTCCCGTCTGTTATTCTGTATTCTGTATCCTATACAATCACTTCCAGTGATACTGCATGAAATCATTGGCAGAAATCTGCTTCTGTGCTGAGTATCGTAGAATGCATTTGAAGTTTAGATAAACTTGATTGATATTCATTCAATATCAGTATCGTTTCACCCAACGTCTTACAATTTAGTTACCTAACGGATATGCTGGATCTCTGAAAAATAAGGAGGGACAAAAATTCAATGCAAGAAGGCATCGCTCTTAATTGTTGCTCTTCTGTTCTATATTGGCATTAATTGAGTGTATCTGAAACAATATCAGGTAGAGGAGACTTTTTCCCCACACTGGATGAGAACTCTCTTTCTTTATAGGTTTTAGTTTGTTTATTGAGCACTCTCTTTATAGGTTTTAGTTTGTTTATTGAAGATGTTAGACTTCGATGGCAGACAGTTATGAATCATAGGACTGTGCTAGAAAGTATATAACCATATATAAGAACTATAATTTTGAATTGACAATCTTGTCAATGCTAAGACTGATGGTATTATGTATGCAAGACATAAAAAGGATGACACCTAAGATATATATAAAATCTGCAGGCAGAATCATATTCTCAATATTATCTTTGTTTGTTGTCAACTTTCCCACTCAACTGATTTCCGGTAGGAGGAAATCCATCTGACAACTATAGAAGTGATCACTGATTTGTTACCTCATCCATCACATCAATGTATATTTGATGATTCACATGGTGCTTATACATTTACATGTTCCATTGTAGACCTTCCATTTGGTTCCTCTTTTATACAATATTCTGGGGCATGGGAATCTTTTACAATAGGTATGTGGTTGTTGACCATAATCCTGAACAATTACACCTTTGAGATCTTGACCTTCTTGCACTTGAACAATTTTTATCCTTCCCTTCTTCTGGGACCATGTCTGGAAAGGATACAGTATGTGCCATGCTGAACGAAGGGACGGTTCACTGGCCAAGATCTTTTCATCTTCAGAAGTTGCATATAAAAGTAAGATGGAGAAATACAGTTGGTTTTAGATTTTGTTTATGTCTGAATGATGACCTCCATGTTTGATAGTCCCACTGGAGAGATTGATTAGCATCTATGGATTTTGACAATTCAAACTTACACATTGTAATCTGTCTCCAACAAAAGATGTATCATCACTTTATGCTACCATGGTCTTCTTGGAGTTAGAGAACGATGTGCCTTCCGTAGGACAACAGTCTGGCTTCCAGCCAATATAGACAGATTCTTCTGCTAATGAGCAGAATCCAGTACAGGTGGCTAATCACACTGATAATGATGAGATGCCAAAAGACCTTGGCAAAGTGCCAAGTATGAAGACAAGGGTACAAGAAAAAATGAATGAAATATTTCTGTGTGCCTTTGGAAAGAATTGCTAGCCAATTTCCAGAATTTGCTAGAATTATGGTGGGATCTACTTTAAACAATTGATTAACAAACTTCTGCTTTATTGGAAACATCTTTCCTTGAGTCTCCTGTAATCATATTCCTGGGATATTCTTATTTTGTACTTACATGAGCTCTTTTGACATCTTTCACCTGACTTGTATAATTATTCTATAATTATTCTTCTATACTTATTACGGCTTTGCTCCTGATTTATACCTTGTACTCCTGCGCAAGGTGGGATTTCTTTTATGACTGATACAGCTTCAAATTGTGGCTTGGCTGATCCAAGGTTATGGCTTAAGACTCCCTGCATTTGTGAAAGTTTGTTCAGCAGTTTTGAAACTGTTTTCTTATCCCCTTTGGAATGTCATCTTTATCCAAAAGAGTCTCTTTATCCTGACACAAACAATAGTCGATTAACAATTGTCCAAACACACTTCATCTGTATCTCAGCAAACCTTTGCAGCTGAGACAGCCCAAGGACAGTTTAAAGTGCTATGCTCTGGATATGGTGTTTTTCCTACTATACTGATTCAAGATACTGTGTGCAGAAAAACTAGGGTATGCATTATAGTGGCAGCCTGAAATATTTATTTGTTTGTTTTTTTGTTTGTTTTTTTGTTTGTTTATTTATTTATTTATTTATTTATTTATTTATTTATTTATTTATTTATTTATTTATTTATTTATTTATTTATTAATGTTGAATTAGTTGAGATTCTGGGCGGCTCACAACAATAAAAATTCACATGCAACAACAAATATAAAAAAAACATTAAAAACAAAAGATATTAAAACATTTAAAAATATTAAAAACCACAATTTAAAAACCCATACAATAAATCATTCATGGGACCAAGAGTAATCGATGTTGTATTAAAATCATTGGCCCCAGGCCTGTCAACAAAGCCATGTTTTTACTGCTTTTCTGAAGGCTGGCAGGGTGGGAATAATGCGGATCTCAGGGGGTAATGTATTCCAGAGAGCCGGTGCTGCCACAGAGAAGGCTCTTGTGGGCCCGCCAGCCGGCATTGTTTGGCTGACGGGACCACCAGCAGACCAACTCTGTAGGCTCTAATTGGTCTTAGGGAGATATGTTGGAGAAGGCGGTCTCAGAGGTAAACTGGTCCTAAGCCATGTAGGGCTTTAAAGGTAATCACCAACACCTTGAATTGCGCTCGGAGACCTATAGGCAGTCAGTGCAGTTCACGAAGGATGGGTGTCACATGGGTGTATCTAAATAACATATTCATGTGTGTCCAGTTGTTTATGCTGGTATCATGTGGCTCCATTCTCTGACTACTGCAACCACATTGAATCAGCATAGCACACAAACCAACTAAAGCAGGGGTGGGTTCCTCCCGGTTCATACCGGATCGCCCGAAATGGTAGCGACCCGCTGGTGACATCACTGTCGGTGCCATTCCGTCCGCGCTGCCATCTTTTTTTTTAAATTTTGTGTGAATTTTTCCCCTTCCGCGGCTTGAAAAAGGGCCCTCCCACCTGCCCGCGGGTGAATTCTGACCTTTATTTCTTCGCCCGAAGCACAGCTGATGAGCTCCTCAGCTGTGTTTCGGGCTCATTCCTGCTTCTGAGCATGCGCAGAAGCCAAATCGCACAAGGGAACACGCACGCGCGAGCGTAGCAAGTGCGCGCACGTGAAATGTCACGATGCGAACCGGTGGAGAAGGTAAGTGGAACCTACCCCTGAACTAAAGCCTTCAAAACATCCTAAGTAAGCCCAAAAGACTCAGCAGCTCCAGAATAAGAAAAAAAACAGGAGTCATCTACAATATGCAGTGTAATGATTGCAACAGCTACTATGTAGGGCAAACAGGCAGAAGACTGACAGAACACATCTATGAATACCAACTAGCAGTCAGAAGACACGATGAAAACTGTGCAATTTCACAATATATGGACAGAGTTAACCATAGTTTTAATTGGGAAACTGTGACCATCCCAGACCAAGCCAAGTCCAAAGCACTAGGGAATTTCTAGAAGCCTGGCACTCTGACAAATTAGCCATCAACAGACACATAGACATAAACAATATCTATATACTATGCAAAAGAGACAATCAACAAGCCAAAAAGGGAACAAAAAGACCAAAGCATCCTCCACCAGCAATCAGCACCCAGATCAGCATAGATTAACTCCAAGATTAACATCAGACCAATAATCAAGTAAACAATATTCCAAACAAGTCAATAAACAGCCCAACCAAAGGACTTCTTAAGACCACCCCCACCAACATTGATGGGCAAGCCACTAGAATATAAATTGAGAATAAACCCCACCCCTTACTAGCACTGATGATGTTACCTAATTTGGGTAATGAAACATCTCCAAGAAAATGATCAAGCTCAGAGAGCACCAAGGCCCCTCATTTCAACCCTGAGCTACAAATACTGTCCTTTATTGGAACCATTCTCTTCAGTCTGGTCCTTGACCTCTTTGCACACCTTATAGCAATATTACAATCTTTGTGAGTGGGGAGGGGTAGGAACAGCCAGAGGAAAATACCAGAATCAAAACAGAACTTTTTGAATCTGTTGATTCAGAAAATTTTTCACTAGAAGTTACAGTTGGTTAGTTGGCTTGGTCATTAATCTGCTATCTATAAAACTTAGTCTGTAAACTGACTTGTGTGATTTTATTTTATTTATTTATTTATTTTATTTTATTTTATTTTATTTTATTTTATTTGTCAAACCGTGTACAAGATAACAGGTATGGTATAAACAAAAACAAAAGCAAAGTAGGTATTTGTAAATTTGGACAATAGGACAGTAGGACAGGGACGGTAGGCATGCCCCTTACAGACCTCTTAGGAATGGGGTCTTCGATGAGGCACCAGCAACTGTGTTCCTCACTGGTTAACTGGAAAACAACAATCTCTTCCTTTCATTGTTTCAGTAGCCATAAGGAACTTAACACTTGTATAGGGAAGAAGATGAATAATTTTGAGTAAAAGTAATTTAAGCTTTTCTTGATTGCTCGCTTACGTACTTAAAAATAGGCTATCACATAGAGATATTTTCCTCCAGATACCAAATAATTTACTGAGTAACCCTTCAGGTTCCTGGAGAGTTTGTTGTCATTGCAAGATCTGTTTGTCCTCATTGCAGTACCAAACCAAATATTTTGTAGAACACTAGTTCATTTATTTTAAGGTACCATACCATTTGAAATTTCAATTAGTATTAAAACAAGTGTCTGACATAAGAAATAGGAGGGGTATGAGTAAAATCGATAGAAGCCTGTTGCATCTTAATAGGGAATAATACAAGCAAGGAAGATCTTCTTCAGGTTAAGGGAATCTAACCTATTTTCATGACCTGCTCAGTCATATTATTATGAAATCTTTTTGAAAGTTCTTGAATATGCATGAGATAATCATGAATATTTCATCTTAATTTTGCTTGAGGAATTAACTCTAATATTCAAGTTGTAATGAAGTTCATCAGGGGAGCATCAGGCAGAATTTATTAAACTCTCCTGAAGAATGACATTAAAAGAAGTGCTTCCCTGATGAAGTTCATTACAACTTGAATGTATACACACATACACACATACAGTACATACACAGATACTCTTGTATGTATTTTTGTAGAGTAAATTTGTTGAGATGAGCTACAGGAAGCAATCATGTAAATTTGGGGCCATCAGGAATGTTTTGTTACTCCCATATTGATGTGAATTGATGTGGGCAAGCTCATTAAAAGATGATACAAAATCATGCTGTAAATTTTTTTAGCACAATATAATAGAAAATGTCAAGAAATAGAAACTATAGATGCTAGGCATATGTACTACTTACTATCAGCATAATATGCCTAAAACTTATTATTCATAAAATAATAATTGCAACGTTGACTAAGTCATTTGCCAGGGTAGTCAGATAGAAGAGAGGAATGTTTTTGCCATTAACTGGCTTCTCTTTACTCTTTTTCATTTCTTTTTTACCTTCTCTTTATTCTTTTTCATTTATGTAAAATTGGTCAGGGGGCTGCGGATAACTTTTTTAAATAATAAGTTTTAGTAGAGAAGGTATCAACTCAGCAGTCAAACATTTCCTGTTTGCATTTCCAATGTAATCCTTGGAGAAAACTAGTTATCAAAGAAATGAATGAATTCCCTCTTCAGATTTTGATGATATTACAAGAAGTACGAATGAAGAATGGACAATTACAGTAATGTTATATATCTATTTCTATCTCACTTGAATATTCTCTATTTCATTGTTATCTGAAGCATAGTGTGAGTACTTGACATGAACTTGGAATTGGATAAAATTTGTTTCAGTCGTTTATAATTATACGTTTTGTCCTGTTAGAGTGTCTCCAAAAATTGTTATGTTATTTAATTTTTTAAAAGGGGGAAATTATTATTGTGCATCAATCTAATGCAGAAATACGGTACTTTTTCTTGACCATTGGAAGGGTACATTGTTTAACAGATGTATCATTCAAAGGTTACCTCTTTGTAACCTTCAATTAAGAAATTCTAAAAAAAGAACAGCTCCTCCATTCAGGTCAAGCTCTGTGAGGTTGACATGTTCAGGAAACAAGAGTTGCTCGGATTTGTGGAAAGATCTGTAATGCTAATAGGGTAATACAGCAGAATCTTGAAAACCTAGCAAAGTAATGCCTATGGAGAACTTATACCAGTGATGGCGAACCTTTTTTTCCTCGCGTGCCAAAAGCACGCGCGCGCACACTATTGCACATGTGCGAGTGCCCACACCCATAATTCAATGCCCCCTGCGCATGCGTATGTGATCTCCTGTGCTGCCCCGCCCCCTGTGCATGCGCGCATAATCCCCTCGCTCCCCGACTTCGGGTGGGCCCGGTAGGCCCATTTTTCGCCCTCTTCAGACTCCAGAGGTTTTCTTGGAGCCTGGGGGGGCGAAAACGGCTTCCCCCACCCCCCGGAGGCCCTCCAGAGGCCGAAAATGCCCTCCCAAAGGCTCCGCGCAAGCTGAAAATCAGCTGGCCGACGTGCACATGCGCACTGGAGCTGAGTTAGGGCAATGGCTTGCGTGCCGGCAGATATGGCTCTGCGTGCCACCTGTGGCACGCGTGCCATAGGTTCGCCATCACTGACTTATACTGTACTTCATGTAAGTACAAGTTACATTAGAGATACTCTGAATCTCTTTCTCACACTTTCCCCCTTTTCTAGCCCAGTTGCTCCCCTAACTGTCTTGCTGCCTCCTCCGTGTTACCAAGAGTTGTTAGGCATTCCATCACAAACCTAGCTGCTCATATTCAGGTAATTTCCTATTTCCACTTATGTAGATATGTGAGGGAAATGTGAAATGCCTTATTCCTTTGAGAATAAGGAGAATTTTTTTAGGGGGGAAATCTGGTTATTAGTGCAGTTAAATATCATATGTAGAAAGGAAATCTAAACTCATTCTCCTACCCAAAAGGATTTTTTAAAATAAGATGTGAATTTGTAATCTCAGATAAGAAGCTTTAGAAACTATTTATTTAAAATAAGCTCCTTTGCATTTTATCCTGAAATGTTGTTCTTGTTCCTTATTGTTTGCTAAGTGTTGGACAAAAGGAATATAAACCAATTCGGCCAGCTGCCTGAATGATGAGTAGAATGGTTTGCTAGTTTTTCCCCCCTATTACCTAGATGTTAAGAATAATAATTATATACATTTAATATTGTAGGGCAAAATATTTATGTGGTGTATATTTTAATATGAAATGTTTAGAAATCAAAAAAATTTAAGAGTCTAGAATATATGTTTAAGTATTTTAAAGTGAACGGTAATGCATTTTTAAATAAACATAGCTTAATGTTGAAATGGAATATAAAGATTTATGAACACATATGTTTGAAATTAACATGAACTGAACCTAGATTGATAGCCTTCTACCCAAGGAAGTGTCAGGTACAAAAAAAACAGACAAAATGAAAGGAGAAATTCAGCTTTTATCCGTTTTAAATATTACAATAAAAATGAGTTCATAAATATGAAGTGATTCTGTAGTCTATGTAGAAATAGAAACAAAATAAAGTAATTGACCATTAATTAAAAATAGATTTCCATATCTTGCTAAGCTAATATGGTTTATCTATTATACTATGAGGTGTAAATTCTGCTTCATAGATTAGCCTTACATCTGAACCAGATCACTCAGCACATCCCAGAAATCAAATGTTATTCAAAGGGGTCTTCATTTTGATAATCAAAATAAAGAATAGAATCAAAACAGACTTGAAGTTCTTACTCTACCAATAATATGACTTTGCAATTTTTAATGTAAAAGAAGCATAACCAATGTTGCCAAATAAATGCCTAGAAGTCATGATTGCCCCCTTCCCTTTATTTTGAGCGATGGCATACATAACTTCGCTAAGTTTGCAACAAAAAAAACCTTTTGTGTTCATGCCATTTCATGAATTTATCTCAGTCTTCAATCTCATGAATAGTGTTTGTGTTTAGAAGTAGGGAAAATACTTTCATAAACTTTTTTGCAATTTTTTGAAAAAGTATCCTTTCCAATCCTAAATGCTATGCAACTATATGCAACTGTAAGCTCTGTGCACATAGTTTTTTTCTGTGATCTCATTCCTTTAGTACAGTGATTCTCAACCTCCCTAATGCCGCGACCCTTTAATACAGTTCCTCATGTTGTAGTGACCCCCAACCATAACATAATAAAATTATTAGGAAACTCAGGGGTGGGTTCTAACTTACCTCGCTGCCGGTTCGCTTCCTCCTGTGCTGCATGGCCGCGCCTCATGGGCATGCATGCGCGTGCACGCTTGCGCAGTGCCGAAATATTTTTTAAAAATTGCAAAAAAAGAGCTGAAAACAAGATGGTGATGCATGCTCAGTGCCGGAAATTCAGCTTCTGCGCATGCTCAGAAGTTCCCATGGTACAGATTTTTTTTGCAGTAGTCTATTTGCATGTGGGTGGACCTGCCTGGAGACGGATAGAGGAGCGGTGTCTCGGTTTCTAAGACCATCAGAAATATGTATTTTCCGATGGTCTTAGATGACCCCTGTGAAAGGGTCGTTTGACCCCCCAAAGGGGTCGCGACCCACAGTTTGAGAACTGCTGCTTTAGTAGCATATATAGATCTCACTTGAAAAAGAAGTCATTAGTCATTGCTAATGGTAGAGATGAGGAATCCAATCTTTTTTGTACTTGAGCTGCTTGGGCACTTCTGTGATTCTGGCTGCCAAAGAAAGGCATCAGTGTTTGTTTGGGTATGCACTTCAAAACTTCAGATGCTATCCCCATTTCAGTGTCCAATTCTTTATTTGGCTAAGGACATACAGTTGATTATAGAATTGTAAAGTTTTGATACCAACATGCAGCCTCAATCAGTTTTTCTTAACTGTAGAAGCATTCAGATATTATAGTTTTGGCCTAGTTCCATTTCTAGAAAGCCTGATTTTAAAAGCTTTTGATTTTTACTCCGCAGTTCGTGGTAAAGAAGGTTATTACAGAACAAGTTACTGCTTTTGCATAAGTCTTTATTACTTATATTAAAGAGAAAAGTGCTAAAAGACTGTACGTTAATATCCTTCCTATTGTTATGAAGAGATTTTTGTATTTTTTGTGATACACAATTATGCAAGATATATGTCATATTATAGCATAATGTATTTGCATGCCAAAAATAAATTCAACTAAGCATGTCTGTTGTTCAAGTGACTCGTTCAGAGAAAAGGTTGTTTTCAAAAGAGAGACACACAAAAAAAGAGATTAAGAACTTTTTCTGTGGGCTCAACTAGATGTTGTAGGATCACTGTGCTAAAGTAACAGTTACATTCTCCAAATTACAAAATACAGTTAAACTAGAAGAGTCTATTAAAATGCCAGGACATAATAATCTCTTTACATTTACTGGCAATTCACATTTTAGGAATCCAGTGAGAAATCTCAAACAACCATTAAGAGTCAAAAAGGATCCCATAAAATTGCAGTAGTGTAATTGTATAAGGCACGATGGCTCACCAGTTGAAGATGCTGAGCTTGTCAGCAGGAAAGCTGACAGTTCGCGTTTGAGACCTGAAGGCTGGTCAATGGGGTGAGGTCCCATTATTTGCCCCAGCGCCTGCCCACCTAGCAGTTCAAAAGCATGCAAATGCAAATAGATTAATAGGTGCCACTTTGGTGAGAAGATAACAGCGTTCTGTGCACCTCAGCGAATAGTCATGCTGACCACATGATCACAGAAATGTCTTCTGACAACGGTGGCTCCCTCAGAGATGAGCATTGCCCCCTAGAACAGGGGAATCCTTTGCCTTTAATTGTAATCAGTTTTAAGAGATATAAAAAAAGGCCTATCCTTATTTTTCTGGACAGATGTTAACATTTATCAAAACAAGTTGGTAAGTTTTCAAAAAGAATTTTCAAGAAAATAAGAGATAAATAAGAATGTAATAAAGTATTGTGTCTCACGTATCCTGGTTATGTGTCAGTACACACTGCATTTACTAGTTGGGATAATAGAACAATAAGCAGGCTGGCAAGGTAAATCCTAGATTAGAGATCCTGGGCTGCACAGGATCTCCATGCCTGTAATAAACGAGTTTGGGGTCATGCATACTCTTCCAAATGTGCCAAACAGTGGTGAGTTGCTACCGGTTCGCCCCGGTTCAGGCGAACCAGTAGCGGCGGCAGTGGGAGGCTCCGCCCACCCTCCCGGACATCTTCACGGACAATCTGCGCATGCACGCACACATGTTCACAGTTCTGAACCGGTAGCGAAGGTAAGTGAAACCCACTACTGATGCCAAAACTAATTACTAATAACTGTCCCTACCATTTTCAAAGAATGTTACATCTGGCATGGATAAAATTAAAGCTTGAGAAAACTTGCTTCTTCTCTATCTTTATGTATGGACCTTGATTAACCAAAGCCAGGGTGGGTGATGGAGGTCAATATTTATTGATTCCTCTGGTTGTGATCACAGGATTTGGAAGGTTGCTTCTTGGAATGTAAGAGTAGTAAATGATAAAACACCCCAAATAAAAGGAAAAAATAGATGTGTGTTTCTGCATCTTAAAAGAATGTAGAGAGTAAAGAAGATGACCTTGATGGAAAGACAGAAGACCTGCAATGTTTATCTCCTTGTTGCCTTGGTAACAGAACTTCTCTGTCTCCATCAAGGGTATTTCTTTACTCTCTACAGAGAAAGTGCAATAGCTTTGAATGGAAGTGATGTAATTTTATGGACAGAATTTGCAGGCTTCACATGAAGAAAATGAAGCTGTAGGTTTTATTTATTTCATTACATTTTTATGGCAGCCATTTCAACTGACTCTGAACAGAATGCATAGTTAAAACAATTTAAAATATAGACAAAACAAGATACCCTGGACTAAAAACAGCCACAATAAAACATGATTCCCTCCTCTACATTAACCCCAGACCTGAGAGCAAAGCCAGGTTTTATGGGATTTTCAGAACCCTAATGGAGTAGGCATCGTCCTTATCTCAGTTGGGGGGGGGGGGGAGATGCCATTCAGAGACAGGGGCTTTGACCGAGAAGGCAATGTTTAATAGAAAATCTGGAACATACGCACTCTGCCTGAATGTACCAGGCAGGAGAAATAGTGGGAGAGAGTTGGTCCTTCAGATAACTGGGACCTATGCCATTAAGGGCCTTAAAAGTAACACTAGCACCTTGAATTGCACACAGAAGCCAACTAGTAGCCAATGCAGTTGACATAGCTCTGACACATGGGCATTAGGAAGTGCGCATTACTGCTCGCATCGCTGCATTTTGAACCAGCTGTAGCTTCCAGATAGTCGTCAAGGATAGCCCCACCTAGAGCACATTGCAGTAGTCCAGTCATGAAATGACCAGGAAATGAATGGCAGTCTGAAATGAAAGAACTAACACGTATAATCACAAATATAAAATGGTATCATCTAAGTTGTTATAACATATAATGTCATATAAGTATGACATTAGGAATTCATTGGTAACAATTCCATGAAAAAAGTGATAATAGAAGAACCAGATAAGTTTTTTGGGGGGAATGGGGAATGTGCCACATTCTGAATAAAGCCAATCTGGAACCGTGGGGGGGGGGGAATTCTGTTAAGTGTAATGAATGAATGAATGGATGGAAATGAGAGTATACAGGAAAAATGATTGTGCCATTCAGAGATTTAAGAATGAATGAGAATGATGACTGTTTAGTGCATCTCTGCCGGAAGAGAATGTACAGGTCCTGTATGAAAAAGTATTAGAAAATAGATTAATCTCTCGAAAGAATGAATGGAATCAGAATGTGAAGGTTGTTTAGAAGGGAATGAAAATAATTACAAAGTGCCATAGAAGGGTGTGGAGCTAATACTAATAGGAAGAATGAAAAAGCATGCTTGGAGAAATAACAAAGAGACTGTAGATGAGCAAAAATCTGTGCAACATAATGATTCCTACCAAAATGAGGATAAGAGAAAGATATTGTGCTTAGGAGAAGAAATAGTAAGGAATGGTTACAATTAAAGAAGCAAAATAGTTTCGTGGAAATAAAAAAAACTTTTAAATGTGGGTAAAAGATAGTTAAACAAGGAGACTCCATCAGAGTGAATAGAATTAAAAATGAAAGTGTTTTAATTATTTGAATTAAAGACTTGAAATTTAGAGATCTGTATAGGAATGATGTGTCAGTCAGATAGTAAAAATGAAACACAGGTTGCAGATATCAGGGTCCAAGAAAAAAAATGACGAAAAGGATGTAAAAATGGAGGAATGGTAAGGGTGCAGGAATTAATATAAGAAAGAAAGTAAAAGGACTGAGAAGAAAGGAAGGTTAACAACATTGTGGTGCCAGGGGTGAAATCCAGCAGGTTCTAACAGGTTCTGGAGAACTGGTAGCGGAAATTTTGAGTAGTTTGGAGAAACGGCAAACACCACCTCTGGCTGGCCCCAGAGTGGGGTGGGAATGGAGATTTTGCAATATCTTTTCCCCAGGAGTGGGGAGGGAATGGAGATTTTGCAGTATCCTTCCCTTGCCACGCCCACCAAGCCACACCATGCCCACCAAACCACGCCCACAGAACTGGTAGTAAAAAAATTGGGATTTCACCGCTGTTATGGTCCTATGGTTTTGATGACATTCTCAAAAAAATAGAATGGGAAGTTTAAAGTCCAAAAGTCAATGTATGAAGCAGTAAAGAGAGGATGGTTTGCAAATATTAAAAAAACTGCTGAGAAGTGTAATTAATAGTGTTGATGCAAACTAGATTTAGTAAGTTATCCTCTTCTCTTACGTCCTGCCTTTAATTTATTTGGCTTACTATTTCTTAGGCCCTTTCTGTGCTCTACATTATGTTGCTTAGGGAATAGTGTGACGAGTATCTACTGTATACAGTATAACTGGGATATTATCCTTCAACTAGTTAACTATGTCATGGCAGGCCAGTCTATTTCCTAAGTTGCAGTCACTGATGGAAGAATGATTACTTTATATTCAAAATTCCCTTTAATGTTTTTGTTTTAGTTAAACCATTAGTTTAACAGTTACTGGACACCACTGGAATTTTTTAAAAAAATATACCTTCCAATTTCCCTGAGGTCATATTAAATGCACCATATTTTCTCTTAAACATTTGTTTCTTTCATTTGACTAAAACAAAAATCGATTATGAGATTTGTGACTAACAAAAGATATATGGTTGGTTTAATATGACATCACACAGGTATATCACGGACACAGTTCTATATCAGGGTGCCTTTGGGAATTGTATACCAATTCTACATGAAAGACATAATAGATGGTTAAGAGGAAAATGGAACTTTCTCCCTTGGAGAACTGACATAATATATTCCCATGTTCTGGTTTTATAGTTTCCTCATTGGCTTGTTTGCTTTGTAATTAATTCCTCATGTTTAGGAGAAATTCATTAACAGATATGTTTAGATAACACAATTTCTGCTAAATTGTAAAATATATTTCATGTTAAAGTTTTTATGATAAAGTTACGTAAGAACAATTATACACCCAGCCCTTGGAAAATAAATGCAAATAAATACAGGGATCAGATTAACTAAAAACCTGTGATTTTGTGGTGTTAACATCCTCCATTTTTATTGCCTTGTCCTGTTCTACTGATTTGGTGTGGTGAAATGCTGAGCAAAGAAAGATAGAGAAGCAGTTTTTTGACCAGTGAATTACTGACATTTTTTTCCTCCAGTTTGCCATTTTGGATTAGATTTGGCCTAAAGAGCTTTTTCTCTGTAGATACTATAAATAGAATCCACTAATATTTTTCTTTAACCTAAGCTGTACAGGTAATGGTTCTCCTGCCACACCTAAACATTCATCTATTAAGAATTATTTTTTATATTTTAACTATAGGTAGTCCTCAATTTACAACCAGTCACTTACTGACTAAATTTATGATCAACTCGAAATAGGGACAACTGCTTCAAAGTTCCAGTGGTTGACCCCCTCCACAGTCCCATCCCAAACTTTGGTCACATGGCAACACATCCACATATTAAAGCCATTTCAAGCATCCTTGACCGTGTTTTACAATGTTTGCCAAAAACCAGCACTTTCAATTTTCAGCAAAACTGTGCCCATAGAGAACCATTGGTTTGTTTAATAAACACCACATCCACTTTATGACTGCTGTGTTCACTTAATGACTGCTGTAAAAAAGTTCATAAAATTGAGTTGGTCTTATTACTATTCCCGCATATAGCCGTAATAGATAGCTTCCGTTATAGTTGTGTCTCAAGGATTATCTGTATATGGTATCCAAATAATATCTTGTGAACAGATCCTCTGAAATGTTGATCTGTTCTGTCACATTTAACAAAATGACTCTTGTTTAGTGGCTCTAGTACTATGCTAAGTTTCCCAAACTCAAATTATTTTGGTTTGGAGCATGCTGTTTCACAGTCAAAACAAACTTTTTAGTTCACTTTGGATAGGTTTCAAGTTTGTAATAGCTCTGCTTCAAGATCAAAACACCTGTTTGGGAGAAGTGGAATGCTCTGCAAAGTGTGAAAGAAATCCATTAATGCAAAGCAGTTGTTTTAATCTAGAAATAGGGCATTTTGCATTTACAGTCCCTTGAATTCAAAATGTATAGATATGCCTGTAAAGCACTAAGCATCCTATTGATGCGACATTTATAAACTCTTTTCTTGTCTTAATAACTTAACATGGCTTTTTATGGCATTCCCAATTAATCTTCCCTCTATAATAGTGTTTAATTCCTGCAAATAATTATGAAATAATGGATTGCAAACCCCATTCAAATAATTTTAGCCAAAAGGTCTTATTTGTTGTCTTCATTGTCTTATTTCTTGTTCTTTTATCTTGTTGTTACTTCTTTCTTCTTTCTTCATTATGATTATCTTTTAATTAAAATAGTCTTGTTAGTATTTGTCCTGCATACAGAACACAATTAATGTTCAAAACTAAGCATAATGTTGTAAAAACAAAATGAAAAACCCAAAGTTAATGTAAATATCTGTTTAAAGTTTACATTGGGTTATAATTTCTATCCTATGCTGTGACTTATTAGTTTTGGCTTTAGGTGGTAAAAACACTATCATGCACAATCAGGTGATGTTACTTTAGGGTGATCTGGAATCTAATCTATCTTTGTTTATTGTGAAATACTTAGACCTGTGTGTCAAGGATATGCAGAGAGGCATTTGACACTCAACTACATAAATGACACATAACAAATGTAAACTAAATTGAATCCCCCTACAGGATATGCGGAGCATGTACAGAAACCATTGTACTTCCAATATGTTGCACTGGATTTTATTATTTTACTAGACAACCCATGACCCACTGAGTCATCCTTTCAGAAATATTTCCTTACCTAAATAGAGAACAGAATGGCCATGGGTGGGCAAAAAAGCAGTGGGACCCGCTGGTGATGTCCCGATGATGTCACCGAACCGGATAGGTCGGTGCCGGTCTGTGAGTGCCGCCATCTTTTTTTGAATTTTTTTTTCCTTCTGAACATGCGCAGAAGCCGAGTTCCGGCACTGTGCATGCGGTCACCATCTTTTTTTCGGCTTTGGTTTTTGGTTTTGGTGGCACAGGAGGGAGCAAACCGGCAACGAGATAAGTTGGAACCCACCCTTGCATCACCACAAGGAAAAACTCTTAATAGATGGCAGGTATTAGAGATAGCTGTTTGATCTGTGTTAGGTGCTGTTGAGTGACAAATTCAAAGGCCAGGTTTCTTTGGAAGGTTATCTTGAACTGGGCTTAATTTGGAGAAGTCTTCAAATGGGAAACTGTCGTGTATGAAATATGTCACGGTGTGAATATTGTCAGTTGTATGTCTATGCAGGGTGATGCACCCCTATTCTAATATTATGGTATATTCCAATACAAGCAGAACACGTGATATGATCTTGTACGCATGTCCACATTCCAGATCCACCATTAATCACTTTTGACTTAGCTCTTGACCGGAACGGTCGCTTTTTCTTAGCAAAGATGTAATTATTCAGGATTTATTGTTTTTGTACCGAAATAAATATTTCTATTAGACTTTTAATCTCGGCTTTATTTCTAACTGTCTGAATTCCAAGCAAAGATCCAAATCGCCTCTATGAGATTTATTCTCATCTCTCAACAAAATACAATAAGTGGTAATTCTTATTTGGACTATAACATTACAGTCAAGCCCCAAGAAAAAAAAAGTTTCCTGGTGGAAAAAGAAAAGGAATCCTCTTGTGTGTGTGCACACAGCATTTCTAAACCTTAAACAATGTCAGGAAGAAAGCTACAGTATATATCTCAGCCATTAGAAAGGAAAGAATCCATGAAAATTCTGGGCACTAAAAAAAGAATAAAAGCAATAAGAAAATGCAATGATAAATATAAGTGCTGTACATTAGCAGTCTGAAATGCTTCTAGTCTAGATACAAATGTATTACTTCAATAAGAATTGGATCGAAAAACTGGAATACTTAAATAGCATCAGGATAATTGAAACCAATCAGTAGACAGGCAGTTCAGATTACTAGGACTATTCACTATTTTTTTCTATTTCCAATAAAGGAGCTCCAAACTTAGTGGGAATAAAGAAGGAGAAAGCTGTAGTATAAGGTACTTATTTCATTTAAAATCACTGTACTATATCAATCAAATAAACTTTAGGAAAGATAGACAGTAGGTGCAGTCTATTCCTCATTCATGAAAAAGACAAGCTTCCTCCCCTTTGCATGGAAAGAGGGTGAGAAAAACAAAACTCTGATTTGCCTATATTTAGATTTCTCATTTGAAAGTGCAGTATTTGTTGAAGTTCTTGTATTGCTACTTTAATCCCCCCTCCCCCATAAATCTTACTAATCAGAGTTCTGAGAGATTTTTTTCCTGGAATTAAATTTGTCTAGGGTCCTGAAACCAGAAGACTGACAATAATCCAGCTCTCTTGGAAACACAAAAATGATGTGCGGTAACAACAGTCAGTTCAAGTAACAGGGAGTAATTGGTTGAATAATCAAGACCAAGTTACTGTATGGGAAGAAGTACCAGATGATCACAGCTGAGAATATTTGGCTATGTACTACCGTATCTCTTAATTTACTAAGGAGATTATTCTTGTTCAGTTCCTTTCAATCAACCAACCAATCAGTCAATCAATCAATCAATCAATCAATCTAAAGACTGTAGTTCTAATTCAATCTGATCTCTCACTTGACTCCCAACTCCAATGAAAATACAGATGTGTCTATGATAGGAATAAACTTAATATGGTGATTGTAATCTCTTTTAGATTACAAATTAAGCCCTTTCTTTGAATAAACATTTATTCCAAATAAAAGACAGAAATTAAATCTACCCCAAATATGAACCAGCTAGAAATATCAGATTGAAATATGGTCTTAACCAATCTTGATTGGTGTGGACTAGAGCTGGTTTGAAGACAATCCTAAAACATAGTGACTTCATTACAGTATTGCTGATTCCATTAACCAAGCAGAATGAGCCATACCGATCTAGATTTGAAAATCCACACTAAACATCTTGAGCAGATTAAAATTGGGTTATTTTAAGAATTGCCAATATTTTCTATAAAGGAAGTCAACAGTTCCTCATCTCTCTACCCATAAGAAGCTCACTCAGCTGCCCACCATCAAAAATTGTTCTGTCATTAAGCATTTTGCCAATATTGTGTGTCCATATACATGCATGCATATCCACATATAAAATATGCAGGACATCATTATGATACAGTTCTATTCTACATGTGTTTATATTTGGCACAAGCAGATGTATCTGACAGCATACAATCCAAATATTCTATCAGCCTGGAAGATCTGAGTCAGTGAACAATTAATTGATAATAAAAGATGTCTGAAGCAACTGTATTGATTGCTGAGTTCATCCACAAAGTCACTGGTCAGTCACCGACAAAGTAAACATCAAAGTCAGAGACTTCTAATGGCATTTTTAGGAATAGAGTTACTATATAAGATGATCGTAAGAAAAGAGAACTGTGATGAGATCTTAAACCAACCTCTTCTGAATGTTTGTACTATGTTACTTGCCTGTAACTTTAAAATATCATTTTTGACTACATCTTCAGCAAATCACCCCTATAAGAATTAAGTTAATGTTTTCATAACTTAAATTATTTTCCTTAATATAATAAAAATGCAACTTGCTTTATTCTGAAGGAACATTGCTGTTATGTTTAGATTGTAAATTGTGAAATTAAAAAATCCAATGAACTAAATTAATTAATTACAACCTGGAAAGTCACAAAAGCAGTTATATGTGACTAGTGGTTTTGCTCATTGATTTTTCTAAAATAATGAAAGCAGTTGTATGAAACGGAGTCATTTATTCACTGATTTAGAAAAATAACAAAGCACTCCATCATTAGTATATCTAATAGAAAAGTACAGAAGTGGTAGGAAAATGGGTCTGAATATAAAATACAAAGTATTCACAAATTGTGTGGTTAGCAATATTTTCCTTTGCTTGCTTCTTCTTGGAAGCCAGATTTAGATAGGATAAGAGGGAATCAGATGACTGCAGTCTCTAGCAAAGTAGAAGAAATCACCAAGATAAAGTTAGGGAAGAATGAGTTACCTTGGTTAGAGGTGGTATAGTTAAAAATAAAAGCATTTGTTCTATATGAAGGCAAATTGATTAATTTGTTACATTCCAACACCCAGGATGGATTTCCGTGTAATGCAAAGAGGGTCTATGAACAAAGCACATCCATCATGTGTAGTCTGTAGAGAGACTACACTGCTTTTCTGATGATGGCTCCATATTCCCTGGAGACTTAAATGTAATCTGTTGTTGCCCTTTTGCTCTGACATTTGATGTTTTACTTTGAGGGAAGTGTGAGCAAATAAAAGGCTAGATATTGATTTCTGCACTGAAGTTAATAATTTCCACACACGTAATGCTTGGAATGGTGCTTACTGTTATACAGAATTTGATATTACAATATTTCTTGATGAACAGAGAATACATAAGTCTGTGTGACAAACTTTTTACGTCTCTCGGTTCAGAGCTAAGTCAGGTCAGCAGCAAAATGAGTACAGTTGCTTTATTGTGAACTTGATAGACTTTTGTTTACATCACAGAGTACCATGTACTGTGGTAGGACTGACTAATTATACCCATAGGAAGCTGCAAATAGATTAAATCAGCACAGCGTATTGGACGCATCTGCAAAACTTCCAAACTTTGTAATAAATACTTAGTTTAAACATGCTGAGAAAGGGACTATCAATTTATTCACTGGAACTAACAATATGGTTTGTTGCATCAATATCTTCAGTCTTTTCAGAAACAAGTAATTTTGAAACTTTTCATTATATCCACATATAATAATGTAGTTCCTGATCTAAACTCTATATTATATTTTCCTGAAAGGAAGACGTGTTTTTAGCCAGTTGTTTTTAATTCTACAAATAGTTTAGTTATCAAATGTATTCAATAAGGAAGTAGGATTTGTTTCTCTCTCTCTCTCTCTCCAGATGGCCTGTGAACTGAAGGTCATTTTACATTAACTGGATATACACCTATAAATGTATCACTTGCACAAATCTGAAATAAAATTTTTGGAATTGGATTTATATGGACTTGACAAAGGGAAGCTAGATATATGGAAGTCTTGAGTGTGCTTATAATTTCTCTTCTCTCCCCACCTTCTTTTTAGGCTAGTTTTCAATGAAGGATAAACAAATAGTATCAAATCCCCCCTCCATTTCCTTGATTTATGACCAATACTTTTACTGTATTTAAGTAAACTATTGTTCCTGCTTGGAAATTAAAACGTGGTCCTAGCCTGAGAGTACATAAATCCCTCCCTCTCTTTCTGCTTAGTGTTAAGCTGCTATATATTTCATTTTGTATTATTGTAATAGCTTTCATTTTCTTTTTATTTGCCATCTACAATCACTGGTTGAGATGGCTGGCCATACAAATTAGATGGATGGATGGAGTTTGGCTACAATTTTTTTATATTGGTAGCACAGGCCTGCATTAAACTTCTTCCAGAAGAAGGTTTCATGTGAGGCATTCTTTCCCCATCTGCATACTGTAAGACTCTGTAGTGTAGTGTTATGATTTCTCACCCCTCTCCTTTCTTCAGTGGCCTTATATGACCCCACTTTTTCATTGAAAAACAAGTATTGTTAAAAAGCAGCAAACTTACCTACTAGGCAAATAAGCAACCAGAACAGTCTTAATTGTTATGTTTGTAACTGGCCATTCCTAATCCTTTTTTAATGTGGATGTGTCATGCTGTCTAAGTAAATACATCAGCACTCAAGTTTGGTATCGACCTCTGAGCATCTGCATTAGTAAACCAGTTCTTTCTTGCCCCCATCTTGTTCTTCCTTTCCCTAGTCTCTACCAGTAGCTACTTTTCTGGAACTGCTTTTTAAAAACAACAAATGAACTAGTGGAACCGTTAAAAATCAGGTTTATGCAAGAGTACATTCCATTGGATATACTTCTTAATAAATACAATTATTTAGCAAGTGTTTTAAGGTATGCAGTTTAATTGCTCTTACATGGTTTCTTCTGCCAGTTGGAGCAGCAAAACAAAACCAAGTTAGAAACCCCCATTCCTGCATTTGAGTTGTGACAGAGTAAGTCAGGGAACATGGATTGCTTGTAATGCTAAACAAACCAGAGGCTTTCCTGATTATTTAGTCACTGTCATGGACAGAAGAGCTGGCGCGACTGATCATTGTTTACTACCTCGTTAAATGCACTTGAGAGATTATCATCATGTGCAAACTGGCCAACCAAGTACTTGAGAGATTAAAACTAACAACTTAAATGGTACCTAAAGGACAAAAGGCAATTCAGAGCAATGTCTGCAGCCTTGCTGCAATATATTTCCACAACTTCCCAGGCATTTAATAGACTTCATATGATATATTTAGAATCAAGGCTACAGGTATCTTAAAAGATACTCAATGCAAAAGCATAGAAATACATCCTTGAAATAAAGGTTTAATGTGGTGAAAGGACTTTTTAAAATAAGAACTTTAGTATAAAAAGAAATATTGGGAAGTTTTCATTGCATTTTCCCCAGGAAGTTATTAAATTTATTGAGAAAAGACTACTCCCAACTAAACACTTCCTACAAGAGTATAATTGCAGCCAAGTATCATAAACAACTATAAAGAAATGTCTACTTCTATAACAGTAGAATAGTATTAGAGTAGACTTTAGGAATGTGTTTTCTAATGTAACACTTTTGTCCTCGTTTTAAAGATTTACATTTTATATGAAGATTTATATATTGCCATATTTGTCATGGCAAGAACAGTTTTCATTGGGGATTGCATGATATAGGGGCCACCACTGTGAAGACGCACCTCTGGTCTTCCACCGCTTTAATCTCACTTTTAGTGAGAAGTTTGAGAAACCCCATTTAGGAGGAACTCACAGGGTGTGTTGATTACACAGATGCCAAACCATGAAGGTTAAACCAGGACTTTGTGTTTGACCTACAAGTCTTGTTAACCAGTGCTATAGCCTCAGTATAGGTGTAGCATTGCTGAACCTTTTTTAAAAAAATCAGAAATTAGATAATTGCATTTTGTTCAGTCCAGGGGCGGGTTGCTCACTTACCTCGCTGCCGGAGCCATGCACGTGCATCTCCACGCTTTGGGGGGGGGCGCTCTCTACGTGCCCACATCCCCTCATGTGATTTTGCTTCCGCGCATGCGCAGAAGCAAAATCGCCCGAAAATCAGCGAAAAAAATGACGACGCGCCGGGTGGACCGGGAGAGAGGGCTCCGGAACGGTTGCAAAATCTGCCGCTCCCTACCAGAGCTGCATACTGGGCAGCTCCGGCAGGAACCCACCTCTGGTTCAGTCCCTGTGTAAAGCATGTTGCAGTAGTGTAACTTCAAGAGAATAGAATTATGAATTACTACTAAAATGTTTTATACTTTTGCTGCAACATTTCATCAAACAACCTTTTTCATACCTCCTATTAACATAACTTCACACACTTCTCTTTGCATAGTTCTTTTCTCTTTCTTTCATACAAATTCCATAATGTATTTCCTTGTATTCACTTCATACTGTTGAATGTTACCTTTCAGTATTTTTACATTTAGTACTTTTTCTTCCTGCAGACATCCTTTCATTCTATTTTCTTTCTGAAACTTTCTTTGTCTTCTCTATCCATTTCTTCTCTCCCAAATCTACTTTTAACAGTATAGGTAGTCCTCATTTAGCAACCACAATTGGACTGGCAAAACAGTCACTAACTCAGTGGTTAAGCAAAGCGGTCATTAAGTGAAACCGTGTCTGTGCTTACTTCAACTTTACTTCAGCTTTCTTTAGCTTTACAAACCTGTGAAGGCTGTAAATGTGAGGACTGGTCTCAAAGCTACTTTTTTTTTTAAATCACTGTTGTAATTTTAGACGATCACTAAACAAGTCAACCAGTTGCTAAACTGGAACTATCTGTACCAAATAAATGTTTCACCCAAATTCAGAACCTCACATCCCCCCTTTGCTCCCTTATTTCCATAAACAAATCAATCATGCTTTTTAAATTATACTTTCCATATAAATATGCTTTAAAATTATTAGGTGAAATTAGAAAAAAAAAGAATACCTATGTACAACAACATTGAAATATTAGTATAGATTCAAAATAATAAGCGTAATAATATTTTCAAAAAAGGGAAGAGAGGTGAAAGTCCTGGATATTGTAAACAAAACAGTTTTTAAAAAGTTGAGTATATTACTTGAAAGTCTTTTCCTTGATTTAAAATAGAAAACCATCCAACCCTAATTCAGATGTTCAATGGCACATAGAAACATGCCATTGGTTTGAATGAACTGTAGATTTTATAATTCATTTAGTTGACACCCATAATTGAAAAATCCATGGTTTTTATAGATTTCAAATACTGGTGATATATGCTCCTTTAACATAACAGCGTTTATAGATAGCATGTTAATTCTATTGAATAACCCCAAATACCAATAATAATAGGGGCTAACCAAACTATATGTGTTACATCTCCAGTAGAAAGTAACCTTTGAAGGAGATGATTGTAAGTGTGTTGTGGACATGTTAAATTTTTCTGAATGTATTAATGAAAGTAGATGTAATGTGGGGGAGGGGAAGCACTGTGCCTTGAAGAGATGCATCTGGGACAGGCTCACCAGGGCTCACTCATCATTCTATAAAATGATGGAACAGCCACATGAAAGTCTTATCTAGAAGCACCTCTCCCCAGGTCATTTTAATAACAGCAACAACAACAACAGAGTTGGAAGGGACCTTGGAGGTCTTCTAGTCCAATCCCTTGCCTAGGCAGGAAACCCTAAATCACTTCAGACAAATGGTTATCCAACATCTTCTTAAAAACTTCCAGTGTTGGAGCATTCACAACTTCTGGAAGCAAGTTGTTCCACTAATTAATTGTTCTAACTGTCAGGAAATTTCTCCTTAGTTCTAAGTTGCTTCTCTCTTTCTTTAATTTCCACCCATTGCTTCTTGTTCTACCCTTGACTCCCTCTTCTTTGTGGCAACCCCTGAGATATTGGAACACTGCTAGAGGATCACATCAAAATTACAACAAATTTCATTTTTTGACTATGGATTTTATAAAATATAGTGTGGCAGGATATTTTAATATTCATCATTGCACTGTGCCCACAAAATTATTTTCATTCCTGGTGTAGAATAGAATAGAATAGAATTCTTTTATTGGCCAAGTGTGACTGGACACACAAGGAATTTGTCTTTGGTGCATATGCTCTCAGTGTACATAAAAAAAAAGGATACATTTGTCAAGAATCATGAGGTACAACACTTAATGATTGTCATAGGGTACAAATAAGCAATCAGGAAACAATCAATATTAATAATATTGTGTAAATATTTAAGAGAGTGTGTGTTGGGGCAGGGCAGGGGAGAATTACAGCCTTCTTTCAAATTTAAAGGAAATATTTTCAGTCAGTGCTTCTGCATCCTTACAAATGAGTCTCTGTAATGTATGAGTGTGAATAGACCCACATCCACATATACAAACATACATAATATGTATACACAAATGGAAAGACATTTCGATTCCCACCATGGACGAATGGCTACAGAAGCTGATGGAGTTGGCCAAAATGGCTAAATTGACCATTTGGATTAAAGAAAAGAATATAAGTACCTTGGTTGTCACATGGAGACCACTTCTGAACTTTGTACTTGAGGTGGGAAAAAAATGAAACTTTGATTTCGGGTTTTACTGATTAGACTGATAAGTCTTTATAGAAACGGCTAGTTTATATTACTATGGAAAAGCAAAAAGTTGGTTTGATGCAGTGATGGGATCTAAATCCCATCACTGCCGGTTCACGTGCGTGCGCGATGCTTCTGCATATGCGCAGAAGCGTCCGGGGGGGGGGGGCAGAGCCTCCTGCTGCCACCGCTACTGGTTTGTAGAACCATACCGTACCGGTAGCAATCCACTGCTGGTTTGATGTTAATGCTTTATTTTACTGCAACAGAGGAAGTCAATGCTTTTTTCCCCTTTTCCTCACTTCTCTTCCCCCTTTGCTCTCACTGTCTTCCTATTTTCTTTTGTATTTTGAATCTTATTTTATAACCTAATAAAAATGTCTGAAAAATAAAAAATAAGTAAACATATACATATGCACATGCATACCATCTCTCTCTCTCTCTCTCTCTCTCTCTCTTTCTTTCTCTCCACACACACGATAGATAGATAGATAGATAGATAGATAGATAGATAGATAGATAGATAGATAGATAGATAGATAGATAGATAGATAGATAGATAGATAGATAGATAGATAAAGTGTATATGTATATGTATTCCTTAGCAGACAACCAAGGCAGTCTGACTAATCTGTCAGAGGTACATGTCATTATCATATGAAGAGATGCTGTTTGGCATTTCAGGAGGAGAGGAATCTCATTAAGAAATAACAGGGTATATTTTTTAAGTGAATCGCAGATTTCTCCTGTTCAATTCCTATCCATTTTAGCAGAGCTTTCACAGAAGCAGCTCCCAGTGGATGCTCATGTTAGTAGCACTGAATTAATGCTTCTCAGCGCCAAGAAATACACATAGGGACTATTTTACTTCTGAATTGTCTTAGGTACTGCTGACAACAGCAAAGTATTTCTTTATTTCTTTCATTCATTCTTTTCTCGCTTTTGCTTAATTTTTGACAGCTCACGTTTACACATAGGAATAAACCAATAGCATTCTGATTTACCCAGGTTCTTCATTGCCAAAGCAATTGTTATTCAGTACCATTTCCAGGTCTAATTTCCATCACAGAGTGTGCAAGGAAAAAAAGATGGCAGGACATTAGAATTTTAAAACTGAGCCCATTTAGTTTACACGGAATGTGGCAGAAACATAAACGGCAGAAACCAATCTCGTCTTCATTCATCAAAAAGAAATCAGCAGAAATGAAGCCAGGGCCATTTTTGGAGGTCTTCTTCTTCCTTTGTGTTTTATCCTTTCGGTGCAATAGAATTTTCCCTTGAAATTCTGGTTTTCCACAAGTCAGTTTCCTCCACCGAAGGCAGTAGCAGGAAAACATACAAAAAGAGAAGCTCTTGTCACCATCATCATTTACCAACTTGCTCAACACAGCACATGTAGTACACCAGAATCGTTAAGAACCGTGCTAATTAGCATTCCATTAAAAGGATAAAATCCTGCTAAAACCCGGGGTCTGATTCTGACAGTACTAGTGAAGCATCTCTCACTAATGCAGCCTTAATTCTTTTTATTTTGCAGAGACAGCAAGCTGACCATGTTGCTCCGAGAGTCCCTTGGGAACATGAACTGCCGTACCACCATGATAGCTCACATTTCAGCAGCTGCAGGGAACTATGCTGAAACCCTTTCTACTATCCAGATTGCATCCAGGGTTTTAAGAATGAAGAAAAAGAAAACTAAGGTAAGGGCAGTCTTTGGTTGTCATTCATTGGAAAAAGCAAAGCAGCCCAAGATAGTAAATAAATGGAAGGCCACCTCTACGGAAATCAATATTCATGGTCTTTGAGTGCATGGCAGTACATTTAAGAGTGCGCGAGGAAAGGAAGGGGGAGTCATGTTTTGTACTTAGTGAATTATGCAGTGCTTTTAACAGCCACATACATGGCAGAGAACTTGTGTTCCTTCTTAGAATATTATTAGTACAGAGAGCTGCTTGAAATTCAGTTTTCTTTTTCATAATTCATATTAATAGCCTGCGGATTATAAATCAATTTTTTTAGATCAATGAACAGATTCCACAATTATTGCTACCCAACAGACTGTTCACAGAAAGAAACCTTTGCAAAACAATAGGTTGTTGTGTGTGACATTAATGTTAATTTCCCTGTAATTTTCTCCATTACTTTTTCAAGTACAAGCTTGTCAGGGCATTTTAAGCCAATATTATCAGTTTAGTGTGTGAATTAAAGCTCAATTTCTGATCTGAACCGTGTAAAATCTTCTGAAGAAGTAAAACGTTCGCAAGATGAAGATGTTTACCGAGAAGTTGGGGCTGTAATGTTTATTGAGTGCAATATTACTTCTCAATGCTACCTTTTAAAAAGTTGTTTTAGCAAATTAGAGCGGCGCTGAAGTGACACAAAGAAAACACAGAAAGATATCACAGCCAGAATTTTCAAAGCTGTTTTCAATGGGGGTCCTGGGCTTGGTATTTTTAAAATATTTAAACAGATGTATTAACATTTGTTGTATGCCGCCCAGAGTCACTTTCCATGAGATGGGTTTCCATTTGACTGATAAATAAATGAATAAACAAAATACCTTTTACATTGTTGTTTCCCATTGAAAATTGGGAAACGCATACTTTTTATTTATATGCAGTTGTTTACAGTTTCGCAATAATAAAGAAGTTAACATGGCAGGTGAAGAACTTTGGATATTGTTTCAGTTAACATTTTCTAGCATCTTTAGTGGAAATAACAGCTTCCAAACATTTCCTGAGCCAGCAAACAGGCTTTCTGTTCTTTATTTTAGTTTTTTTGTTTGTGTTGTTTTCTCCTCGCAGAACTCTCTTAGCTCAGAGGCACTCTTAGTTATCCCTGCATGCACTCTAGGTTTGATGTCTTTTCACAGATTTTTAATCTTGTTCAACTCTGGGGACTGTGAAGGCCATTCCAAAATGGTTATCTTTCTTTCCTGCAAGTATATTATGGCTGATTTTGCAAGAGTGGAGTCAGATCATTGTCCTGTTGAAACATCCAACTTCTTTTCAGATTCAATTCCTTCAGTGACTGAGGGACATCTAGAGTGTGTTGATATTTAATTGAATCCATTCTTCCTTTCACACGCAATATTTCCTGTGTCATTGGCTCCCACACAACCATAAACCATAGCAGAGCCATCCCCATATAATTAGTAATGTGTTATTTCCTTCAAATGCTCTGCTCTTTTTCTTCAAATGGGTCTTCTGTTATCATACCCCGAACAATTCAGTTTTTGTTTTATTGATCCAATCATTTTATTTCAAAACTTTTCAGATTTATCAAGGCTTTCTTTTAAATTCTTTAGCCCAGAATTGAATGGGGTTGGGTGGCATCTAAGTCAAGTAAACAAATAAATGATTATTTTCATAATTATGGCAGTGTTTCCCAACCTTGGCAACTTGAAGATGTCTGGATTTTAACTCCCAGAATTCCCCAGCCAGCATTTGCTGGCTGGGGAATTCTGGGAGTTGAAGTCCAGACATCTTCAAGTTGCCAAGGTTGGGAAACACTGGGTTAGAGGGGAAAAAATTATCTTCTGGAAACTCCCCCATGTAGTTTATTGCTGTTTAAGAATGCTATATTGTGGATCTGTGTACAAATACAGACCCAGTGCCAGCTAAACTTTTCAAAAAGTCATTTGCACCTTGGACCTTTTTAGATCTGACCAGTTTGGGGACAATCCTGGCAGAGATCTTTCTTGTCTTCCAGATCTTGCCTTAATTTCAACAGTTCCAACATTTCCTATCAGTGTTTCTGTTAGAAGTGCTATCTGGAAGCACTTAAGAGGTTTTTTTGTTTTGTAAGAGTGAATTATCTTCATTTTCAAATGTTCTGGTAGCCTTGAGGATTATGTGGTTGTTGAAAGTGAGCAAAACAAAATCCATAACTTAAGGGTAGAAAGATCAAGATATTTTTTTTCTCCTAAGGAAGTGTCTTCACCTGGCTAATTATAGGCCTAACAAATCAATCAGTATTTTGAGCCTTGTATGAGATCTAGTGAAAACTCTCTATTGGAGAAGCAGATAGTGTGCGATATTTGAAAGCATCAGAGAACAGCTAGATCAGCTGCTATCATCTTCCAGCATTATCAGAACTTTCCCAAGTTATGCACTTAAGCAACAGTGTCAAAAATATGACTCATTAAGTCATCTAGTGAGTGTGATTTGGGTTGTTGTTTTTGAATTAGGCTGTACAATATTTGACTCTGTAATATCGTTGTATTGAGGGATAGTGAGTGGCTGAAAAGATAGCTTTAGATGGAATTCTGAGGATCACGTTGCTTCTCTGTGCATCTGAGAAATGCTAATGTTTGCAAATTTTATAATGAATAGAATTCACTAAAGAATTAAAATGCTTGAAATCAATTAGTATTCCTTTCACCTTAGAATTATTTTTTACTCATGATGTTGCTATCCTAAATAGCAGTATGGTGTGTGTGGGGGGGGCGTGCATGCGTGCATATGGACCTGCTTAAAATGCACAAGCAATCTGTGCAGTTGTGTTCTGTAAGGATTTGACCATTTTCTCCATGACATCAGACAGCATGACTGTTGTGGAGATAGTCCCTAATACACTGTGACAAATTACTGCTCTCTTTCCCATTCTAGTACCCTCCGCATATGTTGGGTCCAGAACTGTCAAAATTCCCATTGAGCATTATAACTGAGTATTTTATAACTGAGAGCATCAGACTGGGAAAGACTTACCCTGAGTGAGGCACAGTGGCATTCCAAATATTAGAAGGCATATCACTGCTTACTTAAGTGCATGGTTCTGGAAAGCATTTTTGGGACTTCTAACTTTTCATCTCTCTCTTCTGATTTCTAGTATACATCAAGCTCTTCTGGAGGAGAAAGCTCTTGTGAAGAAGGGAGAATGAGAAGACCAACCCAACTTAGACCTTTCCATTCACGGAATGTTGTTGATCCAGACTTCCCAATTCTTCATTTATCAAGTGACCCAGATTATTCTTCCAGCAGTGAACAGTCATGTGACACTGTCATTTATGTTGGCCCTAATGGAACAGCTCTTTCTGATAAGGAGTTGACTGATAACGAAGGCCCCCCTGATTTTGTCCCGATAGTTCCTGCTCTTCAGAAAACTAAAAATGAAGGCAAGTTGGAAGAAATGAACGAGACAGCCCCTGAAAGAGATTGCTTGAAGTGCAATACATTTGCAGAACTCCAAGAGCGGTTAGACTGCATCGATGGCAGCGAAGAGATAGACAGATTTCTTTTCGAAGAACTACCAGTTCAGTTTAACTCAGACCCAGTGACTAAATGTCCTTTATCAGGCCAAGAGGCAGAGCACCGTAGTGCATCCGAGCCAAGCAGGGAAGATGACTTGGTGGTCTGCCAGGAACCTGATAACGATGCCAAGGAAAATGTAAATGCTGCAGCTAGCAAAATCCAGGGAGGTCACTCCCCTGTTCACAGTAGGATGCTTAATGAGATTTCCACTCCTCAGACCCATTGGAATGTTACAGGCAGTCCTAGTAGTCAGTTTAACAGTTCTCAACAACCTCACTGCACAGACCTGCAAAGCAGTCGAGAAAGCCTTAATAGCTGTGGCTTCATAGAAAGCAAGCCACGGCCAATGGGCTCACCGCGGCTTGGTATTGCAAGCCTTTCAAAGGCCTCCGATTACAAACCCCCAGCTTCTCCTTCTCAGAGGTGCAAAGTTTATACTCAGAAAGGGGTATTGCCCAACCCAGCACCTCCACCATCATCGTTAAGCAAAGATTCGGGCATGGTATCCAGTGAATCTCTGATGCAGTCAGAGATCCGCACACCTCCCATTGGAATGAGTCCTCAACTCTTGAAAAAGTCACTTTCTTCTGGCAACATTGATTACAGAGAGAGGATTGACAGTGCAGAGCAGCAACAGGAATCTTTTTCTCCAGAGTCAAAGCAGGAGATTTTGAGCACAACTATGGTCACAGTGCAGCAGCCATTAGAACTTAATGGGGAGGATGAGCTGGTATTTACCCTAGTTGAAGAGCTGACCATTAGTGGAGTTTTGGAAAATGGGCGGCCAACAAGTATCATCAGTTTTAACAGTGACTGTTCTGTACAAGCATTGGCTTCCGGGTCTAGACCAGTTAGCATTATCAGCAGTATTAGTGAAGATCTTGAGTGCTACTCCAGCACAGCTCCTATTTCTGAAGTAAGCATTACCCAGTTCCTGCCTCTTCCAAAAATGGGACCGGTGGACAAAGCCGAAGAAGCTGAAAGTAGACGTTCCTCTATTAGCTCATGGCTGAGTGAAATGAGTACTGGGAGTGATGGTGAACAGTCGTGCCACAGTTTCATGGCACAGGCATGCTATGGTCATGGAGAAGCAATGGCAGAAGCTCCTCCTTCTGAACTTGCAAAAGCAATTCAGAACAATGGTGCAGTTTGCATCAATGACAAGCAGAATCATTGTACTGAGGATATGTTTGTGTTGCCAGAAGGGGTTGACAGAAATATTAATAAATTATCTCCCATCAGAAGCTGTAAAATATCAGCCATGGAAAAGACAACCGTCACAATATCAAACACTGCAAGCGTAAGCAGTTGCGAAGAATTCATTCCAATGAAGACTAACATTACAGTATTCCCATGTATTGCTGTTAATTCTTTTAAAGCCCAGGAAAGTAGTGAGGCCATAACAGCAGTATCATCATCAACCAGAAATCCCTATCCTCATGAGGGAAAAGAATCCAATGCAAGAAAAGACCTAAAATTTGATGATCCTTGGCTAAAGAGGGAAGATAGTGTAAAAAATGAATATGGTCTCAAGGCTGAAACAGTACCTGGGCAAAATAAGAAACAGCATTCTGCCGACAGATTTAGTAGCAGCAGCGGAGAGATTTCAAGTTCCCCAGGAAATGAAAACCCAAGGAGGGTTGTCGATGAATGTGAAGTGGGACTGTCAGGTTCTGCAACCCACAGCCCCCTTCATTCTTCTGAGAGTTTGAAAAATGGCAGCCTTAGCAGAGGATTCCAGAAGACCAACAAGTTGGAGGAACTGGATGTGGTTTCCTATCATTACGTAGAGGAAAGTGGTGGCATGAGCTCTTCTGTGTCATCCCAAACATCGAAAGCTAGCTTGGAAAGGAAGGTAGCTTCTCCCAAGCACGGTGTTCTTACCCGCCCCAAAGGAACGCCACCATTACCTCCTGTGAGGAAATCTAGCCTTGACCAGAAGAATAGAGCCAGTCCACAGCACAGTGCTTGTAGCAGTAGTACCAGCAGCCCTTCCAACCAACCACCCTCTTTTTTGGCTAGCTTTCCTGATGAACTGATTGGGAAACAAAAGGGTTCCAGTATGGAGAGTGGGAGCAATAGCAGCAGTAAATTATTTAGTGCAAAACTGGAACAGTTGGCTAGCAGAACCAATTCTCTTGGAAGGTCCAATGGGAGTCATTACGAATGCCTGTCCTTGGAAAGGGCAGAAAGCCTATCCTCTGTCAGCTCCAAGATGAACACTGGGAAAGACACCACCATGCCCCGAGCCAGCAGAAGCCTCAACCGCAATGCAATGTCTTCCCCAACAAACTCAGGCTTTTCCCAGTCTGCAGGAGCTTCACCAAAAGCCAGTCAATCAAAGATCTCTGCTGTGAGCAAGCTCCTTTTGGCAAGTCCAAAGGCTCGAAGCCTGGCTGCGTCCACTACCAAAACCCTTAGCTTTTCAACCAAGTCCCTTCCTCAGTCTGTGGGACAGAGTTCAAGTTTGCCTCCAAATGGAAAGAACATGTCCTGGTCAACTCAGTCTCTTAGCAGGAACCGAGGCTCTGGTCTTTCTTCCAAATTGCCCCTCAGAGCTGTTAATGGGAGGATCTCAGAACTGCTGCAAGGAAACGCTGGCACCCGAGGAATGCAGCTGTGCAGGAACTCAGACACAGATGAACACAGCAGCAGCACTCATGGGGACAAGAAGCCACCTGTTCACCTGCTCCCTTCACCATACAGCAAGATCACACCTCCTAGGAAGCCTCATCGCTGCAGCAGTGGCCATGGAAGTGACAACAGCAGTGTCCTGAGTGGGGAGCTTCCTCCAGCCATGGGGAAAACAGCTCTGTTCTACCACAGTGGAGGAAGCAGTGGATATGAGAGCATGATCAGAGACAGTGAAGCCACAGGAAGCACTTCCT
This sequence comes from Diadophis punctatus similis, assembly GCA_023053685.1. Classification (NCBI taxonomy): domain Eukaryota; kingdom Metazoa; phylum Chordata; class Lepidosauria; order Squamata; family Dipsadidae; genus Diadophis; species Diadophis punctatus. Next base: position 70,014,713 of record JALIGW010000001.1, on the reverse strand, counting down.
CCGCACAAGACTCTATGAGTGAAAACAGCAGCTCCATCAGCGGCAGGTGCCGAAGTCTGAAAACCCCCAAAAAACGTTCAAATACAGGTATGTCCCCTGTAGGTGTCTTGAGAAAAACTCTGCAAATGGCAAGTTGAGTTTCCAAGTAAGTTGGACTTGTACCACATGGCAAGGTAAGCACCCAACAATGGGGGAAAAATAGAGTAGAGTAGAATAGAATAGAATAGAATAGAATAGAATAGAATAGAATAGAATAGAATAGAATAGAATAGAATAGAATAGAATAGAATAGAATTCTTTATTGGCCAAGTGTGATTGAACACACAAGGAATTTGTCTTTGGTGCATATGCTCTCAGTGTACATAAAAGAAAAGATACATTTGTCAAGAATCATGAGGTACAGCACTTAATGATTGTCATAGGGTACAAATAAGCAATCAGGAAACAATATTAATATAAATTGTAAGGATACAAGCAACAAGTTATAAGTGGGAGGAGATGGGTGATAGGAACAACGAGAAGACTAATAGTAATAGTAATGCAGCCTTAGTGAATAGTTTGACAGTGGTGAGGGAATTATTTGTTTAGCAAAGTGATGGCGTTCGGGGAAAAACTATTCTTTTTTCAATTAATAGTAATTATGCTTAATGGTGGCAGTGCAAGTTGGAATATGAATATATAGATCCTGTGTTATAAATATAGAACTGATGCTGCATCCTGTCACTTTGGAATGGAGGCTGCCAGGAAACGTAGTGTATTTTCTTGAAATTAATTCATTAATTAATCAAGAGATTTTATATGGCCGCCTGCCTCACAGAAGTGACTCTGGGTAGCATACAAAAATTTTAAAAACCCAGCAATTGAAAACAATAATCCATGATCCCCTGAGGTAAATGATGCATTCCAGTCCTAAAATCCCATCCATAACAGTCTTGCCTAACTGGCCTTAATGCTTAGGAAACAGGCAGGTCTTCAGAGCTTACAAAATGCTAATAGGCCACCCAGATTTTGAACCACCCAGATCAGGACCACCCAGGTCTTTGGGTGGATGCATTTCAAGAAGGCAAGGGTCTCTTCTGAGGGGGAAAAGGGAATTTCCTACTTGGAAGACTCAGTGTGATAAATTGAGGAAGACCAAAACATTGTCTACTAAAACAACTGTTGCCAACCTTGTGCCTTTCAGGTATGTTGAGACAACAGCTCTGATTGTTTCTAATCATAGGAATTATGGGGCTGTTGTATCTCAACGTATCTCAAGAGCACAAGTTCAAGAATCTTTCAAAGTATGCTTGACTTTCAGTAAATGAAATTCAAATGAAATGTCTCTGATAAGTGACCAAAGGAAATAGGGTGGTTTTATTTGAATGATAGCAAAATGAAATATCTGTATACTTTTATGTTTAATGGTGACTGAGAGGTCAAACAAGTTAATAAACTGTCAAGATCTCAAGAAATAATCACTTGGTTTTCTGCAAAGATCTTTATTGCTAGTAGAGAAATGCAACTGTATATTAAAGGCCTATCAAAGGGGTGCTTCCATGCAACATATTCCTAGTGTAGTTAAAGGGGAGTTACTCTTGAGTTTCTTCTGCTTCCTCTTCCCTGAAGTCAAGAATCTCCTACAATGGTCCTTGATTTTTCCCTTAACTGTCTTGATGCCTTTTTTGATTTCCAAAGACATTCCATCACATGAACCCCTTTTGTTCATTGTACAATTTCTAAGAGCAGCCTAAAATTCAGTTTTCCCCTCACCATCTGCTCATACATTATTATGATGGTGATTCAGACTGGTCTTTCATTCTTAATAAAAGAAGGGCAAAGAAGAAGTAAATGTTAACTAGGATGGCTGTCAAGCAAACAAAAGTACCCAATTCTTTCATCTCTAAATAACTTTAATTTTCTTCTTGGCAAGTTCTTTCAGAAGTGGTTTGCCATTATCTTCTTTCTAGGGTTGACAGAAAGTGACTAGCCCAAGGTCACCCAACTGCCTTTGTGACCAAAAGCAGAACTAGAACTCATGGTTCCCTGGTTTTTTAGCCTAATGCCTTAATCATTACACCAAACTGACTCATAGACCATTGAATTATTCCCAGAGAAATCAAATCGCACTCAGCAATGATCCATTTGTCAATTTCTACCAGACCACGTGAATTCTGCTTGAATAAATTGATGAAACTAGGTAAATCTTGATCTACCTAATCCTATTTCTAATCAATCAACAATGAGACTGATTTAAAAGTAAACTGCACATCTAGAGACTCTACTCCAAATCAGGCCCTGGGGAGGGAGAAATTAATTATTCCATTGTGGTTCGAATTCAAATGAAATGGAGGGAAATTGGCATGTAAAATATAATTCTGCACATTGTTGATCAAGCACATGGGAAAAGTGTGGACTTTTTTAAATGAAGAATTAATGTTGTCCAATACATTGAAAAAGCCCATTTCTACTCTTAGCTTCCTGCAGGCAAACAGCTCTAAACACAAAACAAGACCCCCTGTAGATTAATTTATAGAGGCTTCAGTCAGAGAAGAAATTTCGTGCTTGCTCCTGTATTCTGCCAACAGCATGTTGCAGGCAGCTAAACGTTTTAGCTTCTCTGCAATCCCTAGAAATTCACATCAGAACAAAACTTTATTTCATTCATAGTTCAGCATATTGGTTGAAATCCAGAAATTCTTAAATACTGTATATACAGTATTGACTGTTCAGCTAATTTCCTTTCAAAGAAAACAGTGTCATTCAGAATATGGAAGGGGAGGGAGATATGTGTCCTTTTCAGGGGCGGGTTCCTAATTTTTTTACTACCACTCTGTGGGCGTAGCTTATTTTGTGGGAGTGGCTTGCCAGCCATGTGACCGGGTGGGCGTGGCTTGCCAGCCATGTGACCGGGTGGGCGTGGCTTGCCTGTCATATATTAGTTATTTCAGAGAGATGTTACTACTATTTTTGCTATTTTATACCTTACATGAAAAGCTTTGCATACAAAGTGCGTGTTACACCATGGCAACACAGCAACCTTTATATGCAGAAAATGCTATAGTTAAAAGACAAGCAAGTCTCATACAGCATTTTTGGTTTCAATCATGGATTCCTTAGACAAAAATATTGAGGACTGTTAAAAGAACAGTATCTTTTAAAAGTCCTCAATGTTTTCGTCTAAAGAATAACAGTATAAAACTGTATAAAAGGTTAAGCTTTCAGAAAATGCCCACTTTGGGAAGCGTTAGGCAAAAGCGAAGGAAAAATGTCAAATGCGAGCTTCTTATTATTTTCAAGTGAAGGGATGGGGAAAGACTGAATTGTCAGGTTTCTGGGCATGCGCAGAAGAAAATTTTTTAAAAAATTTAAATTTTTTTTAAAATGGTGGCGCCCAGGCACCGGCAACCGACTGCACCGGTACTGTGACATCACCAGCGGGCCGCTACCGGTGCTATAGAGTGGACTGCACTGGTAGGAACCCACCACTGGTCCTTTTCCTCTTCAATACAGGAAATACCTTTCCTGTATTGACTCTCAGCTGTATCACCTTCCTCCAGAAAATGGTTTTCAAGCCACCTTGGATGAGAGGGACATAAAATGCATATCCCGCATTGGCACCATTTGTAATTGCTTCCTAGTAGGAGAAAGTGAGGTGGGGCTGCGATTCAGCCTGAGTAGTCTTCTCATGCTGCAGTTGCATTATCATCTTCAAGAAACTGCCATTCAACAAGGAGAGTTTACTACATTAGCAAACAAAGATGCATATTATAATGTAGAGTAATTGTGCCCTTGTGGAAGGAGTTCATGGGGGAGGGTAAAATCAATGCCACCCATAGAGCAGCTTACTAGTTTCCCATGATACTAGAAGATAGCAGTCTAGAATGTAAATGAATAGGTTTATTTTTATTTTATTTATTTATTTATTTATTTTTGTCAAGTACGTGTTGGTAATATACATAGATATAACATTGTTTATATACATAAGATGGGTACTAATATGAGGGAACATTAGGACAGGGATAGTAGGCACGCTGGTGCACTTATGCACGCCCCTTACTGACCTTGAAGAAAAAAGTAGGCTGGACAGAAAATACAGTTCCAGATTTCTACCAATAATTCTACTAATAAAACAAAGACTAGTCGTCCCATGTTGATGTCACAATCCTCTGCTCTCCTTGTTCTCAGATTCTCAACCAAAAACAAGGCATTCGGTGTCAACCTATAGTGACATTGGAGGTATTTCTCTTGCTTGACATAGACCAATTACATGTTTGTTCATACGGAGTAAGATCCTCTGTCAGCAATGTTTAGAAGGGCATAATAAGCATTTGTCAAAGATGGTTTAGGTCTAGCAAATCTTGGCATAATGCAGGAATTTGGATGGCTTGACCCTTGAGGTCCCTTGCAGCAGACTGTCTGGGAATTGCTTGCCCTGTTACCCTGGTAGAGTTTGCATCTATTGATCTTCAGCATAATGTGTAAAGTTCATCTCGATTGAATTGTGCAAAGAAAGCGATGTGCAACGGGCGAGTAAGATTAAACCTGAATCTTGAGTTAGAAGGTAGCTGTTTGGAGCAGTCTTTTTGAATTCTCTGTACTGTTTCCAATTTACAGATAACAAGTTGTATTTAATTGTTAATGCATTAAATACTTTTTTAAAAAAACCAGGACAAAGACTCTTTCCCCCCCTCCCTGAGCTTGTGAATTGATATAATCTATAGCTTCCCAGCATATTTTCTTTGTATTTTTCCCCTACAGTAAATAGCGTAGATGGTGAAAGCACATTCTTTTTTATGTCAACAGATTTATGAGATAATAAAAGCAAAAAATGACTGCAGAACTGACCAAGATTAAGCTGAGCTGCAAAGGGGGAGGGGCGCTCTGCTTACACTGAATTTGGATGAAAAGTGTAGTACAGTACTTCAGTTTTTCCCCTTTTCAAGAGTGATCTCCTCTTGATTTGTATCAATGTATAAAAAGAGGGTTTTTTAAAAAAATCAGGAAGCACAGCATTTCCATTTGGATACTATTTTGACCTGTGCTATCAAGAGCACTGGAACCGAACCTGATTTCCTGTCATGAATACTCATTGCCATAATGAATATGATGTGGTAAATACGTTCATTTCAGGTCAGGTGACCTTGTCTGGTTTATTTATGAATATTATTAACAGAAATGCTAGCTGTCAGGCATGATCAATATGAATCGACATCAGTTCCCATTAAAAAAAAAGCCACAAAGACTTTTAAGCAAATCACTAACATCGTTAAATTTCACCATTACTTTTTGAAGCTCCATCAGTTTGTGAAAACAATGGCTCTTGTCTCACTGCCTCCTCAAAATTTTCTTTTTGGGTAAGTGCATTACTCAATACCTGAGATCCTTTGAGATGGAAAAGTGATCTAGGGCAGAAGTCTCCAACCTTGGGCACTTTAAGACTTGCAGACTTCAACTCCCAGAATTCTCCAGCCAGCCATGCTGGCTGGGGAATTCTGGGAGTTAAAGTCCACCAGGCTTAAAGTTGCCAAGGTCGGAAACCCCTGCCTAAAGGATGATTACCGACAGTACTTGGGAGATCTTTGTAATATTGAGAGGAGCTATGTACTCACTCTGACTTTGGAAAATCAAAATATCTAAGTGAACTGTGAGCATTCTGGGGGGGGGGGGAAGATGATAATGGAAGATAGAAGTGACTTCGCTGCTCCGTTAATAATACTGGAGGAAATGTGGTCAAACTATAATATTATTGCAGCGATGCAAAACTGAAATGTCATATAATGCTTTTAGTTACCTCTTTTTTTTTTAAGAAAATTGTGGGAAGTGAAACAAAGTGATTGTATTAAACCAGTGGTTCCCAACCTTTCTAATGCCGCGACCCCTTAATATAGTTCCTCATGTTGTGGTGACCCCCAACCATAAAATTATTTTCGTTGCTACTTCATAACTGTAATTTTGCTACTGTTATGAATCGTAATGTAAATATCTAATATGCAGGATGTATTTTCATTGTTACAAATTGAACATAATTAAAGCATAGCGATTAATCACAAAAACTATGTAATTATGCCAGATGAGAAATTCTCGGGCCAGTCTTTGCAAGAGCACAAGGAATATCATCTTCCACAACAAACGCCTCTCACCGAATGGCACCTCTCCCGACCAATCGGAGGGCTCGGGCGAGTTAAGCCGATATGGCCAGGCTTGTGGCAGTGGGGGGGGAGCTGAGGATGCCGGGGCGACCCCTGGGAAATGGTCGTTCGACCCCCAAAGGGGTCCCGACCCCCAGGTTGGGAACCACTGTATTAAACCATTTACAGATTTCTCTGCTTCTACACAAAACGTGTCTGCTGATCAAAGAGTGATAAGTGTGTGTGTTGTGGGGGTTGGGGGAGGAATCTGCTTCCTGACCCTAGAGGTAAATTGCAGAAAAGGTTGGAGAAGAAAGCAAAGCAGCCACTTTACCAGAAAAAAGGAATATGATGGATAAGGAGCAGTAGGTAGCTGCAAAGTAACCAGTATAGCACAGGGGGGAATCCGTATTTTGATGTTATATTACCACATTTCAACCCATATATCTCCCAAAGTACTCTTGAATCTAAACTGATATAAATTTTTATTTTTATTTATTTATTTATTTTGTCAAGCATGTATATGAATACAAACAATATAAACATTAATATGAATATATAAAAAGTACAAGTATGGTTTTGAGTACATGATATTTTACGAAATACACGGGGACTTTAGGACAGGGACGGTAGGCACACTAGTGCGCTTATGCACGCCCCTTACAGACCTCTTAGTATATAAATCTTATATAAACATAAGCCTTTTTACGAAAAGTGCACTTGCTTATTATGCATATCCTGTTTTCAGTTATGTCATTGTTAGACATAAACTTTGGGAGAAAAAAGTGATAAAATCATAAGTGAAGCAGACCTGCAATTAAGTTTTTCACATGCATCAAGGCTTCACTCAGGCTCTTAAACAATCTTCACAAATGCTTTGGGTTTTTCCAACATGTTATTTATTGGCTTCCAATTCCTATCCCTCAAGAGCAGAGGTCTTCAAACTTGGCAACTTTAAGACTTGTGGACTTCAACTCCCAGAATTTTCCAGCCAGCATAGCTGGCTGGAGAATTCTAGGAGCTAAAGTCCACATGTCTTAAAGTTGCCAAGTTTGGGGACCCCTCAAGATGTTTCAAACCCTTTGCAAGCTCCTGAGCATGCAGTAAATATCATTTGAAACAGCTTTCAAAAACGATGCAGAAATTTCATTATCTCCTCCCTCTCCTAGATACTCTTTTCTTTTTATAAATCATATCCATTTTAAAGGCAGGCCAAATAACTTGGTTTGCCTGAATAATAATTTATTATTGATGATAAAACTAATTTAGTGCAAGACAGTTCAGAAAAAAGGTGTGCTTGGTATTTTAAGGCATGGGTCTTTATGTTCAGTCCAGAGAACAGCTTATTACAGAAAGAGAAAGCACCATAGAGCCTTTCAGACCTGCCTGCTTGTTGGTTTGGTTGTTTCATTGGGGTGATTAGCTAGTAAAATTGAGAAACTCAAAATTGGTAAGAGCTAGATTAGCTCAACATCATTGTGACAGAAGCTTAGCAAAAGTTTATATGGATATCTGCTTTCACAGAGAATCCAATTCTGAGTTTTCCAGGTTGGAGTAGTATGGTTAAACATGATCTCTTTTGTTGTTGTTTTTAACAAATCTTAAGAAAAACTGTGTTCATAGGGAGACTGATTCAAGCTTAAATGGGTTCTGAAATGTAGGGGAGGGTGCAGGAATGCAATTAAGTTATACTTTGTGCCCTTCTGGTTTCCAGCCACGTTTTCTCTTCGAGCAAAACTTTAACGTTCCTGTCTATACTGCATGCTGGGACTACTAAATACACTTACCGTATATACTCGAGTATAAGCCGAGTTTTTCAGCCCACTTTTTGGGCTGAAAAAAGCCGCCTCGGCTTATACTCGAGTCATTGAAATTAACTGGGAAACTAGTCCGGGCTCAGGGCATTTTGCAAGCGGGCCAGAACCAGCCTCCGAGGCGGCGGCATGAACGAGGGCGAGGCGGAGGGTCCTCCGCGGCCAGCCCTTTGCAAGAAGATGTGCCCGGCGGGGGAGTTCTGGCGGCGGCGGCGACAGAAGCGGCTGCACCGGCTGGAGCTAGACCCGGATCGCTAGCCGGACCCTCCCCCGCCGCCTTGCGACCTCCGCCCGGTGGTGCTGCTGGCCACGGTGCATCACCTGCTGGGCCGGTCGGCCACGAAGGCGCAGCGCTCGGTCGGGGAGACCTCGCTGGCTTCGGCCACCGACCGGCCCAGCAGGTGATGCACCGTGGCCAGCAGCACCGCCGGGCGGAGGTCGCAAGGCGGCGGGGGAGGGTCCGGCTGGCGATCCGGGTCCAGCTCCAGCCGGTGCAGCCGCTTCTGCCGCCGCCGCCGCCGCCGCCAGAACTCCCTCGCGGGCACATCTCCTTGCAAAGGGCCGGCTGCGGAGGACCCTCCGCCTCGCCCTCGTTCGTGCCGCCGCCCCGGAGGCTGGTTCTCGCCCGCTTGCAAAACGCCCCGAGCCCGGACTAGTTTCCCAGTTAATGCCTTTTGGGGGGGGCGATCGCGGAGGGTCCTCCGCGGCCGGCCCTTTGCAAGAAGATGTGCCCGGCGGGGGAGTTCTGGCGGTGGCGGCGGCAGAAGCGGCTGCACCGGCTGGAGCTGGACCCGGATCGCCAGCCGGACCCTCCCCCGCCGCCTTGCGACCTCCGCCCGGTGCTGCTGGCCACGGTGCATCACCTGCTGGGCCGGTCGGTGGCCGAAGCCAGCGAGGTCTCCCCGGCCGAGCGCTGCGCCTTCGTGGCCGACCAGCTGCGCGCAATCCAGCTGGATCTGGCTCTGCAACGCCCGCCCGCCGCGCCTTGCGCCGCCCTGCTGAAGCGCGCCTTGCTTTACCTGCTGCACGCCGGAGCCCGGCTCTGCAACCAGGTGCCCGCGCGCTTCGACGCCCACCTGCACGATGGGCAGCTCCGCGAGACCTTCGCCGCCCTGCGCCGTGCCTACCGCCGCCCCGACGCGCATCCTGCCCAGCCGCGCTTCCAGGTGCTCGAGTGAATCCCGGACAAAGAACAGCGAACGGATGGCTGCAGTAGGGCTGACTGGCTGGCTGGCTCTCCTTGGAGCGCCCAGGCCAGGCAGGAGGACGGAGGGACCTCCTTAGAGCGAGTGCCCCGGGATGCGGTAGGAGAGGGCGGCTTCAGAGTTGTGCAAATAAAGGGTTAACTTTAGATTTCCTTATGAGGAAGGCAGGGCAAAAAGCGAAGAGAACAAGCAAAGTGGTTGCGAGGAGAAAGCCTACACACACACACACACAAAACCACGCTGAAGAAGTGAGGAACAGCGGAGTGAAACATCTGGGTGAGAAAAAAAAAGAACCCTACTTTTAAAGCGGTTCTCCTTTAAGGAAGAATTTTGAAAAAAAAAGTTTGGAGAAAAGTGAAGCGGAGCGGAAAAATGGCTATCGCTTCACACAAATAACAGCGGCGAACAATTAGAGACCAGAAAATTAAAAACCTGAAAAGACTTTTAAAATGATGTTTTTAGAAAAAAATCTTCCTTGCTGTTTTTCTGCACAACACACAAATAAACACATAACCCTAGTTATCTAAGGGAGGAGGAGGAAGGTACATGTTTGAGAATCTAGATAGATATTTCATTATTGAAAGATATGAAGGACATAAGGATATCAGAACAAAGAAAGTATAATGTCATTGAACATCACCCAAAAAATATTATTTCCAGAAAAAATATTTGAGGATATCTAGATCTTTGAAAGATACAGGCAGATGATCACTTTATTGTCAAGAAAATGCAAAACTTTATAGGCACAAGAAGAAACACAAGAACATATTTACTGTTTTTCTTTGAAATAAATATTCAAAAACATTATTGGTATCTATTTTTATTTTTGAAATTTACCGGTAGCTGCTGCATTTCCCACCCTAGGCTTATACTCAAGTCAATAACTTTTCCAGTTTTTTGTGGTAAAATTAGGTGCCTCGGCTTATATTCGGGTCGGCCTATACTCGAGTATATACGGTCCATATAGCATACCGGGCAGGGGAGAATGGGAATGATCTATTCAACTAAGCACATTTAGCCATTTAAACTTACCTCAAACATCTAAGCAGGGTTGTACACGGTTAGTCTTTGGATGGGAAAATCCAAGGCTGATGACTAGACTGGGAAGTTGCCAAGTATGGTTTGAGGGAAGATGGTATTCTCTCATCTCCCAAAGCACTAAACCCACCAGAGATTGCTGTGTACAGTCTCCTCATAAGGAGCAACTGACTGGAGCAGTTGTGGGCAGTCTCAAGTTCTTTCTTTATCCAGAGAGGAATTATGAAGAACTGATTCACTTGCCAGCTCCGCTTGTAATGGCTTAACAATTTCATCCATTGCTCTCTGAAAATCAGGTTTATTAGTTAGTTATTTAAGAGGAGATACCTTATTTTTTAAAAAAAATCTATGAGTTTTCCCCTGTGTTCTTTTTTTAATAGCTTATTTCACAGGTTTGTGATTTTGGATGACAGAAAAGCACTAATACAATACATTCAAAAACTCAAGTAACCCTAGTATAGGAAATATTTTCTCTTCTGAGATTTTCAGAATTGACTCTGTAAAATTTCTAACCTAGAATTAATAAGTTGCAATCCAAAAGATCTATAGGGTAGTGAAGAAATATGTTATGCAGAGTATTAAGTTCCCAAGTCCTTGACAGATGATGCAAAAATACAAATGTTTAACCAATCAAGTGTGTAATTTCTTCTCAGCTAAAAAAAAAAAAAAGAACCTCTCCTGTTTTAAGATGAATCAGAAAGCAAAAGAATGATGATTGGCTTTGCACTGGACAACATGTGTTATTTGGTGTTAAAACCAAGATCCTCTTGAACCAAACAGCATCAAGCATAATTGCTTTTTAGTTTCTTCATCATAACTGATGACAATGGCAGTTGAGGTGGTAATTCATAATACAGGGGGATAGGTTTACATTTCTTGTGAAGTTCATAGTATAGAAGGCCTTGATACATCTGTGTGCTTGGGGACCTTTTTAAACTTGAAAGCTGAACAGGATGTAGAGATGGTAAAATGAGATTCAAACACGTCTGTGCTTGGAGGGTAGGATGTTGTGTTCTCTCTCTCTCTCTCTCTCCCTCCCTCCCTCCAGCTTTAAAAAGATGAACCCTTTTTACAAACTTAACTATCATGTTTTTAACCTCATAAACACAGTCACGTTTTAACAGAGGAAGTAACCAGGGGTGGGTTCCTCCCGGTTCGCACCGGTTCTATAGAACCGGTAGCAAACCACTGGTGATGTCACAGTGATGTCATGGAACCGGTTCTGTCGGTGCCGGTCCGTGGACGCCGCCATCTTTTTGGGGGGGGATTTTTTTATTTTTTCCAGGGTTTTTTTTCTTCTGTGCATGCGCAGAAGCCAAGTTCCCGGCACTGCGCATGCGTCGCCATCTTGTTTTTGGCTTTTTGGGGGGGGATTTTTTTGGCACTGCACATGCCCATGCGGCGCGCCCACGCAGCGCGCCCACGCAGGAGGAAGCAAACCGGCAGTGAGGTAAGTTGGAACCCACCCCTGGAAGTAACAATGGAGTAATGTGGTAGAAAGTTCCATGGGACATCTTTGTTGAATTGGCCAGTGCTTGACCACTTAAAAACAAAATCTGGTGACTTGGCTTGCTTGGATTTACTTAAAGGAATATAATTGTATGTCAGAATTGCTTCATCTTTTGAAAGACAAGGAAAAAAAAGAATAGTATTAATTCATTGAAAGGAAAACATTTAGCATGCTTGGGCCAATCATCAGCTCAAACTAATTTCTGGATACATAAACATCAGACAGCTGGCAGAGCAATCACGAGTTGAAATCCAGCCTCAGTGAAGTGAAATGTTTGGGAAAAGAATCACCACTGGGAGGCTGGAGTACTGGGCACTGCCTGCTGTTACCACCGCCTTCTCTGGGACTTCTCCCAAATTACTTGTCAATCTGCCGTGTTCAGCGAGGAGCTGCCTTCTGAAAGTAGAGCTCATTTACAGGCCTTAAAATTAATGAAGGTAGGCAGAGCAGTTGCAAGAGATATGCGCCTGGCTGAATGGACTAACTGGCACAAATAAAAAATTGCCCTTGGCAAATCGATTGAAATGAAAATGTTGATTACTGCTTTGATGATTCTTCGGGTTTTACTCAGAATTCAACCCAGTGAAAGGACCAATGTTACTACTCAGACTCAAACCATATATTTATGCTATGCTAAGTACTTCCATAATAAAGGAACGATATGTATCAATATATCTTTGATTCATTCAAAAAATACCCATCCTTATTCAAATCCATGTTTATTTTCTATTATTTCTTTATTATTGTACCCATTAGATGTTGATACACGGAACCATAGACTCTAGTTGTCATCCATATCATATCAGGTTCAAGACAGTGAGCATCCTTTTCATACTGGAACTTCAATAACTCATGAAGTCACAGGAGAAAAACTGGAATAAAGTTCTCACTGTTTGAAGGCAGCAGCTCTGTCCTACCAGAGTTGATGTTATGCCATATTTCCTGCATGCAGATGGCATGAAACGTAGAGTGTTCCTAACAACAGTATGACATCAGGTTGCCCCTGTCTTCTTCTTGGATATATTTAAAGAGGGGGTTTTTTTGGGGGGGGGGTCTTTCCAACAATCTTGGGATTCCCTAGTGCAGTGATGGTGAACCTTTTTTCCCTCGGGTGCCAAAAGCACGCAGGTGCACGCTATTGCGCACGTGCGAGTGCCCACACCCATAATTCAATGGCCCCCTGCGCATGCGTGTGTGATCCCCCGTGCTGCCCTGCCCCTGTGCATGCATGCATGATCCCCCGCTGCCCCGTTTCCCGACTTCGGGTAGGCCCGGTAGGCCCATTTTTCACCCTCCCCAGGCTCCAGAGGTTTTCTTGTAGCGTGGGGAGGGCGAAAATGGCTCCCCCTGCCCCCCGGAGGCCCTCCGGAGGCCAAAAACGCCCTCCCAGAGCCTCCATAAAAGCCAAAAATCAGCTGGCTGGCACGCACATGCGCACTGGAGCGGAGTTAGGGCAACAGCTCGTGTGCCGGCAGATATGGCTCCGCGTGCCACCTGTGGCACCCGTGCCATAGGTTCGCCATCACTGCCCTAGTGGTCTCCTATTCAAGTATTGACTGTTGCCCCCTGCTTAAGCTTTCCAAGATAAGCCATACACTTATCCAGAGGATAAATGTATCATCTGCTGGACACATAGGAATTTAAAATCCCTATTCGAAGTCAAAATATATTGACACTTTGAAACAAATATTCAACAATTCAGTAATACAACTATAAGCATTTCAAAGCTGCTACACTCTATAGAAGAATTATGTATAGAGTGGGTAAAAAAATACAAGAGTTAGGAATAACTTGAACTTTCTGTTTTTCATTACATGTCATTTTGTCCTAGGAGAAAAAACGTGTTTCTGAATTCTTTAATTTTCTAATACGAAAATACACACATGCTATATTAGATTTGCTATACAGTATTTCTGAATGGTGTGGAAAGACTCAAATTGTAAAACCTCTGCACCAGTGTGATTTAACTCTGTTCCTCTTCTCCTTTTACTACATGATATTTAATCCACCTAACAGGCCTCTAGTTATTGTATGGTCCTACAGCTGCATTGCAGTGATTGCATTATTTATTGTTACATTTCTTTCCTGGCTAGACTTTGACCAAAAGAGATCACCTAAAGGAATTACTTGATCCTCTCAGAAACAGGTGGTAGAAATTACAGTCAATCAAGTTAGGCCACTAAATGAAATTTCCTCATGGGCAATTTGGCCATTGGAGCTATATAACTTTGGAAGCTGAAAACAAACAGGCCTCTTTTTATATTGTTAGAGTCGCAGTAGGAGAACTGTCTGGTATGGCTCATATTATCTTATGAATAGACACACTGACGGATGAGAACCTTCTCAAATCTCCTGGAATTCCATATATCAATACATTACAGCCTTTGCAAACCGTCCCATCTCACTTTATGTATTCTTCAGAATCGTTTGGTGTAGTAAAGGTAGTGTAGTTTTATCCCAGTCGAGCCTCTTTATATGTATGTGTTCAACTGGACACTTCTTGAACTATGCAGAAAATCTATTTTTGTATTACTGTGAATTTCTGTGGACTCTGATTCTGAATTACTGTGGAGAACTAATATTAATGATCCATCTTAACAGCAGTGAAATCGACTTACCTTCCCTACCGGTTCGGAAGCACTTGATTTGTGTGCTCGGTTCACTCACACGCGCGCCACCCTCACGTGCCCTTTTTCACCCTCTGTGCATGTGCAGAAGGCTTTGCGCATGCGCAGAGGGTTAAAAAACAAAAATGGCGGTGTTCGGGTGGGTGGGCGGAGCCTTGCACTGCCGCCACTACCGGTTCTCTGAACCACTGGCGGCCGATACCGAACCGGGCCAAACCGGTAGCATTTCACCCCTGCATCTTAAGCAAAATAGATAAACTGAGAGTTTTGTCTACTTAGAAGTACGCCCTACTGAGTTTAAAAGGGCTTAGTTCCTTTTAATCCTTTCTAAGCAGAGGAACTCTAAAGCAGCAGATTTTCCTTAAGTCTCACAGTATTCATAGTGTCTAACTAATCAGCTTGTTAACCACTGCTTACTTAAAATGGATTGAGTTTCAGATCACTATCTCTGTAAGAAGTAGGGAATTGTTACTCATTGCTTTCAGCTACACTAATAAATATTTGCAAATGTGGTTCAAAAGGTGGAAACCCAAATATATGTACATAGGATTCTGCTCAGCAGAGTTCACAAAGGTAAATGATTTGGTTTTGAAGAAAATAGAACAGAGTTAGTTTTATTACAGCTGTTAAAGATCTGAAATGGATGATGAAACAGAGTAAACAGGCTGCATCTCCTTCCTCCTACTTAACTACCTTTCTATCTATTGTTCTCTTCTGGAGAAAACATTTATTTTGTTTCAGTTTGAACAGTTCTTCCATTTGTAGCAGAAAACACACGTAACTCCTCTCCACAAAAAGCAAAAGACCTTGACAAGAACAAGGTGTTTTTCTTCAGAATCTCTATTCTTATATTTTATCTGCTGTTTTCCCAAGTATTCTTCTAAATTGTCTACAGCAGGGGTGTCAAACTCGTGGCCCAGGGGCCGGATGTGCTGGCCACGCCCACCCCCATTTTAGCGAAGGGGGGAAAAGTCACGATACGTCACGTGACAAAAACATCACGCCGCGAGTTTGACACCCTTTGTCTATAGCATAATATGAATACATAGCATTGCATGCATGTACAGTATGAGCCTGAGTACATACATGCAGGGATAACGAACGGATTTAGTCAGTTGCTTTCAAATAGTTCCCCCCCCCCCAAATTTATATGGTAAATTGGCAGTGCTTGGTAGAAATTCATGCTTAAATTAAGTGAGCATATTTCTGAAACTCACCTAAATTATTTTGAATTAAAAATAATCTCTGTGCTTACAGTGTTCTCTTTTTCACTGGTGTAAGAGTAACTTTTAACAACCAATGGATATAATTTAAAGTCTGTTTCAGAGTCCCCTGGCCAAATTATCTTAATCTCTCTTCAGACTATGACTGCAGTAGCCTTCGGCTAGAGATAAAAGGCATCTATAATTTTTTTTCTCCCTTTCACTATATTAAGCTAGAGAAGCAAATACAGCTCCCATGCCACTTGCCCTAAGACAAGGAGACTGACTGCCCTCCCTCCTGCCTTTTCTTTTCTCTGTTGCCTTCAGTATTGGAGATTAATTTTCTCAATTCATGTTTTACCTGAAACTTTTTGTGTCGTAATGCCCTTGTCAAAACAGCAGTGTACTTTTGAAACAAACTTTTTTTCCTTTGATATGCTGCTGGTATGATCTACAAACTGGAAGGCTGAAATTATAATCATAAATTCGCTGGTTTTCAAAAACTATTCTGGTGTAGCATTATACCTGCCCTTGAATTTTATTTTGTCATGCTCCAAACAAACTCAAACTCATTTGTGTTCCTTATCTGAGAAAGCCTGATTTCTCTGTGAAGCATGATAGGTTTCCAAAAGTAGAAAAAAATCCATTTCAAATATGGGAATCATTACTCCATGCACGGTAATCTTTGAAGATATTCAGATTCCAGTTGTATTAGGGGCACTAACTCATTCATCATCATCAGTGGATCAAACCTTCTTAAGCTGATCATTGTTAGATTTTTATTTGGTCTTTGCTTGAGTTTTGAATAGGCCAAATGCAGAGTGTTACTAATTTTTCCTATTTTTTTAAAAAAAATTCATTTATTGGCCTTATTGACAAGAATAAATACTAACATTGGAGTATGTATTATTTTATTGAGATTGTTACTTTCAACTTTCCCGTTTTTTAAAGTATATTTGGCATCAAAAGATTTAGTGAGGACTACTAGATAAACCATTTAAATCTATTACATGGGAGAAGATTTACACTGTAATCCTTATTGCTTATATCCTGTGTATTTGGAACTCTTCTGTGTACAATGTGAAATAGTTTCTGTAAGAATTCTAGTAATCATAATTAACATTTGAAGGACACCAGGTTGAGGAATGGTTGTAGACTGCAATGTTAACCACAACAGCACAGATACTGTTATAGTTTCCCATAGGGTTGAATTATAATAGATTTTTGAACAGTTATTTCACATGTATTGGAAACCTATGGACCTTTTAAAGAAATAATTGATGCTCTGTACTCATTGTTGGAGATGTGCTGCTCAAAATGCAACATTGGTTCAAAATAATGTTTGAATGTCCAGATTCTCTAACTAAAAAGTAGTCTTTTTTTGACTCAAGCTTTTTTCCTAGTGCCATCATGTACACATCCATGTAGGGTTTTGGGTTTTTTTGTTTTTTTGAGAGGGAGAAAAGTGGTTTCCACTGCTTTTTCCGGAATATTTTTTCATGTTGCAAGTTTAATCTTTATTCTTGGTACTTCTTGGTAGTCTGCCATCAAAGTCACCTAGCCCTGCTACTTTTTTTCAAGACCAAACGAGGCTGTTCAGCTCCTGACCAGAAGTTAATTTTTTTTAATTCACTTGATTCTGAAATACTCTTTTTTCATGCTTAGCTTTTTAAATTATATATGAATGATTGAAAACTAGGAGGAGTAGAATGGAAATATGCATCGCATATTTTTACAGTTGCAAAAAATTGTATGATGATGTTCGTCCATCGTATTCGAAGAGGACCTTGACATCTATCAATTGGGGGGGATGTCAAGACTTGCGCGTGAATTGGATTAAAGTGAGGGAGAGGTGCGCATAGTCAGCCTCACTCTTTCTTCCCAGATTCCATCTTGCTCCAAATAGCAGGACAAGAGTCGAGACAGTTGGGCGCAGTGGTTGACCAGGGCGTCTTTCGTGTCTTGCCTTGCTCTTAGCATACCACATCGCTTGCAGAGACTGCCTTCATGACTGTTGTTCTATTCTAGTAGGTTTTATCTGCTCAGTCCGCCAGAATCTGTCTTCACATGCTCAGGATAGACAAGTCCCTATCTCACCGAAGGTCAATGACCCAATGGCTACTCTCAAAAAATTGTATAGTGCAACGTTGGAAGGAAAATTGGACTATGTATGTTTCCCTTGCCCGTATTTTTAAGTTCACTTAAATGTTAATGATTTTATTTTATAACATTATGTGAATATATATGTAAGATGAGCTTGATTTAATAAATAAGAACTATGTGATTTTTGTAACTTTTGGGTTTTTTTCTTTTACATAGAATAAACATAAGCTAAAAAGCTATCCATTTCCTGATTCTCAGGATATTTCAAAGAAATTCAGAGATTAAGTGAAATGGAATCTAATCTCATCTGTAGTGTTATGAAATGAACAATCGTCTTGCAAACAAAAGTTATCTGCAATGCTTCCTTCCTCTCAATTATCCTTTAAACGAAGGCTCCATGTGAGGGTTTGCACTCCTTTGTTGTCATACTACCAGCACTTTGTAAGAGAGAAATGTCATGTTACAATGATTATATGCAAGTGCTTGTAGATTTGTCATGTTATATTGAATTATTGGTAGGAATCAGTGTGATACAACAGTATTAGAGGTTTGTCCATTGACAACAACACTTTACAACTTAACATTGTTTAGGTTCTCAGAGACGGAGACTCATTCCAGCTTTGTCGCTTGACACTACATCTCCTATAAGGAAGCCTACCAGCCCAGCCATACGCTGGGTAGATGGACCTCTGCGAAGTGCCCAGAGAGGGATGGGAGAACCCTTTGAAATCAAAGTCTATGAAATTGATGATGTGGAACGGCTCCAGCGACGGCGCATGGGGGATAACAATGTGAGGCCATACTAATATTTTTTTTAACAAACACAGATATTGCTTTTATGTTACTGTATATTTATTTGTAGATGCTTTCAGCAAAATTTTGCAAATCACTCTTTAAAATACATCCAGTGAAGTAGGCATGAACCTAAATTCAAATAGAACCCACAATACTCAATAAAAAAATTCATTAAAAGAGATCTGGGAATTCTGCTAAGAACAATATTGTTTTGCCATACATGAAGCTTTCTGGAAACTGTGTTGATATTTATTTATATGTATGTAACCTTTGCAGTCAAATCCAGTCAGAAAATACCAAAGATCCCTTTTACAAGAAACATTTTAAAAAAATAAAATATAGCATGCTGCCAGAAATAATGACTGTTGACTTTGCCTCAATAACTAGACAGGTATCCCTCAACTTATGATCACGATTGGAACTGGAACTTCTGTCACTAAGTGATGTGATTGTTATTTTTATGACCTTTTTTGCTGAAGTAGTGAAGTGAACCCCATTGATTTTGCTTGTTGGAAAGGTCGCAAATGGCAATCACAAGACCCCAGGACACTGCAACAGAGGTGGGTTCCTACCGGTTCTAACCGGTTCTTTAGAACCGTTAGTAAACCAGTGATGACATCACGGAGCCGGTTCTGTTGGTGCCGGTCCATGGGCGCCACCATCTTTGATTTTGCTTCTGCGCATGCGCAGAAGCTATTTTTTGATTGCTGTGCGCCCGACACGACCCTGAGCAGTGAAAGGATCCACAACCCACCCCTGCACTGCAACCATTTTAAATACATGCCGGTTGCCAAGAGCTCAAATTTTAATCACGCAACTGTGGGGATGCTGCAGTGAGAACCAGTCATAAGTTACTTTTTTCAGGGCCATCATAACTTTGAAGTGTTGTTAAATGAATGTTCATAACTCAAGGGGTATCTGTACTCATACCCTCATTTGATCTACAAGTCCATGCTCACTTCTATAAATACAAAGAAACAATGTCCACAGAATCAGATTTACATTCATCAGAATAAGAATGGTGGGTACACAGAGTTGCTGTCTTCAATGAAAGTCTTGCTAAGAAAGAACGAAGTCTGGGTTGAAGGAAACCCTGATTCAAAAGGTTTCAGTATACCATTGCTTTTAGACTATATATGTTTCTGAAGAATGCCAACTAGGTAATGTAAATTGAAAGACAAGGGTTTTGTTTTCCAATTCTTAAAACCAAAGATTGCAATGCACCTAGAACATTTCAAAATCTATAGCAGATGGTTTTGGTGACACATCCATAGTCCTGATCACTTGACAAAGATAATGAATTTATGTTATTTATGGTGAGTAGTCCGGAAAGACCATTTTTTGCTCTAGTGACTCACTCCTAGTTTCAGATCCATTCAGGTTAAAAGGAAATTGAGTGTTTCCCCCAGTAATTTTCTCTTACAAATGCCCCCCTCCCAGGAACTATGGTAGTGAGAATAATACATTTCGTCTTAACTTCTGCTTTCACTCTTGGAATTGTAACCTTGATAATGAACCTTCTTCTTTGCAGAAAATGTAATAAGCTGCTTTAGGATGTGAAATAAAAATGAGAATAATTTTTTTAAAAAATCCATTTGGGAGGAAATTTAAATTTCAAAGGAGCCGAGGTGGCGCAGTGGTTAAATGCAGCTACTGCAGGCTACTCCAGCTGACTGCTAGTTCAGCAGTTCAGCTGTTCCAATCTCACCAGGCTCAAGGTTGACTCAGCCTTCCATCCTTCTGAGGTCGGTAAAATGAGGACCCAGATTGTTGGGGGCAATATGCTGAACTCTGTAAACCGCTTAGAGAGGGCTGTAAAGCACTATGAAGCGGTATATAAGTCTTAAGTGCTATTGCTATAAGTGCTATCATGTTGCATCAGCTCCAATAACATTATTACTCACCATCCCTTAAATGTCCAAGGTTTATTTGTGTAACTGTTTCCCCGTGATTTAATTTAACTTTGTTTCTGATTCCTACCAAATGAGAAATAATTGTACTGGAGAAATGTTTTTGTCTCATCTTTACCCTTTCCTTTTTTTCCCTTTCTTCTCATATGTCTTACTGGGTAGGAGGTGATTTGCTACAATGCTAAGCTAAAAATCTTGGAGCATCGGCAGCAGCAAATTGCAGAGGTCAAGGCCAAGTACGAGTGGTTAATGAGAGAGCTGGAAGTGACCAAACAGTATCTGATGCTGGATCCCAATAAATGGCTCAGTGAATGTAAGGTTTTATGCCTCCTCAGTTAATTCATTGCCAAGACATTTTACTGGAATTTCAGCTTAGCCACTACTCTTTTTAAAGCAAGTAAAATTTCAATCTTGAAATTATATTTGACCTCAAGCAGGTTTGGATTGTCTGTGATTCTATTACGGTTCCCACATAATTTCCATTAAACTGTGACATTGGAAGCAAGTGGGCGTTATTTGTTCAAAAGCTGAATCAGAGAAGTGAGAAATATTGCCGTCACCAGATTAACGCATAGGCGTCTCAGTCCACAGCTTCTGAAAATGAGGTTTCTTTTCCTCTTCTGCCCTCATTTCACTCGGACATACAAGTTATATAATAAGTCTGCCCTCCTGCTATTAAATAAGGCAAATTTAACGATTGCTCAAAATGTTTTATTAATCAGAAATTAATCTGATTCTTTATATATATATAGTCAGGAAAGAACAGAGATCATAGAGTTGGAAAGGCTACTTCAGCTATTGAGTCCAACCCCTTGCTTAGCTTAGGAAACTGAATGTTAGCATTCTTGACAGATAAGTATCTTACCTCTGCATGAATGTAACTAAGGAAGTCTGGAACCTTTCCAAGTAATTGGTTCCACTCTAAACTGCTTTTATTTGTTATTTGTTATTGTTTTTTGTGTGTGTGTGTGTGTTTTTAAATGGAGTTGGAATCTGTCTTCCAATAACTTAAATCCAGTTATTTATGTTCTACATTCGGGAATAAGTGTGCTATTATACTGAGCAATTTTCAATCTTCATAGAACTTGGTTTTTAGTCCCCTTATATTCCTCATAGTCTTTTTCAGAAGTTTTTCCAGTTTTTCCAAATCTCTCCTGAGGTGTAATAACTAGAATTAGGCATAGTACTTCAAGTGGGGTGAATTGTGAAGCAAAATAAAGGGGAACGATGACATTTTAAATTTAACAAATAAATAATTTCCCCAAAATTTGAAAATTGTAAATCCATTGATGAATCCTAAAATTGTTGTTGTTCAGTCGCTAAGTCATGTATGACTCTTCATGTTCCAATGGACCACAGAATGCCAGCCCCCCCCCCCCGTCCTCCACTATCTTCCAAATATATGTTCATTGAATTAGAATAGAATAGAGCTGGAAGGGACCTTGGAGGTCTTCTAGTCCAGCCTTTTGCTCAAGCAAGAGAACCTATACTATTTCAGATAAGTGGCTGTCTAGTCTCTTCTTAAAAACCTCCAGTGATGGAGCGTCCATGATTTCTGAAGGAAAGCTGTTCCGCTGGTTAATTGTCCTCACGGTTAGGAAATTTCTGCTTAATTCCAGATTGCTTCTCTCTTTGATTAGTTTCCAACCATCGTTTCTTGTCCTGCCCTCTGGTGCTTTGGAAAATATTTGACCCTCTCTTCTTTGTGGCAGCCCCTCATTGTGTCAAGGACATTAAATCAATCCTAAAATTACATTTGGATTTTTTGCATTCAGAACGTATCATTAAGAGCCAAGGTGGTGCAGTGGTTAAATGCAGCACTCCAGGCTACTTCAGCTGACTGCTAGTTCAGCAGTTCAGCTGTTCAAATCTCACTGGCTCAAGGTTGACTCAGCCTTCCATCCTTCTGAGGTCGGTAAAATGAGGACCCAGATTGTTGGGGGCAATATGCTGAACTCTGTAAACCGCTTAGAGAGGGCTGTAAAGCACTATGAAGTGGTATATAAGTCTAAGTGCTATTGCTAAGTGCTATTGCTATTAACTAATATTCAGTTGATAATCAACTATTATTCCAAGATATTCTTCACAAATATTACCAATCTGGTGGTGATGAATGATTATGATGATTTTGGCACCACCCAACTCCCAGGCTCTGAACACTTCACAATATAGCAAATAAAGCAAGGCAGTATAGCAGATATAACAACATAGCAGGATAAAAATAAAATAGCAAAATACAAACAAGATGGAATGCACTTGATGGAAATGCTCAGGATCAAGATCATTTTTAATTTTATTTCTGTCTTTTAAGATTATTAGCAAATCTATCTAATTTTATGTCGGCCACAAATTTGATAGCTTTCCATTTGCCTCTTCATCCATTAATACCAGGGGTGAGTTGCTCACTTACCCAGACCGGTGTGCTGCTCCGCTGTCCTTCATGCTTTGTGCGCACGCTACGCGCGCGCGCCCCCCTCGCGCGATTTTCCTTCTGCACATGCGCGAAAGCAAAATCGCGCCAAAATCTTGTGAGGGGATGCCCGCGCGAGAGAGATTTTGGCGTGATTCCGCGCATGCGCAGAAGCAAAATCTCACTGAAATCTCTCACGCGCGTTCCCTCACGAGATTTCGGTGCAATTTTGCTTCCGCGCATGCGCAGAAGCAAAATCGCCCAAAAATTCACAAAAAAGAGATGGCGACACGCGCGACTGCCTGGTGGAGACGGTACCGGAGCAGTCGCGCGCAAATTGGGTTCTCGGCGGGTCCCTACCGGAGCTACGCACTGGACCGCACCGGTAGGAACCCACCCCTGATTAATACAGTTGTTGACAAGTAGGGAACTCAGAAGTAAACTTTGTGGCACCTCACTTAATTCTTCACTCTCGTTTAATAAATAATCATTCATGAACAATGAGCAATCTAGCTATTTTGTGAACAATAGAAAGCAATGCTGTTTCTGCTGCCTTATGCTTCCAGGTAAAATGTAGTATACAGATTTAATATATAAATACAGTACAGATCAATATAAAACATGAATATAATTATTGTTTTGAATGTATTGCTTCTTTGAATCTTATACACGTTTTGCCTTTGGCTACAAATGTCACTTTCTATTTTTTAAATCTTCCACAACTTTTCTACCCCACAAACTGAGGATAACGGTTTTGATAGCCTTCTTCAGTCTGTTTTCTTCCACATGTATTCAATTTCAAGTGCCATCTAGAGGAAACCAGGTTAGAGATGAGTGACTGAAAACATCTGGTGATAGGAATCCTAATGCATGAAAGCTCATTCTAAGTAAACAACCTAGAAAGGCCAAAAAAAAAATTGTTTTCAATATCTTGAAATCTTGATTTTATTTTACTAGGTATAGCTGTTTGCAACCCAGGCAGCGAAAATTAGAAAAACAAGTGGATAATTCAATGGCTTGCAAAGTTGCCTTATGCAAATGGTAACATGAATTTTGGTATTTTTTGTATACCTTTTAAATAGTACCAGTGAATAGATTCTTGTACTCATGAATGTTGAGTACAATTTTGCAATTTGAATGATTTATATTCATATATGGATCTGCAACATTCAACATTCAATGAATATTGAATGTTGCAGATCCATATATGAATATAAATCATTCAAATTGCAAGACAGAGCTTGCATTTTCCTCTCTGACAGTAATTGGGTTAGTCTTGTTTCTCCACCAGTTTTTCTTTCCTTTCTTACAGTTGATCTTGAACATGTTTTTGACTTGGATTCCCTGGAGTACTTGGAGGCTCTTGAATGTGTGACAGAGCGGTTAGAGAATCGTGTCAATTATTGCAAGGCCCATCTCATGATGATCACCTGCTTTGACATCTCTTCCAGACGTCGATGAAGAATTAACCTCAAGAATCTTTTGGACTACTGCCAGACACCCCTTTCCTTCTTTTTGAACTTATATCCCAAAGACCCAGAATGAGAATGAAGGTTGGTGCCATGTTTTGACTATGTGCGAGAAGATGGATTTTTTAAAATGATGCCGAATATGTGCTGGAAAGCAAAGACGCTGAAAATAAGGATGTGGATTCTTCAAGCCTGAAAGAGCACTTTGAGAAATCTTGAGGACATGTTTGTACATAGGAACCGCTGCAGAAGTGATTAACCCCCACCCCCACCCAGCCCAGCCCATCAATAACTGAAGAGGGAGGAAGAAGCAGGTGTAGGCAGTTGCTGAGAGTCCCAGTTTAGTAAAAATACATGGGGAAACTGTATGAAGTGCCTTGCAAATCTTTATTATCCAAACATTTATGTTCATACTTCTTGTACAGATGGTGCTAGTCGACAAAAAGAAAAAGACAAAAAAATCAGATCACATTTTTTGAAATGTATTTACAGCCTGTTATTTTCACTTGGTGTTTTATTCTATTTCTGACTTGCTGTTTCTACGTAACTTGTGTTTGTAGAGATATTTCTTATCCAATACAGCATATAAATAAATGTTAACTGTCTTTTGTTGTTCAAGAACAGAGTAAGACCACTCAAAGAAAAAAAAAAGAAGTTAAAACTTCTGGATTAATCCCACAGATGTATGATGTAATATAGGTTTCCCACCTCTTAGTAAAAACAAAAACGATAATACAAAAATAAGATGATAAGATTTCAGTTGGCACAAAGAAAATAGGGTATCACATGGTTTTGTAATATGTTCTCCTTTGGAGTCCTGAAATAAATACATTGTTCTGGGTATTCAATCAACACTCCTATTTTGTTACTATTTAACTGAAGATACTAACTTTTCCTAGCATTACAATCATAGAGTCATCAGAGTTGGATTGGGAGGACCTAAGGAGGGTCATGGAGTCAAAGTATTTCCTCAAGTTCAAGTTGAGATAACTTGTGACTCCATTCATGTTTATGAGCACAAGAATTTAATTGGTAAATCTGTTTAGCCAGCTCCGAAACCTTTGCATGCTTACAAGTATTATCATCATTTCCTAATGTTTTTCCCCAACTCTACAGACACTTAATTTGTTCTCAATTAGGGATGGTCCCCATAACAGAACAATTTTGCTGAAAGGGAAAGAAAAGGGGGGAAAAACCTTGTAAAGTTGTTACTCAAAGGAATCTTTATAATTCTAGATTTTGTCTAATCAGATAAAAATACTGAAAACTGCAAGCATTCATAACCTTTCCATAGAAAGGCTAAAACTATTTGCATTAGAATTAAAATTACTGATTCTGAGCTACCAATAGAAATCATAAATTGGTTAATGTTATTTATCCAGCTGAGTCAGAATACAAAAGATTATACACCACTGTGTATAATCAGAAGTGCATTGTGAAAATTCAGAAGTGCGTTGTGAAAATTAATATACAGAGTGAAAGTTGATAGAGTTATCTAGTTAAATCACAAACCTCTTGTTTTAATTTGTTTCATTGTTATCTCCAAGTCAATTAATTTGCTTTGGGATTCTTTCTTTTCTGCATTGTTTTTATTAAGGTTAAAGACCACTGGTTGATAGAAAGTGTTAGAAAACACTTCATTTTATGCATCTTCATATGTGCTATATGCATAAATAGAATAAAATATGTACCAAAAAAGGTTAATTACAAATGAATTAAAAGTCAAGAACGAAAGTACTTGGTCAACAATGTAGGTTATGTAGCATATATAAATTGCCACAGTACAATAGTGTTTTTGCCTTGCTATCCTGCTTGTAGGCTTCTTTGATACCTCTAATTGGGCAATAGGAGAAATAGAAGGCTAGACACGGTAGAGCTTTGATCTCATCTGATAGGGTTCTACTTACCGTATTTTTCAGAGTATAAGACGCACCGGAGTATAAGATGCACCTTAGTTTTGGGGGAGGAAAACAAGGAAAAAAGGCCTCTGCCTCCCAGCAATTTGCCAAACAGCAAACAGTACAGATGGTATACACTGTTTGCTGTGTATTTCTGTGAATGTGTTTCTGGCCCATAGAAATAGCAAAGAATTGGAGAAATGTACATTATGGCAGAATATTAATGCCAGAAAGTTTTCTTAAATGTAGTCACACTAACTCCTCCCAATTATTTAAATAGATCTACTCCAAACATGACTAAGTCAGGGTTTAAACTCAGCTGCCTTATCTTAATACTAAACAGGACACTGTTACATTTCAGATTATACTTTTACAGATCTTTAAATTTGATGTGGCTTTCTGGAAGTATAGTTATTCTCTGCTATTTAAAAGAAGATACAATAGCACTGGGCCTCTTCAGATCAAGCATTTATTTTTAAAAGCTTCTTCATTTTGTTAAGTTGTCTAGAACAATAATAAAACAGTCTTTTAAAAATAATCATTTGAACATTCTATAGACATTTATAGTTATTGACTTACCTCCTTGCAGTTTCAGCAGTCCAGCATTGCCAGCAGTTCACCTCCCAGCAATTTTCCTCCTTGCTGCTAGTTTCACTTTCAGTTCTAACAAGTGGCCTGCCTGTGCTGAATCAGCTGTAGGTTGGGAGGCTGATAATCAGTTTCTTGTGCTAATCAGGCTCTGCCCTGTTTGCTGCAAGGAGGTAAATTGCTGGGACGAGAGGCCAAAGGGTGGGTGTGGCTGGGTGTGCTACATTTGGTGTATAAGACGCACCCAAGTTTTCACCCTCTTTTGGGGGGTAAAAAGGTGCGTCTTATACTCCGAAAAATACAATATGTTTAGAAGCATAAAAACGGCACATACCAAGGCTTCAATCCATAGTCCTTAGAAAGAAAATATGATTTTTTTCGTGGCAGCAAAAGGGTTAGGGCTAAGAAAAAGAATCCTTACCCTGATCTCTTTCTCTCTTTTTCTAAATCTGGGAGATTCTACTATTTAAAATAAAGGAAACCAGTGTTCGGGGAATTGTTTACCCAACTCCAGTGGTGGGTTGCTCCTGGTTCGGTGACCCGGTGGCGGCGGCAGGAGGCTCCGTCTACCTGCCCGGGACACTTCTGCGCATGCGCAGAAGTGTCACGCGCGCAACTCCTTCTGGCAGGTTGAATTCCCCATTTATTTAGGAATATGGATATAAAAGATTGCTTCTGACGTGAAGTTCTATTTGGACCAGAACATTCCACCTCATGGTTAAGTTTCACTATACTTTTCATAGGGCTAAAATGAAAATATAGACACCTCATCACCGTGGTTACCACTATAACGAGAACTCAGATTTTTTTTACTTCCTTTTTTTAAAACAAATTAATGCTAGGAATAAAATGAAACTTCTGGCAGTATTAAATGACGAAATCACAATTTACTGTCTTCTGCTGTATTAAAAGTTAATCAGATTCATGTTGCCTATGGAACAGATTGATCTGCTCATACACAAAGCTGTCTGCGTATGTATGCAGTTGCCTAAATTAAAAGGAAAAATGGTTTAGATTTGTGAAGACCAATCCTATACTCTAAATAACTAGAGCCTTGGCAGGGAAAACTGAGCAGTGGAATCCTAACCAATTTTACTCAGAATTACAGTCCAATGTATTCAACAAGGCTTTCAAGTAATAGACAGTTGTATAAATTGGTTTTTAGTGATATTCAAGTAATAACCACATGATATATTCTAGAGAATTTTTACTGGTCTTCACTAAGGCTACCAAATGTAATTAAGACTTAAAATTAAAAATGTTACAGGAAAAAGAAAATTGCTGTTTAAGAGGGCTCATGCTTTAATTTGCACATGTCTTTGGCTTTCTTCCTAATGTTCTGCATGGCCAACTCTCTGTGGACCAGAATGGTTCTCAGAGAAGTTGGAAGAAGAGAGTAAAGATTATTAAATGCAGACGGATGAAAATACTTTGAAAAGCCCTCAATGGAGGAACAGTTGGCAAAGAGGACAGAATTTGAAGAGATGGAAAAAATGACTTGTTTGATGAAGGAAAATACAAATTTTTCTTAGTGAGTGGAATCCCTTTATGGACTTTTTGCTGAAAACTGGGGAAAAAATGAACGTTTGATTATTGGAAATGGTAGAATATGAAAAAAAAGAGAGCCATAATGTAACCTCAGAGAGAGAGAGAGTGGATAAAATAGAAATGCATTTATAACTGCTATAAAGATTGGAAGCCACCCCTGTACAGGTAGTCCTCGACTTATGGCCATAATTGAGTCCAGAATTTATGTTGATAAGTGAGAAATTTGTTAAGTGAGCTTTGCCTCATTTTATGACTTTTCTTGCTGCATTTGTTAAGCGAATCACTGCAGTTGTTAAGTGAATCTGGCTTCCCCATTGACTTTGCTTGTCAGGAGGTCGCAAAACATGATCACATGACCCCAGGGAACTGCAATCGCCATAAATATGAACCAGTTGTCAAGCATCCAAATGTAAATCCCGTGACCATGGGGATGCTGCAACAGTCATAAGTGTGAAAAATGGTCATAAGTCACTTTTTTCAGTGCCGTTATAACTTCAAACGGTCACTAAACGAACTGTTGTAAATCGAGGACTACCTGTATATCTTTTTCTTTTTCTCTGTCTTGCTTTTTTGTCTTTTTTTCATTACTTTCCTTTTTACCTATCAATTTTCTTTACTTTCTTTTGTCTTTTAAATGTATATTGTTTTACAAAATAAAAACTTCTTTAATAAATTAATCAAAAAAGAAAAAGAAAAAGAGAGGAGTTGGAAGAAGAGCAGCAAGTGCAGTAGGTAAATTAATAATAACTGCATGTAATGTCATTTTCTCAGCATTATTTGCATATATACCTCCTTCCAGCTCTGCCCAGTGAACAAATTTCCATAAGTAGAGCTCTAATTCTTTGAGCATCGCCTGCACTGATTAATCTGAAATATTATTGTCCTACTTGATCACAAAATCCTTTTATAAATGCTAAAATCCTCTAACTGAACCTACTGGGAATAGCAAAGAGCGGCATTGACTATCTTCAAGAGATCACCCCCAGAAAAACTGTTGATTTTTATAATTTGCTCTGGACTTCACTGTCTGCATTGTTTGTTTTAACTTCTATTTATGGGGGAATAACAACATTGTTTCTATGACATAGCATCACGAGTAGATGCCTATAAGATTTGAATAAATCTCAGTATGATTAACAAGGTTACTTATTAAATTAATAAATATAAGATCACCCTTTTGGGGGACTTGTTATAAAAAGGAAGATACATTGACCGATGTCACTTTTCTAGCCATTGCTGTCTACTTGTATTTCTACTTGACTACTTCTCTTGTTCACTTTTCTACTCAAAATTTATCATACAAGATTTCAGTTATCCATATTCTCCTGATATAGAAGAAGAACATGTTAGTTCCTGACTTGATGGTAAAAGTGTGATAAACATCTGGCTAAATTTGTACTCAATCTAGGCTTAGAGTTTGGATAGCTCCTTCATTGGCTATCAATTACAATTTGGAGAAACAATGGGAAAAGCATATATAGTGTCTGCTCATGTTTTCAGATAATTGAATTATTTTTCTTTGAAATCTGCTCTCTTGCCTTTTCTTTTGCTTTTTTTTCAAGTTTCTTTACAGTTCCAGAAAAATAAATGAAAGCAGATGGGTTGTTAGTACAACATGAAACAAAACAGTTGCAAGGCTACTCGGCATTTAGAATTGTTAAGTTTGGTTATCACTTAGTGTGGAAGTTAATGTATGATACATTCACACATTCTCTGTGAGTGTGATTTAATGAATTAGGATCTACAAAAGTGACGTGACTATACATCCACATGTATACTACACTATGAATCTTACAGCTAAACTAAAGTAACGTAAGAGATGTACAGTTTGGGTGCTTTTAAAAAATGCTATAACTCTTTATCTCTTCAATCTATTTTTGGGCTGTGATGCTGGGAGAGACAGAACTTAATTCTTCCAAATCTGAATTGTTCCCCCTATGACCTATTTTCTCCTGGAGGCAAAATTCAACTGCTCCTAAGTGGCAGTTTGATGAGGAAGAGTGAAAATACTGATCCACATGAGGCTCAGAAACAACAGTATACATTAGCACATTTTTTCTTACTTGCTGTGCATTCTAGCCAGTTTTTCAATTTTCCTGAATTGTATTTCCAAGCTGTATCATGGGAAAACAGATATGATACTGTACCTAATGTACGTATGTACATACGTATGTACGTACATACGTGTGTCTTGTGTGTGCGTCTGTAAAAATAACTGGACAGTCAAAAATAACAAAGTGTATTCATGTGTTTGAGTTGGCACAGTTATTCACAAGCATTAGAACTTAACTAACAAAGCTCATCACAAACCCATCAATAAAACCTTTTATCTGAATAAACTAGTTATTTATGCTGCATTTTATAGAAACTATACTTAAAAACATGTTTATGCTTCAGATTATAAAGTCAAGTTAGTATATTTGTTTCATGTCATCTTTCAAAAAAGGTAGCATCCATAAATCAATGAGAAAATAATTTGAATATCGCTAAGTTAACATTCATTCCAGTATATAAAAACTTTTTGAAATCGAAACAAAACATGAATCAGGGGGTTTTATAATCCATCTTCTTATCTCCTGCCCCACTATTAGCCTATGTGAGGATAAGAGTATAATATCACAGATGTCTTGCCATTAATATGAAAGCACAATACTTTCATTGTGTGTATCATTTCTGGTGGAACATGGTTATATAACTGGCATCTAAAATGGCATCTGTTGCCTTTATTATTGTCCTAGCCAAAATGTAAACCATTAGTCAAATAGACGAGATAGCAATTCATTACTACATATAAAGTCTCAGCTTATGTTATCTGTTTACTTCACATGGCATTCTATAATCCCAAAAAATTCTGACTGGTTTTTGGCTCATACAAGGATTGGTCCATCATACTGAGTAACTAAATTCCATGTTCAACATCGTAATATTTATGAATTTCCTATTCTGTGTGTGTCTTTTTTTCTTTTCTTTTTATCAGATAATCATACTCTCAATGGTTTGAATGATCATTCTAAATTAGTTTCATATCCCCCCCCCCGTCACAAAAGTTATCTCAAACCAAGTAAGCAACTGTTGTAGGTTTCTCAAAGGATGTTGCTATCCAGAATTGATATTATTGGGAAATAGTAATTCATTTGTATTCATATGTAATTGTATACCATCTGTTGGAAATTATATTCAAATTTAGTTTTCAGTTTGATCAAAGTCCGATATAGTGCAAAAAAAAATAGTTGAGTTAGATTCTAAAAGCAATTATGGATCAGAGCAAAGATCTGTGCAGTCTACTGATATGATGGCACCCCAAGAACATGAAGGAACTATTCATTAATAGGGGTGATAATGTAGATGCATGAAAACTAACCATTGATAAGTTTGTCCTCCAAGAATTTATCCAACCATCCAAGTTCACCGGCACTAAATTCCAAAATTGAAGGACACACTATACGAAGTAATAATTCCTTAGCCCTGAAGGGTTTTTTTTTTTTAAAAAATACAATATTTTCAGATGAAATGCTAAGTGATACTCATTTAAATTAACCTTTCAAGTTTCCTTAAGGGAAGATAAATGTATTCTATAAAACTTTGAGTGGTCCTACTCATAGAGCATTTATTATAAAACGATGGTAATAAAAATGGTGCTTAAAAGCAGTTTCAGCAATATCTATATTACATATACTCTCTATATGGACTTAGTTACCTTATATATTGTATAATATATGTGTGAATGGATATATGAATAAAACAATTACCTGGAGATTTTGCGCATATATAGATACTACTTTTTCTACATTTTAATTAATCCCCAATTTTTCCTGCTGAAACTGCTATCTGACATCCATCATCTATTTGACGTTATGAAGGACATAATTTATTTGTAAACTCAGGATGTTCTTGCTTTATAGACTTGCTTGTATTTTATAATTTATTTACCCATCATGATTGGAAATGCTTATCTAAGTACTATGCATTAATGTGTACTTTTGCTGAGTCCATTGTGTTCTGTCTGTGGCAATGTTCTTTTTCATAGTGAGTGATACAATAAAGTCACGTAAGGTTGGAAAGTGTCCTTTGCCTTGGGCAAAATGCTTCTACTGTGTCAGTCATGAAAAGCTCCACTACAAGACAGACACACAATTCAATATTGTCCTAAAACAGCTCAGCTTTATTGGACCAGAAAGAAACACTGGAAGCAGTAGGACAAGAGTGGAAAAGAAACAGAAAAAGACATCATCTGCAAGCATATTGATGGAATATGTCAAGCCTTTTACCATTAAAATGTAAAATTTACAGTTTGCTAACATACAAAGGCTCTTACCTTTTGTGGTATACGAGATGTGAAATATGCTGTCACGTTTAAAAGAGATAAATGTATAGTGGCATTAAATGTTTACTTTTATGTTACCCATCCTAATTTCCACCAAGTCTTGGCTTCAGTGGAAAAATGCCTTTTTTTTTTTTTTACTAATTTCTGGAGTAAAATTTTGTCAGCACAAACTACAATGTGGTTTTGTTGAGAAAATAGGCCTGTGAGAAAGCACTAACTTCACCAATGTGATTTTGCCAGAAGACAGACTAATTTAAATGATTTCCTGGGTCAATAAGATGAAATCACTGGATATTTAAAGGGCTTAAGATGTACTAGAAAGTACAGTTTGCTTGCTGATACCAATGGGAGTGCTCTAATAAAGTGATGATCACATCTTTACAATTTACCTTCTCATCTGCCAAGCTCATTGGCACAACCAATGTTTAATAAATGTTGATTGTGATGCTTAACCAGAAAGCAGATACAGCACATTTATTATTTTCTCTCCGAACTGTAGACATTGAGTGTCCATTTTCTGTAGCTTGTTCTTAAAATGAATAATTGTCTGAATTCATAACTGACTTTAGTGGAATTATAAACATGAGTTATTGGTTCATGTCTATTGATTCATGTCTATAGTTCCTTTCATTCCTTACAAAGCATACACCATTGCTTGATGAAATATTCTTGGTTTAATTTCAGAGGGGCAGAGTTCAACCCTTACCTTTCCCCAAAAATCTGAAGATACTGTTTTCCAAAATATTTACTATCGCAGGAAGGTCAAGCAATGTGTAGAAAGTGGAGCAAAAGGAACATAGAAAAGCAAAATGTGAACATGTCAAGAACAAATAAAACAACTACCAATATATTTCAACTAAGCCGACAGCTCTTAACCACCCGAGTCTGGAATGTAATCAATTCTTCTGAAAATATTACCAGACTTAAGGCCAGGGAGGAGATATCTCTAATATGGAAGTTGTTGGCAGGAAGACTCTGCTTTTTGCCTTAACCAAGTAGGGCCAGATGAAACCAAGATCTCAAACAATGTATCCTCAAGTACAGGGCTGTCAAACTCCCGGACCGTAGGCTGGATGCGTCATGTGCTGGCCACACCCCCGCCCAGTTTAGTGAAGGGGAAAGTCCCAATATGTCACATGATGCCACCATGACAATATGAGTTTGACACCCCTGCTCAAATACAAGTACCGTATTTTTTGGAGTATAAGACCCACCTTTTTCCCCCCTAAAAGAGGCTGAAAATTTGGGTGTGTCTTATACTCCGAATGTAGCTTTTTCGAAGCTTTTTTTTCAGCCCTAACGTGCTAACGATCTTCCCAGCTTGTTTTCATTGCTACTCCCTCTGAAAAAGGTTTTTTCAGCCTTAACGAGGTGCTAACGATCTTCCCAGCTTGCAGGATTTTTTTCATTGCTACTCGAAGAAGTTTTTTTCCAGCCCTAAGTCTTTGCAGGCTTGTTTTCACTGCTATTCCCTCCGAAAAAGGTTTTTTCAGCCCTAACCAGGGGATAAAATAATGTGCTGAAGCTGACCAGACTAAGGACGCTAGCCGGATGAATACCTGGTAGGTAGATTTTCCCCCTATTTTCCTCCCCAAAAACTAAGGTGTGTCTTATACTCCGGTACGTCTTATACTCCGAAAAATACGGTACTAAAAATACTGCTTTCTTAGCTGAAATCTCAACAAAATTCAAAGGCAGACCTAAACCGAGACCACAATAATATACACACAGACTGGAGATGATCCAGGTAAGTATCACAATAGCTGGATCATAGAAATGATCTTTAATTCTAGAGTATGATTTTTGAGTTAATAAAAGGCCCTGTTATCTGCAGCTATTATTTGGGATACAGGACAACTCCTAAACTGCACACACTGTAGAACAGCAAATGCAGCTAAGTCCAGAGCAAAATCATTGTCCATAGATGGTTGGTCTCCCTTCAAGTAGAGCTTTTGTAGTTTATTACTACAAGCTGTTCATTACTGAATCAAGCTGATATTTAAATAGACCTAACTAGGTTTCCCCCAGAATTAGTGGGAATACAATTCATTGTTTTTCTGATAATGGAAAAGGCAATGCAAAGTTCCTGCCTTAAAGTAGAGAAAAAGTATCAGAAATCTGCAAGGAAATGATGACACATTAATCTTTTGACAGCTTGCCCAGTGATTGTGCATTATGCTGTATTATGATTTAGAATGCTTTATGAAATAGGCCACAGACTTATGATTACCTCAGCAGAGTTTTCATGGCATCAACTGCCACTAAAGAGATTCAATCCCCACCCACAATAGAAGGTGATGGAATCAGTTCAAAGATTGCCAGCATCAGGCAATTTAATAGGTAACCAGTCCTGAGTTTTCTTGGCTTGATTCAGTGGGAGAGGAACCAAGACTGGGGCAAAATTAAGATGGATAAGGATCTAGGCAAAAATGATAAAAGATCTTTTGTCCTGCAATAAAACAGATTAAATACTTTGCCTTAATTAGGCCATTTTATTTTCTATTCATTGCTAATCCAAAGAAATCTTCAGAATTTTCCTCATTGTATTTCTTTAATCCACTCCAAAATGGATAAAGTATTAAGCAATCCATCTCATTACCCACTAACTTCCTTTTTAAATGCTGTTCATTTTATTCTAATATGCTCAGCACCTTCACCACAGCTTGCTAGAGATTGAATCTAAGAGTAAAATGTTTAATCTCTCTTCTATCAGAATTTAATACTGAAATTCCTGGAGCTGCTCTTATTACAATCTAGTTATTTCCATGAGAGAAATAAAAATGCAGATATGCATTTAAGGAAATATGTACAGTATATTTTGATTACCATGGACACTAAAAAGAATTTGAAATATTAAAGGATCAAGGTGATTAATGAAAATAAATTAAAAAAATAAAAAGTCATAATAAAGTAAAATAAAATAAAAATTGGTAGTCACTTTACTTCAATTTTCCCCTATCACAGGTCTCCTAGCATCCTGGATAGTAGTAAGGTGACTTGCAGGCCAACACACCTTATCAAAGGCCTCCAGAGTTGTAGTACAGCTGCTATCTCTCATCAGCCAAAATAACATATTTTGTAAATTACACTCCCAGCAAAAGAGCATGGAGAATTACCAGTGTTGGCTGCTGTTGTCATGTTTTCAAGGTTAAACACAAGCATTTCAAACAAAGAATGCCAGAGTGAAGGATCCTTCCTTGTGGTAAATTATTATTTACTTCTGAAAGGAAGGGCTGAATTTGATCCCAGGTTTGTCAAGGCTAAACAGCTTTAAAAATTCTCAGGGATGTTGTTTAAATAATATTTGAAAACAAGGATCATGGTGACAGTTATCAGAAGGCATCTCACCCTTGTAATCCTTTGTGCCTGTTTGTTTTTTATGGTTTTGGTTTATAAAGAGCCCGTAAAACTCAGTTGCTAATCCCAGTCATTCAAACCAGCACTACGATTGTCTTGCAGGAAAATATAAGATAGCAGAAGTGGGATGGATATGATTTAAAGCTGGGTTTAAGAAACATAATTGCTCAAAAATGAAATTAAAATCCTGGCATATGAAGCCCTGAGTCCCACGGGATTGGGCGGCCTATAAGAGCGTCTAAATAAATAAATAAATAAAATAAAGCAAGACTAATTTATCTTTTTAAAAAATTCATGTCCTTCAAACTGAAGAAATTTCTTTCACTCCTTGGAGAAATTTCTTTCACTCCTTGGAGGACTCTTAAGTCTGAATCCGAAAAGTGTTTGCTTTACTAGTTCATTTCCATTTCTGCTGGCCCAAAACAGCATCTGTATATCTCTACTGTTGTCATTTGTTGATTTTGCCAGACCAGACTATATATGAGGCTCTGAAAAACATGATCTCTGTCTGACTGACACTGTCTTGCCACAGACAAAGTTTCCATCACATTTCTTATCTCAGATCTTTATTTCAGTTTCTCCACTTTTCAAGAGCACTTCTTCAATTGAGGCACTGCTGATCAAATATTTATTTCCAGAAACTAAAAAAAAAGTGACTTTGGGCAGGTCAAAAATCAAGATGTCAGCCCCACTCAAAATAGTTGCTCACAATATTTTCCTGAACAGTGTCCCGCCATACATCAACATACACAGCACTTTGGGTTTTCAATATATATTTTATCTATATGTCAATTATGATATTTTAAAAATGCAGTAACCATAATTACAAATGGTAGCAAATGAGTTATTCCTATTTCTTGGAGCTTAAAGAGAAAAAAAAACCTTGCTATGGAAGCTTGATCCCCTTCTAACAGGTCAATTCATCAAGAATAAAGTTGTCATCGTCAAACTGCTTAACATGTATTGTTAGGCCAAGAAAAGGTGTGGTAGCATCTCTAATAGTTTTCTAGTGTGTCAGAAGCTCAAAATGAGTGTTTCTTCTGCTTTTAGCAGTTACTATTTGTAGAGGTTAGTACAGTTGCAAACTGCTTTCAAACGGAATGGGAACAACCAGTCAGTCATGGTACAATCAATTTAGGTAGGAAATACTATAGAGGCATTAGGAAGATTTTTTTTTCCCCCTGGGTAATCTACACAGATTGGTTAGTGTTATTTTCTGAGAGACTCAAGCATTGAAATAAGGCTACATTTTATCAGGGCCCAGCATTACAAATACAATGGCCATTTATTTTATGCATATTAAAAAAAGTCTATTGCAGCGGTTCTCAACCTGGGGGTCGCGACCCTTTGGAGGTCGAATGACCCTTTCATAGGGGTCGGGAGACTTCGCCCGGATGCCGCCATTTGGGTTCTTTTACCCTCTGCACATGCACAGAATGCTTTGTGCATGCGCAGAACGCTTTGCGCATGCACAGAGGGTAAAAGAACCCAAATGGCGGCGGCGGGGGGCACGGCAGTGGGGTGGGGCGCGACAGGGGAAGGGCGCAGGGCGCGGCATTAGGAAGGTTGAGAAGCACTGGTCTACTGGAACTTGAAGCCCCATCTCCATCATGGAAAAAGCAGATTGTCCCAGTGTTGTTAAGACATACCTGAAGGTGCCCTGTTGAGGACTAGGATGAACTCTAGGAATAGGTATCTTGAGTTATGCACCATAGTTCCAATTGCTGGGTTGCTCAAGGGATCAATATCATAGAACTCTTGAGCTTTCTTTACCCTTTCTTATGGTTGCTACTGTGGAGCACAGTGTTGGACTCTAGTATGACTTCTTTTAGAATCAATTAAGAATTGTGCTTTCCCAAGAAATATTCCTATTATAATTCCCCTCCCTTGCTGTTAAATACAGCAATAACATTTCTTTGCAGCATTTTGTAAGAATGTTCTTATTAAATATTGCTTTAAATCTATTTTTGGGCAACAGTACATTTAACCCCTCCTCCATCATATTAAATGTATTTCTTTTTTAAAGAATGCAATTAATTTTTTCGTAAAGTGCACATAGCCATATGGACTGTGAAAGAAGCTGAATGAGTCTGAGAAAAGTTGTCATGATTTTGCTATAACAAGGACTAGACAAGGAAAGCTTGTCAGAATGAATTGTCAATTTATAATATGTTTACAACTGTGTAGATTCCATAGGATGAAAAATAAATGCTTTAATTAAAGCAATCAAAATGTTACAAAATAGCCTGCTTTGCAGACATATTATTCAGCCTGGATGTTAGATAAGCCAAAAAAAGAGCAAGGTAGGGGTGTTAACCCGAAAAGATCATTGTATCATTTTAGACATAATATTTAAAGATATAAGGCACTGTGAGCACGGGCATGGATTGTCACAATTGTGTGGAAAGCAGCCCATATAATGTGACTAATTTGTAATTAAGTTAATGAACAGAGTAACCGGAGAGTGTTCAGCAACTGATCCAGGTGTTTATTTTACTACAGGATAATTTCAATGTTTTCCTCAGCCAACTTTTCTTAAATGTGCTTTCCACAGTGTACCATCTTCTCTATGCGTAGACTTACACAGAAGCGATGTTAGAAATTACAGATGCAACATGGTTATTCTTGTTCTGGATGGCCTCCAGGACTCTTATAAGACATCTTTGAGTGTGCAATCTATTCTTGTGCATAATAAGGAGTAAATATAGATTGGACATTCTTGCCAGCTCTAATCCAACACATAAAATTAAAAGAAAGTTTCTAACAATATTTTAGAATCGGTATTAATATGCCTGTTGAACTGCTGTATTGAAGGGGCAAGACAGAATGAGTATATCCATAAGCTTTTATATACCAGGTTTATGGCTCTATTTGTGATATTTATAAAGCTATACTCAACTTCAGATTTTCTTTACAATTTTTTACCCCATCTGACAAGTCTTCAGGGGAAAGCAAAGTTGTATCGCATTAGCTTAGCAGAAAACCCTGTATTTTGTATTGTTGGTTGATTATATGCCACTAAGTCAGCTTTGAGCTTTAGGAATGACACAGATTTTCTCCAGAATAATCTCTCCCCAGTCTGGCCCCCTTAGGTATTCTAGACATGCACCCATCCCAGTGTAACTGAGTTCATCCACATCACTACTAGTTGTCTTCTAATGTATTAATAACACTCAGCCCACTTATTCATCAGAAACTATAATCTTATTCTAGCAGTTTGGACAATTTTCAACCGGTTGCCATCAATTTTTAGAGAAGTTTGTTGAGTAACAGATCACATGGTGTCCATAGAGAACTTTGGAAGAAGTAGATTATCTGGATCCTTTCCAGATAGATTTCAGTATGGGGATGAAATGGATGTGGTTGACCCCTGGCAGGCTTGGATACAGATAATATATTCATCCTTGCTTTTCTTGATATTCAGCAGCTTTTGTTACCTCTGAACCTTCTGGACCAACTTCAGGGTTTCGGGCACTTTCTCTGGGATTGGGTCCAATCAGTGTTGATAGGAAGGGAGAGAAAGAACCTGCAGCTTCACCGTGTGGGCTGCTTCGGGGATTGACATTCTCCCCATTCCTACTCAATTTCTACAGGAAACTACTGAGTGAATTTATCCAATGGCACAGAGTGCAGCATTGTCAGTACGCAGATGATACTTAGCTGTATATCTCCACCCTGACCTGGCCAAGTGATAACATAGCAATAGCAATAGCACTTAGACTTATATACCGCTTCATAGTGCTTTACAGCACTCTCTAAGCGGTTTACAGAGTTCAGCATATTGCCCCCAACAATCTGGGTCCTCATTTTACCCACCTCGGAAGGATGGAAGGCTGAGTCAACCTTGAGCCGGTGAGATTTGAACTGCTGAACTGCTGAACTAGCAGTAGCCTGCAGTGCTGCATTTAACCACTGCACCATCTCGGCTCTTGGAGGTTCTGCTCTTCTATATGAGCAAAGATCTAGTGTGGCTATGAACAGGAAGCAGTATATGGACAAAGGAAACAAAAAGAGAAATACCATCATATGACCAAGTGCAATGGTAGATGGGAAAGACCTTGGGAGACAGAGAAAGACCTGCTGCCAGATAAGAGATGGCATAGCCTGCAGCTGTATTACAGGCAGAGAAAGAGATTCAGAAGGCACCCTTCCTATCTTCACACTCTGTAAAAGAAATAGGTGATTTGTATGCTCAGACTTGCAAAATTCTGTTAAGGTAGTCTTT
This sequence comes from Diadophis punctatus similis, assembly GCA_023053685.1. Taxonomy (NCBI): domain Eukaryota; kingdom Metazoa; phylum Chordata; class Lepidosauria; order Squamata; family Dipsadidae; genus Diadophis; species Diadophis punctatus. The sequence continues at coordinate 69,974,580 of JALIGW010000001.1, read as the reverse complement.
CAATAAAATAGCATTAGCTCGTCTGGTTATGTTTTGTCTGGTCTGCTAAGAAATGCTGACATCAAGCCAGAAAATCTTTTTTTAGGTGATATTATTGCTGACAAGCCATATCAGAGCTTTGCTGCCACTCTCCGATCTTGCAACAAATCAATTTTTCTGACTTTTGACTCCCTTGGTTTTCACTGATATTAGCCTGACGTGAATATGAAAGAAACTGTCAGATGAAATACAACAAAAATTGTGTGTCTGTAAAACTTCTGTGTGATCAGGAAAAAAGTTATGTGAAGTGCAGGCAAATCTTTTACCTAGTTGCACGACAGTTTAAAACGATGAGGTATACCACTTACACAAAGGATCTAGAAACTTGTCCCTGGAATTGACATATGATTCAGTGAAGTCTGTGAACAAGACGTAATTTGACAATCTTCTGATCTTATATTCAAATTATAGTTATGCCACTATTGTTTTCGTTGTTAAATATTGTTTTATATATTTTGTGTGTGATTTATTTCTCTATTTTTGCTTACTATGCATTGCCCAGCAATCTAATAATCAGGGGGATACCAAAATTCTGTAACACAAACAAGCAAAAAGGTATGGCATCAGATTGTTATCAAATAACCTAAAATCTATTCTCCCAGAATCAAATAATGTAATTTGAATGCTTGTGTTCCCTTGGAGGGTGATGCATCGTAAGGTGAGACAAACATAAATTTCAGTCATTACAATAGTACAGGATGTTGCCTCAATCAGTGCCAAACCAAGATGGAGGCAGAAATGCAGTCTGTTGTCCTTTGCTCCTCAGACACTGTGCTGGGCATAACTGGCATGTATGTATGGCTTCTACCGGTAGTATGCAGGTGTGTGTGGTGTGTGTGTGTGTGTGTGTGTGTGTGTGTGTGTGTGTGTGTGTGTGTGTGTGTGTAGAAAGATAGATAGCTGACAGCTGATAGATAGATAGATAGATAGATAGATAGATAGATAGATAGATGATAGATAGATGATAGATAGATGATAGATAGATAGACAGATAGATATAGAAATGATAGATAGATAGATAGATAGATAGATAGATAGAGAGAGAGAGAGAGAGAGAGAGAGAGAGAGAGAGAGAGAGAGAGAGAGAGAGAGAGAGAGAGAGAGAGAGAGAGAGAGAGAGAGAGAGAGAGAGAGAGAGAGAGAGATGAGAGATATAGATAAAAACCAACCAAATTCTCAATGGTGTCATTTGAAAAACTAAGTATGCTCTTAAATAAACTCCCTAAATATTGTAGCTACTGGAACTTTACATAAATTAATTGTGGCTGGCCTGAGGGTACATATCAACTAGGAGACTATTTTGGGTATAGATTTTTTCCACATATGAAATTCATGTAAAGAATTGCTGATCCTTCATTCTTTTTAATGCTTTCTAAATAGACTAACTGCAACTTACTTAGACTATAAAAATCTTTCAATATTTTGCACTTATCTGGATCTTGACATAGGAAGAAGTCCTTTGCCTCTCCTTGAATTGATTCACCCTCATTTGTTTAACTCTCACTGAATTATGAAACCCCATTTTTTTTGTTTACCCTGCACCCATCTCTCCTAATGGGAGAAAAGCACGAATCACATCTACTCTGCAGCTCTACAGCACTTACTGTCCATAAATTAATCTGTCCAACAAATAACTCTCAAATAAAAATAAATGCCCTTTCCATTTACTGCTGCTGCTGAGAAAAGCACAAAAACCCCCATAATCAATGGAAAGTAATACAAAAGGTGTGAAGCTTGGATGACCTTCATACAAGAAACAAGCTGACAGCCTATGAAAGCCAGACCTGCAGTTCAGCCCATGTTACTCAATCAGAACCAATGGGAGGGGATGATGTCTAATTTAATTTATTCCATTTCAGACACTGTATGAGGAGAGGTATATTAAAATGAGAAGCATGACAACACTTTTTCAGACTAAAAATCACCCACCTCCCTTAAAATCCTATATCACCGTATTTATCTGTGTATTTGATGAGCTACGGTTCACAAAGGGTTACGCCTTTTAATCAAATTGGTTAGTCTGAAAAGATGCTACTAGATTTCTTCTGATTTTTATGTTTTGTGGATTAGCAGTTATCTTCAAGGAAACTTCTGAACTGCATGAGGGAGCCCAGCATTTCACAAATGCAAGGCAACATCCCATAACAGATCTGTCCCCTTTTCCCCATGCTGATTTCTAGAAGTGTAGAAGGTAAGATGAACTTCATGGAGATATGTGGGAATCACATATTACCAAGGCAAAGGGGCTGAAGCATTGTTTAAGTCCAGAATGAGTTAACACTTGGAAACAGCTCAGGAGATGCCTTCCTAATTCACTGTAAAATAAGGAGGAGGAGGTATAGCACAATCAGGTTTGCAAGATTGTGTTGTTACACAACCAATCTCAATAAAACTAAGTTTAGCCTTCCTTCCTTTCCTGGAGTGGTCTACATAATTAAGGAATTCAAGAAGACTGCACTGTCTATATGTAGAGGTAGGAATGTTATCTCCTCAAAATGTTCTTACTTTTCTCAGAACCTCTCCAAAGTATGTATGTTAACTGTATAGCGGTAGTCTTCAATTTATAGCACAATTGTGACCAGCATTTCCATTGCTAAGTAAGGTTGTTGTTAAGTGAGTCGTGCATGATTTTATGACTTTTCACCATGATTGTTAAGTGAATCACTACAGTTATAAAGTAAATCATGCAAGTCATTAAGCAAATCTGGCTTTCCCCATTGACTTTGCTTGTTGGAACCAGCTGGGAAGGTCACAAACGATGATTACAAAAATGTTGCAATAGTTGTAAATACACACTGGTTGCAAATGCCCAAATTGTGATCATTTGATTGTGCGAACACTATGATAGACTGGTTGTGATCGGTCTCATTCGAGACAATGATGACTCCGCATACAGACGGGAGGTTGAACTACTAACCTTGTGGTGCGACTGGAACAATCTGGAACTGAACACACTCAAAACCATAGAAATGGTGGTAGACTTTAGGAGAAACCCTCCCATACTGCCACCTCTTACAATACTAGACAACACAGTATCAACAGTAGAGACCTTCAAATTTCTAGATTCTATCATATCTCAAGACCTAAAATGGTCACCTAACATCAAAAACGTCATCAAAAAAGCACAACAAAGAATGTTCTTTCTGTGCCAACTCAGAAAGCTCAAACTGCCCAAGGAGCTGCTGATACAATTCTACAGAGGAATTATTGAGTCTGTCATCTGCACCTCTATAACTGTCTGGTTTGGTTCTGCAACCCAACAAGACAGACACAGACTTCAGAGGAGAATTAGAACTGCAGAAAAAACAATTGCTACCAACCTGCCTTCAATTGAGGATTTGTATACTGCACGAGTCAAAAAGAGGCTGTGAAAATATTTGCAGACCCCTCGCATCCTGGACACAAACTGTTTCAACTCCTACCCTCATAATGAGCACTGCACACCAGAACAACTAGACACCAGAACAGTTTTTCCCCGAACGCCATCACAAATAATTCCCTCAACACTGTCAGACTATTTACTAAGTCTGCACTACTATTAACTACTATTAATCTTCTCATCGTTCCTATCACCTATCTCCTCCCACTAATGACTGGGAGGAGATGACTGTAACTTTGTTGCTTGTATCTTTACGATTTATATTGACTGGTTCCTAATATGATTTGATTGCTTATTTGTACCCGGACTATCATTAAGTGTTGTACCTTATGATTCTTGACGAACGTATCTTTTCTTTTATGTACATTGAGAGCATATGCACCAAGACAAATTCCTTGTGTGTCCAATCACACTTGGCCAATAAAAAATTCTATTCTATTCTATTCTATTCTATTCTATTCTATTCTATTCTATTCTATTCTATTCTATTCTATTCTATTTTCACTGTATTGTCATAAATGCTTTCAAGTTACCGATTGAATGGACATGACATTTAAGAATTAAAAATTAAGCCCCCCCCCCCCAAATTTCACTCTTGTCACAAAGTTGTAATCCTTCCAAGAGTTGATTGTTGGGAACTTTCGAACAGCCTGATACTTGAGTGAGAATCTTGAGCCATCTTGCTCAGCAACATCAATGCTAACAATCTCTACAGGGTTTCTGGCAAGAATTTTTCCTGATGCTCCTGGAAATGCCAGGAAATTGAACCTAGGACCTCCCACACGCAAAGCATGTCTTTGACTAATGAGCTACAGCTTTCTTTTCAGAGGACTGAAACTTAAGTGAGCAGATTTTGTCTGGCAGATTTGAAGTGTGCATTTTAAGTGAGAAAATGGATGGGGGAAGGAAGAGGGAGGAGGAGGGGAAGAAAGTACGTAGCAATGTTCTTGTTTAAAGCAAGCAATGATCTGCCTTCAGAACATGCATTTTACATTGCAGTTTCCAGGATGTGTTGCACATTCTTCCGAATCTAAGATTCAGTTTCTAGTCATGTACAATGTCATATTCAGTCACAGGATTGTTCAATACAAGAAACTCTGTTATGAGAATCTCTGCTCTCCTGGAGATTTGCCTCAAGTCAAATCTAGAAAGAACATTGGTCAGAATGGGAATCACATAAGTATTTTCTTTCATCTGGTAAGAACTAGCCTATTCTCCCAAAATAAATGAATATAAAATTTGTTGGACAAAAAGGACAACATTGGACAAGAATGCAAGACTGAGCACTTAGTGTTGGAAAAACAAATTCACTATACAATTATAGGTATATTTATTCAGAAATAAGATCTTCCCCATTTAATGGAATGTCTTCAGTAAGAAACATACAGAGAGCTGCAATTATTGTTGGCTGATTGACGTTCTGAGAACTTTTGTATCTGGGGGCATAACATTACTGCAGTATTACAAGATGGGAAGAACGCAAATGATTCGGGAATAAATTGATTCTGTTGATCTCTCTATCTCCCTTCCTCCCTCTCTCCTCCTTCTCTGATGCTGATACATCACTCAGGGCAGAATCACTCAGAACAGCTAACAAATAACACTGTTAGAAGTGTGTATCTCAATTGTATCTGCAGTTTCCATGATTAATAATCTAACAAGAAGTATGCTATGCAGCAAATATGCAAGGATTATGGAATGCAAGGAAACTGAGTTCTAGTCCTGCCTTAGGCATGAATGCCAGCTGGGTGACTTCGGTCCAGTCACACTCTCTCTCAACCACCTAATAAGAGTTGTTGTTGTGGGAAAACAGGAGAAGGAAATATTAGGTATGTTCATTATGTTGAGTTATTTATTAAAAAACAGTAAAAGTGGGATAAAAATAAATCTAAAATAAACAAATCACCCCATACCTGGAAATGACAACACTTTGAAGAAGAGGAAGCAAATTAGGATAGGACAAAAGGACACTGATGAAGCTAAATTCAAATACTCGCAATGTATTTGGATGTATGATTCTTAATTTATACCCATCTAATAATGCACTTACACGAATTAGCATTTCCTATACTTTCAATTACAATCAAATTGTTGCTTGGAATTTTCCTGGTGTCTTTTCAACCAACTTCTCAGCAGGAAGCAGTTCCTGCTGGAATTACTGACTGTTGAACATTTTCATTTGTAGAATTAGCAAAAGTAATAATGCACAGCTTACATAACAAAACAACCAGACTATTTTTCTTTGCAGTGTTCAGATCCAAGGAAATCTTATATATATATATATATATTATATATTATATATATATATATATATATAACGATTTTACTGCCATATGTTTGGTTGAGGAAGATACTTGTTTTCTTCGGAGTCTCCTTTTTGTTGTCCTCCTGCTAGGTAGTGTCTTGCACATCATCTTTATTTTAATAGCATGCCAGCCTCCCACTCTTCTTTAAGTATCATCAGGTCCTGCATGAGGCTATGCTCTGTCCCATGGGTCACTTTCATAAGATCATAAGTCTGAAATGCAGAAGAAATACAGAAGAAAAACATTCTGTTATCCTTGATGGTATGCCTCTAAATATCTCCATCTGGAATATTTTATTTCTAAAAAACAATTTGCAACTTCGCTAGCTATTGATTGTCACTTCAGCTTGCCTCTTCATATATTCCATAACAATGCAAGCTCTTTTCTGCCAGTTTATCCAGATTGTATGGAATTTGCTGCTCTGAATGCCCGTTTGCTTGGCCTCTATAAATTTTAAAATGGGATGTGATCAGCGGCGGGTTGCTCTCTTACTGGTGCCGGTGCGCTGCGCGCGCATCTCCACGCTTTGGGCATGTGCTTGCTCGCTTCTGCACGCGCCCCCTCGCGCGATTTTGCTTCAGCGCATGCGTGGAAGCAAAATCACACCAACATCTCGTGAGGGGACGCGTGTGTGTGAGATTTCAGCGCGATTTTGCTTCTGCGCATGCGCATGCGCAGAAGCAAAATCTTGGCAAAATCTCTCTCGCGCGCGCGTCCCCTCGTGAGATTTTGGTGCGATTTTGATTCCGCGCATGCGCAGAAGCAAAATCGGCCAAAAATCTACGAAAAAAAAATGGCAACGCGCGCGGTGGACTGGCAGAGAGGGCTCCGGAGTGGTCGTGTGCAAATTGCGCAATCGGCCGCTCCCTACCGGAGCTGCACACTGGGCAGTTCTGGCAGGAACCGACCTCTGCATGTGATATGTTTAGGTTAAACATATGTGCACCTTTCAAGGTAACTTAGCTTAGTAGTATAAGAGCAGCATTATGGCCCTGCTGTATGTTTTCTTCGTGATCTGAAAAAGGTTTCAGTTAGTGTTGAGATCCATAGAGCGAACAGTTTCAATAATGAAAGAACTTAACTATGAGCTATCATGAGCAAACAAATGGGATACTCAGCGTAATATCAAAAACCACACTGCTTCTCTCTACAAGAATATAAAACTCATTAGGTAATTGATAAGGAAGTGCAAGTAAAAGCCCAGCACATTCATTTATGTCTAATTTGCATTTGGATTGAAAAGCATACCTAACATCAGAGACACATGTAGTGGTATGCAAATATGCCTCTCTTCTGCTCAGTCATAATGAAAGGAGAAAGCAAAGGCCATCCTGCTAATGGGCTTCAAAGCAAAGGCCAGGATATTGAGGAAATTGTTTCAGTTTCTACTTTATCCCTCAATTACATGAAGGCTTCTTAGAGATGCCAAGGAAGGCTACACTCATGTTATTTACATCACACATACAATAATGTATAGGGCAAGCTGGAAGGAATCAGTTCAAATAGGATCTATTTGGAAAGGGATGCCTGTCATTCTGGGGCAGATACATCTAGGTTATGTCCCTTTATAGCAGGGAACTATTACAGGTGGAATATACATGCTTTGGGGTAAGACCGTAAGAGCTTAATGTGTCAGCAGAGGACTTACTGCATTCTTACATATTTCCAATCATTTATAATAGACTTGGCATATTGTGTGATATAAAATTCTTGGAGACTAGACTTCTTCCTGATTTCCTCAATTTTTCTGTACACTTTGTGGAGGTTTTTTTTTTTAGGGTCTTACTACGGTAATATCAAAACATAAAATCTGCCCTTTGTGTATTTTGGATCACCAAACTAATCTTTTGAAGTTTGAAAAATTATTATTAAAACATCTTTAACTGTAGGGAGTCTTTGAAGGTTAGATTTCAGTGTAGCACTTACGACGATAAATCCAAGATAAAAAGTAGTTTAATCTTCAGAAGGTGAGCTAGGAATCTATTTCTCTAATCGCAGGCAAAACTAGACTGCAACATTGACATGCATTGTATACCTTCCAGGGATGCAGTGAAATGATCAGCAATACCACGTCAGATTTAGGAATTCAACAATTCTATCAAATGAAGCTACTGGATGTCAAAATCAATTAAATGAAAGAAATAACAGTTATGAAACTTTGATTATAAAATCAATTAAATGAAAGAAATAACAGTTATGAAATAACATGAAATTAATCAAAAATGTTATTTTTAATTAAAACACTTTATCACAGATATTTACACCTCAAAATCAGTTTTCAAGAATATTATTATTATTGTTAGTATTATTACTACTATTATCCTGAATCAATCTGCTGAAGCATGAAGGCATCTTCACTGAAGATTATGGACTGTAATCTGTCATGCTGGTCCAGTAAAGATTATCTCACCATAGATACCACTAAACGAGCATCTATGCCCAAGGTAGCATTGGAATTTCAATCTCGCAATTAGTAGTCTAGCATCTTAACCCAGAGGTGGGTTCCTGCCGGTATGCTCTTACCTGTTGGTCGCCGCAGAATCGAAGAAGCCGGTGGCGTTCGTGGCGCGGGGCTTTCCCGCCCGCTTCTCCCTGCCCGCCTGGACGCCGCCATTTGCGTTCTTTTGCCCTCTGCGCAAGCAGAACGCTTTGCGCATGCGCAAAAGGGCAAAAGAACGCAAATGGCGGTGTCTAGGCGGGCGGGGGAAAGCGGGCGGGGAAGCCCCGCGCCGCGAACGCCACCGGCTTCTTCGGTTCTGCAGCGACCAACAGTTAAGAGCGTACCAGCAGGAACCCACCTCTGTCTTAACCCCTACACTACTTTGGCAATTACTTCAAAAAAAAACTTGTATTTGTATGTGTACATGCGCGTGTGTGCACACACATATATACATGTTAAGAAGTGTATGGCTTAATGCTGCTAATTTTTAAATGATTATTTGTAATGGGGCGGAAAACATACCATCTTAAGCTCAGTGAAAGAAAGGCCAGAAGCCTAACAAATAGGACAGAAGCATAAAAAGAATCTGATAACAATTGGTGTTCAATCTCAAATAAAGCATTATAATAGCTTAGTTGAATTTTAGAAACTTTTTTTTACATCCTTAAAGAAGAAACTGGAACTTAAACTACAATATGTGAAACTGTACAAAGAATCAGTTGGGGAATTACATAAGGCAGCTGTCACAAAGCTATGTAACTCGAGCAAATATATTTTATATATACAGTGACATTTCCAGAAGGTCTTGTACATTTTATAAATCTATCACAAATTTAGAAGAAACTCCAAATAAGGAGCAGCCAGCTGAGACAAGTTCAGGTCGGCATGCAATGAACTTATATATATAGGACACCATTCATGTGCAACCAACATGTTTTATGCCACATAACTAAAATTTTATTTCTCTCTTTCCCCAAACGTGTTTTAGTTTAAACAAGCTAATAAGATTTAATTACCCATAGTAATTTATTTTTCCACAGGAAGTTATTTTGTTTAAGTACTTTTACAGATTTTGTTTCAGAAGGCTATTGAGCTGAATAAATTGTTAACAAAATAAATAATCGTCACTGGAAAACATGTGCTGCTTTCAGAAACAAGTTACTTACTAATGTATTTCCTTTCAATAATGATGAGCAGATTATGTATATAGAATGTACTGCTATTCTGAACTGGCTTACAAATAATTCATATGAAGAAACTTCCTCCGATCAGATCTTTTAATAGTACACATTCTTTGCAGTGGTCAGCTCTGAATTAAATGTGCTCATGACTTAATGCACCCGGATTTTGATTGTCCTCTTTATTTTTCTCATCAGCATTTCATCTCAAATATTTCAGGTGAGTTTCAGAATTCTTACTAGTTCATGATCAAAGGAAGCATTTCCACTACTATTTACCTTGCCTTCCCTGCTCAGTGAGGTGCAGAACATGATCAATATTTAAAAAGGAGAAGCAGATTAAGGTACTGAAACAGTTGCTTGTTCATCCAACTTAATAGCTATTTGCCATTCAAGGTTTGGGGTGATTAATGACACCCCCTCTGATACTGAACAGTAATTACCAACCACTGCTATTAAAGTAAGTCTCTCCTGGAAACTGTAAGCAACTCACTTTGTAGCCATTGCCTCCGGGGCTGGCATAGATATAAAAAAGTGGGAGAGTGCTGGCTGACTGACATGTGGAAAGTGAGGTGAGCAGGGAGGTTGTAGAAATGCAGTCAAGGAGAAACAATTAGGAGGAAACAGAATGTAGAGCCACTGAGCAAAACTGACCTGTTTCAGGGTTTCAAGGGCCTGAGAGGACATGTCCTGGTGGAACTGCAATTTGGCCACTCTCATCATCTGGATAGCCCTCAAAGGATGGAAGCCGGGATAATAAAACCTGAAAGAAGGGCAGGAAGAAAATTACATCCATTTGTCAGTTCTCACCTTCACTGTTCCTGCCTCAGTGGAGAGCCATTAGAGTAGGACTACAAAGCCACTGTGAATTTTAATGAGGTATGAGGGGAAAATATAGCCAGTGTCGAGGAGTGTGGAATACTAAGGGGTTGTTAACAAAATATTATTTTTAGGCTTGGAACAGTTCTTATGTTATCCTGTTAGAAAGTGACAAGGGTAGGATTCCCCACCTTCCTGAGACAATGCAAAAGCCAACAAAGAAGAATTCAGTCTTTCAGTTTTTCAGTGTAGGATCTGAACCTTCATATTCCCAGGAAGCTGCCTGAGCTTTAATCTTGTGAGTTATTTGGGACTTATATTTCCCAACGTGTGACTCATAAAATATGCATATAGAATTCTTTATTGGCCAAGTGTGATTGGACACACAAGGAATTTGTCTTTGGTGCATATGCTCTGAGTGTACATAAAAGAAAAGATACGTTCGTCAGGAATCATAAGGTACAACACTTAATGATAGTCATAGGGTATAAATAAGCAATCAAATCACATTAGGAAACAGTCAATATAAATCGTAAGGATACAAGCAGTTACAGTTATGCAGTCATTAGTGGGAGGAGATGGGTGATAGGAACGATGAGAAGATTAATAGTAGTGCAGACTTAGTAAATAGTTTGACAGTGTTGAGGGAATTATTTGTTTAGCAGAGTGATGGCGTTAAACTATTCTTGTGTCTAGTTGTTCTGGTGTGCAGTGCTCTATAGCGTCGTTTTGAGGGTAGGAGTTGAAACAGTTTGTACCCAGGATGTGAGGGGTCTGTAAATATTTTCACAGCCCTCTTTTTGACTCGTGCAGTATACAGGTCCTCAATGGAAGGCAGGTTGGCAGCAATTGTTTTTTCTGCAGTTCTAATTATCCTCTGAAGTCTCTGTCTGTCTTGTTGGGTTGCAGAACCAAACCAGAGAGTTATAGAGGTGCAGATGACAGACTCAATAATTCCTCTGTAGAACTATATCAGCAGCTCCTTGGGCAGTTTGAGCTTTCTGAGTTGGCGTCATATGTAAGTGACTAAGGGGAAATTCATTTGCCCTATGGAAGTCAAGACTTTCCTATCCTGGCATCTTCCAGCCACAATTTCTGGGAATTATGGCATTGGCCTTGACAGGGTGAGATGCCCCAGGAAAGATGCTTTCTGTCAAGGAGGGGAATAATGTTTGTGGTGAAAGATGCACTTTTCTTAAAATAAATAATTGGATTTCCTGGCTGAAAAGTGTAGAGAATTTGGCTGCAATGGATGATATCCATGGAATGGGTAGGACTGAAATGTCTAGCCAATTTGGGGGTGGGGTGGTGGAAATTAAAGGAAAAAAACTCTTCATTCTTAAGGTGAAGGCACTGATTTTGTCCCTTCAAAACAGTGTGTGCACACAGAGAAACATGGACAGGAAATAATTAATCACAGCTTTCTGACTCCTAGTGGAAACCATGAGGCCCAAGAAACCTGTTGTAGCAGAAGAGATGGATGTGGGCTATAAAGTCTCTCTTCTTTCCTCAAATATGAATTCAGTAACTGGATTCCAGAAAGCAATACATTTTTAGCCTTCTGTACGTAGTAGGAACACAATAAAAACAGTGGTGCTATTAGGATTCCTGAACACTGTTGGAAACATGATTATTCCTACAAATAACAGTAGTCATGTCCAATATGTCTTTTTAACCATTATTTTTTTGGCAGAAACAGATGTTTTAGGCCAGTGATGGCGAACCTTTTTTTCCTCGGGTGCCGAAAGTGCATGCGTGCGTGCTATTGCACATGCGCAAGTGCCCACATCCATAATTCAATGCCTGGGGAGGGCGAAAACGGTCTCCCTCGCCCCCCCCGGAGGACCTCTGGAGGCCGGAAATGGCCCGTTTCCCAACTTCTGGTGGGCCTGGTAGGCCCATTTTTCGCCCGCCCCAGGCTCCAGAGGCTTCCCTGGAGCCTGGGGAGGGCAAAAACGCCCTCTCCCGTCTCCCCGGAGGCCCTCCGGAAGCTGAAAACACCCTCCCAGAGCCTTCATGCAAGCCAAAAATCAGGTGGCCGGCGCGCACATGCGCGCTGGAGCTAAGCTAGGCAACGGCTCGTGTGCCGGCAGATATGGCTCCGCGTGCCACTTGTGGCACACGTGCCATAGGTTCGCCATCACTGTTTTAGGCAGATTAAATTATTCTGAACAAGCAGGCAAAGCAAAGCATAGCTTGCCAACTTTTTCACAGGTGAGAAATATGCATACAGATAATTTAAAAACAAGCCTAATGCCATGTTTCCCCAAAATGGTCCTCTCCTTGTTTAGATTCTGCCAAACCCCCATTCAAATTTATTTATTTATTTATTTTGTTATTCTTATATGCCGCCCAACTCCCGAAGGACTCAGGGCGGCGTACAACATAAAAGATACAAGAATAGACAAAATTTCAACAATTTAAAAACAGTACAAAATTTAAAAAAAAAAACAATATAAAAGCAACAACAACATCCATCCATTCAACCACATACATACTTGGGGGGTAAGCTCAGATGGTTACGCTGTCCCCCCCACCTGCAGGAAGAGCCATGTCTTAACGGCCTTTCGGAAGGCCAGCAGAGTGGGGATGGTTCGGGTCTCTGGGGGGAGTTGGTTCCAGAGCACGGGGCCAGCCACAGAGAAGGCCCTCCCCCTGGGGCCCGCCAGCCGGCATTGCTTGGCTGACGGGACCCGGAAGAGGCCAACTCTGTGGGCCCTAACCGGTCGGAGGGAAGTATGCGGCAGAATGCGGTCCCGGAGATATCCTGGTCCTAAGCCATGAAGGGCTTTAAAGATGGTGATCAACACCTTGAATTGGACCCGGAGACCGATGGGCAACCAATGCAGCTGGCGGAGAATCGGTGTCACGTGGGTGTACCTCGGCACACCCACCACAGCACGCGCAGCTGCATTTTGCACCAATTGAAGTCTCCGGATACTCTTCAAGGGTAGCCCCATGTAGAGCGCATTGCAGTAGTCCAAACGCGAGGTGACAAGGGCATGAGTGACCGTGAGTAAAGCCTCCTTCTCCAGATATGGCCGCAGCTGGTGCACCAGGCGAACCCGTGCAAAGGCCCCCCTAGCCACAGCAGAAAGGTGATGATCTAATTTTAGCTGTGGATCTAGGAGGACCCCCAAGTTGCGGACCTGGTCTGAGGGAGTCAGTTTCGCACCCTCGAAGACCAAGGAGGGACAGTTATCATGGTCCTTAGGAGGCATTATCCACAGCCACTCGGTCTTGTCGGGATTAAGTCTGAGTCTGTTCCTCCCCATCCAGATCTTAACGTCGTCCAGGCATCGGCACATTACATCAACTGCCTCCCTGAAGTCAGACGGGGTGGTGATGTACAGCTGGGTGTCGTCAGCGTACTGATGGAAACACACCCCATGCCTGCGGATGATCTCACCCAACGGTTTCATGTAGATGTTAAACAGGATGGGCGAGAGAACCGACCCCTGGGGCACCCCACATAGTAGGGGCCTGGGGGACGATCTCTGCCCTCCTGCCAACACCGACTGCATCCGATCGGCGAGATAAGAGGAGAACCACCGCAAAACGGTGCCTCCCACTCCCAACTCGCCGAGCCGATGCAGAAGGATACCATGGTCGATGGTATCGAAAGCCGCTGAGAGGTCAAGTAGCACCAGGATGGAGGAGTTCCCCCCATCCCGGGCCCGCCAGAGATCATCCATCAGAGCGACCAAGGCAGTTTCTGTACTGTAGCCGCGCCTGAAACCCGACTGATAAGGATCTAGATGATCTGTTTCATCCAGGAGCTGCAGAAGCTGGGTCACCACCACCTTCTCTACAACTTTACCTAGAAAAGGTAAGTTGGAGACTGGACGATAGTTTTTCAAATCGGCTGGATCCAGGGAAGGCTTCTTCAGGAGGGGTCGCACCACCGCAGCTTTTAATGACTGCGGTACGGATCCCTCTCGCAAAGAAGCGGTGATCACCGCCTGGATCCAGCCGCGTGCCACCTCCCTGCTGGCCGAGACCAGCCAGGAGGGGCACGGGTCCAATAAACAGGTGGAGGTACCCATCGCTCCCATAGCCCTGTCCACATCCTCGGGAGAAACAGGCCCAAACTCTTCCCATAATGATGGACTAAGACTCGCCCCTGTCAACTCTATGGACTCTGCCATGCCGGAGTCCAAATTTGACCGAATCTGAGCGACTTTATCCGACAGAAACTCAGCTAATTCCTCAGCTCTGCCTTGTAAGTGTTCCTCGCTCCCCCCTTTTGCAAGGAGGGAGCGAGTCACCCTAAACAAGGCGGCTGGACGAGAATCTGCGGACGCAATAAGAGCGGAAAGATAAGATCGTCTTGCCGCCCTTATCGCCACTAAATAAGATCTGATGTAAATTCTTAATAGTGTTCGGTCAGACTCGGTCTTCTTTTTCCTCCAGCGGCGCTCCAGACGTCTCTTCTGGCGTTTCATCTCCCGGAGCTCCTCAGTAAACCAGGGAGCTTTCCGGGATCCACTGCCACGGAGAGGTCGCTTAGGCGCAATTCGGTCTAACGCCCCTGATGCTGCGGTGTTCCAAGCATCCACCAGGGAGTCAGCCGAGTTGTGTACCAGGGTTTCAGGTATTTCCCCAAGTTCCCTCTGGAATCCTTCCGGCTCCATTAGGCCCCTGGGGCGGAACCACCTAGTCGGTCCCGCCTCCCTGCGGGGGAGGAGTGGGGTTGTGAAATCCAGCCTCAGAAGGAAATGATCTGACCATGACAGTGGGGTGGTGACTATATCCCTTATCTTCAGATCATCTCTCCACTGCCCCGAGAGAAACACTAGGTCAAGTGTGTGACCACCCTCATGGGTCGGACCTTGAATTACTTGGGTTAGGTCCATGGTTGTCATGGAATCCATGAACTCCTGAGCTGCCCCAGAGGTTTCGCCAGCAGATGGCAGGTTAAAGTCCCCCAGCACCATAAGCCTGGGGAACTCAACCGCCAAGCCGGCTACTGCCTCAAGCAGCTCAGGCAGGGCCTTACTTACGCAGCTGGGAGGCAGGTACGTTAAGAAAAGGCCCACCTGAACCCCTAAGTCCAACTTCAGAAGGAGCGTCTCACACCCAACAATCTCTGGGGCAGGGATCCTACGAGGATGCAGATTTCCACGCGTTATAATAGCCACTCCTCCCCCCCTTCCCTGGGGTCGAGAATGGTGCTGCACCGAGAAACCGGCTGGGCATATCTCGGAGAGGGCTACTCCCCCCTCCTGCCCTAGCCAGGTCTCGGTAACACATACCAGGTCTGCCCCCTCCTCTGTGATTAAATCACGTATCAGGGGGGCTTTGTTGATAATTGACCTGGCGTTAAGCAGCAGCATCCTGAGCCCAGGGCCCTCATAATATCCTGACCTCATAAATGCTACTATTCCCATGCCTCAGAGAAACAAGAATGGCTGACAATCTGGGCCACTGAGCATAAAGCCACTTGAAGTAACAGCAACTGATGTCAGGAAAGTCAAGAAGTGGCTTCCTGAGCTCTTTCACCAACAGTGCCGACTGGCCTTTTGCCAGGCTGCCCAGCCATTTTTTCCGACAGGAAATTGATCATGCAGAGTCCTCCCACATCAGTCCTACTGAGACTTGTTTAAAAATTACATCCAACTCCTAAGGTACTTAGGAGTCTGTAAAGATTTAGGATTAAGGTAAATGATACCAGAGGAAGTAGTAACTAATTAAGCAATGTCAGGTAGATAACTAAAGCCAGTCATAGGCATAATCTAAAAACAGGAAATTCAAGAGGTGAAGGTAAAGGAAGCAAGCATGAAATGGAGTCTACAGAGAACATAAATATTTACAAAGGTGTTTTATTGGGCTGATTTATGTACTTGTTTCATGCATGGGCTTAGTGGCTTTTCATTAGCTTTAAATCTGACACCTAAAATAGCTGCTTGGTATTATTTTCTGTAACAATGTTTGTAAAATCATTTGAATATTCTTTGCATGAGACATATGCTGACAATGTCATTGTATTCTCTGGGAAGAGAAATGAGAAGGAATGTCCAGACAGCTGGGTCCCACTGAACTTCAAAAAGAAGAGAGCATGGGGACAGTTCAATTTCTTAATGACATACTTAAGTTCAACTCCCAAAAGACTAGAATCTTAAGGCTATCTCAGAAAAGTAAAAAGAGACTGACATGCAAAGGATTAAGGCGCTTTCAAATATATTTCAGATATGTATTGGTTTCCAGCCAAGTCAGAGTATCTAGATAGAATGAACATAGTGCTACTGCTAGTGCTGTAGTGGTGCAGTGGTGCAGCTAAGAGCTGAAGTGGTGCAGTGGTTAAATGCTGCGACTGCAGGCTGACTGCTAGTTCAGCAGTTCAGCTGTTCAAATCTCACCAGCTCAAGGTTGACTCAGCCTTCCATCCTTCCGAGGTCGGTAAAATGAGGACCCAGATTGTTGGGGGCAATATGCTGAACTCTGTAAACCGCTTAGAGAGGGCTGTAAAGCACTATGAAGCGGTATATAAGTAAAGTGCTATAAAGTGCTATTGCTCTCACACTCTAAGAGAAAGTACCACGAGTGGCTCATCACTGGCCACGATTCTCATCCCAGTTCATGTTTAACCAGGGATGAAATCCAGCAGGTTCTGACAGGTTCTGGAGAACTGGTAGCAGAAATTTTGAGTAGTTTGGAGAACCGGCAAATACCACCTCTGGCTGGCCCCAGAGTGGAGTGGGAATGGAGATTTTGCAGTATCCTTCCCCGCCACGCCCACCAAGCCATGGCCACCAAGCCACGTCACACCCAAGCCACACCCACAGAACCAATAGTAAAAAAATTTGGATTTCACCACTGTTTTAATCCCATCTAGTCATAAGCAACAAGAACTATAATGAAACAATGAATCTCATGTCAGCAGTTAAGAATATATTGTAGCTAAGAAGATTATTGACTATTGAAACTGACTAAGAATTAGTCAACTTTAAGGGTCAACAGAAAAAGAGTTCACTGTAAAACATATACAGGTAGTCCTCAAATTATGACCATGCATTAACAATTGTTCAACGTTACAACAGTGGTGAAAAAAGTGACATATGACCAGTCCTCACACTTACAACTGTCACAGTCTCCCCATGGTCACATAATCAAAATTTGTGCATTTGACAACCAGAATGTATTTATGATGGCTGCAGCATCCTGGGGTCATGTGATCACCACTCATCACCACCAACCTTCCCAGGGGGCCTCTGGCAAGCAAAGTGAATGGGGGAAGCCTGGATTCACTTAACAATTTGATTTGTTTAACAATTGTAGCTAAAAGGTGATAAAATCAGGCATACCCATCTCAATGACTACTGGTACATTGTTTAGTGACAGAAGTTCCAGTCCCAGGTGTGGTAGTTAAGTCAAGGACTGTAGAAGAATGAGGGATGGTACCCTGTTTTCAATTCTGCACTATTCTCTCCTTGAGGCATCCATGCAAACTGCATCAAGTCTTTGTAGGGGGAGTATTTACACACACTGTTTTACATGCAGTGGTTACCACACATACTCACACTTATTGCAGAGCACCCCCAGAGTTGCACCCCACTCAGGCCTCCCCTGCCAATTGGCAGAGCAAGAACTTAGAACTCTTTCAGAAGGCCAGAAAAGTGGGGGCCTCTGGAGGTAAGATGTCCCAATGGGTGGAAGCAACAACAAAGAAGACTTTCTTCCTGGATCCCATCAGTGGAAAGTCTTTAACTGATACGATCCAGAACAGGGGTCTCCAACCTTGGCAACTTTAAGACTTGTGGACTTCAACTCCCAACTTTAAGACTTGTGGACTTCAACTGGGAGTTGAAGTTCACAAGTCTTAAAGTTGCCAAGGTTGGAGGCCCATGATCCAGAACATACCCTCCTGAGTGGCAATCTATGGAAGAGACACTTCATCTGGTTCCTCTGGTAAGACCTGTCTAGTATGACTGAACCTCTGGCATAACTCTCATCCAATGTTCCCTCTGACATTAGAAAACGCCGCGAGGCAGTTGGAAACTGCTGCGCGGCGTTTTCTTATCACGTGCGCGGCTGCGCAGCCACGCAGCTTAGAGGGAACATTGCTCTCATCTTCCTCAGAGCACAAAAGCTCCACAGCCAAGTCAAGGTACTGGGGGTGATGATGATGAGGATTTCAGTAGAATTTGAAGTAATTCAGATATCACTACAGCAACTTTTTGTAAATATCAGGATAATAACAGTATTTCATTATCTTTCATAGGTAGCAGAACATTTTATACCGCTAGAACTACATCTATGAACTCTGTGCCAATTTAAAATAAACAGGTCAGAATAGGAAACAGACTAACATAAAATAAAAGGAACAAACTGGAAAGAAAGCAATTCAAAGGAAGATGTACTTTAGCAACAATGTAACAATAACCTTGGCATTCATTATGTTCTCTGACAGCAAATCAATGCTGGTTGTTACTATAAGTAGCATACATTCAACTCTGTAACATGCCTTCAAAGTGCAATTATTAGACTAACATCAGGAACAGAGATGGCAAAATCTTCAAAGACTATATAATCTTGGAACAAAATTCCCATCTTTCCTTATTTTTTTCCCCCAATGTGTGAGTGACACATTTAAATATACACAGTGTCAAATGCTGAACACTTTTGGAACATCAAGGGATTGTTTGGCCTTAAAGACTACCCAAAGAGACAGGATGTGAAGAAAATTATCTGGGATCTGTCTGATTTAAATTACAATTATTGAAGTTTGGGGAAATGTTCCTAAATTCTGAACACTAAAAAGCAATTACACATTCTTCTCATAGTTTCCAGAACAGAGGTTCAGATGTTTTAAATAGTGAATTGGATTCCAGCAACAACAGAAATGCAAGACACCCAAAACATTATTGTACTATTCTTAATGCTGGAATTCATTTTATCTCGTAGGGACATTATATCATATTTACAATTCATTTTTTCATGGCAAGACAAATGGATTCTTTTTTACTGCAATAGTATTATTTCTAACTTCATAGTTACGATTACTATTTATTTATACATTAAATGTATTTTAAACTTCATTAAACAATTAAATGTTATCTTTAAATGATCTTTTTAAAGTAGCCATTATTATAGGACCATTAGCAATTATTAGTCCATGCTGTTCATAATCTACCTGTTTATAAAAAATTTTCTACATCTTGTCCATATGTACATTATTGTTCTAAACAAAGTACCATAATTATCTTTGCCCTTTTTTAATTCAGTAACTTTTAAATGACAAATATTCTGCCACATTTCTACTATGTTCTGAGTTCTGTTAAGACAATTATTAAATTGATCATACTAAACAGAATGAAGCTTCATTATTATTTTACAATGACTTTGTCAATTTTGTTGGCATTAATGCCAAACTGGTTATGTTATAGGCATTTGTTTTATTTTATATTCTGTGAATCTGTTGAAAAGTAAAATATGTAAAATATCAACTAAGATAAACTCTAAATTTGCCATATGGATACTAATGAAAAAGACCAAGAAATAAATTTCTTTTAAGATCTTCTGATTGGCTACCAAGGTCATATGGACTGTAACTTCTTCACGGGAGAATTTTCATTTTGTTTTAATGAATACATTTCATGTTTGCAATTGAAGCTGAGGTTAATTCCAGGTTGAAGAACAGGAATATGAACTTAAGCTATGCTTTCACATTTAGAAAACAGCCTCTATCAACTTACCACTATAGATGTAATGATACCTTGCAGCTGCTTTGTATTATTGAGGTAAGCCAGCCTTCCTCTATCTGATTCATTAATCTTCTAGCTAATGTGATCATTGGTCATGCTTGATACAGATAAAAAGATCAAGAAATCTAGTAATCGTACCTGGAATCTGAGGTTTGTGGGATGTATTAACCTACAGACTTACATTTTCTAATTACTTGACCAAGAAGGCCCCAAGTTTTGCTTGTAGTAAAAATCCACAGCGTGCATCATTGGGGAAGGGAAAATAAATAAATAATCACATACATCACCACCCACTTGTATGAAATACAACAAAATGGGAAAATATTAAATTACCTCTGTTCTTCAAATCAAGTCACAAAACATAAAAGAGCAGAAGCTGTCTAGGCAGACATTTTGGTGTTAATCAGAATAGAGCTGGAAAAGATGTTAGAGGTCTTCTAGTCCACCCCCCTGCTCAAGCAGGAGACCCTATATCATTTTAAATACCGTATTTTTCGGAGTATAAGACGCACCGGAGTATAAGACGCACCTAGATTTTAGAGGAGGAAAACAAGGAAAAAAGTATTCTGAACCAAATGATGTAGTAATATATTATTTAATAAAATACCAGTATAGCAGAATACTTTTTACAATCATGTATAATTTTTACAACCATGTACATTTTTTACAACCATGTACACTTTTTACAAACTTCAAACTTGACAGCTTTAAGACTAGTGGACTTCAACTCCCAGAATTCCTCCTCCAGTCATGCTAGATATGGTAATTAGAAGGCAAAAACGCCCCAATTTTTGCAAAAAACGGCCGGTTTTTCACTCATTTTTTTGCAAAAACAGGGCATGCAGAGGATCTGGGAAGCCTGCAGAGGGGGGGGGAGGCAAAAACGCCCCAATTTTTGCAAAAACTGGCCAGTTTTTCACTCATTTTTTTTTGCAAAAACAGGGCATGCAGGGGATCTGGGAAGCCTGCAGAGCATTCCTAGGGTGTGGGGGAAGACAAAAATGCCCCAA
Source organism: Diadophis punctatus similis (assembly GCA_023053685.1). Classification (NCBI taxonomy): domain Eukaryota; kingdom Metazoa; phylum Chordata; class Lepidosauria; order Squamata; family Dipsadidae; genus Diadophis; species Diadophis punctatus. The sequence continues at coordinate 69,953,705 of JALIGW010000001.1, read as the reverse complement.
TTTTTGCAAAAAAATGGCCCGCTTTTTGCTCGTTCTTTTGCAAAAACAGGGCATGCAAAGGATCTGGGAAGCCTGCAGAGCACTCCTAGGGGGTGGGGGAAGGCAAACCCCACCATTTTTGCAAAAAACCGGCCCGTTTTTTGCAAAAATTGGATGCGGGGGCGGGGCTTCGGGAGGCCAAAAATTGCTGTATTCGGTGTATAAGACGCACCGACATTTGCACCCTCTTTTTGGGGGCAAAAAGGTGCGTCTTATACTCCGAAAAATACGGTAGGTGGCTGTCCAGTCTTTTCTTAAAAACCTCCAGTGATGAAACACCTACAGTTTCTGAAGGCCAGCTGTTCCACTGGTTAATTGTCCTCACTGTTAGGAAATTTCTCCTTAATTCCAGGTTGCTTCTCTCCTTGATTAGTTCCCATCCATTGTTCCTTGTCTTGCCTTCTGGTGGTTTGAAAAATAAATTGATTCCCTTTTCTTTGTGACAGCCTTTCAAATACTCAAATACTGTTCTCTCAAGCTATGTCTATAACATAATTTGCTTGAAAGCAAAAGTCAGGAAAATTGCTTTTTGTCTATTGTGGTGCGGGTTTTGAAATAAGATGTTCTATATTCATTACTTCATATGCTTGCAAGCTTTGCATTTTGTTTTTTTTTTATTGTACACAAAAACATAACATACATACACGTAATATTAGGAATCTTAGTTCCTATCTTAAACACAGTTGAAGATCAGATCCTCAAATTTAATACACATATACTATAAATATTTATCTTCTTTTCTATATCCATAATTACTATATGCTCTTCTATATATACATATTTGTTTTCTGTTCTATTTTGTTTTATTACTTACATCTGTATAAATTTAATAATTGGTATTTACACATTTTATACTTTATTATCCCTATTCTTTAACCATTCATAAAATCTATTCCATGTTAAATAATATTCTGATTCCTCCTTATCCTGTAATTCTTTCATCATCTTATCCATCTCGGCGCAGTCAAAAAATTTTCTTATAATTTCCTCATCATTTGGTATGTCATTTTGTTTCCATTTTGTTGCGTATACTATTCTAGCAGCTGTCACTATATGTATTATTAAATAATATATTTCATTCACATAATTAGCCAATGTAATTCCCAATAAAAAATTTCTGGCTTCCAATCAATGTGATCTTTTATTATTTCTTCTATTATCAAGCTTTGCATTTTGGCTGACTTGTCATTTGGGGGTATTGTTGTGCTCTTTCCTTTGACACTGGGTGATTACCCAAAAGAGAAACAAGATGCATACTGTACATCTTGATTCTTATAAAAGATCAGCCAGTAAACATCCCAGTCAAGGCACAAGTGATGAGGAATGGTGTTTGTATTTTCTGCGGTGACCCTAACGTGCGGTTTTCCATCCTGAAATCTTATACAGGTAGTCCTTGACTTACAACAGTTTGTTTAGTGACTGTTCAAAGTTACAATGGCACTGAAAAAAAGTAACCTATGACCGATTTTCACACTTACAACCATTGCAGCATCCCCCAAGGTCATGTGATCAAAATCCAGATGCTTGGCAACTGGTTCATATTTATGACGTTGCAGCATCCTGGGCTCATATGATCAGCTTTTGTGACCCTCTGAAAAGCAAAGTCAATGAGGAAGCCAGATTCACTTAACAACCTTCTTACTAACTTAACACTTGCAGTGATTCATTTAACAACTGTGGCAAAAAAGGTCATAAAACAGGGCAAAACTCACTTGACCAATGTCACATAAATTTTGGGCTCAATTGTGACTGTAAGTCAAGGACTAACTGTAATTTGTCCACTAGGTCTGCTCCGCAGGGCATATACAAACCCTACAGGAATTCAAAAATAAATAAAATAGAGTTGTTGTTGTTTAGATATCATCAAGAATTATACATTTACATAGTAATTATTGGATACTTATATATTGTGTATCTTGATTAAATAATGCATCTAGGTAAGTGACCAATACATTCTTATCAAAATACCTACATTTTTACAGTCCAACTTTTTAATGGACACTTTTTACTTTTATTACACTACTAGTAGCTGGATACCCATGCTTCGCTACGAAATTATGTGATTGGGCTTGATAAATTGACCGTTAAAGCTTGAAAATTAATGAGTAGTTACGGATTGGGCTTGATACATTGACACTTAAAGCTTGAAAATTTATGTAGAATGTGTAACTCCTTAGCATCAGAACGTGTTAATATAAGGCAACTGGCAGTTGAAACAGAGTTCTTTTCAGGTGGGGAGGGGGAGTAGAACATCTAACTCCTTAGCATCAAAGCGTGTTAATATAATACTGTATAAGAAATACTAATGATCTGATGGTCATTTCAAAAAAATCCTTTCTTAGGGAGCACCTAGAAGCCAAGAGGAACATACGTGCCAAGTTTCAAGTTTGTAGGCTTTACAGTTCTGGAGATTCGTGATGAGTGAGTGGTATTTGGCGTTTATATATATAGATTATTATAACTACATGACCTCTTATCTTCCACATAATATTCAGTTAATGGATACTTTTAGTACCAACTAATGGACCTTCACTGAGCAGCATAGCACAGAGCTTTTAACAATGCTACATCGTCACGCTGGACTCTGAATTCACTCTGAGCACTCTGGATTGGAAGAGATACAATAACTGTTGCTCTGTTTTTACAGAAACACAGAAGCTTCCATTGGACAAGAAGTTCAGATGGTTCATTGTGAGTCAAATACAGATATCAGAGACCTTCTAATGGATTTTTAACGCTGTGTAGCTGAAGCATACGGGAGAAAGCCAAAAAAGATATCACTATTTTCCTGAGCCATTTGGTATTGTTTGCTCTACATAAACTAGAAGGCTGTTTACTGTTGATCCAACTAAATTAAAACCAAATTTAAGAACCTTAGAAGGCAGCTTTTCCTACTGCAGTTTGTTGATTTCTTATAATCTTTTTTTTCCTTTCAAGTGGTCTTTCTGAGTGTAAAATTCTTTTTCATTCTTTCTCTCCCCATCTCCTCTTTTTAAAAATCCCTTTTCTTTTCTTCCTCTCGTATCTCTTCTGGCTACCATTTCACTCTTAGTTTAATCTTCTGTTTCCAGATCTTTTTTTTTTGTCCCTGCATAGTAGCTGCCCTGCTGTTCTACTCACTGTGTGCAGGTGCTTGACAAAGTAAATCTGATTAAATGTTTAGTCTCTGCTCAGAGATAGTCTTTCATAAATTTAATCTGAAACTTCACACATAACGTGGCAAAGTAGAAAACAAACTGCAGGGCTGAATCATACCGCACAGATTTATTTAACCAGAAATAGAAATTATGTAGGAATACTTCTAATATGCTAGATTTCTATAGCAACTAATGCATTTTCTGGAAAATTCTGGAAAGGGATCAGTCATCTGATTAATAACAGAAATGTAACCGGAAGGTTTAGCTCACAGTCTGAACTTTTTCATTAACAATTGTTTTTTTCACACAACCTTCCACTATGTAATGAAGGGCAGAGTAAGCTCTTTTAGAACTTTTGTGCTATCTTTTAGTTATCTGAACATTTCACTGCCTGATCCTTAATCAAAGAACCTTCACAAAGAAATGTAACAAACGAACGGCTATTCCAAATCAAAAATCGAATTGCAGTTTCTTGTGGGTGTAGGAAATCTGATTATTTTGTAAAAAAAAAAAGAATCACAGAAAAAATGTAGATTTTCAACAGATTTCATCGTCATCACATCAACTCGATCTCAGCTTTTGCCTGGGGGTGGGGTCTCAAATAGAGTCTCTTACCTGGAGGCAATTAAACAAGTATATGTAAACTAGTTTAACATGAGCAAACATGAGAATTAGAATGAGAAGCAGGCTTTTCTTTTTTGATGCGTGCATCTACTACTTTGCCCAGTATTGATTCGTTTTGGAAAAAGAGATGCAAATAGTTTGGTGAACATCTGCATTGAGCCGATTCAAAAAATGACTGTATGAAAATACCTTGCTTATGTAGAGAGGTAGCCCTCCATTACAGTCAAAACTGAGCCCAAAATTTATGTTAGTAAGTGAGATGTTTGTTAAGTGAGTTTCGCCCCATTTTACAACCTTTCTTGCCACAGTTGTTAAGTGAATCACTGCAGTTGTTAAGTTAGTCACATGAATCTGGCTTCCCCACTGACTTTGCTAGTCAGAAGGTCGCAAAAGGTGATCACATGACCATGGGACAATGCAACTCATAAACACATGCCAGTTGCCAAGCATCTGAATTTTGATCATGTGACCATGGGGATGCTGCAATGCAGGGGCGGGTTGCTCACTTACCTCGCTGCCGGAGCCATGCTTTGGGGGTGCACGCACTCGCTACGCATGCGCGCCCCCTTGCACGATTTTGCTTTTGCGCATGCGCGGAAGCAAAATGGCACCAAAATCTTGCGAGGGGATGCGCGCGTGAGAGAGATTTCTGCGCAATTTTGCTTCCGCGAATGCGCAGAAGCAAAATCGCCTGAAAATCATTGGAAAAAAATGGCAACGCGCCGGGTGGACCAGCAGAGAGGGCTCCGGAGCAGTTGCGAAATCTGCCACTCCCTACCGGAGCTGCGTACCGGGCAGGTCTGGCAGGAACCCACCTCTGCTGCAACGGTTGTAAGTGTGAAAACAGGCCAGAAGTCAATTTTTCAGTGCCACTGTAACTACAAATAACCACTAAACAAATGGTTGTAAATTGAGGACCACCTGTATAAAATGAACCATCAGGCTGTAAGATGTCCAGTCTAACTCATGAAGGCTTCTGCAGTTTCCTCTATAAATCTTTTCCCCCTTCCCCCAAGGACTCCATTTCCTGCCTAGGGAGCTATTACTTCAAGTTTCTGGAAATCTCATGGCAGATCTATGGGAGGGGGTTCATTTGACTCTAATCTTGCCCTACATACCAGGGCATCCTGATAAGGAAAAGCCAACTTAATTGGAATTGCTAACTGAATTGTTCTCACTTGGTGAGGATGCTTGTAAATGAAATGAGATGGGTGGATTGTTAGTAAAGTTAGTTAGTAAAAGTTTAAACGCTTTTAGAATGGGGTAACATAATAACAATAACAACAATAACAACCACAATAATAATTTAGTAAAAGTATATGCTACTCAAATCCAAGTATTAAATTTAGAATATAATAATCATTTAATAATTTTATTTGTATACTGCTGTTATTCCCAGTGAAGCCAAATCATTACACAGAAGAAAAATATAGTAAAAACAATTGTTAATGTGCTGCTAAAGCAATACAATATGATAAAAGCCCAGCAAAGCAGGGACGGGATCCTAATTTTTTTACTACCACTCTGTGGGCGTGGCTTATTTTGTGGGTGTGGCTTGCCAGCCATGTGACCGGGTGGGCATGGCTTGTCGGCCATCTGACCGGGTGGGCGTGGCTTGCCGGTCATATATTAGTTATTTCAGAGAGATGTTACTACTATTTTTGCTATTTTATACCTTACAAGCTTTGCATACAAAGTGCGTGTTACACCATGGCAACACAGCAACCTTTATATGCAGAAAATGCTATAGTTAAAAGACAAGCAAGTCTCATACAGCATTTTTGGTTTCAGTCATGGATTCCTTAGACGAAAATATTGAGGACTGTTAAAAGAACAGTATATAAGTACAGGATCATCACCGCGCGTTCGTGGCTTCTTGGACTGCTGAAGGGGAGGAATGGAGATAGCTCCTGCCACCCATTCTTTCAGTGTCTCATGCGCTCCCTCAGCCATCCTCCCCTGCTTGGACTCACTGTGGGGTAGGAAGGCAGTGCATGCACAGTGCCGGAAGCTCGGCTTCTGGGCATGCGCAGAAGAAATTTTTTTAAAAAAATTAATTTTTTTAAAAATGGCGGCGCCCAGGCACCAGCAACCGACCGCACCGGTACTGTGACGTCACCAGCGGGCCACTACCTGTGCTATAGAGTGGACCGCACTGGTAGGAACCCATCACTGCAGCAAAGCTAAAACAACACAAAATAAGAAAACATTAACAAGACAGCATTTAGTTACATAACAATAAAGCAATTATGTCAGAGGTACATTACATTAATATGGTCACTAATTTTACAGCAGTACCGTCCTAGAGCAAGTTCATATTGCAATTGTTTTATGTGAACCACCATGTCTTAAGCTGTTTTGCCAAACTGGACAGAATAAGATTTACCTACCGTTTCCCCAGGAGGGAACTCCATAAATCCATTATTCACTCTATGTTTTGCATAATCAATGTTACTGAAGAAAAGAAGAGGTGCATAGCTCATGTTTTCAGTTGCTGACAGCTATGATGTCTAGTTCACCCTGTTACAAATTAGCACCCCTGGGAATTAAACTTCTGGAATTCTGGGAACTGCACTCCCAACCTCTCTTTGATGGGGAAGGCAAATTTACTTTGTTTATAAATCAAGCAAAAATTTTCCCAAGATGCTCCCCCCTAATGACCCTCGCAGCAATATTTTCTTCTGGGTAGGGTGACAGAGTTTTCCCTACTCATCAGTCACTGCTCTAGCCCTTCAATTTAGATGAGCTTTATCCACAGGTGACGTTATTAATCTGAGTAGGGCAAATAACTCATGTTAAGAGAACAGGTCAGAATTATCAGCTCTTATTGAAAACATTATAACCATAGTTTAGAAGCCTAAAAAACCTGTTACATAAAGTCCTTTTGTGTAAGATTCTTAGATATCATTAATCAGTGTGTTCAATGAATGCTGAACTGATAAATGCTTCCATTATAACAACTGCTCTCAAAAAAAACCTGTGGCTTCTAATGTCTTTGAAAGCAGTCATAATCTGCAGTATGAACAAAATTCTTTAATGCCTTAAGTCTGCTTTACCTTCTGCTCCTATGAAAATTATAAATGGAGGAAGAATTGAAATAAAATACTAAAAAAAGTCTAAATTGTCATAAACTATTACTGTCTAGACAGGATATTAACAGTGACTAAAATTCAAATTCTGCGGCAATATAGCAATGAGTATTAAATCTGGTTTTAGAATATGGTTTTACTGCATTCGTATTTTCTAATTTTAGTGGCCCTGCTTTCTAACTGACTTTATCCTGTTACTTTGTTTCAAACTGAGTTTGAAAGTACACATGTTCCTGTTTTTTAAAAAAAAATTTAAAAAAGAAGAAAGTACCGTATTTTTCGGAATATAAGACGCACCTTTTTGCCCCCAAAAAGAGGGTGGAAATGTTGGTGCATCTTATACACCGAATACAGCCATTTTTGGCCTCCAGAAGCCCCGCCCCCGCATCCCATTTTTGCAAAAAACAGGCCTTTTGTTTTGCAAAAATGGGGGCGTTTTTGCCTTCCCCCACCCCCTAGGAGTGCTCTGCAGGCTTCCCAAACCCTCTGCATGCCCTGTTTTTGCAAAAAAAAGAGAGTGAAAAATGGGCCGGTTTTTTGCAAAAATTGGGGCGTTTTTGCCTCCCTCCCACCCCCTAGGAGTGCTCTGCAGGCTTCCCAAACCCTCTGCATGCCCTGTTTTTGAAAAAAAATGAGCGAAAAACAGGCCCTTTTTTGCAAAAACTGGAGTGTTTTTGCCTTCTAATTACCCCATCTAGCATGACTGGAGGAGGAATTCTGGGAGTTGAAGTCCACTAGTCTTAAAACTGTCAAGTTTGAAGTTTGTAAAAAGTATACATGGTTGTAAAAAGTGTACATGGTTGTAAAAAGTATACATGGTTGTAAAAAGTATTCTGCTACACTGGTATTTTATTAAATAATATATTACTACACCATTTGGTTCAGAATACTTTTTTCCTTGTTTTCCTCCTTTAAAATCTAGGTGTGTCTTATACTCTGGTGCATCTTATACTCCGAAAAATACGGTAATTGTGAAGATATCTTCCTTTATATGCAAAATGTTTTCCTAATCACCATGGAAGTAACCTATCAATAATCCTTTTAAAATTACTCTCATTATTGCAGTGGTTCCCAACCTGTGGTACGTGTACCACTAGTGGTACGCGAGGGCCTTCCAGGTGGTACGCGAACACTTTCGGGGTCATGAACGATTTTTAGTTAGTTATTTTTTACTTCACAAAAATGTTTACTGCCTAACACAAGATAATCTGGCAACGATTTGCAACTGTTGCCACACGCTACCCACCTGGTCCCAGCGGCCCAAGAATCCAGTTGCTGGATGCGCGGGGCCAAAAAAGGAACGGTACCAGTGGTGGGTTCCTACCTGTGCTTGCGCAGAGGGCAAAAGAACGCAAATGGTGGCGTCCCGGCGTCCCGGGAAAGCGGGCGGGGGAAGCCCCGCGCCACAAACGCCGCCAGCTTCTTCAGCTCGGCGGCGACGAACAGGCAAGACCGCACCGGTAGGAACCCACCCCTGAAGGGTACAATTATGGAAATAAAGTGATATCTGATCAAATTTAGTTTCTCTGGAACCAGGTGGTACGTGGCGACTGTACGGGACCTCCAAGTGGTACTCGATCACAAAAAGGTTGGGAACCACTGCATTATTGGTATTTAAAGAGATTTTTAAGACCTGAAATAAACAATATCTAAACAACTAATTTTGCTACTCTATAGTATGGTAATCTAATGTCTCATTCTCACAAATACCAATACTGATATTTGCAAATATTATTTCTTTGTAACCTATGATAACCACATTTGGACAAAAATAATCCAACAAACACTAAATGAACAGTGAAGAAAATGCAGAAAAGCTCAGATTCCTGTTGCCATCTTGATCATTCAGATTTTTGTAGCCCAGATGTAGTAATTAATCAAACAATTGTTACTGAAGTTCACTTAGATAGAAATCTTATTCTTTCACCAGCAACAAAGGCTTGCCAATTGGTTTTACTTAGCTAGTACACCCTGGGTTATCTGCAAGCATTCCTAAAAAGATGTGGAATATATACATAACACACTACTAGATTCTGACTGACTTTCATTGACCTTTTTACAATGCAGTCTTTCCTCTGCTTTGTTCCACCTGTTTTTGGCTGGGGTCTAGTTTTCCACCTGTTTACCTAAATTCTTCTGGCATAATTTTGGATAATTTTGTCTCTTGACTCCAGCAATATTATGTACTCACAACTAAGAACAAAATATTTAATCAAGTAATAACGAGCTTACATTTCTATTGAAAAAGTATTTATCCTTTATGATTTTCCTATTTTTTGCAGATTTTTGGCAGAGAATCTTACCAGAGCTTCATGCTGATACATAAAGTAAGTCTGAATGATCAAATGATATCAACATTTTGGGCTTGCTTCATTTATTTTGTGAACAAAACACAGGTGGTCCTTGGTTAATTATGGTAATTAGGACTGAAATTTCCATCACTAAGCAACATTTCCGTAAAGCATGACATCATGTGATCCTTACTCTCCACATATACAACTGCAAGGTGCACTTCAACTTCTCCCCACCCAATCTTTCTCCTACCTCTGCCCTTTTGGTCATTCTGCTACCCTGCCACCCTGTACTCTATCTCTCTATCATCTTTTCCATCTGTTTCCAGCTTTCTATCAACTTCTTCCTCCTGTGGCTGACAACATGTGCCTGGCCTGTCTCTTCATAAGGCAGCTGCTGACCATGTAGCCTTGTTTCCATGACTGCATGTGGTCCTTTTGGAGTTGTGTACAACCTTCCTTATGCTTGCATGTCCTCCTGCCCCCAGTAGCACCCACCTCTGGCCCAGCTGTGCTTCTGTGGCACCATAGTTGCTGCTTGCATGTCCTCTCACCCCCGGCAGCAGCCACCCTGGCATTGCTGTAGCAGCCTTTTACCCACACTGCATATCGAACCCACACCGCATATCAGACATAAATACATTAGAAAGTGTCCAGAGATACTTTACAAGAAGAGTCCTCCACTCCTCTACTCGCAACAGAATACCTTACGCAACCAGACTTGAAATCCTGGGCTTAGAAAGCTTAGAACTACGTCGCATTCGGCACGACCTAAGCATAACTCATAAAATTATCTGCTACAACGTCCTTCCTGTCAATGACTACTTCAGCTTCAACCACAACAATACACGAGCACATAACAGATACAAACTCAAAGTGAACCGCTCCAAACTTGACTGTAGAAAATACGACTTTAGCAACAGAGTGGTAAATGCCTGGAACTCACTACCTGACTCTGTGGTTTCGTCACCAAACCCCCAAAACTTTACCCTTAGACTGTCCACTGATGACCTCACCCGATTCCTAAGAGGTCAGTAAGGGGCGTGCATAAGTGCACCAGCGTGCCTACCGTCCCTGTCCTAATGTTCCCGCTTATCAGTACCCATCTTATGTATACAAACAATGTTTTATCTATGTATATTACCAACATATACTTGACAAAACAAACAAATAAACAAACACTAACTTGAAGCAATCACTTACTCACCCATCAGTCTGCTTGTAAGCCACCTGGGACTTGCGGCTTCCTGTTGGCTTCTCCACTGACTTTGCTCGTTGGGAGCTAGCAGGAATTGCAAGGAGGTCCTCACTTAACCACCTATGATCATTGCTTAATGATGGCAATGGGGTGTGCCATTGCTAAGGAATGTGATCACATGATGTTCCAGTCCCAATTATTGTTGTTAATCAAGGACTATCTGTATTTTTCCACAAATTCCTTCAGCTCAGTTTTTTAAAATGCTTGTTTCACTTCCTGGCATGTTTCTATGATTTTGCTTTTCATTTGTTATCTTGCATTTTGGGGAACACTGACTTATTGAAAGACTTCAGTTTGTTGATGAACAAATGGACTGATATTCTTCAGTAGAAATTTTTGATACAGTTTTGTAAAGATATAAAACAATTTAAAAAATACAAACATTTTAAAAATGTAGTTAGAAATTTTGGATCTGGGTGCTTGTTTATTTATTTATTTTATTTATTTGTCAAACATGTACAGGATAGTAATAATAATAATAACAACAGAGTTGGAAGGGACCTTGGAGGTCTTCTAGTCCAACCCCCTGCCTAGGCAGGAAACCCTACACTACTTCAGACAAATGGTTATCCAACATCTTCTTAAAAACTTCCAGTGTTGGAGCATTCACAACTTCTGGAGGCAGGCTGTTCCACTGATTAATTGTTCTAACTGTCAGGAAATTTCTTCTTAGTTCTAAGTTACTTCTCTCCTTGTTTAGTTTCCACCCATTGCTTCTTGTTCTACCTTCAGGTGCTTTGGAGAATAGTTTGACTATTATACAATAGTAGTTGTTTGTATAAACATAAGTGAAAAGTACAGATAAAAGAGGACAATAGGACAGTAGGACAGGGACGGTAGGCTTATGCACACCCCTTACAGGCCTCTTAGAAATGGGGAGAGGTCTACTGTAGACAGTCTAAGATTAAAGTTTTGGGGGTTGGGGGAAGAAACCACAGAATCAGGTAGTGCATTCCAGGCATTGATCACTCTGTTGCTGAAGTTGTATTTTCTGCAGTCGAGTCTGGAGCGGTTTACATTAAGTTTGAATCTATTATGTGCTCGTGTATTGTTACGGTTGAAGCTGAAGTAATCATTGACAGGAAGGACTTTTTCATATATGATTTTATGAACTACATTTAGATCAGATCGGAGGCGGCATAGTTGTAAATTGTCTAATCCCAATATTTCAAGTCTGATGGAATAAGGTATTTTATTGCAAGCAGAGGAGTGGAGGACTCTTCTAGTGAAATATTTCTGGACTCTCTCGATTGTATTAATGTTCTGATATGCAGTGTGGGTTCCAGACAGGTGAACTGTATTCTTGAATTGGTCTAACAAATGTTTTGTATGCTCTGGTTAGCAGCGTAATATTGCCAGAGAAGAAGCTACGTAAGATTAGGTTAACAACTCTCAGAGCCTTTTTGGCAATGTTGTTACAGTGGGCTCTAGCACTTAGGTCGTTGGATATGAGTACTCCAAGGTCTTTGACAGAGTGAGGTCGTCTACAAGTTCGTTTCCTCCAAGTTTGTATTTTCTATTCTGATTCTTTTTGCCAATGTGTGTTCCAAGAAGTTATTCTCTTTTTCTGTCATATACCATATAAATTATCATATGTTTCATGACAATTTATGTGATAGTTCTATGAATATGAAGTGCATATTCACATATAACTATGACATATAGTCATAACACTGAAAAATTATTCTTCATTTCTACATCTTTCCATCACTGTACATAAGTTTGTGCAGGCATATAAGACTTGATATACAGTAACTCTAATTAAATCAGTTTATAAAACAAGTTTTCATGCCTAAAATAAGAAATAGTCTTTTATTTTTTATTTATTTATTAAACAAATGTATATGGCTGCCCAACTCACGCGCAGTGACTTTCCCGAGTTCTCCTTTGAAACAACCTATCGAAGTTGTACAGTTGCTTATTTAAATCAGCCGAAATTCTGCTCTGCTTGTGCAGATTTACACAGACATGGAGCTACACTAGAGAGATATTCAGATGCAAAAGCAATTGAGATGGACGTTTGACTGCACACGCAGTAGACTTTCTTCTGAACATACTCTAGTAAGCTTGCATCTCTTTCACTCTCTGATTTACAGCTGTGAGGCTACTGACCTAACAAGTTCAAAGTGGGCAGCCTGTGAATGAACAAACAGGAACAAGGCTCTCTGCAGAAGTCATTCTGTTCACTGAGGTATAAAGGAATGATGGGTTCACAAAGAGAGTGTTAATCTCCTGGCTGTGGTAGGAACAATCAACCAGCACAAGTGCATCACATCCTCCCGTTTTATTTCACTAATGCCACAGCCATCCTACATTAAAATCCAAAAACTGATGAAACTAAAGACGCTGTCTCCAGTTCATGCTATTTTAAGAATAAGCTCCACTGAACCGTGGAATTTATTAATGGTGCAATCTTACTGATGATTGACTGAATATATCAGCATTGACCAACACAACACTTTCCCTTGCATTTTATTATAAAACTTTCTGTGCTAAACCCCACAGAAATGGACAAACCCAACAGCAGCAAGAATGAACAATTTCCCATTTACAATGGGAAAAATCCTAACCTCAGTTCAGCCATCTTCAAACGAACCAGACAATCTTCTATATTCAACAGCCGAGCCAGCAGCATTTTTCATGGGCAGAATATAATCCCTCTTGTTGAATATTAAATTGTAATTTCTATTAATTGTTAAAGTCATACGAGTTAGCTGTGGGTCTATGTCACTGTAATTAAAGCTGAACCACAAGGTGAAACTCTCACACTAGTAGTTGTTTTCACCTTTAAAAATTGCACACATACACACATGCAGAGTCAATAAATCATTATTATTAATGTCTTCGACACATATGGATGAGATTATAATAGCATGTTGAAATGCTTGCTTGTCTTGGAAAATTATTGCATTAGAAATTACAGCACAACAGGTTTAAAATATGGTGTTAATTAGAGCTATTCACAGTAATTGTATGATCCAAATTTAAAAGAGTTTTATTAGCTCAGAGTTAACAACCACATTCAGTTCAAGAAGTTTCCATTTCTTTCATCAAAAATCTAAATCAGGGATTTAGAGATTACTAAACTTCAGTTCCAAGCATTTCTACACAAATGCTAAATGCTAAATGCTAAAACTTGTAATTGTGTCTGATTATTTTAGTCAGGCTGTTTGGTTTGATGTTTTGTCCATTTTTATGGATTTTTCCAGTTTTGTATGCTGCCCAAAGTCCTTTGGAGTAAGGCAATTAATAAATTCAACTAACTAACTAACTAGTTCCGAAAGATACTGACAGTAGATCTCTCATTTCTGCCCTAAATAATCAGCATTATATATTCCTTAAAATTCTTCTGGGATTATCAAGAATGGAAGCCGAATTGCCATGACTACTCAGTAGAGTACAAAATCAGGCTATAAATCAAATATAAATGAATAAATAAGATGGGAAAGTAAGATCTCCCGTAAACTTTTTCCCCATAAGTCTTGCTTTGATCTTTTTGACTTTTGAGATTGTTGGCAGGTAATTTTTTTTTTTAGTAACACAAAAACTTTGGAGTGAATTCTTGACTGAAATAAATATTACTAGTTTTCTATTATTACATCATGAACAAACCAGCTGTAATCACTTCAGAGAACTTTGAGGGCTAACTGAATTTGATAATTTTTTTCCTAATTATTTGTTTGTTAGATATTTAGGACTGTCTGATTCTGAAAAGATTCTGGTCAGTTTACAATATTTCAAATATGTACTTTAAAAACATAGCTGCCCAGACAAGACAGAAACAATAACATTAAACATTTCTTCTGTTACATACAGTGTTAGTCTGTCCTGTTGAAACAACTGGAAATGTATTGCAGCAAAGCTGTTTAGTATTACCTTTTTATTACTCGTAGTTTATTGGTTTATACTTTTCTTTTTAGTACTGCTTTTGTCACTTAGATTCAGATTCAGAGGAGTGGGGGAAAAGCAGCTCTTAATAAATGATTCTATCCTTTTTGGGGAGGAAATAGAAAAACAATGAAATATTACCCCATTAGATAATGCAAATGTTTAAAATTATTTTTGTAAAATTAGTTGCACATATTTATTAAGAACAGTTGTGAAAAAGGAAAATATATAATGAAAGCTATTTTAGGAGAAAATCCATGTTAGTTTATGCTAGCAGAAAATTAGGAGTCTGGTAGTACCACAGCAAAACAAAACTGGTTGTCATCTACAGCTCATAGCTCAAACCACTCAAAGACATTATTAATAAGCTACAACCCATACTGGACAACAATACTGCACTTTCTTAGACATTGGGTGAGAGGCTCATCATTCTTGCATAGACAATCACCCAACCTGGAGTCAAGGTTGCGCAGTGGTTAAAAGCAGCACTACAACCTACCCAGCTGACTGCTAGTTCAGCAGTTCAAATCTCACCAGCTCAAGGTTGACTCAGCCTTCCATCCTTCTGAGGTCGGTAAAATGAGGACCCAGATTGTTGGGGGCAATATGCTGAACTCTGTAAACCGCTTAGAGAGGGCTGTAAAGCACTATGAAGCGGTATATAAGTCTAAGTGCTATTGCTAACCTGAAGCAGGTTCTCACTAGCAAAAGAAATAAACAAAATAATTGTGCTAATATGAGAACCAGGCCCTGCAACAAACACAGATGTTTGCTTTGCCCCCAGAGGTTTACCATCAACATCATCACAAACTTCAACAACTTTACATGTAAAATTAGAATAGCCTCTCCACACTCTTCCCCCAATGTGATATATAGCGTCTTCAGCCAGTAATGCTCCTATGGATCCTACATTGGAATAACCAATTAGTTTTTGTGCAAATGAATTAATGGACACAAAACAAAGGTTAAGGTAATCACAGATCATTTTAGCCTCCCGGGACACTCTATTACAGATTTTAAAGTAGCTGTTTCGAAGAAGAAGAAAAACACTTTATCAGCACAATTGAGTAAAAGATGGTTCAACTCCATACTCCATCAAAAGGCTATCTTAGGAAATTTCAAAACAAACAGTAGATTTTTAACATCTCAAAGTAAAGTGACAGAAGAAAAATTAGTAAGTAGAAATGAAGGAAAATCTAAGAAAGTTGTGTTAGATTGAGTTAATGAGATCCCCCCAAAGAGAGAGTTTTGAACAAAAGCAACTGCATGAAACAGTATAAGGACAAATGAAAGCAAGGACTGCAAAAATAATCAGTTATTATGAATAGGATTTCCTTTCCTTTCCTTTCCATTCTCCTGTCCTGTTCTTCCTGTCCTAAATGAGGACCCAGATTGTTGGGGGCAATATGCTGAACTCTGTAAACCGCTTAGAGAGGGCTGTAAAGCACTATGAAGCGGTATATAAGTCTAAGTGCTATTGCTATTCCCTCCATGTCTCATTCTTGTATCAGTTTAACCACTCCATGCATTTGATGAAGTGAGCTGTAATTCACAAAATCTTATGCCTTTTAATGAAGTCTGTCAGAAAGATTCTACTAGACTCCTTCTGATAGTGAGAGCTGGTTTTAAGGTCCTTTTGATAATGCTATGTATACAATAAGCCAAGGGAGTCATAAAGTTCCAGGTCTGTCCAAGGAACTATTCACATTCGGGTTCATGAGGGTGGATGTGTTACCAAGCCTAAAGGCCATGAAAGAAAGAATGGTGCTAGAACAAACACAGCCTTTTAGGCACCATAGTCTTTGATATTTTTAAGGTAGCAATGTTCATAAAAATTCCCATACAGTAGATTTCTTTCGCCAATGTTTATATACTGTATGTTGGCGTAGTTATGGATGTTACACCGGGGACCTCTGTGGCTTACCAAAAGCAAAATTAAATGTAAAGAAGAGAAACAGTTCTCTTGAGAGATGCCCCTAGCTGCCCAATTTTAAACATCTATCTGCTGTAGAACATGTTTACTGACTAAGATGTTTTACACAATATTGGAAAACTATCAGCTCAAAGCAGCAAAGTAAGAAACCTGAGAAATGCAGATATTTTTCTAATAAATCACATGTCACTAGGTCATCTGCTAATTGCTTGAAGATGATTGTCTGGGGCTGATGCAGGGGACCTATAGCCCTCCAGGTATTATTGAACAACTAACTCCCAGGATCCTACTCCATTGGTATGCTAGACGGAAAGCCAGAGGTTGTTCACAAAGAAAGATCCTTGGAAGGATGCAATCCAAAGGTTAGTAATTGCAGATGAATTGAAACATCAATTATAGCTGTCATTCTACCCTGTGGTCAGCCGAAAACTACTGTATTTACATAGTTGTAGAAAATGTTTAATTATTCACCTCTTTTTGTTTCATCCAGCCAGCGTAACATTTTTCTTGCCTGTACAGATAAGCCAAGTTGATTTAAAAAAACACCTATTTTCTTATCCCTAGAACATTTCCTTGACAGGATATTTTATTACCATTATTAGATGAGGGGGGGGGGGTTGTTCCTTTCTCTCTTTTTCTTTTCTAAGTTCAGGATTGGTCAGAAAGGGGGCACTATTAACATTAGCTCAATGACTTAAGTGTCAAAATTATATTATAGATTGTGAGCAGTGGTGGATTGCTGCCGGTCCGGACCAGTTCTCCCATACCGGTGGCGGAAATTTGCACCCGCTTGCAGAACCGGCAGCGATGGCTGGCTGTCCACGCGCCCAACTGGTTCTCCGGTCGCCGCAGCTGGCAAAGAACCCTCTGCGCATGCGCAGAGGCTTCTGCGCATGCGCAAAGGGTCATTTGCACGACATACCGCATGCGCGCAAAACACGCACTTCCGTCATGATGCGAACCGGTAGGGAAGGTAAATGGAACCCACCCCTGATTGTGAGCATATGCTGGGGGTTGCTTTCCTGCTTCTTCATGGGTGGAATATGTAAGACTGATGCACTGTTTATTACAGAAAGTTTATTAGGTACATTTCTTGAATATATTGACTGTTTACCAGAGTTTATAATAACAAATACTGAATATTTAATGCAATATTTCGTTCACATCTTTATTTACAGTTATGTGGAACTTATACTTCACATTTCCTCCAGAGATCAATGCACTGTACACAATTTTTCTTCTAGTCCGTATCATCCCTTTAACAGCCCTCTAATGAAGTTTTTAAAAAATTATCATTTTTCAATAAACTCCATTCAGGTAATCTGAAACTAAAACTCCCCAGGCCTAGTCCAATACCGTAACTAATATACCATAATGATGTAGAGTACTAGCTAATATGCTTAATTATACTGATTTATCAAATTTATATAGCTGCTCATCTCATGAATGTGATTCCGTTTGTTAAAGCTGAAGAAGATGAGGTGTGGACAAGCAGTTCCCCAAGCTAGAGAGGACTGTTATTTAAACATGGTCCACAAGATGCCAAAACAAACGGCCAAGCACCTATTACCTTGAAAGCAGTATAAAAGTTTAAAGGCGGGGGCAGAGTGAGCAATCAACTGTCATGTTAAGGCTTCATCCTTGCTTGGAATACAGATACTCTACTAACCAGGATGCACCTGGGATTCTTCTGCCAATCTAGTCATAATAGGTGAATTAAAAGTTAAGCGTCTTAAGGTCTGTGATTTACTTCTAAGCCAAGGCATTAAGTCTGACACTGACAGGATGTGGAGCAACATACTATTTTAACGCATATTCAAAATGTATATGGAAGTCCTCACTCTTCTTCCATACAATTTTATTCTTTCCAATCCAAAGGGATTTTGTAAAGAGGCCCGGGATTGTATGTCTATCTGTTGCTTGGTAGAATAATTCTCTGTAAATTGAAGATAACAAAACCACATTTGCTGTTTGGGGAGAAGCTGGCCAAACAAAGATGGAGTTTGAAAATGAACCAGATGAAATCCAGGGGCTTTGGAAAAATACATTGCAACTAAAGTTTCCAAATTCACCCTTGTGGGAGATCATGGTGATATTCATTCTAAGCACACCCAGAGCAGACTGTGTTCAGCCCATCCCTTGCTTCCTAGTATACACACAAACATATGGTCAATGCTGGTAAAAGGATTGAAAAAAACCCTGAAGCCATGCTCTACACGTGTTCCCTTTGTCCCAAAGCTGCTGTTCAAAAGGCAACCAAACTTTCTTGGTTTTTTTTTCTTGAAAACATTTTGCTTCTCTTCCATGAAAAATGTCTACAGTTCTGCATGACCTGGAGGACTGAGAATCTCCATAGACCAGGGGTGTCAAACTCGATTTCATTGAGGGCCGTATCAGGGCTGTGTTTGACCTCGGGGAGGGGCAGTTCGGTGTCACTCCTGTCAGGGGCACCTGTGGTGGCCTGAGCGTTCTGCCAACGAAAACAGGCTCCTGAGCTCTGTTTTCAGCTGCCAGGGCCTCCTGCAACCCTCTGCCAGTGAAAATGGAGCTTGGGAGGGCCGCGTACAGCCCTCCTGAGCGCCATTTACACAGGCAGAGGGTTGCAGGAGGCCCTGGCAGCTGAAAATGAAGCTTGGGAGCCCATTTTCGCTGGCAGAAGCACCGCGAGCTGGTCCTTCACTGTTTCCAGGGCGGTCCCGCGGGCCAGATCTAAGTACCCAGTGAGCCGGATCCGGCCCCTGGGCCTTGAGTTTGACACCCCTGCCATAGACATTGTTCCCTACTTTGTTTGTATCCATCAGCTTCTTTGAGACGGGAATGCAAAAATATCCAGAATAATCCGTAACACTCCCAATCCTCGTTGATGGTTCCAAACTGACAGTCCTCCAATTTCCCCACCCCTTTCTACTTCGCGACAATGCTTTCCCCTCATTTTGCTTTTGTCTTTCCTATGGAAGCTGCTCCTCCCAGTCTCCTCAACTAAACTATTTTATCTTACCTTATTTCCTATTCTTGATATGCTTTGATCTTGGGACAACCTGATTTATTTGCTGCCTCTGTTGTCTCCTTAACTACCCATTCCCCTCCCACTCCCGCCCCGCTTTATTTCTCACTTTTCTTGCCAGTTTTGGTTTTTCTTGGAATGATCCATTCTTTCAAACATTCTCTTCCAAAAGAAAGCAAAAACTGCAGCATTTTTAAATCAGCAGATGGAAGCTCTGCTCTGAGCTGTTCAGTAGCGGGAAAGATTTCCTTTGGAGGGGTGGATTCCCCATTGCAGGAGGTAATTGAACTGGATGACAATCCTTATATTCCATTGTTTTATGGAAAACAAAGTTGCAGGGTTTTAACAAAAATATTACCTTCCAAAGAAATAAATTAAAATTAAAATAACCCAATATTGCAATAAAATAAATAAAAGTACCAATACTTTTAAATAAAAGTACCAAAAAATGGCCACAGATTCACTCCCTCTGGAGTTAGCCCTAACCATGCTCTGTAAAACCTGGCATGGCCCACAAACTGATGAAAGTTATGTGTTCCTGCTACAGCTTAGCATGTCATCTGACGTAAGTTTCCTTTTCACATTCTGAAATATCCAAACAATTAGTTATAATATCCAAATTATAACAGAGAACAAGAGAAAGAGAACACGATGTTCAGAAGGCAAGGAACAGGCCTATTCTAAATGAAGTCTTGATGAGAGATTAACAAATGAAAAGTTGGGACTAGTTTTAAAAATATTGGGCAATGTTTTTTTTTTAAATTTCATACAGTCGTATGAGGCTCTATTCTCCAAACAATTACTTTTATTCTTTTACCTCAACACAGAACTCCTATGTTGTCCTTCCCAGGTTTCGCTCTTCGACTATGACACTGAAGCAGAATTATAATGAAAATTTCCATACTGTAGTGGATATTACCCTTTTCTTCTATGTAGATCCCATGACATAACTGTACGGGAAGAATTTAAGCTAGGTATTTTTTAAAAATCTTCTATTTCCCCAAAATATTTTATACAAAATTAACTATTAAATTATACTGAATTATATATGGTTTATTTATTTACTGAAGAAGATTCATGCATGCAAAAGGGTGCACTTCCATTTTAAAATCTCATATTTCTAAACCAGGATTTCTTAAGCACTCTGCCTTTTAGAACTGATTTTTATTTCAAGAAAGGGAAGAAAATATTTTATAAGAAAACAATTATTGTAGCCCTGCTTAAGCACACAAACTAATCTGATCTGTTCTTTTAAATCTGTTCTTTTTTTATCTGTTTTTAAATTGTTTTTATATTTTTTTGTATTTGCAAATTGTTGTTAGCCGCCCAGAGTCCTTCGGCAGTTGGGCGGCATACAAATACAATAAATAATAATAAATAATAATAATCCTTTTCTAGAACTAGTTTCTTTTGCTTTATTTCAGATCCACAATTGTGTGCTCATGTTTAAGCACATACAAAGAAAGATTCAAGTAATGAAAGAGATGTACACTAAATACTTTGATGAATCAGTCTCCTTACAACTTCCATCTGCTCCTAAATGCTTCTCAGAAAATATACTCGGTGTCACCCTTTTGCATATTTCCACTGCCCTATCCTAAACACACTTAAGCTGCTGACAGATTAATGCTTAGTTCACTTGAGGTATACATTCTTTGGTTCTTACACATGTTCTTATAAGGAAATGGAACTCAGTAACCACTTCATCGCAAGTTTGGGCAATGTTATTGTACAGAAACAATGCCTTAACTTCACTTTGGTATCAGATGAAGGTATCTCTGTATAAAACATAACTGTCACCAGTGCTGCCATGAGTCTCTTTTGTAAATCTGATATAAACAAGGTCTGCTGCTAATGGACCAAATACATAAGGAGGGAATAGACCTGGAAATTCACAAAATACAGGGCTTGAGGTCTACTTTAATTCCAGTCAGTTGTTTTAAAAGGACAAGAACACCCAAGAACACACTTAAACACACTGAGAAGTCTCAGCTCTTCTTCTCACAATAGCAATAGCACTTAGACTTATATACCGCTTCATAGTGCTTTACAGCCCTCTCTAAGCGGTTTACAGAGTTCAGCATATTGCCCCCAACAATCTGGGTCCTCATTTTACCCACCTCAGAAGGATGGAAGGCTGAGTCAACCTTGAGCCGATTTGAACAGCTGAACTGCAGCTAGCAGTCAGCTGAAGTAGCCTGCAGTGCTGCACTCTAACCACTGCGCCACCTCGGCTTACCAATGAGAACATTGGTAAGAAAAATAGAACACCAGGACCTGCTGTTCTTCTCATTTCTAAGCCATTTTTAAGAACTGACCCAGGAAAGTTGATTTCAAGAACCCAGTGTTTACCAAGGAATATAGTCGTGTATTTTTCATACACTATGTATCACTACAAAAAGGTACTGAATAAGTATGTCAAACAGCGTAACAACAGGGGGCTTCCTTTTGGTGGACCTTATGCTCTTCTGTAAATGCAACATTGAGCTTTTAGGAAAATAATTCACTTTAATATGATATGTTAATCACACTGAGATAATTATTGGTTCTCAACATATATCAAACAAATTTTTGGATATGCAGGTGGGGAATAACAGGGCAATACTTGTGTGCCTTTATAGCCATTTATAGCAACTCTTCTCTTCTTGGTATCGGTCCAAACCTGGGAATGTTACCTAGAAGGCAGACATGCCACAGAGAGACTATGCAGACCAGTCATTCAGAATCCAGACAGGGTAGAGATAAGCACAAGGTTATGTTGGCAGGATATTATCTTCTTAAAGATATCACATGCCCTCTAGCCTAAAACGCCAATTGGGCGGCACTGCTGTGCAGTTTAAAAGTTGACTGAAAAAAGCAGCGGCTTCTGGAGAAAGAGAGGTGGGCCTTTTGTAAAATGATCTAAAAATGACATGTGATTTGAAAGGCCTCAGGCTTTATGCAATGAAACCCTGGGGTAAAACAGGATGCAACAGTTTTGCTCTCTGTTTTAGAATTGATTTTATTGCATTGATACTTGTTTCAGTTACCGTATTTTTCGGAGTATAAGACGCACCTGAGTATAAGACGCACCTTAGTTTTTGGGGAGGAAAATAGGGGGGGGGGGAAATCTGCCTACCAGGTATTCATCTGGCTAGCGTCCTTAGTCTGGTCAGCTTCAGCACATTATTTTATCCCCTGGTTAGGACTTTAAAAAACCTTCTTCGGAGAGAGTAACAATGAAAGAGCCTGCAAGCCAGTAAGAGCTGGGAAGATCATTAGCACCTGGTTAGGGCTAGAAAAAAACTTTTTGGAAGCAAGTAGAGCAATGAAAAAAACCCTGCAAAGACTTAGGGCTGGAAAAACATTCTTCGGAGAGAGTAACAATGAAAGAGCCTGCAAGGTAAGAGCTGGGAGGATAGTTAGCACCTAGTTAGGGCTGGGAAAAAAGCTCCAAAAAAAGCTACATTCAGAGTATAAGATGCACCCAAATTTTCAGCCACTTTTAGGGAGGAAAAAGGTGCGTCTTATACTCCAAAAAATACGGTATAATGGGTTCTCCTGCGATCAGAAAAGCTTATTACTATTAAGAGTACAATTTATTTCTTTACCTATCGGCAGCCAGACAAGCTAGACAAGTTGGATTCTCCAAATATTCTGGGACCTCTCCCATGAGGCGGAAAAGCAAATGGGAGATGAAATGATGAAAAGGCTTCTGCCATTTCATCAACAATGAACATTTCAAGAATTATTTCTCATAATTATGGCTTTGTTCACAAATGGGAGAAAGAACAACAAGAACTCCAGAATTAAATTATGGGTAGCACGCCAATTTCCATTCACAGGAGAAGCTACCATCTACTGCAGTATCATTTATTCCAGTCGACAGCAGA
Organism: Diadophis punctatus similis; assembly: GCA_023053685.1. NCBI lineage: Eukaryota > Metazoa > Chordata > Lepidosauria > Squamata > Dipsadidae > Diadophis > Diadophis punctatus. The sequence goes on along the minus strand of JALIGW010000001.1, from coordinate 69,930,570 downwards.
TGACAGAGGAGTATTTTCCTCTCCAACTATTCTACCCAAGATCTTTTAGCTGGATATGTCAGAGACTGAAAATGGGATTTTAAGCGTATGCTTAAAACCTGGCTCTATAAAAAGATCAGTGTCTTCTAGGATAGTAACACATCCATTCTTCATTTAGCTCAGTTCAAAATCTGTTTTGGTGAATTCAAAACATGTTTTCTCATAAGAAGTATTTTTGACACATATTTTACATTGTGTAACTTGTGAGATGAGATCCTGCAGTATCTTCCCACTCTAGTCTGGTGCTCATTCTTGCATTTAATGACTTGTACGTTTTCTCTGCAGACTATAAATAAGAAATAGATTCTGCAAATCCCAAGCAAGAAGAGTACTTTCTCTTTCATTTACTCTTAGGAACAATTTCCTTTGCCTTTTATTTATTTTGCAACAGATTTAGTTGATGTGAAACATTTCCATGTGGCCAAAATACCACTTAATACTGAATGTTTTATTCAACTATCCACGAAAGCTCCTCAATTCCCTTTCACAATATCTGACATTTGTTTAAATTAACATCACAAATCGTACTAAGCTCTACTTCTGCACAAGCAGATATAGGTAGTGCTTGACTTATAACCATTTGTTTAATGACTGTTCTAAGTTACAATGGCTCTGGAAAAGTGTCTTATGACCAGTTCTCACACTTATGATCATTGCAGCATCCCCACACTCACATGATCAAACTTCAGGTGCTTGGCAACTGACAACAACAACAACAACCTTCCCAGGGTGCTTCTGACAAGCAAAGTCAATGGGGAAGCCAGATTCATTTAACAACCACGATTCACTTAATAACTGTAGTGATTCGCTTAACAACCATGGCAAAAAGTCATAAAATGGAGCATGCCTCACTTAACAACTGCCTAGCTTAGCAATGGAAATTGTGGCCGTGACCTGTATGGTTATCGTGACAAAGATACAGATTCAAATATGGTAATTATTTAAGAATAAGGGTTTTCCATCTTTTTCAGTAAGTTGAAAGGTTTATATGACCTAAAGAGAAATCAGAATAATAAAGGCTTGCATTGTTTTGATTCTTTTTGTAAATTTTATTTATAATAAAAAAAACCAAAGAAAATTATTTTAAACAAAATTAAGTTCGTCTGCTTTATATTTTTCCCAAGCCTTTTGCTTCTTTTTTTAGGTTTGAACTGTTTATTGATTGCATCGCACAAATATCCAGCCTCTGGGCCAACTAGGACTTAATAGATAACCACCAGCATATTGAATTGCACCTGGAAACCTACTGGTAACCCGTGCAGCTCTGTTGGAAAACAGTTTTAATTAATATATCATTTCAAGCACAGGATCATTTCAAGCACAGGATTTTCTATCATGTTTGACATTTTAATATTCACAAATAACAGGAACAAGAAATACCCACTTACTGCATTAGAATTCTTCTTGAGCTTGGAATATGCATTTGGACATATGCATAGCATTTGTGGAAAAACCTTAAACCACATACAGATTTTTCCAGGTTCATGTGGCAGATGTGGGAGGCAAGCACATAAGTCCAGCCCCACATGTTTCATGTGCTCTGAATCTTATGCTGCCCTTCAAAACTGGATTGCTTCCCTAAAATATATGCATTCAATATAACTAATCCTAATATAATTTTGTATGCACAACTTCCTGAATAAAAACTGGTTTTGTATGGAGTCTCGAAATGAATTATGTTGTGTATATAATTTACTCAAATAATAGTGTTTCAAGCCTCAAAATAAGATAAGTGCAGTGGACTTTCTTGCTATCAGTCCCAGTATGGATGATTTTGCGTGATCAAAATCCGATCAGGTTCATTGTTTAAAACCTATTCTTTTTTTATCTTCCTATGAATATAAATGAGCTCTCAATCATTCCAATATGGTGGCAAAATATCTGAGAACACAACATTTTCTTTTCTCCTTCTAGATTAAAAGAGATATTCTACAGGCTTGGGTTGACTATGTTAGTTTGTGGGTAATAGCCAAAATATAAAAGGACCTCATAATAAACAGCTTTATAAGGAAAAAATCTCAATATTTCCACTACTCATGATCAGCCACTATCATTGTGGTGAAAATCAATGCAATTTTTTTTCTGGATTTCTAAATTCTACAGGGCTTCCTTTTAGTATGCTTCATGCAAGTGGAATTCTAGGTTTTGAACTACTACAAAGAACTCTTAATCTTCTGGACCAAGTTATATTGGTAATCAATTTGCCAGTGCATTGTACTGTGAATCTACACCACAAAGTCCATCATTACATTTACCTGAGTGATAGCTTAGCATGGCCTTTAAATAAATACTGAAAGCCCAGCAATGTCTGCAATGAAAACATAAGTTCAAAAACTGCACTTAGCACACTATAGTGGAAATGCACCCCACTGATCACTTAATGGAAATACTCACAGTAAATACAATCCCTGAAGTTAAAATGGTTTTAGTCCAATACTTTAAACCCCTTTAAAGGAAGCCCTACCACCTCCGATTTGTATGGGTGGCTTGTTTTTCAGGTTATTCCCCGCAGGTAACAATATGAATATTTCTTTTCCCTCAGAACTGAGAAAAGGAAAATAGATAGCTGTGGAAGCAGTCAAGCAGTAGATTGATTCAACTGGAGAAATTCAATGCAGCCCAACAGATTCCCTAGGATTTGGTATCCTGCTGCTTCAGGCGCAACTTCTTGTAATGAGAAACAGAAGACTTTTTGTCAGGAGCGTCAAAGCTTGTAGTGAAGCCTTGAAGGTAAAAAAACACACACCTTCAAATAACAAGACCTCAAACTGAAAATGTCTCTCCTCAGAAAATGTCTCTCCTCAGAAAATGCTTTTGCACATGGAAAGACTACGACGCCCAGTTCAAGGTAGAAGAGAGGTCGAGAGCCTTTGCAAGCCAGCAGCCTTCGATGAAGAAGATACAATTGCATGTATCTCTATTTTGGGGGAACAACAACAGGACCAAGGGCCACAACTTGGCAATAAAGAAGTATGACACATAAGAAAAAAAGCAGAGAAATGATTTGATAAACTTATAATTGCTTTCTGCTGCAACACTTTTGTACCTATATGGTATTTCTGACCAATTTTTGAAAGTTATAGAAGCATAGCTGAAAAGGTATAGCAAGTAATTAAAACAGAAAGGTCATTTTTGATGAGAGAGATTAGAGAAAATTGTGGAGAAAAAGCCTATCAATAACTCTTGTCAGGATGTGTAGAGACAATGCTTTTCCAATTGGGAGCATTCATCTGCTGCTTTGGGTCCTCCACTAGATCCTAATTATTGGCCACAGAAACAGAACATTAAACTTGAGAGGATTCTGCCTAGCAGGACTATCACATTATTTTCACCAATTTTGTAGAAAAGCATGGTTTACTTAAAACAACAGTGAAAATATTTATGGATGTTTAAATAATAAAGTATATTTCAATAAAACGATTATGAAGGCCAGTATTTTGAAATTCAGAAATTACTATCAATTTGTTTAATTGCATAATGCAGTTTTGTTGACAAATCAGACTATGTTTCATTTTTAATTATTAATTGCCTAAGGGGCAATTTTGACATTGACCCATTGTTTGGTTAAATTAGTATCTTAAACAGGGCAATCTTCAGCTGTCTAGACCATGGCTGTCAAACTCACTGCATCACATTGCCGTCACATGACGTTTCGCAATGTTTTCCCCATTTGCGGAGCTGGGGTAGGTGTGGCCTGTGTGTGACACATCTGGCCCATGGGCCGCCAGCTTGACACCCCTGGTCTAGACTCTAGAGGATTGATATTTTATATCATTGTCCTTCATAAGTAAGAAGTACCTGAAAATAAATTTAAAAGGATCCAAATAATACAGTACATTCATACATTTAAAGCAATTTTCTAGAACTTAAATATTCAATAATGTCTGTAATAAAAAATGAAAGCATGTGACTAAGATCAGTGGAAACAGAATAGCAATTAAAATTCACTCTGTGAAATGTTCCTTTATCACAACCAAGTTCCACTGAATGGTAAGAAGTGCCTGTTTTCATTGGGTAAATAGATAAGAAGAGATATAATGCTACTAGTATTTGAAGATACTATTACTGAGGCTGCCCATCATTATTTTCTTTTTAAAAAACTGTATTTCTGTGACCCAAAGAAACATAGAGAGAAAGAATACAAAGTTAGAGATCTTCTTTGATCACCCTGCTCTTTCGCCCTTGCAGCTACAGCATCTATAACTACTCTCTGTTTCAAAGGAAAAAGCTCTTTTTTGTTCAAACTCTGAGAATCAAAATTAATTAGTGGCAGGTTAAAAACATGGACACCAAAAGGAAGAAAAGGAGTCACCGAAGACACACTGCTATTCTCTTAACAGATACCTGGAGGTTTTGAAAAGTAAAATTAGGGACCTAATATAAAACATTCCAGAACTTTCCAAGGAAATGTATGTCATAAAAAGAATAACCAATCTTCCCATTTCAAGTATGGTGGATTTTAGCCTCAGGAAAAGTTGAAATGGCAAGTCTATTGTTCAATCATTTTTTGTCCACAAAATATATTGTCCAGTTGGAAAGTTGGATGTGTCAATGAGAAAAAGGAGATAATCACTTATTGATCAGCTAATCTTACATCAAAGAACGATGAGTAAGTGAAAACTACTTGCAAATAACTTCATTGTTTCCTCTCTTTATCAGAGTGGTAATTCCTATCCTATGTGTATGTAAAGAGCCAGAGAAAATGGCAATTCCTTAAGACTGGTGTATATTTGCATATAAATCGATACAAGTAGCTCAAGAACTGAATGGATAAGAGGAAAAAAAACCTACAGAGCAAAAAACCTTCGATGCTGTGATGATCAAGGAACTTGGGGGGCCTGGGGGTGGTGGTGAAAAGAAATTGGTTTTCTTACTCTGTATAACATAATTGTCAATAAATATAAAACAGTTTCTTTTGCCCTACGCCTGTAAAATAATTTATTCTCTGTTTTCAGAATGAAAAAGGTATCTGTACAAATTGCCTTATTATATCTGCAAAGTAGTTTCTTGCAGCTTCCATGGGAATGTAATCTTGTATCAACCCAACACAGAAAATATACACTGTGTCTCACCATCTTGGGTGGAAACAGACCCTTGCAATAAATCACAGTAACGCTAGCTCTCACCTGTAGGGCTCCAAAGTTCGGTTACCATAATGCAGAGCTTCTTCCCAAAGGCCCAGGTTTATGCAGGCATCCATGGCAAGGTCAAGTAATTTTAGCTGATAGATATTGGTGTCTGGCAGACGAGAGGTGTTGCTCTTCAGTAACGTCTGGCAGGACAACAGAACTTGCTCCCACTCTGACATTTGTGTGCGTTAAGGATTAACCCATGACAGAAGCATCAATCAAAAGGCAAAACATTAAGTTAAAACACTGCAGTTTTCTATTCTACAAAACCCTCTTCCATAAAAAGCTCCATTTTTTTAAACCAACAAAACATGAAAGCGAACTACATGTATATGAATGGTGAGCATATGAAACTACAACTACTGTAACTTTGCTATCGTTAATTTTCTTTTAAGCGTTATTTCCTTAAAAGAAACAACATATTTCTCGTAACCTTTCTCTAGTTTAAAACTCATCTTGTAAATTAAAAGAAATATTTTTTCAATGTAACAATTTTGGCAAACGAAATTCTTCCCTGATGAAAATTACACGATCGGGGATGGGAGGGGAATGTGGACCGCAATACATGGGGGAAGGAAAAAGGGACTCTATACGGTGCTCAGCATTATTAAACATATCTGACAATCTTTGGGATGTAGCAGAGAAGACAAAAGATCTTCATTTTAATATGAACTCTTTATGAGTTTTTGCTATGATTAAATTGACGTTCATAAGATACTTAGTCGACATTGATATTCCCAATTTCACATAGTTAATACCAGTCAAGGGACAATCTGAATTTATAAATTGATTATATATATTTATATGAGTGCCCAATAGACATGTGACTCTGGGTTGCACAATACATTGCAAATAGAGGATTCCCAAAACATGTAATCATCACACCAAGATGGACCTGCTCCATAACTTGGGCTAATGCTAAATGGGGAAAGCCAGTTCTTTAATACTTTATGTATGGCCAGCTGATTGCTGACATCTGAATCTCAGGGGTAGGAATGATAGCTATTCCATAGGATAGGGGCTGCAACAGAGACAGCATGCTTTCAAGGTTCCCATTAGATGGCATGGTTTAATACAGTAGTGTCAAACTCAATTTCATTGAGGGCCACATTAGGGTTGTGTTTGACCTCAGGGAGGCAGAGGGGCATGGCTGGGGTGGGCGTGGCCAGCTCATGGTCACTCGTGTCAGGAGCATCTGTGATGACCCTGGCGGGGCTGGAGTGATCCTCCTGCAGCCCTCTGCCAGTGAAAATGGAGCCCGGGAGGGCCGAGTGCAGCCCTCCCAGGCTCCGTTTTCAGCCACGATAGCCGAGTGCAGCCCTCTGCCAGCAAAAACGAAGCTCGGGAGGGCCATGCACGGCCCTCCTGAGCTCCATTTTCACTGGCAGAGGCACCGCGGGCCAGTCCTTCGCTATTTCCAGAGCAGCCCTGCGGGCCAGATCTAAGCACCCCACGGGCCGCATCTGGCCCGTAGGCCTTGAGTTTAACACTCCTGGTTTAATATAAGGGTTCAGAGCATGCCCACCCTTACAGATCTTGTGGGACAAGCAGAAGTAATAGTAAATAGAAGTAAAAGTAGTTCTGCAGTCATAACGTAACCCTAACCCATAAGTTTTTTGAGAGCGACTGGTCTAAAGAAAAACAGAGAACAATATTAGATGGGACTGGAGAGAAGTGATGAAAAGCCCCAAAAAAATCTCAGTGTTATTAAAGATAGAAAAATAGTGTAGATGTCTAAACTTGATTTACAAACATTTTATACTGAAAATGGAATGAAATGTGGTTTACTACTTTAATAGTGAAATCTCAATAAGTTAGTATTGGATTGCAACTTAGATTAATTTTATTAAATATATACATGTGTGTGTGTGTGTTCTTTTGGCTCTTCAAACTATATTAATACTTAAATATTTAAAGTATCTGTCATCTTGTTCTGCAAGGCCAAAGCAAAGTTTCTGCTGCCAAGAGTCGTGGTAGCACAGTGGTTAGAATGCAGTATTGCAGGCTAACTCTGCTCACAGCTAGAAGTTCAATCCTGACTGGCTCTAGGTTGACTCAGCCTTCCATTCTTCCGAGATTGGTAAAATGAGGATCCAGATTGTTGGAGGCAATGTGATAACTCTGTAAACCTCTTAGAGAATGCTATAAAGCACCATGAAGTGCTATTGCTATTGCTCCAAAAGTTAAAGATACAAAGGCTGAGGAAAAAAATTAAGGACAAAAGAGTTTTCTATAACCCAGACCACATTTTGATTTGATATACCTTCTGCTTATTTTTCTTTAAATATGGTTTTATTTGAAAAATACAAAATACATATTATAGGCAGGAAGAGTATGAATTTAACAAAGATAAGAAAACAAGTTGATTGTTACTGTATATCGTCCTGATCTGAATGGAAAGTGTGTACTATCGACCAAGGATACCTTTATGTGACTTTGCTGCTCCTATTGTATTTATAACTTCTTTGGCTTCTTTCCAAGCTTGCTCATCACCTGCCAACATGTCAGCATCCTGCTTTGACAGAAATAAAAGCAAGCAAACAAACAAAAAGCATCTGGTTAAAAAAGAGAGGGAAACTACTAGCCCTATCACAGATGTTAAGTAACATTGAATACCAGAATGTTCTATTAAAACTGAAGCTGGAAGTCAGGTTTTCAATGTTTCAACCCAAGAAATTTCTAAAAATAATTTACATGCAACATTAATAACAAAACCGATAGTTGCATTTTATTTATTTATTTATTTATTTATTTATTTATTTATTTATTTATTTATTTATTTATTTATTTATTTATTTATTTATTTATTTATTTATTTATTTATTTATTATTTGTCAAACATGTACAAGATAGCAGGTATAGGTATAAACATAAACATAAAAAAAGTAAGTACAGATAAATGAGGACAATAGGACAGTAGGACAGGGACGGTAGGCACAATGGTGCGCTTATGCACGCCCCTTACAGACCTCTTAGGAATGGGTGAGGTCGACAGTAGACAGTCTAAGGTTAAAGTTTTGGAGGTTTGGGGAAGAAACCACAGAGTCAGGTAGTGCATTCCAGGCATTGATCACTCTATTGCTGAAGTCATATTTTCTGCGATCGAGTTTGGAGCGGTTTACATTAAGTTTGTATCTATTGTGTGCTCGTGTATTGTTGCGGTTGAAACTGAAGTAGTCATTGACAGGTAGGACATTGTGGCAGATAATTTTATGAACTACATTTAGATCATTTATTTGTATTATATGCTTACATGATAAGGAAGGGTTCAATAAATGAGCCAAAAATACAATATCCACATTTAGAAGAGCTTATGTGGGAGGTTAAAAAAAAGGGAATAAAGATGAAATAAAGGAAACAGAAAAGAATGTGGTAAAATGGGATGAAGCTGAGAAAAGGAATAATAATATATTTCATCTTTCCAATGTTTTCCCATTGGCATGGAAGAAGCAGTATTTTGAGAAGAGTTTTGGATGAATAGGAGTGCTCAAGGAAAAATTAGCAATCATGGGACTGAAGAATTGGCAGAATACTACTGAGATAAACTAAGTGAGTAGGAGAAGCTATGAGAGACTTAAAGAAAGACAAGGATGATACTTCAGGTATTGAAATATCATGGAGATATTATAAAGACAATGCACCCCCCAACTAATGTATACTAATGTATTGTTCTATATCAGTGATGGCGAACCTATGGCACGCGTGCCATAGGTGGCACGCGGAGCCATATCTGCCGGCACACGAGCCGTTGCCCTAGCTCAGCTCCAGCGCACATGTACGCCCCAGCCAGCTGATTTTCAGCTTGCACTGAGGCTCTGGGGGGGCATTTTAGGCTTCCAGAGGGCTTCTGGGAGGACAAGGGAGGGCGTTTTTGCCCTCCCCAGGCTCCAGGGAAGCCTCTGGAGCCTGGGGAGGGTGAAAAACGGGCCTATCAGGCCCACCAGAAGTTGGGAAACAGGCCGTTTTTGCCCTCCCCAGGCATTGAATTATGGGTGTGGGCACTCACGCATGCGTGATAGCTCGTGCGCACACGTTTTTGGCACCCGAGGAAAAAAAGGTTCGCCATCACTGTTCTATATTGTACATAACGTCTCTGAAACACCATTAGTCACTATCAAGAGAGGCAACCAGTTAAAAAAAAAACCTTACTAAAACCAAAGGAGAAAGTTCTTTGACAAAGCTCAGCTTTGTCTGCTTTAGCAGGGATTTTTAACTTGCTCTGCTTGTCAGCAGAAAATAATAATCCATGAATGACGATCATGTGAGGTTTACAGCAGATAAAATTCTAAAAAAACATCTTCTCTGCCAGTACCATAATTTAAACAAAGGAGCTTAGGGATGGCAAACCAATTTTCATATCAATTATCATCCCAAGAGCACAAAAGTTAAGAGGTTTTAATCTGCATTTTCCACACAGCGAAGTTAATTATTGTGCATTCCAAAAAGGAGGAAATATACACCAGGAGCTCATATTCATTCCATGTGTAGCTTTAGTGCTGCCTACTATAGAGGTCCAAATGGAAGGGAAATAGGTGAACTCTTATACTATCTCAACAGCTTATTGCATTAAATGGCTTCTCGGGCTTCAATTATATTATACGTAAGGAATTACAAAGAAAGTAGTGTTCCTTTTAAAATTTGCAAATGTAATTGCCAAAACATAAACAATCTGATCGCAATATGTTCACCTGGAAATAATTTTGTACAGAATGAAAGCACATAAAGGTCAGCAATAGAACAATAAAGTTCATGCTGAAGTACCTATGTCAGTTATGTTAATCGTACAGATCCAGACATGTTAAATTTTGCATATAGCAGGGATGAGTCAAGGTTGGCCGTGATCTAACTGTGCCGTCTTGAAAGGGCACAGGATTAATTACATAGGTTTTGATTTAATGTGCCTTTTTTAACTTTGAGAAGACATGTAGGAAATGTACTGTAACTGAAAGACTAGAAAGCCAGATCTACATGGTGCATTATCAACCATCAAAGGGAAGTAGGGTCTAATGTGGACATATCCTACAAAGTGATTCGATCATCAGCTTATTTACAGTCTATCTGAGGACAATGGAGTTATCATAGTTGAGCTGTAAAATTTAGATAGGCACTAAATAGCAACAGAATTTCTTTCTTTCTCTTTCTTTCTTCCTTTCTTTTTCTTTTTTCTTTCCTTCCTTCCTTCCTTCCTTCCTTCCTTCCTTCCTTCCTTCCTTCTTTCCTTCCTTCCTCTCTCTCTCTCCCTCCTTCTCTCTCTCCCTCCCTCCCTCTCTGAAATTTTTTGCTTTCATCTAAATCTGGTAGCTACAAACAGTATCAAGAATCTTAATTAACTATTTCTGACAATTGACTCTACAACAGAGGTGGGTTCCTCCCAGTTCGGACTGGTTCGCCCGAACTGGTAGTGACCCGCTGGTGATGTCACGATGACATCACGGAACCGGTTCGGTTGGTGCCAGTCTGTGGGCGCTGCCATCTTTTTAATTATTTTTTTTCATTTTTTTACTGGGTTTTTTTTTCTTCTGCACATGTGCAAAAGCTGAGTTTCCGGCACTGTGCATGCGGTCACCATCTTGTTTTTGGCTTTTTTGGGGGGGGGGGTTGGTTTTTTTTATTTTTTTTTAATTCCGGGTATTTTTCTTCTGCACATGCACAGAAGCTGAGTTTCCAGCACTGTGCATGCGATCGCCATCTTGTTTTTTGGGGGGGGGATTTTTTTGGATTTTTTGCCACTACGTATGCACATATGAGCAAAGTGCGCCCACGAGGCGCAGCCACGCGGCGTGGGAGGAAGCAAACCGGCACTGAGGTAAGTTAGAACCCACCCCTGCTCTACAAGTTTTTCATAGAAGCTGTATAGATGAAGTAGCTACATCTGCTGTTCCCTTCTCTGTATTTCCTGTACCCTGCCATATCGTCTCCCTACCCAAATAATTGGGGAGAGGAGATTATAAATACAGCATCAACTCCGTGTGACTGGGAAACAGGTCTTCCACTGTATCTCTCTGATGTTTTAAGCACAATTATATTTTAAAGCAATATTATTGTCAGGCCACTAGAAAGTAGCAGAACAAGAAATTTTTTCAGGAACTCTTTGTCCATCCATAGAACTTGGAGGAGAAGCGGGGTTAAGAAGAAATATAGCTGCTGTTTCCTTAGGCAGAAGCAAAAAACTTCAAGGAAACTATGTCCCATCAAATGAAGAGAAAATGATAGTTTATGCGAAAGATGCCAAACAATTTTTTCATCCTTAATACCTAAGACTAAAGAAGTCTAAGACTAAGACTAAGAAGTCTAAGACTAAAGACTAAAAGAAATTATCTTTTTAGAACATATGAGTGGCAAGGTAAGTTACCTTTTCAGTTATGAAACATACAATAATACCTGATGTTTGTATTCTTATCAACGAGGAAGAAGACTCTCTACCACACATTCTGTACATACATTCTTCTTTAACGCTTTAGGCAGTATTTCTAATTTTTCTATGTACATGGTTGATTTAGGCACCATAGTTTCTCTGTTGCTAGAGAAGGCCTTGTGTAATAGTCAAAAGACATCAAGCACAGAAATCAATGCAGATTTCCCACCTTGTCTATATCTTTAAAGGCCCAGAGCAAATTAGGGTGCTTTACCAGACACCACTAGCAACAAGGTTATTGATTTGTTTCTTAAGATTTATATATTGCCTTTCTTCTGGGAGTTTAAGTTGGCTTCTACAGGGATCACTTACATTTTATTCCCACAACAACCCTTAAAATAGATTGGACTGGGAGAAAGTGACCTGATACAAATGTCAACCAGTGAGATCTGTGACTAAGAATGGACTTGACCCTGAGTATTCTCAGTCCTAGCCCAAAACTGAACACTTCACCACAATTTACCTTCTACTTCATATACCTGAGATAGCCTTTTCTCCCTGGTAGTCCCAGCAGGTTTTCCCAAAATGGATTACCTTATTCAGAAAAAAACCCCTCTAAAATCTAACTGATGAGATTGTCAAGAAAAATTAAATATCATAGTATTTCTCCATATCTGAGCTTCTCTGTAATATTAATCAGTTATAGCATTTGTTGTTCTTATTATAAGAGACTAACATGACTCCTCATTTATAGTGAATTTGCTGAGATAGGCATAGTGAAAGGCTAGAGATTTCAAGATTCTTTTCCCAGAAGCACCCTGAAGATTCATGCTCTAGCCCAGGGGTCTCCAATCTTAGCAACTTTAAGACTTGTGGACTTCAACTCCCAGAGTTCCTCAGCTGGCTGAGGAATTCTGGGAGTTGAAGTCCACAAGTCTTAAAGTTGCCAAGGTTGGAGACCTCTGCTCTAGCCCTACCTTCTGGTTTGGGGTAGTGCCTTGGTAGTTTCTGCCGCTACCACCTGTAGAATAGAGATGTCTCACCTAGCATTCTTCTCTAACCTTAGTGCATGAGACACAAGGCTGTCGAAGTTCATATTGCTTTTCTGGTGATTGAAAAGTCAAAATGAAAAAGTTAGAATAGTTTGTATGGTGCCATCTCTTGGCCAACAAGTATGATGAATCAATTTACACAATCTCACAAGAGATAAACAAAATTAGGAAGGGTTTTAGTTCCTGCTCAACTTTTTCAAGATCAGACCAGGTTCATATCAGCGTATCAGACAGAATAAGTGCATCAGCCGTATTTAATTAATTTAAAATAAATGAAGGTCAACACCATGGACCTTGAATGCTTGCAGAGCAGCCCTTAGCATGCCTCTGAAAGGTCAGCTGCAGTCTTATCTGGAAAAAGGTAGCATATCCATGATGCAGATGAGCAGTATTGCTATAAAAATCTAAATGATTGAATATACCATTGATGATTAAAAATACTTGAAAATATCCTTTTCTGACTACTCAGAAGCTCCTGCTAACAATTTCTTTTGCTGCTAAAATGTTATCCTGTTCTTATTTTCCAAGAAAAATGCATATACTTCAACCCTTCCATAATGCAGCATGCAATTGAAGCAACAGGGTTAGCATTAAGTGGCTGGTTTCATTCATAAGCACAGCAAAGAACCACTGTCACTTCAATTCTATATCTATAAAGCAACCACAGGAGACAGTCAGTGAAAGAATAATTTCATCTTTTATAGAACAAGACTTCTATACAAATAAATGGTTTCACTAGATGTGCTTTAGAAAATTGAGCCATGTGATACGACTCTAGCTACAAATATAAAATGATCCTGAACTAGAAATTGCAGAGATCTATTGCAGATAGTAATAACGGCTTTAAATACGTTTATTTCATTTAGCAGCTTATATTTAGGTAGGGTAAAATATGAAAGGATTCATTCAACAAATGACATTCTGGGTTAAGACTCTAACTAAACCTTTAGGCATTCAAAGAAGAAACAGAAAAATTAGGAGGTGTGTGTGTGGGGGATGCTGTTTCAGCCTGAGAATAAGTAGAATTTTTCACCCAGTAGTATCTTTAACTAGATATGCTAGGGAAGAAGCTTTTAATCAACTATTTGAATAGATGCCTCAGGTAAGTTAAAAGAAAAAAGAAATCTAAGTCATAAGGCATGGAAACAATTGTAAACTGCAGATGGAAATTGGTTTTCCTAACTACAACAGCCTCTTTTAGGTAGCTGGTATGCCAAAATGGCAAAAGTTTTTATGGTGAGTGAAGAGGACTGGGGGAAATTTATTTTACAACATTGCATTGATATTTGAAAAGAGCCAGTTCTGCCAACTGTTTGGTTGTGAGAGCCTGCAGTGTCACTTGCATATTCATACATATATGCTTTATTTTCCTTGAAAAGCAACGAGCTCAGAAATAATACACAAAATTTTCTTTGTAGTTGGGAAAAACAGAATTATTAGAAGTTCCTTGTATAGTGGAGGTTTTTTTTCTACATATGGCATTTTTGTTCAAGTATACTTCATAAGCTCCAGAGAGGCCATTGTTCTATTCTAGTAAAAAAAAGAAAGATACTGAAACAAGCAGTATTCAATTTCTGTTCTCAAAAATGGAGGATGGAAAGTAGATGGATAACTACAATGCAGAAATTGCCAGCATAAAAATACATTACATTTAAAGCTTTGCCTTAAGCAGTGTTGCTGAGGAACAAGTCTCCCTTAAGCTCCATGGATTTCCTTTCTGGAAACATACTTACAATTGTATTTTTTCAATGTGGGTTTGTTCAAAAATATGTCCTGTTGTGTTTGGATAGGCTTACTTGAAATTCAGAATGCTGAGACTGCAACCTTAGTATATTAATAGACAATATAGCAGCAATATATCTGTTCTGAACAGTGTTGAATGCAACAGGAAACTTCTCTGGTTAACATTTCAGTGGGGAAGAACTATGATCTGTGGCTACCATGACTGCCCTGTTTTCTCCCACATGAATGTATTGTGGGCATAGAATTTAGGTCTAGATACAGTACATGTATAGTTGCACCACTCATAGTATTTCTGTGTTATGCACTTAAGGCCAGAACAGCTTTACCTTTTTATTACAGAATACAGAATGACAGAGTTGGAAGGGAACTTGGAGGTCTTCTAGTCCAACCCCCTGCTCAGGCAGGAAGCCCTATACCAGTGATGGCGAACCTTTTTTTCCTCGGGTGCCGAAAGTGCATGCACGCGCGCTGTCGCACATGCACGAGTGCCCACACCCATAATTCAATGCCTGGGGAGGGAGAAAACAGCCTCCCCTGACCCCCCCCGGAGGCCCTCTGGAGGCCGGAAATGGCTCGTTTCCCAAATTCTGGTGGACCCGGTAGGCCCATTTTTCTCCCTCCCCAGGCTCCAGAGGCTTCCCTGGAGCCTGTGGAGGGAAAAAACGCCCTCTCCCATCCCCCCAGAAGCTGAAAACGCCCTCCCAGAGCATCTATGTGAGCCAAAAATCAGCTGGCCAGCGCGCACATGCGCGCTGGAGCTGAGCTAGGCAATGGCTCACGTGCCGGCAGATATGGCTCCGCGTGCCACCTGTGGCACGCGTGCCATAGGTTTGCCATCACTGCCCTATACCATTTCAGACAAATGGTTGTCCAATATCTTCTTTAAAACTTCCAGAGTTGGAGCATTCACAACTTCTGGAGGTAAGTTGTTCCACTGATTAATTGTTCTAACTGTCAGGAAATTTATCCTTAGTTCTAAGTTGCTTCTCTCCTTGATTTGTTTCCACCCATTGCTTTTTGTTCTACCCTCAGGTGCTTTGGAGAATAGCTTGACTCCCTCTTTTTTGTGGTAACTCCCGAAATATTGGAACACTGCTATTATGTCACCCCAGTCCTTCTTTTCATTAAACTAGACATACCCAATTCCAGCAACAATTCTTTATATGTTTTAGCCTCCAGTCCCCTAATCATATTTGTTGTTCTTCTCTGCACTCTTTCTAGAGTCTCAACATCTTTTTTACATTGTGGTGATCAAAACTGGATGCAGTATTCCAAGTGTGGCCTTACCAAGGCATTATAAAGCGGTATTAACACTTCACGTGATCTTGATTCTATCCCTCTGTTAATGCAGCCTAGGACTGTGTTGGCTTTTTTGGCAGCTGCAGCAGACTGCTGGCTCATATTTAAGTGATTGTCGACCAGAACTCCAAGATCCCTCTCACAGTTACTACTATTGAGCCAGGTACCCCATATACTGCACCTGTGCATTTGGTTTTTCTTGCCTAAATATAGAACCTTACTTTTTTCACCATTGAATTTTTTGTAACGAAGGTGACAAAAAGAGCTGCTTCTACATGACCCTGTTTCAAAGCACATTACTAGTCGGAAGGCCAGCATATGCAAAGTCCTGAAGGGTGTTTCTAAAACTCTGGGCACCCTGAAGTGGCAATTCTAACTTCTAACCTATCTTCTAACTCTAACTTCCCCATCCTCCCTCTCCAAGGAATAGTAGAGAAAGCCCAACGTAGCCCTGGGACCAAAGATCCCCATCTTGACCTCTGATACCAATTCCAAATATTAAATATGTCATTGTATAACCACTTATAAGTGTACTTTCAAGCAAATATACCTAGGGAATTATCACAATTACAAAATGAATCTGAGAAAGGAGGAGAGCAATTTTCAGTAACAAGCTGTAACAGAGCAAAGATCTGAATAAGGAGGAATCTAATCCTGTCATGTTCAGTAAATTTGGTATTTAGACCTGTTGACAGATCTTGGGGAAAAAAGGGAAGGATTATATCTTTTGTATTAATAAAATCTCCCAAAGACGTATAATTTTTGCAATCCTGAATCATAAAGCAACTTAACTTTTTGTTAATGTCATCAGTGGATACAGACGTCTTAACCTGTACCCCAATGCCCTACTGAACCCAGCAAGACTTATATCTAAATAAATATTATAGGAGTGCACTGTCAAAGTTAATAGGAAAGAGATATCTTTTACACATTACATTTTGTAATGTTATAGTAAAACAATAATACTGTATATGAAGCAGCTGTCTTCTATGCAGCAGCTTAAAAGTATTGTGTTGCTAAATAGCAGAGATGGTATCTACAAAATGTAATAGTGTTTTTAAAAAGTATAATAGACTAGATTTTTTTTGTTAAGGAATGGATAGCTTTGGATTTAAAGGCAGATAAATTGTAATATTTAGACACTGGAGAAGTGAAAAGCAGATCAAATACAAATTGTTTCAAGTGTGCAGCTAGTGTTGACCAGTGATTTCATCTGGTTTCCTAAAGTGCTCTCTGTTGACAGCATGGCTTAGCTTGGGTGGCTGCTTGAACAGTGACTCTTTTGGAAAATGTGACCCTGAGTGCATTTGAGAAAACAAAGAATAACTCTGGTAGATTGGCTGAGTTGTGGCATTTACTGAATTCTGTGCATACAAAGAATGATAAGGTTGGAAGGGAACTGGGAGGTCTTCTAGTCCATCCTCCTGCCCAGTGCAGGAATCCTCATATCATTATGGGCAAATGATTGTCCAATATTTCTTCATCTTGACCTCCAGTGATGGAGCACTTACAGCTTCAGAAGGCAGGCTGTCCCACTGCTTAATAGCTTTTGCAGTCAGAAAACTCCTATTTGGTTCAAGTTTGGATCACTCACTGTAAAGATTCCACCCATTGCTCCTTGTCTTACCTGCAGGTGCTGGGGAGAATAAATCTACTGTGTCTTCCCTGTGATATCCCTTCATATATTGGAAGACTGCTATCATGTCATCCCTTAGCTTACTCTTCTTTAAACTAAACTAAACAAACTCTTTTAATCACCCAACATAGAATTTAGCCTTCAAATCCCTTACCATATTTTGTTATTCTTCTCTGCAGTCTTTCCAGTTCCTCAACATCCTTTCTATATTGTGGTGACCAGAACACAGTATTCCAGATGTGGTCTGACCAGTGCAGCATAGAGTAGTACTATCATTTTCTATGATCTTGATATTATACCTCTATTGATGCAGCCCAAAACTGCACTGGCTTTTTTGGCAGCAGCAGCACATTGCTGGCTCAACCTTAATCCTTGGTCTTCCAAGGATCCCAGATCTTTCTTGTAAGTACTATTGCCATGTTCCATCTACTTTATACTTGTGCATCTGTTTTTAATTGCTTAAGTATAAAACCTTAAAATGCTTAACACTGAACAACGTTTTGTTGGATAGCGCCCAATGGTGGCGCAGCAGTTAGAGTGCAGTACTGCACTTTAGCTGACTGTGATCAGCAGTTCAGCTGTTCAAATCTCACTGGCTCAGGGTTGACTCAGCCTTCCATCCTTCCGAGGTAGGTAAAATGAGGACCCAGATTGTTGGGGACAATATAAATAAACATTGCTTACTGGTGTAAACCACTTAGAGAGTGCTTGCACTGTGAGGCGGTATATAAGTCTCACCAATAAATAAATAAAATAAATAAATGTTCAAGTGTATCAAGATCTTTTTAAAGCTTGAGCCTGTTTTCATGGGTATCACTAGTTTCTCCTGCTTTGTGACATCCTCCAGGCTTTCTCTTGGCTCTTTTATTTGTACAGACATAAACATGTTAAGAATTTTTCATTTTTTCTTCTTCATGCTCTTGTGCAATGTTGGTGCAGGTTCATGGGCCATTTGCCTACAAAGGCATACTTGAATTTAATTCTTGGTTTATCTGTTTATCCCTTTAGCACTGTAAGTATAAAAAGAAGAGTTGTTTTGCTGAGCAAGGATGTGATATGATTCATGAATACCTTTTGTTCTGAATGTTTTGGGATGTAAATGCTGGCAGCCAGATAAGAGGATCGTTTTGTCTTTCCCAAGGTGAGGCCTCTCTCCTGGGCAGAAATGCCTATTTCCTTCCTTCCTTCCTTCCTTCCTTCCTTCCTTCCTTCCTTCCTTCCTTCCTTCCTTCCTTCCTTCCTTCCATCCATCCATCCATCTTTCCTTCCTTCCTTCTGCAATTTTTTTGGCAGCCAGCTATTACAAATATTCCATTCTTCCCCTATAAGTCATAATTTAGCAAAGTAAATAGTGGAAAGAATAGAGATGGCCCATCTTTTAACTGCTTGGAGGTTACATTTAGGCCAGTGGTGGGTTTCAAATTTTTTTACTGATGGTTCTGTGGGCGTGGCTTGGTGGGCGTGGCAGGGGAAGGATACTGCAAAATATCCATTCCCTCCCCACTCCAGGGGAAGGATACTGCAAAATCCCCATTTCCTCCCGATCAGCTGGGACTCGGGAGGCAGAGAATAGATGGGGGTGGGGCCAGTCAGAGGTGGTATTTACCGGTTCTCCAAACTACTCAAAATTTCCACTACCAGTTCTCCAGAACTGGTCAGGATCTGCTGAAATCCACCTTTGATTTAGGCACATGGAATTTTTAAAAAATATATTTATTCAGTTTTTAAACTTTAAACAAACATACATAATAACACACGACATCAAAGAGAAAAAAGAAAAGAAAAAAAAAGAAAAAGTTAAGGAAAGGAAAGGGAAAAAAAGGAAAAAGAAAAAGAAAATATAAACACTAATACACAAAAAACAGCATTTCATTTTAACAGCTATACCTTTGAGGCACATGGAATTTAGATTCCCCTTCATGGATTGCCACATATTAGTAATGAAGGAATATGTATTGTACATCCCAATGATGCTATGAGCTATACCGTTGACACTGTACATTACCAGAAGGTTTATCCATGAAAAGCAGGTCACAGGTAAAGGATCAGAATAAATATAATCCATTGGACAAGAAAATAGGCTTCATTATTTTTCCAAAAAAAGAATCCAACCCATCCCAAAAGCACATTCTCAAGCAGGGCAGAATTGATATACTGAAAGATGTGTTCCCCAGCTCAGATGATATCCAGTAAGCTACTGGAGAAAAGAGAAGGGAAAATACAAGTAGTTCTGTTACTTTTTATATGGCTAGAATCAGTGGTGGGTTCCTACCGGTGCGGTCCACTCTATAGCACCGGTAGCGGCCCGCTGGTGATGTTACAGTACCGGTGCAGTCGGTTGCTGGTGCCTGGGCACCGCCATTAAAAAAATTTTTTTAAATTTTTTTTTAAAAATTTCTTCTGCGCATGCCCAGAAGCCGAGCTTCTGGCACTGTGCATGCACTGCCTTCCTACCATACAGTGAGTCCAAGCAGGGGAGGATGGCTGAGGGAGCGCATGAGACGGTGAAAGAATGGGCGGCAGGAGCTATCTCCATTCCCCTCCCTTCAGCAGTCCGAGAAGCCACGAACGTGTGGTGATGATCCCAGGCATTTTCACACGTTTGAGGCTTCTCGAGCTGCTGAGGGGAGGTGGAACGGGCGGCAGGAACCTAGGATCATCGAATGGGGAGAAGCATTCAGGCCAGACGGAGCCTCCTAGAAGAACTGCTGCCGTGGTCTTGCTGCTCCCGCTGCGGGGGGCTGCGTTGCGGGTGGGCAATGCCCCCTGCTTTTCCAGCCGCTGCCAAGCTCCCGAGGCCCACGCCCACCCGGTCACATGGTTGGCAAGCCACACCCACAAAATAAGCCACGCCCACAGAGTGGTAGTAAAAAAATTAGCAACCCGCCCCTGGCTAGAATTAAGCCAAAAGGACACCCAGTTGCTGATATGCCCATAGCCTAAGGGAAGCTTCAATTCTACAAAGAATGCAATCCCTTCAGAGTTGCCTTTAGCCTCCAGTCTTTCCATTTCCAGAAAAGGAGTCAACACAACTAACTATTTAATTGCTTTCATTGACTTTTAATTGCTCATATTTAGTTTAGTCTGTCAGGAAACTTGAGCGCCCTATGAGTGGGCTATAAATCATCCTCATAAAGAAAATTTCAAAGTCACCTTCCATTTTTAGCTACAAAGAAGCTGGTTATTGAAGATGCACCTTCATAATATTAAAGGTAAAATTTCATTCCAATCATTTGATATAATTTGGGGAAATGGGGGATGGAAAGCAGATATCCTCATGCATTTAAAATAGGTGTTTTTTGTACTATTTCCAAGCACGACTCTAGTAGGTCGTGCTTGAGCTCAATGGTTCTCTTAAAAACTCAGAAGGCTCCCTGGGGACTGAGATATAACATCCAAGCTTGGATTTCCTCCTTAAAGCCTCTGTCGTCTTCTCCATTCCTGGGGTAGCAATCTGACATAAAGCCCTCCCAGAGAGCATAAAATTGCAATATTAAGCTTTTAAAGTTTGGAGCTCTCTCTTTCACATTTACTGTAATTGTTCATTTCTGCTGTACATTTTATTTCATGGAGGTTCTTCTTTTTAAATAGCATTACAAGCCACTCTAGGAACGGAACTCAGCTATATTTTGCATCAAAAATATTACAAAGCGGTGAAATTAAGTGAAGAGCACTTCCAATATTTTCCTTTGCATTTAATGTGCAAGAATTCCTGTACCAGAAAAAAAATGTTTCTTAGCGATTTGGGTAGATTGGGTATTCCTTACATCATAGTTCCCCAATGTTTCCAGCCTTGCGGACTGGCGGGGAGGGGAGGAGATGGTTCAAGCAAACGGCCGGCAAGCGTGCACATGCATGCAGCTCCATTTGCATAAGTAGCATGCACGCATGCCTGCTGCTCACATTAAATGGAATACACATGCACACGCTCACGTGCTGGTCGCACAAGTGAGGGTGCGTGTGTGCGAGCGGATGCTCACCGGCAATTTGCTTGGCCCAGTTACAAACCCCTCACAGCCCACAAGTGGGCCAGTGCCCACAGGTTGAGGACTCTTGCCTTACATGTTCCTCCTAGATCTCTTTGAGGGAAAATACCTTTAAGCACTCAGGGAAATGGGATCTATCTATCTATCTATCTATCTATCTATCTATCTATCTATCTATCTATCTATCTATCTATCTATCTATCTATCTAATATAACTGCCCTATTCATACCCATGTGACTCCGGGTGGCTTGACATAAAACCATTAACCCCACCCTATGGCAGCAACAACATTCCCATTTTCATTTAAGATTCCCAGGGGTCCCCTGACAAAACCAAGTCTTTAGGGTCTTTCAGAAAAACAAAGTGAGGGACAATCATTCCTCCGGGGAATGATGCTTCATAGAGAAGGGCCACCACTGAGGAGGCCTTTTGTCATGGTCCCTCCAGGTATACATCCTTAATAGATGGGACCCGCAACATACTCTGCCTTCTCATTCTGGTGGGCTGGGCAGAAGTAATGGGAGAAGAGTGATTAGACTTTCACAGAATCTTTGACCAAAATGAGTACAGCTCACACAGATTGTTGGGGGCAATATAAATATACATTGCTTACTGGTGTAAACTGCTTAGAGTGTGCTTGCACTGTGAGGCGGTATATAAATCTCACAAATAAATAAATAAATAAATTTTCCTTATGCATCAGGAAATAAAAAGAAATGTAATATTAAATGAAAAGTGAACATTTAGAGAAAGTGTTTTGGTGGTTAGGGTTCCTACATTCCTCTATTCATTTAAATCACTGTGAAAATTTTATGTCAAATTATCAAGCATATTTTAAAATGGGTTGTTTTACATGTCCTAAGAATATTTTTATTTCAATTTGCTCCATCAAATACTTCCCACAATCACATCCTATCTTATAATGAGCCTTTTTAATATTTAGAATATTTGCATATAGCTTATTATTGTTCCATAACTGATTCACAGTAAGTGGTCAGTCAAGGAACTATAAATAGTTCAATTCTTTGTACATGAAATTATATATTAAACATACATTCACATTTCAACACAACAATTTGGGTAGACAATTTAATTATCTTGTGCAGTTGCTCAGTTTAATCAGCAAAATGCTATGTATTTCTCGCTATTCTTACAACCGGCATGTAATTGAGTCATATCTCAAGCCTGATTCTTCTACCAAAATATTTACATAACCAAATGAATGTATTGAATTCTAAATAGCACTGTAATTCTATCATGCTTTGTTTCCCCACAAGATCAACGCTCATTATTTGTACAGAAACTTCCATACATGACTTCCCATGTTAATTAACTAAGTACATGGTGGTTAGTCCATTCATATTTTTTTCCTTCTAATATATTAACTGATCTCAAGTAATAATGCCACTGAAGAAGCTGAGCCAGTAAATGCCATTTTACATTCACGACCCGGAACAAGCAAGAATCACCAATTGTATTAATATTAGACCGGTTCATGAGAGACACTTTTGTGTGCAGACTTTAAAAATACAAAACATAAAATGGATGTAATTTGGATTAAATGTCAGAACTTTGATTGTACAATTATTCTAATTCCAACCCAAGGATTATATTGTAATCAAATTCTTGCTCGTAACACAATGTACAGAATCTGCTCTTAATGGAGAGCTCCATCCCTCAATTGTAAAATAAAAAAAGAATTTGGGCAGGCAATAGTCTCTCTCTCTCTCTCTCTCTCTCTCTCTCTCTCTCTCTCTCTCTCTCTCTCTCTCCCCCTCCCTCCCTCCCTCCCTCCCTCCCCCTCCCTCCCTCCCTCTCTCCCCCTCCCTCCCTCTCTGAAAGACAGAGAGAGATTGGGAGAGATGCATATGTCTGACATGTGCATGTGTCCTTAAGTAAGCTGCTTGACCTTTTCCGCCAGCCTTTAATTGTTAAATAGCAAGATAACCATTTTCATTTTAAATGGAAGTGTTACTACATGCTCTAAATACTAATAGGCTGCTATCTGTGACATTGCTCTTATATGACTAGGACATAAATAATAACTATTTGGAATCTCATATTGCATCCACAATGCAAAAGTTAATTAAGAATTTTAAAGCATGTGGCCCATGGAAAGAAGAAAACCCTAACCAGTTACTGAGGATCTAGGGTATTTTTGTCGCTTTATCATTTTTATATGACATAACCTTGATCAATAAACAAGAGGTGGAGAGTCTCTGAGCCTCATCGTTAATCTCTTTAAAATGAATACATGACTAAAGCCTTATCTAGATATTATTAGCATGTAACAGATTTCAGACAACTGTCTTGTCTGTCAGTGAAAAGATTAAAAGATTATCCATATTGACGGAAGGAAGATGTCACTCATTTATTTTATTATTTAATCTAATGTTGCAGACAAGGATATTGATCAGCTATTTTATAGATTAGAACAGGATATTAATGATTATGCCAACCCAAAAGAGAACAAGAAACTCCTCTTGAATTATGAGATTATAATTTTAGTCCTGCTCAGGAAAAAAAAATTTCAGCAGGAAAAAAAATCTGGGTTAAACAGGCTACCTTCAGGATGTTGCTCTGTAGTAGGTTGCCTAGCTCTCTATTATTCTCAAGCAACTCAGTAGCAGTCCAGGTTTTCCAATCTTTTTGAACTGACTCTTCCTGATAATACAAAGCATCCATTTAATCTAATTAGTTCCCTCAAGCTAAGGTCTCGCTTCTAAAGACAGGTAATCATTAGTGGTTATTTAGTATTGTTATTAAGTTGCACCTCAGTCTGGACCTTAGGGCTGAAGTTCAACTCCCCCAATGTTGCCTCAGAAAGCAGGCAGTGATGGGGGAAACTAATTCAGCACAGATATCTGAGCTGGCTGGTGTATTGGAATATCAGAATAGAATAGAATAGAATAGAATAGAATAGAATAGAATAGAATAGAATAGAATAGAATAGAATAGAATAGAATAGAATAGAATAGAATAGAATAGAATAGAATTCTTTATTGGCCAAGTGTGATTGGACACACAAGGAATTCGTCTTTGGTGCATATGCTCTCAGTGTACATAAAAGAAAAGATACATTTGTCAAGAATGGTTGTCATAGGGTTCAAGTAAGCAATCAGGAAACAATCAATATGAATATAAATCATAAGGATACAAGCAACAAGTTACAGTCATACAGTCATAAGTGGGAGGAGATGGGTGATAGGAACGATGAGAAAAACTAATAGTAATAGTAATGCAGCCTAGTGAATAGTTTGACAGTGGTGAGGGAATTATTTGTTTAGCAGAGTGATGGCGTTCGGGAAACCTAATGCTGGTTCTGATACTGCTCGCCCTATCTACAGTATGTCTGTAGATACATACAGGGCAGCATGTTTTTAGCTATCAAAGCTTGGTTTATTGTTTTTATTTTAGAAAACATCCTTTTCTACATAAACATGGGCATGTACTCAATATGTTTAACATCAGAGAATCAAAATCCAACTTATTCCTGTCCCCATTATGATATCCAGATTACTATATTAATCACACCCAATGACTTAACATATCCCACGTCTTGGCATAGAGTCAGGTTAGAGCCTGAAGATTGTATTGTTTGATGGATAGCAGATTGTGGATCAGGCACCTGGCTTTACTGCCTTTTAAAATTATTATTATTATTATTATTATTATTATTATTATTATTATTATTATTATTATTATTATTATTATTATTATTATTATTGTTGTTGTTGTTGTTGTTGTTGTGATGATGATGATGATGATGATGATGATGATGATGATGATGTGGTTTTTATTATTGTTGTAAAATACCCAAAGTTGGGGTTAGATAGGTAGCCATATATGTCTGTTAAATAAAATGTACCAGAGATCATGTAACAATAATTCTGCCTGCAATGCCACACTTCATGGTAGCACAGATCCAAATGTACAATTGGAGGCTCCAATACAACATCTCTTTTGGTGCCCACCAAGCTGCTTAACCCTAAGACTATTTTTTAACATTCATTTAATCAAAAATAAATAAATGAGAAACTAGCATTCTGCAGAGTAACAGCTTCATGTATAATCCGTATTTCCAGCAAAATGGGTCATAACTCTCGAAGAGCCGAGGTGGTGCAGCGGTTAGAGGCAGGTACTGCAGGCCACTTTAGCTGACACTGATCCGCAGGTCAGCGGTTCAAATCTCACCGGCTCAAGGTTGACTCAGCCTTCCATCCTTCCGAGGTAGGTAAAATGAGGACCCAGATTGTTGGGGGCAATATAAATATACATTGCTTACTGGTGTAAACCGCTTAGAGAGTGCTTGCACTGTGAGGCGGTATATAAATCTCACAAAATAAATAAATAAATAAATAAATAAATGTCTCTAGTTTCAGGTGCAAAAAACGAGGAGCTGGGATAGAATTAAAAAAAATTATTTCATGCTACCTATGCATAAGAATCTGATCTACTAATAGTCAAGGCAAACTGGTGCCAGATAAGAATAAACAGACTTCAAAGGGAGGAGGAGGGGCTGGACTTAGGTCTCTTAAAGAGGCATAGTGACTCCAAACTGATAATGCATTTGATCCCACCCTCAGGTTCAGACTGGTCATCTCCTACATCTAGGCCTTAATTGGGCCCCAGCGGCTTTCATAAAAAATATGGTGGATGACTGCAACACAATGCTTTCTCAAGTATGTCTCAAGTATAAAATGAAGATAAAATATCTGGAGAACAAACAGGGTGAACTTGAACTATTAATATACGAAGGTAGATACGACATAGTTAGAATAAAAGAAACTTGGTGGGACGAAACCCACGACTGGAACATACTGATAGAAGGATACAAACTCTTCAAAAAAAACCAAAACAGACCCCATAAAAGAGGAGGTAGAGTTGCACCATATGTAAAGGACCACTATATTGCTACAGAGTTGCATGAAACCAAAGATGAGAACCTCCTAGAATGCATATGGGTCAACATAAAAGAAAAAAAGAATGACATGGCCATAGGTGTATACCATAGGCCACCCAATCAAGCAGAAAAAATAGCTGATGTGGTTCCCATCTTCAAAAAAAAGGGGGGGGGAACAGACCCAGGAAACTACAGACCAATCAGCCTAACATCAATACCGGGGAAGATACTGGAAAAGATAATAAAAAAACAGATCTGCCAACACCTAGAAATGAGTAAAGTAATAACTAGCAGCCAGCACAGGGTTGTTAAAAACAGATCATGCCAAACCAATCTTATTTCATTCTTCAACACAGTGACTAAATTAGTAGACCAGCGAAATACTGTGGACATAATATATTTAGACTTCAGCAAGGCATTCGACAAAGTAGACCACAACCTACTTCTTCGTAAACTAGAAAAAAGTGGGATAAACAGCTTCACCACCAGATGGATTCACAACTGGCTGACAAACTGTACTCAACAAGTAGTCCTTAATGGGTCTAAATCTACATGGAGAAAAGTAAGCAGTGGTGTACCACAAGGTTCCGTCTTAGGCCCAGTACTCTTCAATATCTTCATAAACGACTTAGATGAGGGGATAGAAGGGGAACTTACCAAATTTGCAGATAATACTAAGCTGGCAGGAATAGAAGATAGGCTCAAGATCCAGATGGATCTTGACAGACTTGAACACTGGGTGCTAACTAACAAAATGAAATTCAATGTAGAGAAAAGTAAAGTCCTACACGTAGGTAAGAAAAACCAAAAGTATACATATAAACTGGGTGAAACCAGACTTAATAAGCAGTGACTATGAGAGGGATCTTGGAGTCTCAGTGGACAACCAGCTAAATATGAGCCAGCAGTGTGCAGTGGCAACCAAAAAGCCAAAGCAATCCTAAGTTGCATTAACAGAGGGATACAATCAAGAGAGGTACTAATACCACTCTATAAAGCCTTAGTAAGACCACGGAGTACTGCATCCAGTTTTGGTCACCACACTATAAAAAAGATGTTGAGAAAGTGCAGAGGAGAGCAACCAGGATGATTAGGGGACTGGAGACTAAAACATATGAAGAACTGTTACAGGAACTGGGCATGGCTAATCTAGTGAAGAGAAGGACCAGGGGAGACATGATAGCAGTGTTCCAATATTTGAGGGGCTGCCACAGAGAGGAGGGGGTCAAGCTATTTTCCAAAGCACCTGAAGGCCAGACAAGGAATAATGGTTGGAAACTGATCAGAGAGAGATTCAACCTAGAAATAAGGAGGAACTTTCTGACAGTGAGAACTATCAACCAATGGAACAGCCTGCCTTCGGAAGTTGTGGGAGCTTCATCGCTTGAGACTTTCAAGAAAAGATTGGACCGCTTGAAGAGATTACAATGGTGTAGTCTCCTGTTTGAGCGGGGGGTTGGACTAGATGACCTACAAGGTCCCTTCCAACTCTGTTAATCTGTTAAAAAGCTGTTGTTCATGTAACAGCTAAGAGAAACCAAGACAAGAATTTTTGGAAGTCCAGGGTGATAGGGAGGAACCACCTCATGAAATGTGCTGCTAGTAAACTGGAGAAATGGTGGGCTACGTCCACCATGGTTACCATTTTGTGAGATACTGAAACATGCTCTTGAAATTTGTACTGTACTCACTGGCCCAAAAACTTTGGATAACCAGATTGCTATCTGAGCATTTTTTTGCAGCTGCCAAGTTTATCTAAGATAAACAGGAGCTGTAAATTAATTGTTGCCAAGCATGTAGAACTTTTATGGTGCTAGCAATTTTGAGAAAAACCCTGAGGCTCCATCAGAAATACAGAGGAAGATAGTCTGGTTAAATCATCTATCAAGAATGTTACATTTCTTTCTAGCCTCTTGGCTTGGTGAGTAATGAAGCTCAGTTCTTCTCACTTGACCGCAAGGCTCACCTCTCACAAGAGTGTTGTATTCCAAACCTATTCCAGCAGGTCAGCACAGAGAGCCTTCCAAATTGATACTGTCACGCCATATCAATATAAATTCCCAGTTTCCTCTGAAACTGAACTTCGGGCAGACTTTTCAGGGGTCTCATTAATTTAGGTGAACTACAACTTATTTTATGTGCCCTGAAGGCATCCCTGTCTATTTAAGCTATTCAAAAATGCAGTGGTGAAGAAAGGAAGGAAGGAAGGAAGGAAGGAAGGAAGGAAGGAAGGAAGGAAGGAAGGAAGGAAGGAAGGAAGGAAACCAGTCTTAAGCAACTGAATAAGGTAAACATCCCTCACAGTCTCAGTGTCCCTCATCAAGTTATCATTTATGAGGCAAGCGCTATAAAGCCAGAATTTATGAACTACTAAAACCTAAATTTAGAAATGACTTTGGCTTTCAAAGTCATTTCTGACTCTAAGAAATAAAGTATATTTGTTAAATAAGTCTTGCACAGTTATGTTAACTGTGTGAAATGGTCAGTTTAAGATTGCCCAATTAACCAACATTATGGTATATCCACAATTACTATGTAAGCCATCTTCAGAAATCCTGCCTGAATTGAAATATTTGCAAGATTGCCATGGCCTCCCACTAGATGATTCCCCTATTCCTGTGTCATTCCTGCTTTCTTGCTCATCAGGAAAGCAATGGGCATTGTGTTGTCTATACTTTCTGTCTCTTACTAAAAAACATTACGCTTCTTAAAGACCCGGCATATTTCTTAACCAAAAGTAAATTTATTATATTTGTAACCATTTTCAATACATTAATTAAGGTCTTTTCAGAAATCATTTACTCCAGGATGGATTTTGCAGGGTAGCCTTTACAAATTACCGTCTTTGCTGTTTTCCAGGGAGCTGCTAACAATAGTTGCTAGGAAACAGGAATTATGTGAGTAGCTTGGTAATGTCCATTTCACAGACAGATAATGCAGAGAGCAATCTTTTGCAATTTGGTGTCTTCCAGATATAATGAGACTGTATCTCCCAGAATTCACAGTTAACCATAGCTTTGGCCATGTGGAATATGCCAAGTTGGAGAAGGTTATATTGGACTTTGCATGATCTCCCCCTATTCTAAAGTATTAAGAAGCAGATTAAAGGGAACAAATTTCATAATACTTACTACACAGGATCAGTCATTATAACCATTATACTGTAAGATAATATTAAATTGCATTTAAAGTAAACTCTCAGATACGCTGGAAGCTAAATATTGCCAAGATTGCAAGTTTTTATCAGTTTTAAAGCATTTAAATTTATTTGCAATAAAATTATTGTCAACAGTTGCCATAAACTTGAACTGTTGGGGACATATTATATTCAGTTTGTTTAATCACACTGATTGCTAATTTACTTCTGCGTGTAGTTCAGGAAGCTGCACTGAAGGCAGGGATGGGAATTGTTACCACCTCATATACTGCTTAATTAAAATTCTCAGTAACTCTGGCCAGCATGACTAATGAGAAGAGATGCTAGAAGTTCTAGTTCAGCAATATTTAACCACCACTCCCATCACATTTTTAAAGGCCCTCTATGTTTCTTCACACATACTCTGATCCAGAAGTAGGTTCCTCCCGGTTCGGACCGATTCGCCCGAACCGGTAGCGACCCACTGGTGATGTCATGATGACATCACGAAACTGGTTTGGTTGGTGCCGGTCCGTGGGCACCACCATTTTTTTTGAATTTTTTTTATTTTTTTCTTCTGAGCATGCGCAGAAGCTGAATTTCCGGCACTGCGCATGCGTCGCCATCTTGCTTTTGGCTTTTTAATTTTTTTTATTTTTTGGCACTGTGCATGCACATGCGTGCGTGAGGCGCGGCCACACGGCGCAAAAGGAAGCAAACCGGCAGCGAGGTAAGTTAGAACCCACCCCTGCTCTGATCAATATCTAAGATTCCAGACTCCATTACCATCTGAAGCACGGCGGTTAGTGAAAAGGAAGGAGGTCTTCTCAGCAGTGATTTCTACTATGCAGAAGGCCTTTATAAGACTGCCTTCCTTCCTTCCTTCCTTCCTTCCTTCCTCTTTATTTTGTACAAACCAAGATGGCGGATACATAATGGTCTTTCGTCCTATTCTTCACACAACCTGGTGAAGTGAGTTATGCTGACAGAGTGTGATTGCCCAAAGAGAGGTTTGGAAATTGTGGTTTCTGGTTCTGTACCTTAACCACTATACCAAACTGGCTCTTATTTATTTGTTTGCTTCTTTATTTATATGCCAATCCCAGAAGGCTCTAGGCAGCTAACAATTCACCAAGCCCTGACAATGTACCATATGGATAACTGGTTTAACAACTTGCAATTTAAATTTTTCATTTTCTGGATGAGTATTTTTTTTTAAATTGGATTCTACATCTTTTGTTTCCTATTTGTGAATCAACTTCTTCCTCAGTCCCAGCAGAGCAACAACTCTGCCTTATTTCCCCAGCAATGTTTGAGGAAATATTGGATGGCACTAGCTCTTGTTCTTGGGAATCCTGGGAGAGGGATGGAATGCCAAGTCTGTCACCCATTTTGATGAAATTCTTAGCATCCTCCAGGGAACAGATCAGTTGAAGCTGCAACACAACACAACTTCTTTAGGTTTGGTAGGGAGAAGCTGGCAAGTTTTCATCTGTCACTCAATAATGATAATGAGGATGATTGACCCAGGAGAGGGGGATTACCCTGGACAGCCAGTTGGAGAGTCCTGAAGGAAGGTTGGCGGCTTCAAAAATAAAAGAATGTATGGGAAAGTATACTCCAACAAAATCTCTTATTCACATTTTTCCAGTGAAGAGAGGCTATCTTAACGATTATTACTGACGACAAAAATGCAATCATTAAGGAAAAATGCAATGTAGATCTCCCCTCACTGGCAGTTTTACAATAAGAATGGCTTTAACAGTTAGCAATAGATTTAAAGATCAGTGCATTCAACGAATATGCAAATAAAAGTCTGTCTTTCTGCCTATTGCCATATTTGATGTATTTATACTTCAGTTTTCCTCCATTCACATGGTCTCCTGTGCAAAACTCACGTGTCCCAGAACTGCTTCAGCTATTATTTTGTTTTTGGTTTCTAAAATTTTGCATAATCTCCTATCTTAACTGATTCCTGAGCTATTATGCTAATTACTGTTCATCACTGATGTGTTTGATATATTAGCAATTCTTTTTTGATTAGGGTTGTTTTATTCTTTCCTAGAAAAAGGTGAAATGTGCATTTTAAAGATAAAAGATACAGAAAACAAGTAAAAGATATACAATACAGGTATTGCAACTGAGGTCCAATAATCAGCAATAGTTTTACAATAGTTTGGAGGTTTTTGTATTTTCTTCTCAGAAACAATAAACCTAAAGGGTGGGCTAAAATGGATGACGCTTGATCTATATTATTACATTTCAGACTGCAAGCATAATTTGTGGCGCTCACATGAGACCACAAAGTTATATAATTTCAGACTAATGAACTAGCTTGTCAACTGCTACAGAATGTGACAGGTAAGGGGGAGATTGTTCCTACATATGAATGCAATGATTTCTTATCTGACAGAGGGGGGTTTCCTAATGTGATTTGGATGACTTATTCCTTTTATAAAAGACAATCCCATAATGCTGTGGAACCTAAGCATCTAATGGTCTAACTGTAGAGAAAACAAAGTATTCCTTTACAGGCTTAGAGTTTTTTTTTCCCATTAATGTAATTTACAAAAAAGAGCAATGAGAGAAAACTCAAATTAATATTCTGTAACTCTTTAGTTGATAAGCTACACAACCAAAGTATCAGAACTTCTGATCCACAATTGTCCTCATGACAAATGTTGGGAAGAAGGAGAGAATAAAAACTCACAAAAATGATTCTGAACAGCAGTACTTCCTCAATCACACTATTTGTTTTCAATTGTTTAACAAAAATTGTACCACTGTGCTTCCTCCAATATAATATTTCTAAGAAAGTTGCTCAGGATTGTGTAGTAAAAGTATCTCATAGATATTGCACAAGAACTAGTAATGCACCCAAGTTAATGATTATGGAAATAATTATAAATATGTCTTCAAACAGTATTTTAAACCATACCATTGCAATTTTCTTGAAAAAAAACGGGCCTAATGAATATATTAAATGCAGGAGTATCATAGTCAGAAAGCAACTATGAAAGGAAATGGTTACAAATTGATTTTTCAACAGCCACAAGTATGAATTCACTCATAATACTGTACATTACTGAGACTAGTATGTTTAATTCCAGCCTTCCCCAGACGAGAGGAGGCAGCTGGTTGAAAGACAAAAATAAATCTATTTATCATTGTAGAGAAGAGTTCAGGCCTAAGATATTGTATACAGACAAAATAACTGACGGCTTTATGAAATCCATAGTCCATGGAGTACCATTCTGTAGGAAGAAATTGTTTTAAATGTTTTAATGACATTCTGTAGTTGCCCACAGAGGGCATACAACAGGTGAGCACAGGAGACTAAGATATCACCAAAAGAGATAATCAAGGACTATAAAGTGAATTTGTCTGGGGAAAACAATACGATACAGAATTTCACTAGAAGCTTGGTTTTTTGTCAACATATTTAGGCTGCAGTATCCCGAGTATAAAATACATTGCATTTATATTCTAGATCAGTGATGGCGAACCTTTTTTGGTTCGCGTGCCAAAAGGGGGGGGGAATGCGGGGATCACGTTTGTGCGTGCCCACACCCATAATTCCATGCACCCCCGCACATGCGCGCATGACACCCCTGCTCCCAGCATGCAATGGCACGCCCATTTTTCGTTCTCCCCAGGCTCCAGAGCCTTCCTAGGAGCCTGGGGAGGGCAAAAACGGCCTTCCCCACCCCCTATGGAGGCTGGAAACAGCCTGTTTCCCGACTCCCAGTGGGCCCAGAAGGCCCGAAAATCAGCCGGCTGGTGCACACATGCACACCGGACCTGAGCTCGCGTGCCCACCGATATGGCTCCGCGTGCCACTTGTGGCACCCGTGCCATAGGTTCGCCATCACGGTTCTAGATGGTGGGATGTGGGCAACAGTAGGTTTGCTTGCAGGATAGTCACGAATTAGAGATCTTAGAAAGTATAGAATAATAAAACTATATTTAAGATAAAATTGGGCTTTGGTTGAACTTTTGGCATATTAACCAAAATATTTTACTGAATACTGCTAATATTGCAGCGTGGAAATGAATAAGACTGGTGACTTCCCTTATCTTATATGAAAACTCAGTTGATCAAAGACATAATGTGTACTGGGGTCAATATTCATTTGTTGATGATCAGAATGTATGGAAAACTGTGACTTACATGTAAGCGGAATTAATGAATGAAATAAAGAAAAAAAATACTCTGTGAGCTTGTAGAACTGAAATAAAGGGGAAGGATGTAGTAAATTGGAAAGAAAACAATCTGATTCATTCAATGGAGTTGAGCAATACAGGGAAGTGAAGGTATAGGCTTATTTATTTATGGTATTTTTATACTACCCAAAAACTCTGATTCCAGGAAGCATAGGTATAAAAGAGCTAACAGTCAGAAAATATGAATTGGTATTATCGTGGAATGGATTGTGACCTTGGGACACAGGAGGAAGAGCCACAGTCTAGACAACTATTATGCAAAAGATATTTCAGTCCACAGAACAAAAAGGAGTATGGGATGCATCTCAGAAGGGATCCTCCCTAATTTTCTGGAAGATAAAAGTAAGAGAGGGGAGTGGTGCTTTCAGACTTGCAGGTTTCTGTTATTGTAACTTTACAATAAAGATAGTTTAGTACTCTTGGTTTATGCCTCTTTTTTTGACTAACTTCCATGTTCAGAATGGCTGAACTTCTATATCAGGGGTATCAAACTCGATTTCATTGAGGGCCACATCAGGGTTGTGTTTGACCTTGGGGGGGTGGGGCTGTGTGGCCAGGGGGGGCATGGCCAGCTCGACATCACTCCTGTCAGGGGCAGCTGTGGTGGCCCGGGTGGGGTGGGGGATCCTCCTGCAGCCCTCTGCCAGCAAAAATGGAGCTCAGGAGGGCTACGTGAGGCCCTCCCGGGCTCCATTTTCGCTGGCAGAGGCACCGTGGGCAGTCCTTCACTGTTTCCAGGGTGGCCCCGAGGGCCAGCTCTAAGCACTCTGTGGGCTGGATCCAGCCCACAGGCCTTGAGTTTGACACCCTTGTTCTATATTGTTCTGGGCACATATGAAAAAAGGACTCAATTAGATGATGCTAGTTGCATGTTATATTCCAATGATTAATGTCAATGAAAGAACCAGGGATGAGTTTTGGAGGAAAAAGTAAAATATTCTGAATAAATATAATCCAAAGGGAAAAAATCTATGGTTAGCAAATAATTCAACATTACAAGACTATTGAGGTAAGAAAAGAATAAATGGATGATTAATGAATGTGGACAGAATGCAAAGTGAATGACCAATAGAAAAATACGCAAAACTGATTTTATCACACAGAGAAAAAGGATTAAATCTCAAAATAAAAGTGACAGAAGAAAAATGAGTAAGTAGAAATCTAACACTAAGAAAGTTGTGTTAGATTGAGTTAATGAGATCCCCCAAAAGAGAGAATTTTGAACAAAAGGAACTGCATGAAACAGTATATGGACAAATGAAAGCAAGGACTGCAAAAATAATGAGGTATTATGAATGGTATTTCCTTTCCTTTCCCTTTAATTTCTTTTGTTTGCAACTTTTTATTCTTTCTCTGAACTTTGTTTAAAGTTGCTTACTCTGAAATGGAATAGCAAGATGGGTATGTGTATATTTATGTATGTTTGTAAGTGTGTATGTATGTACAGTATGTATGCATGTATGTATGTCAAGTTGATTCGCAATGCACATTACAGAAATACTTTCAGGCAACCGAATAAAGGGGATCTAGAACTACTAAAGAAAAGTAGATATTAGTTGAGGTTAAATTTGTCTAAATTCTGAACAATAATGGCACTGAACCTCTGCCCCTTAATAATTGGTAAAAGGGTATTACTAAAGTTTTACTAAAGTTTGCAAAACATTTTGTAGTCGTACTAGATTTAGGATAGTTTATCTCTAGATAAATTTAATTTTCCTTTGTAGACAGAGAAGATACACATGGAGAAGTGACTCTGGAAGATAAATTAGAAGACTGTTTACTTTTCATTAAATGAAAATGTACCTTGTGTTAATAAATGTAATGTGAGTAACCTCAGGGAATGGCTTTTCAACTTTCTTTATCTGATCAAGTGGGGATTAAAAAATAAGGATCCCTAAAATTCAACAACAGAATCACTAACTGTTAAAATTTTCTTCCAAATTAGCCCTTAGTCCTGGGCTAAAATCTATAGTCTATATGCATCATCTTCTCAGAATAGTCTTTGTTCCATATTAGGCACAATTTGCAGTGCTTCCCTCCAAGATGGGTCCAGAAATTATGGAAATCCAGACAATAATTTCTACATGTTAAGGAAGGAAAAACATAATAGGTACACATGGCTCTTGGACTGGTAACAGTCCGGGACATTTGCCTGGAAGCAACCATGATGGTAATTAAAAAAACACTTTAAAAATGCATAAGATATTCTTGGCAGCTCCTCATCTGAAGAAGAGCAAGAGATGAATGAAGTCCATAAAGCCTTGTTAGAATTACAACTTTCAGGCAGAGAAGAATCTGGGCCAAGAAACATTCTAGACAATGCAATAGGAATCTTCTACTCTTTGTCATTTTCTTAACACAAAAAGACGTATGAAACTGAAAGCTATGAGCTAAAGGTTTGAGGATGCCATAAACAAAGGCTTTGTAGGATTAGAGATTATGTCACAACACTGAACATTTTTCAAGAGCTGGAAACAAAAACTTCCTTTATTAAGCTGCGCAGCGTAAACCCTACTATGAATTTTTGTACCTTGTAAAATTCTCATCAGAATTTTCTAGCTTGGTCTTTCAGATCACTGAGTATTAGTTTCTGTAACATTTTACTCTGAAGATCAGACATGATTGCTTTTCTGGCTTTTGACCAATTGCTTTTGTCTTGGACAGACTACTGATTATTAGTTTGGAGATACAAACAGGACACGTAATGTGTCAAAAATGGAAGATTTGTTCACAGAGCAGAACTACCATATTTTTCGGAGTATAGGACGCACCGGAGTATAGGACGCACCTAGATTTTAGAGGAGGAAAACAAGGAAAAAAGTATTCTGAACCAAATGGTGTAGTAATATATTATTTAATAAAATACCAGTGTAGCAGAATACTTTTTACAACCATGTATACTTTTTACAACCATGTACACTTTTTACAAACTTCAAACTTGACAGCTTTAAGACTTGTGGACTTCAACTCCCAGAATTCCTTCTCCAGTCATGCTAGCTCAGGAATGGGAGTTGAAGTCCACAAGTCTTAAAGCTGTCAAGTTTGAAGTTTGTAAAAAGTGTACATGGTTGTAAAAAGTCTTGCCAAGTTTGAAGACCCTTGCACCCCTAACCCAGGGGTCTTCAAACTTGACAGCTTTAAGACTTGTGGACTTCAACTCCAATTCCTAAGCTAGCATGACTGGAGGAGGAATTCTGGGAGTTGAAGGCCACAAGTTTGAAGACCCTTGCACCCCCTTGGCAAGTTTAAGACTTGTGGACTTCAACTCCCAGAATTCCTCCTCCAGTCATGCTAGCTAGAGTTGAAGTCCACAAGTCCTCCCGGTCTCGCAGCCAGTTCCCTCCTGAAGTTCAAGGGCTGCAACTTGAGCTGAGCAGATCTGCGGCGAAAGCGGCGGCTCCTGGTTTTCCCGGCCAAAGAGCGCTCGCTAGAGAAGAGCAGCTGAGGAAGCAGGCAAAGCGCGGCGGTAGGCAGGTGTTTTGGAAGCGCCGAGGGCAGCATGCGCGTCCGGGATGTCCCTCTCGCTTAGCCGGCAGCAGCGGGCGCAGCGAGTTCCGTCCCCACGCGCGTCCCTGGCGCTTGCTGTGGCGACGCTGTTTTCTCCGAGACCTTTGTCTACTGCTCCTTCTCCGAGACAAAGGTCTCGGAGAAAACAGCGTCGCCACAGCAAGCGCCGGGGACGCGCGTGGGGATGGAACTCGCTGCGCCCGCTGCTGCCGGCTAAGCGAGAAGGGCATCCCGGACGCGCGTGCTGCCCTCGGCGCTTCCAAGACACCTGCCTGCCGCCGCACTTTGCCTGCTCGTACGCCTGCTCGCTCGCAAGCGGGCAGCGGTGGGGATCGAAGCGGAGCGGTGGCACCTCGAAAGGACTGGGGTGCTAGATTTCAAGCAGCGGTGGTGGCGGCGGCAAGCAACAGCGGGGACGGCGGGGGCAAGCAGCGGGGGGGTGCAAGCGGCGGTGGCGGTGGCAGCGGCGGGCGGCGGGGAAAACCTCCGAAGGGTGGGGGCTGGGGGGGGTTGGGGGCTGCATTCGGTGTATAGGACGCACCCACTTTTTGACCCCCTTTTTGGGAGTAAAAAGGTGCGTCCTATACTCCGAAAAATACGGTAATAATAGAGAAAATGCAGTACTCTGTGAATATTACAGTCAGTGATAATGTACTTCATGCATCCTTTTAAAATGTATTTGCATATGTCAAAAATACTACACCATACTTTTTAAATATTGACTTTTTCCATTTTGATTTAATATGACTATGGGATTATTGTATAACTACAAACATCTTCAAACAACTGAGAAATAATTTCAGGATTTCAATCAGAATGGAGCTAAAAGGGACCTTGGAGGTCTTCTAGTCCAACCCCCTGCTGAAGCAGGAGACCCTATTAATTATACAAATTAACTCACTTAAACCAATTCCATGAAAGTCTCTCAGAATGACTGCATGAGACAGTATACAATGGAATATTTATAAACAGCATTTTAAAAAGGCACGAGTGGCTGTTGGAAGGAGAAAGAATATACATCCAAGCAAATACAAAAATAGTTTATAGCATTTTATAATATATAAATGCTTATATATTAAGATCTGTGGTGGAACAGTGGTTATAATGCAGTACTGCAGGCTACTTCTGCTGATCACCGGTTGCCCGCAGTTTGGCAGATCAAATCTCACTAGGCTCAAGGTTGACTCAGCCTTCCATCCTCGGTCGGTAAAATGAGGACCCAGACTGTTGGGGGCAATATGCTGACTCTGTAAACCACGTAGAGAGGGCTGTAAAGCACTGTGAAGCGGTATATAAGTCTAAATGCTATTGTTATAGATTAAGTAACACTTCTGGATTCTATGTTTGTATGAGTAAGCAAGCTGGGTTAAGGAAAAAATATAACTGTTTGCTCTTACATCATGAAAGAACCAGAAGCAACTAATAGGAGCAAAACTCTTTTAAAAGTTTAAAGAACTCTGGTTCCAAAATATAATAAAATT
Organism: Diadophis punctatus similis; assembly: GCA_023053685.1. NCBI lineage: Eukaryota > Metazoa > Chordata > Lepidosauria > Squamata > Dipsadidae > Diadophis > Diadophis punctatus. The sequence goes on along the minus strand of JALIGW010000001.1, from coordinate 69,892,079 downwards.
CCAGTACACCTAAGAAAAAGTGATGAAATAAAAGAATTCCTAGATCACACTTTTAAAAATTCTTATTATTTTGTTCCTTTTATTGTTTGTTTCAACTTATATCTACTCTCAGCACAAGTATTGACCCACATTACCTGGTCAAAAGACAAATTTAGCTGTCTCACCTTGCTTTGTGTGGAGCACATGACGCAATCACATTCAAAACAATACTGATGCTTCAGATTCTTCTGACGTTCAGGAGTGGGCATTACAGTTTCAGTATAACTGATGGTGAGCTGCATGTGACAAAGACCAGAAAGACTTATATATTGATAAAGAATGCATATAATACTTATGCAGCCATTGGAATAGCCCCCCCCAAAAAGGGGGATATTCCAAGGTTAAAATACTGGATAATAGTCTAAGAGAGACAGCAGAACCTTTTTTCAACATTACATTAGAAAATAGGTAATCATTTTAAACCATAAACAACTTATATGGACATAATTGATAATTCTATATTGAAGCAAATTTCCAGTGAACACTATAGCGTCAGGGAGAATTACTGGACTTCAACTTAGAGATTGAAATGTGACTTCTGGAACATATTTATTTATTTATTATTTATTTATTTCGTCAAGCATGTTTTAGATAACAGATATAAGTATAAACAGGATTATGAATACACAAAATGGATACGAATAAAAGGGAATATTAGGACAGCGACAGTAGGCACGCTGGTGCGCTTATGCATGCCCCTTAAAGACCTCTTAGGAATGGGGTGAGGTTGGCAGTAGACAGTCTAAGGTTAAACTTTTGGAGGTTTTGGGAAGAAACCACAGAGTCAGGTAGTGCATCCCAGGCATTGACAACTCTGTTACTGAAGTCGTATTTTCTGCAATCAAGTTTGGAGCGGTTTACCATAAGTTTGTATATATTGTGTGCTCGTGTATTGTTGTGGTTGAAGCTGAAGTAGTCATTGACAGGTAGGACATTGTAGTGGATAATTTTATGTACTATGCTTAGCTCGGGTTGAAGACGGTGAAGTTCTAAGTTGTCTAGGCCCAAAATTTCAAGTCTGGTGGCATAAGGTATTCTGTTGTGAGCAGAGGAGTGGAGGACTCTTCTAGTGAAATATCTCTGGACTTGTTCGATTGTATCAATGTATAATATGCAGTGTGGGTTCCAGACAGATTAGCTGTATTCAAGAATTGATCTAGCAAAAGTTTTGTATGCCCTAGTTTGCAGTTCAATATTACCGGAGAAGAAGCTACGCAAGATTAGGTTAACAACTCTTAATGCCTTTTTGGCAATGCTGTTACAATGAGCTCTGGCACTTAGATCATTAGATATGAGTACTCCAAGGTCCTTGACAGAGTGAGGGTCGTCTACGAGATCATATCTGCCCAGCTTGTATTTTGTGTTTTGATTTTTTTTGCCAATATGTAAGACAGAGCATTTGTTGGTTGAGATTTGGAATTGCCAATTGTTTAACCATTCTGACACGTAGTCAAGGTCTTTTTGTAGGGTAGCAGCATTGTTGGTGGTGTTGAATACTTTTACATCATCAGCAAAGAGAACACAGTTGCTTGTAATATAATTGCAAAGGTCATTTATGTAAAGTATAAAGAGTCCTAGAATGGTACCTTGGGGGACACTGCTGTTTACAGATGCAGGGTTTGATAGGGCGTTCCCTATTTTGACTACTTGTTGCCTGTTTGATAGGAACGCATCTATCCACTTATGTAGGGATATTTATGTAGGGATATCACAAATATTTGTGATACAAAGAAAAATCAAGCATGTTCAGAAGCAAATGTCTAATTAGAACCAGAAAGATAAAGGATGGTTTAAATATCTTCTCACCCACAAAGAACTATGCCCATTGCTGTCTGTCAAACTAAACTAACTCAGCTGAGCTATAAGCACAAAATGAATTGCAAAGTCCATGCTTATCTTTAGTTTATATTTGGTCCATTGTTATAGTAGATAATCCATCTTGAGTCTTATAAACTTATTTCATTTTCCTCTTCTGGTGCATCTGTAAGGACATTGGAAACTTTCACTTCCTTTCAACTAACCTTCAGGTTTAACCTCAAACTGTAATAAAGGTTAACAAAAGGTTGTGTATATTTAGTTATGAATAACATTGTAGAATTCTGAAAAATGCAAAATGTACACAAGTATGTATGTATTCCAATTATTCTATATATTTGGTAAGTGCCAATGCAAAATGAATGTATTCTCCATCTTTCCCAAATAACAATTAAACACAGATTCCTGAGATTTGGACACAATGCTAAACTATGGGTGGGTAAAAATGCTTTTAGTCACCATTTTTATACTATAGGAGAATACCCCAGTCCTATTCACCTAATGATAAACTACAGGTTAGTTTTATATTCAAATGAACTCAGAGATGAAGAACTACATTTTATATTAATAACATCTCGTTCCATTTATGTGTTCTTCTTCTTTAATGATTTATTTATTGGTTTAAATGATTTACAGCACTGCCCATCTCACAACAGGGTGGTGCAAGGTTTAAATAAGTACAATGTTTGAATGAAACTTTACCAAACGCTAGTGATTTGTGACTTCCGATCATAACACTCTAGGTCAGAATGGGCTGTCAACAATCCCTGAGGCATGAACTATTGGGCATGGTATAGCTACTATTGAATAGAGCCAGAGGTAAAATGATCATTTCTCTCTCCCTTTCTCCAAGGCACCTTCTTTATATTTACCACTCTTTATTCAGTTAGATGCTAATGGCAAAATAATTACTTTGAGGGTGAAGGTTCATACTCCGAGATTGTGGGCTGGTTTCCAAATGTTTCGTTCCCAGGCTAGGTAACATCTTTAGCCACGTTTAGGGGATTACTAAATCCCCTAAATCCCCTATAGATTATTTTTGCCAGAGGACTGAATATATTATGAGAAAAATCTTCTCTAATTAGGCTGAAGACCAAATGCTTCTGAGGTCACACTCTGTTATAGGTGAATAAATCCTGATTAAAGTTCTTGATTGTGTGCTTACAATTTAGGAAACCAACTGTTATCATCCTTCATAAATATTTCATAAATATTTCTATTGTGAGATTCATTTCTTGAGAAGACCAGGAATTTGAAAGTTTATTTGCAGTGCATGCAGTGCATGCGCAGAGGGGTTAAAAAAAAGAAAATGGCAATGTCCGGGTGGGTGGGCGGAGCCTCGCACTGCCACTGCTACCGGTTCTCTGAACCACGGGTGGTTGCCACTACCGGTACGCCTGTACCAGGCCGAACCAGAAGCATTTCACCCCTGCTCCCAGGGTCTGCTTTAGGTCTTATGGTGTTTTTTTTTAATGATGGCACTTTTCTTGCTAGAAAAGGGTTAATCGTAAGTGGTTTGGTGGTGAACTTCTTGTATGAGGCTGTCAGCTCTGATGACTCAAAGGGACTATTCATTTAAAGGTATGAAATGTGACAAGCTTTATTTAATAGGTTTTAATTCTATGCTGTTAGCTTTGAAATTCTCAAGCTTTACAGTATAATCTAATTAGAGAGAGAGAGAGAGAGAGAGAGAGAGAGAGAGAGAGAGAGAGAGAGAGAGAGAGAGAGAGAGAGAGAGAGCTAGTCTCCCTTTGTTTTCATTTATCAGCAAAAAATGCTACATATATATAGCATTTTTTTGCTGATAAATGAAAATAAAGGGAGACTATTATAGATCTATTTCGAGCTATTTAGCTCTCGTCAGATAGCCATACCTTTCTTGTATATATATATATGTATAGATATAGATAGATAGATAGATAGATAGATAGATAGATAGATAGATAGATAGATATAGATATAGATATAGATATAGATATAGATATAGATATAGATATAGATATAGATATAGATATAGATATAGATATAGATATAGATGATTCTTTGCTGGATCTCTCTGGGAAGAGAGTATATATATATACTGTTCATATATATTCATATACAGTATATATGAACAGTATAAGCTAAAAATGCTGATATACCAGACTTCCTCAACCTGCTACAGGAACTGTAATCCAGCACATCAAGAGATTTCGATAAACTGCTTTCTAAAATGAACAGAACTGTAGAACTATAAAATCAGGAAAATTACCTGTAAATTTAATCCTATCTCCAAATAACCAATGTTTTCTGTCACTACATTATATTCTTTGCCTCTTTTCCCTGTTGCCAAAGCTAACAGAGGAATATAGAAAAAAAGCTAGGGGAAAAAATGAAGTTTTATGCTGCTGCTGGACTAAGGTGGTATAATTGTTTTGGTGTAATTTGGATTAGATTTGAAACTCAAGGAGCCTCTTAATTAGAAACAGGCTGTCAGAAAACACACACACACAGAGGCAGGGAAACCATATTCTATTTTGTTCATAAATTCAGATCATTCGATATGGCCATCTTTTTTAAAAAAGGAAAAGAAAATGGTGTGAAGAATTATCTGACAAAAACACAAATCATTTAGAAGGGTAATTCTTTTTAAATAAAACGTAGGAGAAAACAACTTTTGCCTCATACGTTTCTTGCAGGAAAGGTTTACTGCTTCAACATGGCTTTAGTTTGACAAATGCTTACAGTTGCAGTGATTTACTGCATGTTGAATTCCACCCACATGTAGTCTTTCTTTGGTTTTGTTTATAAGCAGCACTGCAATGATGAGGGGACCATACTATTCGAAGAAAATATTTATTTTGTTATGTTCTTCCTAAAAGCTATGAAATAGAAATAACATCAAGATATTATCAAGATATTCAATCTGCAGGTTTCTGGGATGGAAGAAGCAACAAATTAATTACCTCTTCTCCCAATTGCATTTCCCGGATGGACCGCAGGTGGAGTTGAGGACCCTCAAAGATGACCACACAATTAGGATCACAACTGTTGTTCAACAAGGACATGCTAATGAAGAAAAACAAAATCCAGGTAAGAAATAGATATATAGGAAAGTATTTATTCTATCTAGCTTAGTATCTCTCAGGTTGATACTAGAAATTGCATAGGGAGGGACTTGGTTTATGAGGTTGCCCACCTTTAGTTGGTGATTCTGAGTGGATAACAATAAAGAAAAGCATAAAAGAAGCACAATAAAATTATCACAACACAATGCAGAGAGATCTCTACATGCAGGTCTCTACTAAATAAAATGTAAATGTCAATAAATTTAACTACATTTTAAATATAAATAAACTATAGAAGTTGTTAAGAAAGAATTCCAATTATCTCCATCATAAAATATAAGCCACAAACCATTGTGGGTTTTTTGTTCATTCTATGGGATAAAATGGGCTTGATGCCTTTTGTTTCTAGATGAAAACTCCTTAATTTCATAACACATGGATAGGCTTCTACAACAAAGAGTATAAGGCAGGGCTGTCAAACTCCCGGCTCTCGGGCCGAATGTATCACGCCCTGGCCATGCCCATGCTCGGTTTAGCAAAGGGGGAAAAAGTCCCGATATGTCACATGATGCTGTCGTGACGATGTGAGTTTGACACCCCTGGTGTAAGGACTGCAAAAGCCACTATGTAGGACAAACAGATGATTAGCAGCACATCTGTGAACATCAACTAGCTGTCAGAAGACGTGATGCAAACTTCTTAATTTCACAACACAATGGACAGGCTTAACTGTGGTTTCAACTGGAAAGAGAATTCCTGGAAGCTTGGCACTCTGACAAACTGGCCAACGACAGGCACATAGACAACTTCTATACCATTCAAAAGAAGCAATCAACAAATCAAAAGTACCAGAAACCTTGACATCAATCAACACGCAGATAAGCAGGGATTAACACCAAGATTAACATTAGACCAACAATTAAGAAACAAACAATACCCCAATCAAGGAACTGCCAAAGCTAACAATAAACAGCCGAACCAAAGAATCAACAAGACCATTCCCACCAACAATGACAGGGCGGAGCACTAGAATATAACATGTGAGCAAACCCCACCCCTTACTAGTACTGATGATGTTACCTAGCTTGGGTAATGAAACAGCTGCAAGAAAACAACCAAGCTCAGAGAGCATCAAGGACACCTCATTTTTTATTTTTTTATTTTTTTTACAGTTAAAAGTTGCCCAGGGTCATTGACTGAGATGGGCAGCTATAGAAATTGGATATATAAATAAATAAAAACAATCAACACAAGAATAGTAAAACTAGCTGTTTGATATTGGATATTGAAATTATCTTTACAATCTGGATCTGAATTCTAAAATGCCTGAGGGGAAAACGTGAATAAGGGAATAGCTTTCACCCTCCCCTTTCTTTCTCTGAGTGCAATTCAAAATTTTATTTTTTCCCATTGTCCTGATATCATCACAAGACCATTGGGGTTTTACTGCCTCCACTCAAAGCCAAAAATAAGAGTGGCATATTTCCTAGTTGTCCCATTCATTGTCAGCAGTGATTTTGGGGGAATCCAGAGAAAGGTCGATCAGCAGTGTAATAAGTCCTAGGGCAGTGATGGCGAACCTATGGCACGGGTGCCACAGGTGGCACGCGGAGCCATATCTGCCGGCATGCGAGCCGTTGCCCTAGCTCAGCTCAAGTGCGCTTGTGCGTGCCCGCCAGCTGATTTATGGCTCGCGCGGAGGCTCTGGGAGGGCTATTTCAGCCTCAAGGGTGGTGGGTATGGAGGGTTTTCGCCTCCCCAAGCTCCAAGAAAGCCTCTGGAGCCTGGGGAGGGTGAAAAACGGGCCTACCAGGCCCACTGGAAGTCGGGAAACGGGGGAGTGGGGGGGTTGCGCATGCATGCGCAGGAGGATGGGGCGAGTGAGGGGCTTGGAATTATGGGTGTGGGCACGTACACGTGTGCAATAGTGCACGCGCACACTATTTTGGCACCCGAGGAAAAAAAGGTTCGCCATCACTGTCCTAGGGGATTCTGGGAAAATGCATTTCAGGACATGCAACATTTATTAGAAGAACTCGGGCATCCTGGAAAATTACAATTTCTAGGACCTCACAGGCCAGAATATTGCTGTTGCAGAATACAAGGTAGAAGGAAGGTGTTCAATTTTTATTCATCAGAGTGATTCCCCCAGATAATCTCTTTTATTTGCCAGGTGCTTCATTTTGAGGTCTTTTTCTTTCCCCACATGTGTGGATCCTTCCTTACATTGCTGCTGCGTTCGTTTCTAGTTTCCAGCTCATAGGCCCCTATCTGCAACCCTTTCTGCTTTAGCCTATCCTGAAGTCTTTCAAAAAAGCTGAGAAAAACTGTTGCTGCCTCCCATTACTATGGGAGCATGACAAAGAGAAACAGCTACTGGACTCTTCTTGTTATCTATGAGCAGAAAGCTCAACAGAGCATGAGTAGACAGTGTGGCTTCTTCATCCAGAACTCTTTATAACTGCTAAACAGTTATAAAGCTCTGCTAAATCAGCTGTAGCCATGCTTCCTGGAAATCTGTAAATTCCTGGAATAGAATGCAGCTAAACATAGGGGAAAATATGCTTTTTAATACTGCAGAGAGAGCCAGTTTGGTTTAGGGATTAAGACACCAGGCTAGAAACCAGAAAACGGTGAGTTCTAGTCTGGCCTTGGGTACAAAGCCAGGTGGGTGACTTGGGCCAGTTACTTTCTTTCAGCCTTAGGAAGGAGACAATGGCAAATCACTTCTGAAAAATCTTGCCGCGAAAACTCCATGGACTTGTCCAAGTAGTCACCAAGAATTTGGCAGGATTGAACGGAAAGAAATAAACTACTGCAGAAGAAAGAGGCAATTGAAAGTCAAAATCAAAGGAAAGTGTATAGATTTGATTACCTTTCCAAAATTTGCCATGGATTTGTAATTTTTCTAATGTAAAGGACGAAAATATTAAATATATGGGGAGTAATTTTATTAATTGTAATTAATATCATTAAATTAGAGATTTTAGATTGCAACCTGATCATGCCAGTCAAGGACAACCTGGGGCAGTCTCTGGTGAAAAGCTTTTCTCATTCACTGTCAGAATAGCCGGATGGTAATATAAAACCCAAATCAGCCAAAGTGGAAAGAACAAAATGAAGGCTGGCGTTTTCACTGGGTTGACCAACTATGCTTTTGCTCTAGTGGTCATTTTCTATCTTAGCCTCAGCCCTCTTGTGTTCAGGATTTGCACACTTCTTTCATGCAATTCTGCCTCATTTGACATACGGAATCTACTCTCAAAATTATCATAGCCCTATTTCCACTACATGCTGTGAATTCAGAGACTATAGTGCTATACATTCGGTTTTATATTAGTTAAATTTCTTAATGTATTTGTAGAACCTGACATTTCAGCTGCCGAGCTGGAGAGAAAGAGAAAGGGAAAGGGAAAGGGAAAGGGAAAGCGAGAAACACACACACACACACACACACACACACACACACAGAGAGAGAGAGAGAGAGAGAGAGAGAGAGAGAGAGAGAGACAGACAGACAGACAGACAGACAGACAGACAGACAGACAGACAGAGACAGAGAGAGAGAGAGAGAGAGAGAGAGAGAGAGAGAGAGAGAGAGAGAGAGAGAGAGAGAGAGAGAGAGAGAGAGAGAGAGAGATACCACTACAACCACAAAAGTAATGCTTGTCCACTGCACCTGGGATAAAGTCCAACACCAACATCCTGCATTTCTCCATTGCTTATGCTGAAACAGTTACTGGTCACCTGTAAAAACAAGGTTAAAATTTATGATTAGGATTATTAGAATAATTTAGAAATATCTTAACCTAATGAAAGCATTGTTTAAAAAGGAGGCAGCTAAGACAAAACCCAAATAACCAGAATATTTATCCCCAACCTAAATAACACCCTTTCATATTATAATACTGTATATAAAGCAGAGACACGGTTTTTATAATAATCCAGTTAGAAACAGAAATGCTAGTGTCTTCAATGACATGCTGAAAATTAATTTGTTAGTTTTAATGTAAAAAGTACACAAATACTTTCAGTCTATGGATGCTTGCAAAATTATATTAATCATCAATTAAAATAAAATCTGCCTTCAGTGTAATTGCAAATGCTTTGGCAGAGGAATTAATTTAAATGGTTATGTGTATACACACACACACACACACACATATACATATACACAAACACGCTCTGTTTTCTTCTTAAATTACATTAATTAGTATGTCACTAGTTTAACCCATTCAGACAATCCCTATCATTTAGAAAAGCTACATATCTTAATTATGTTTCTCCTATTGGTATTGGAAACATAATTCCAGACAAGACTTGTGAGCTCTGATTTTTTCATTTTAAGCAGCAAAAATATTGGTTACAAAAATATTGACTTTGCTGTTCAGAACACAGATGAACAGCTCTTTGCAGATGGCAGAAAATTTTTCATTTTTTCTGAAATTCCAAAGAAACCCAAGAAGGAGAGATGAAAAAAATATACCTTCATTTCCTCAAAATCATTATTATACATAAGTAGATAAAATGCTGCTAGCACGGAGTGATTGACAGAAGCAGAATATGCCAGGGAGCTTTGAGGGGAGTACTGTAGTAGTTGTTTGAATGTTGTTGGTGGCCTATTCACCCTTTAAACTAGCCTGCTACACATAAATACACCCAATGATACTCTCAGCAGAGTTGAGTAGAATTGAACCAGCACACAGTGGCATGATAGGAATCAAAAGCTTGTCCCTTATCTTGGGCAAAAAACACATTGTGTTGATGCTACTCTGGCAGAAGGAGAAGGCAAGTGTGCATTTGGAAATATTGTAACCATCATCTGCTTAGTCCTTATGGTGGACTGAGTCCTTCCAGCCGACTGAGTGGATGAAACCTACTAGAATAGGACAACGGTCATGAAGGCGGTCTCTGCAAGCGATATAGTATGCTAAGAGCACGGCAAGACACGAAAGATGCCCTGGTCAACCACTGCGCCCAGCCCATCTCCAACTGTCTCGACTCTTGTCCTGCTATTTGGAGCAAGATGGAATCTGGGAAGAGAGAGTGAGGCTGACTATGTGCACCTCTCCCTCACTTTAATCCAATTCACGCGCAAGTCTTGACACCCCACCCCCCCAATTATGATAGATGTTAAGGTCCTCTTCGAATACGATGGACGAACATCATCATCATCAGTCCTTATGGTAGAAGAAGAGACTGACCACATAGAAGAAGATTGTTCTTTGTGGGTTTCTTGTACTCACTCAGAATGGCACACTATGGTAGATTTGATACACTGAGAAGGTGAATCCCTACATGCTGTTGCCCAGAAGGAAATGGGAGAATAAAATGTCAGTTATTGCTATGACCAATCCTTTACACAGAAAAACATGGAGAAACAGAGGTGGCAGTGACAAGTCATTGAGCAGCGGGTGCTATCTGCATTCTCTTTTTCTACAGCCTAGTTTCTTTTTAACAGTAAGAGAAATGAAAAGAGGATGATTGTCTCCTGTGTACATGCCTCTTTGCTTGTCTTAAAGGAGGTCACTTGCAGAGAGAAAAATAAAACTCAAGGAAGCATGGCAATGTGGAAAGCTCCACTCTGTCTGCATCTAATTTCTCTAGAGGATGTAATGGGAAGAATTGTGCTTGGCCAACCAAGAAGCAACTTTGTCAGTGGGAAGCCTTATCCTCTGTTTACTGGGAGATACAGAGAATAAAATAGAATAACAGGCTTGGAAGGGACCTTGGAGGTTTTCTAGTCCAACCCCCTGCTCAAGCAGGAGACCCTATACCAGGGGTGGCCAAACTATGGTTCTTTGAGGACCTGTGGACTTCAACTCCCAGAATTCCTGAGCCAGCCATGCATGCATGGCTAGCTCAGGAATTCTGGGAGCTGAAGTCCACAGGTCCTCAAAGAACCATAGTTTGGCCACTCCTGCCCTATACCATTCCAAACAAATGGCTGTCCAATCTGTTGTTGAAAACCTCCCCTGATGGAGCATCCACAACTTCTGGAGACTACTTGTAGTTGTTACATTAATTAATTGTTTTTAGCATCAGGAAATTTCTCCTTAGTTTTAGGTTGGATCTCTCTTTGATGATCTTCTACTTCTTAGAGTTAGACTTAGAATAACTTTATTGTCACTTTGAGTGTACACTAATCGGCATACATTAAAATGAAATTTTGTTGCATACAGCTCTCAAAGGGTCACCACTATGCACTACATAAACATGACAAAATAAATAAATACAAAATTATGCATATACTCACATATATTACATGACACAGAGAAACATCACAGTCTAGTTTGGATGTATACATGTACATGACGAGAAAAATGAATCTTGCAAGTTTACTGGATGGATGGCATAGGGAACAACACTGTTACAGAAAAGCTTGTTACTTCTTGTCCTACCCTCAGATGCTTTGGAGGCTAGGTTGATCCCCTCTCTGTGACAGCCTCTGAAGTGCCGGAACACAGCTATCATGTCACTCCTAATCCTTCTCTTTGATAGGCCAGACATACCTAGTTTCCTTAACTGTTCATCATACAGTTTAGTCTCCAGACTCCTTATCTTTGTTGCTCTTCTCTGCACTCTTTATAGGACCTCAGCATCTTTTTGTATTGTGACAACCAGAACTTGACACAGTATTCCAATATTGGTGCTATCCCTGTGTTGATGCTTCCTAGGATTGCATTGGCTTTTTTGGAAGCTTGCAGTAGACTGCTGATTCATACTTAGTGGTGGTCCACCAGGACACAGAGATTCCTTTCACTACTGTTGAGCCAGGTACCACCTATTCTATACCTGTGCATTTGATTTTACTTGCCTAGGTGCAGGACCTTACTTTTCTCACCACTGAACTGCATCTTGTTGGATAGAGCCCAATAATAAAGTCTGTCAAGATCCTTCTGAATCTTCAATCTATCTTCTAAGATGTTGGCAATTCCCCCCAGCTTGGTGTCATCTGTAAATTTGATGAGTTCCTATTCTATCCCCTCATCCAAATCATTTACGAAGATGATGAAGAGTACTGGACCTAAGACAAAACCTTGAGGTACCCCACTTCATGCTTCCTTCCATGTAGATGTAGTTCCATTGAGGACTACATGCTGAGTGTGATTGGTCAACCAGTTTTAAGTCCATCTTGTGGTGATCCTGTCTATCCAACATTTTTTCTATCTTACCAAGGAGGCGGCTGTGGTCTATTTTGTCAAATGTCTTTCTGAACTCTAAATAAACTGTATCCATAGTATTTTCCCAATCCACTAATTTAGTCACTTTGATTAATTTGATTAATCTATGCACACCAAAGTACCATCACTAGGGGCAAAGTTCAGTGAGTAAGATCATGAAGTGCCTGCTTGCTTCACTGATCAGAAAGAGGAGGTCTCAGTAACTACATTTGCCAATAACTGGAAACTCTATGAACTTTTTGCTGAAAATAGAAAAAAAAGTGAACTTGTGCTTTATGAGTTGGATGATTACAAAAGGTAGGCTATGAAAGAAGGGAGCCACAATCTAACCTTAGAGAGGGGATAAAATATAAATGCTTTATAACTGCTGGTCACTCCTTTATAACTTTCTATTTATTTCCTTTCTCTGTCCTTTTATTTCTTTCTCATTTACTGATCATTTTCTTTTCTTTATCCTTATTTCCTTTTTCAAAATTTGTATTGTTTTTATTCTGTAAACATTTCTTTAATAAAAGTTAATTAATAAAAGAAAGAAAGAAAGAAGAGGCCAAACACTCTGGCAGAGCTATCTACTTTCCTAGACCAATCTCCTTTGCCACTGTGCCTAGGGGATGCAAACAAGGGAGATAAGACAGAAGTATGCAGCTACTGCCATCTTATCTAAATCAACTACTTGAGGCAAAACTCAAGAGAAGGCATGGGAGCAAAGGAAAAAGGTTTTCAGGAAACGACTGACTGGGTGAGATCTTTTCTTGTGCAACCTGTGCTGCAAGGCAGAGAAAGGAGGAAGGATTTGTATTTAATATTTGCTGCCTGGCCGCCTCTCATTATATGGACATGATTTATAAGTCTACTTGGCTAGAGTTACAAAAGAATTGCCTAGATCAGGGGTCGGAAATTGCGGCTCGCGGGCCAAAAGCGGCTCTTTGGACCCTCTGCCACGGCTCCCTGTCCCATCACTGACTGCCCCGCCCCTCGCCCTCCCTTCCCTTGCCTAGCCCAGGGAGATTCCGCCTCCCCCCAGCCTGAATCATGCGCGCGCCTCACACCCCCACCCCAGCTGCGCCTGAGGAGAGGGGGGAAAGCCAAGCAGAGACCCCCCTCCTTCCCACGCAAAGCCCTTTAGATTCCCATCGGAGGAAAAGCAGGCAGGACCGCCCTCGTTCCGATCAGAGGCAGAGGCGGCTTCCAATGAATCAACTCCAAAAGCCTCCCCTCCCGGCAAAGCGACCCTGGAATGTTCGGTCCCTCAGCGTTCCATGACATCAAAGCCAGCTCGGCGGCCTCGGAACGTTCACGCCTACCCAGGTTTTGTGGCTCTCGGTGGGTTTTTTTCTGTGAGAAATGGGTCCAAATGGCTCTTTGAGTGTTTAAGTTTGCCGACCCCTGGCCTAGATACCCAAATCATGTGTGAATTCATCAACAAGGTAAAATGTACATAGCCAACAAAATCCAAGAATGGAAACTATGTTTTTAACTTGAGTTCACTATAGCATGATATTTAGAAAATGAGCTTTGGATATGGATAACTCAGATTTAAGTCTGTTCGGCCATAACATTCACAGGAGGAACAGGACAGGTTGTGATCTCACTACTCTTCTGGATTCTATTAAAACTTTGACATCACTTGAATACTAAATTATGCTCTAAGATTTGTTGCAAGCATAAGCAAATGAAGGCATATCAATCTACGTGCTTTGCTCTCATATTTTAAGTCGAAGGAGAGAATAGTGATCCATATGCAGCTGGCTAAAGTTAAGATTAGTGCTTAATGTCAGACTACCAGGTAGATATGTAAATGAGCCACCTATTAAGGGAGGCAGAAGTAGAAGGGCTATTAATGATTTATACCTACTGTGGATAAAGAAAAGAAAAGTCTGCTAATTAGCATGTGAGGCACCTCGGATATTAATGTATTCTTACAATTTGCATAACACTACTTATGGTATTGCTTCTAAGACTGCAATTTTTATAGCTGGCTGAAGCAGCCCAGTCATAACATGTTACCCCCCATCTGTGGGATTTTTTGCCCTGTTAAAGATTCCCCCTTTACTCCATTTATTTAAGGATAAGCAAGCAATCCAGAGATGCTAGCCTATATAAGTTAGCATTTAACACTTAAAAAACAGATAAAAGATTCTCTATTAATTTCAGATAATAGTAGTTTGAGGTTAAAGGTATTTTGATATTCATCTAATTTATCCACTTCTTTAGTGCATGACTCACTACAGCATCTATGGCAGATGACTATCCAACCAGGGGCGGGTTCCTAATTTTTTTACTACCACTCTGTGGGCATGGCTTATTTTGTGGGTGTGGCTTGCCTGCCATGTGACTGGGTGGGCGTGGCTTCTCGGACTGCTAAAGGGAGGGGAACTGAGATAGGTCCTGCCGCCCATTCCCCCTCCCCTCAGCAGCTCAAGAAGCCTCGAACGTGCAAAAATGCCTAGGATCATCACCGCGCGTTCGTGGCTTCTCGGACTGCTGAAGGGAGGGGAATGGAGATAGCTCCTGCCGCCCGTTCTTTCAGCGTCTCACACGCTTCCTCAGCCATCCTCCACTGCTTGGACTCACTGTGGGGTTTGAAGGCAGCGCATGCGTAGTGCCGGAAGCTCGGCTTCTGGGCATGCGCAGAAGAAATTTTTTTAAAAAAATTAATTTTTTTTTAAAAAATGGTGGCACCCAGGCACCAGCAACCGACCGCACCGGTACTGTGATGTCACCAGCGGGCCGCTACCGGTGCTATAGAGTGGACCGCACCTGTAGGAACCCACTACTGTATCCAACCATTGACTGAAGATCTCTAGTAAAGGAGAACTCCTAACTTTTTATGGCAGCATGATCCACTGGCTGTCGCCCTGTATAGTCACTGATTCTTCCTGACATCTATCAATAACCTTTCTTGCAGTTTTATTCCTTCTGGTCCTATTCTCTAGAGGAATATAGAATTGCTTCTGGTCCTATTCTCTAGAGGAACATAGAATAAATCAGCTCCTTTTTCTATGTAATAGCTTTTCAGATATTTCTAAAATGCTGTCATATTTCCCTCTCAAATGTCTTTTTAATAAACATACCCTTCCTCATAGGCATTCACTATTTAGAATGTCCTATTCTGAGAGATCTTTCCCGCTTGGAATGTGCTCTAATTTGTTGCTGTCCTTTTTGAATTGTGGTGCTTGAAACTGGACACAATATTCTAAATGGGATCTGAATAGATAGAACAATTGCTTCCCATGAGTTGGGCTCTTTCCATTAATGCACCCTGAGCGTTTGCTTTTTTAGTAGTTACATCATACTGCTCCTGTTTACATGGTGGGTGATGAGTTTCTCAGTTCCCCTTTACATGTATTTTACATGTATAGTAACAAGCCAGAGATACTTGTGCCTATCATATCATCATCATCAACCACCATAATTATGTCTAATACTAATATATAATATTTTGTTTGGTAAGGGAAGTAAAAAATATTAAATCATTTTCCTTCATGCTTAGGGAACATACACATTGTTGTAAAACGTGTATTATGCTATCCTTTATTAATGAATCATTCAGAGGAGGACATGTAAAATAGTAAACATTATCATGCAAACATATTTTATACTTTTTAGTATCTTATGCTTCATACAAGAACATAAATTAACTTTTTTCTGAGTTCATCTGATTAATTTTATGTTTGACCTGCAAAACTGTTCTAATTTGTACTGATGTTGTAGTGATATGCATTGTTACATTATACATGTGATTTAAAACTGCATTTTAAATGTAACTTGGCCACAATGATGGAATAATTGATGAAACATTGATCAACAAAGTAGATTCATATCTTTAGTTTTAAAACAGCCTATAAACCTAATCCCTATTATAATTCAAAGCAGGAGTTTCTGCACTGATTATTATAAAGGGAGATTGTAAGGTTAATGACATTTTTTTCACAATTATGACTTTATTGAGAATTGGTAGTTCATTTCCTTCTCATTTATGAGAAGGAAAATGGGTGGCAACTGTCCTCAGTTATTATTACATCTAGACACTTGAAAAAAAACACTGAGAAAAGTAATCGGGTGACTTTGGGAAGGAAGCAAGAGAGAATGAGATAAGAAGATAATAAAGAGAGAAAAGTAATAAACCAATAATAGAGCAATAAAACAGCCAACAGGATAATAAGATAAGAAATACAATAATGTAGAAACTAAATTTTCCAGTGTGGGACAAAGATGTTAATGAATATGAGAGAAGAGGGGAATTAAAAGCCTAAAGCTGACTAGAATATATAAAAAAAATAACAGAATAAAGATAACAGATTCCAGGTAGTCCTTGACTTACTCAACATTCATTTGGTCATGAAAAATGTACTGAAAGGGTAGTTGATCACAAACTAAATATGATTTAGCAGTGTGATATAATGCAAATGAGAAACACACATATTTAGTTTATGACAAGAGAAGTATAGCTTACAAAATATGAAAAATAAATGTTTGATTCTGTTCTACTTTGATCAAACTCTACTCTGAGTACTAAGTCCTAAACAGGTTCAGAGAAAAATAACAGGAATTATCAGAGATTATGAAGATATTCAAAGTAGAATGAATTATACAGAGTGTTGACGTGGGGGGTTAAATAGCCATCTCTCTTGGATTCTTTATTTTTGACTCCTGATTATTTATACTTGCCCATTTGCTTTATATGCATCCAGGTATTTAAAATTTTAGATCTTACTAAATTTCCAAATGTATCATTAATAGAAAATCTATCTCTAGTATCATTGTTTGCTTACACTCATTAAGGACTTTCATTTCCTACTTTTTTTTTCATTCCAACATACAATAAAATGTTTAGCGAGTATGTTTACATTTTTTTCAACGTTAAAATACATTTATCAAATTTATACAACCTACTTCATCAAGTGTGCATACAACTTGTACAAAGCACACAAAATAGTTAAAACAACCCAGATTTTGTTATCAGGTTTAAAGTCCAATTGCATTTAACACTAGTACTTCAGCAGTTCAGAATTATGGGAGACAACACATAGAAGTGTAACCAGTAGTGGGTTCCTACCGGTGCAGTCCAGTGTGCCGTTCCGGTAGGGACCTCCCGATTGCGCAATCTGCGCGCGACGGCTCTGGTGCCGTCTTCGTCGGTCCGTCGCGTGGCACCATCTTTTTTCTGGGCTTTGGGGGCTTTTTTGCTTCCTGCGCATGCGCAAAAGCAAAATCTCGTGAGGGGATGCACGCGCGTAGCGAGCGTGCACGTGCGCAAAATGAGATGATGCGCTTGCAGCGCACCGGTAGGGAAGTAAGAGGAACCCACCTCTGAGTGTAACCTGAGTATTTCAACTAGTAGAACAGAGTATAGTACATGGCACATTTAAAGGAGATGATAGCCTACTACAATAGATATGGGAATAGAGTCCACTTCTCTTTAAAGTCTTGTTCTCTGACCATCTGGCTAGACATAATCTTTGAAGAACAAACCCAAATGTCTTACTGGTATAAGCACTCTTTTGCGGTTCATAAAACAAGAGCCACTTTACAGCCAGATTGCACAACATTACAGCTGCCCTCTTTGCCAATGTCCCAAAAGACTGCTGCCGTGGCCAACCACTAATATGAAATATTAATAGAAACTGAACACAAAAGAAGAACAAAGAGAAAGAACGGTGTAAGCAATCTACTGGTTAGATTAAATTTTTTGAGCCGTAACATGAAAAGACCCTGAAGAATCGTTTCTTGAAAGCATTTCTTTTTACCTGAAGGGGAAGTGGACCTGCTGAGATTCAGGTAGAAGAAACTGTGATTTAAGAATGTTACCAGTTGGCTTTTCTGACTGTAGTTTATTAATTAATAATTACCTTATTCTAATTACTTTATTCTTTTGTAGATTAAAAAAATACTGCAAACAAGGCAGAGCCTTCTATGCAGCTTTGCCTTTACCCTTATAGAGCAAAAGAAATTAATTGCTTCCTGAAGGTAAGTTTGCAGTTCTGCAGTCTTGTATCTCACATTCCATGAGCTCCTATCTTGGGTCTTTTTGTATATAGAAATATTATACATATAAAGTTTGAACTTTTAATTGAGATTACTCACACACTGCATGAGATGGGGAATTGGGCTGTCATTATTACAGGGGCCTCACTAATTTTTCTAACCCCATTTTTTTTGAACTTCTTGGAACACTTATAAAGTGAACACTTATAAGTGGGGGGGAATATTTACTTCCTTACAGAACTTATATCGCTGTCTACCTCAAATAACAACAACAACAACAACAACAACAACAACAGAGTTGAAAGGGATTTTGGAGGTCTTCTAGTCCAACCCCCTGCCTAGGCAGGAAACCCTACACCGCTTCAGACAAATGGTTATCCAACACCTTCTTAAAAACTTCCAGTGTTGGAGCATTCACAACTTCTGGAGGCAAGCTGTTCCACTGATTAATTGTTCTAACTGTCAGGAAATTTCTCCTTAGTTCTAAGTTGCTTCTCTCCTTGTTTAGTTTCCATCCATTGCTTCTTGTTCTACCCTCAGGTGCTTTGGAGAATAGTTTGATTCCCTCTTCTTTGTGGCAACCCCTGAGATATTGGAACACTGCTATCATGTCTCCCCTGGTCCTTCTTTTCATTAAACTAGACATACCCAGTTCCTGCAACCGTTCTTCATATGTTTTAGCCTCCAGTCCCCTAATCATCTTTGTTGCTCTTCTCTGCATTCTTTCCAGAGTCTGCACTCTTTGATGATTCTATGGTATTCATAACAACCCATAAAAAATGGAATTAAAAACAAAAGTACCTTTCCCCCAGGTGCCAGGCCATTCATCCTTGCAGCTCAACCCACATCCTAGCCCAATGCTTAGCTCAACCCTCCAGAAGGCTAAATGGTAGGTATCCCTTGGATCTCAGATGGGAGTGTTCCAAACAACTTGGAAGCCACCAAGAAGAAATAAGTCCAAGGTCCCATCAGGTGACAACTTGTAAAAAAGGTATTCTGGAGTGCACCCACCCTATCTAACCTAATAGGAAATATTTTCAGGGAGCAGCAATCCCAAAATAACCAACCTTATGCCATGTAAAAGTGAAAGCAACTGGGAGCCAGTATTTCAATGGTGTTACTCTGGTGAACCACAGGGCACTCAAACTGCAGTGTCTGATGTATCGTGGACCAGTTGTAGCTTCTGGATGGTGTTCAGGGGCAGCCCCATGTAGACCGCATTGCAGTACAGGTAGTCCTCGACTTACAACCACAATTGAGCCCAACATTTCTGTTAAGTGAGACATTTGTTAAGTGAGTTTTCCCCCATTTTATGATATTTCTTGCCAAGTTCTTAAGTGAATCACTGCAGTTGATAAGTTAGTAACCTGGTTGTTAAGTGAATCTGGTTTCCCCATTGACTCTGCCTGCAAAAGAAGGTTGCAAAAGGGGATCACATGACCCCCAGGATGCTGCAACGGTCAGAAGTATGAACCAGTTGGCAAGAATCTGGATTTTGATCACATGATCATGGGGATGCTGCAAAGGTTGCAACTGTGAAAAACCGTCATAAGTCACTTTTTTCAGTGCTGTTGTAACTAAACAGTTCACTAAATGAACTGTTGTAAGTTGAGGACTACCTGTAATCCAAATGGGAGGTGATTAAGGCAGGAGTGATTGTGGGCAAGGCCTCCCAGTCCAGGAATTGGTGCACAAGATGAATCTGTGCAAAAGTCCCCCTGGCCGTGGCTGTCCCTCTCCTCTTCCAGTAGGAAGTGTGTATCCAAAAGGACTTCCAAGCTGCACACCAGATCTGTCCAAGTGAATGTTGCCCCATCCAGAGTCAGAGACATTAACTTTGGCAGGATGAGACAAATTGCTGCATAAACTTTCATTGAGATTTAATATATCAAACCCCAAATCCCCAAGCATCCCCAAATGAAATACCTCAAAAACCCTCTGTTCTGCTTATTGAGCCTTTGGCTGCCATTTTTTTTTTCAAGTGTAATCTCTCAGCTACCGAAATATATCCTGCCCTTCACTGATTTCTCAAAGACTGATTATACTCCCTTTTATGTCATATGCAGAAGATTCACATTCTCCTAATACACTGTTTTATTTAAGCATATACTGCTTAAAATATGCAGGGAAAAAACAGTTGGCCATAATCCATTTTATATTTTTGATTTGGTTGTTCTTGGATCCCTCAGAAATTATAAATCTAATTGT
Source organism: Diadophis punctatus similis (assembly GCA_023053685.1). NCBI lineage: Eukaryota > Metazoa > Chordata > Lepidosauria > Squamata > Dipsadidae > Diadophis > Diadophis punctatus. Next base: position 69,871,798 of record JALIGW010000001.1, on the reverse strand, counting down.
GGCTTCTGTAAGGAAACAATTCACAGTATTCCCTATATATTTTAAATGCTACATCATTTTTATTTTATTTTTAATTTTGTGACATTTTTCAATACACACAAAAATGTTTTCCACTGTTCTTTAAAACAAAACGAAACATGGAATTCATCGTATTAATAATCATGTACTTCTTTTACATAGCTGTTTGTTATATACAATCCACTTTTACAATCCATTATACTATGCATTTGAATCTCTCTTCATTCTCAAAATCAAACCCCATCAATGATTAGTTATACACTGAACTATAATGACATTAAATCAATACTAGGCCTGTTTCTATTTTTCTCCTGTAGAATTGTTTAGGATGGAGAGGAGGGAGACAGACGCGCACATTTTTAAAAACCTGTAGACCAGATAACTGGCATATCCAAGACCTGCCAAAAGTGGCTCAATTTAATTATGCACTAAATAAAAGTGCATAAGCTGATGGTCATAATAGGGAAGCATACAGAATACTGCAACGTTTTTTGTATGTGCATGTGAACTGAGAAGATCAGGGTGAGTTGCACCTATGACCATGAAGTCAGAAGGAAAATGCTAAAAACGGAACAAGGATTTTTTCCCCATAGGTAAATACTTGAGGATCTTTTCCTAGATTTCCCCCCCTCCAGTTTCCTAGTCAGATTTGGCCCATTTCCAAACTTATCTTTTGCTGCCTCCTCCCTCCATACCATGACTTGGCCCTATTCTACACATTTTGTATTTGGAGTTTCTTCATATTTTATTTTCAGTTATAAAATAGGTATCACAGCAAATATTGGAAACTGTAATACTGTTTTTAGAATTGGTATGGTAGATTTAGAAGGAAAAGGCATAATGTTATATGTTTTTCACAGTAGACTTAGAACTCAGAACTTAGACTTAGACTAAATTTATTGTCACTTTGAATGTACCCTAATCGGCATACATTAAAATGAAGTTAGTAGTATTTTAGTTTCCCATTCAACCTTTCATTCCCTTCTCCTACCAATCTTTTGTATACCTTCTCACTTTTAAAATAGGGTTTTCTTCCCTTTCTCTCTCACTTTCATAGTTTTCCGTTATTGCTCTGATTTTTAGTCCTCTCTCCTTTCTGATCTCCACAGTATTTTAATATCTTCTGGGCTTCAAGAAGCAGGTTAAATGTATTAATTTCAGTTACTTGATATTTGGATATCACTTGCATCTTACATTTTCTGTCTGTCTCTTTTCTTTCTTTTAAATTTATCTTAATTTAGATAGTAATGTGATGTTTTAAATAATTTTCTGTATGAGGCTTAGTTGTTATAGACACACTGTAATTATTACAGATACAGATAAGCATGGGAACCTTAAAAATGTGGGAAGTAGGATACTCAGGTTTCATATTTTTCTAACGAATAGATTCCAGTGGCCTCAAACTAGTAAAATGGGCCCCTTGGTTCTTTTAGTTTTTAGATTCTCTTTCAGTTTTAAATTCAGTCCTTATACACATGAAGAAAGAAATGTCTGTACTGAGTTCAGGAACTATTACAATTTAAATAAGCTCCTTTTTAGTGATGCTGGTGCCAATAATTCTAAGAAGAACTGGGAATATAATTACCATCCCAGATCAGCTCTTGAGGCTTTCCTAAAACCAAAATACATTTGAACTACAGTTTAGTTTCTGAATTGTGAGATATCTTGCTTCCATTAGGCAGTAGTTTAAACAAAAATTCATGGCTGAAATTCTGTTAACAGTAGAACTGTTTAGTCTCAAAGCAACCCAAGTCTAGTTAGCCTATGATGATATGCAGTCTACATATTTCTATTCTGAATCATGTGAAAAGGATAGGACCAACGTTTTAAATAAATTAATAGATGGACATATTAATCAAGAGAGGAAAAGGAGACAAAGAGATTGTGAAAAAGGTTCATACCCGTAACTTAAGAAAATATTTGGTGTTTCTATTCCACTGCTACATATTTTTAAGCCAGGATGGGGAAATAAGAGTACTTGTTTGAAAACATGGATATAATAGGAGTATAATATACAAGGTGAAATATGAGTGAATAGAGTGACACCTGAATATAAAATAAAATCTAACATATTACAAAATACTGAAATAGGAGTGTTATCTAGTTGCTTTGGTCTGACTGATAAAAACCAGTTGTTTTATGCAAAATGCCTGCTCTCTTCCTCCTCTTTCTCTCATTCTCTTTTTAAAGGCAGCCTAACAAGGGCATAACTAAGTTACATAAATAGAAGAGAATATTTGTAGCTCAGGCTTGAGCTATGGAGTTCTTTGTGTTCTCTGAGCTTCATTGTTTGCTTGCAGACATTTCATTATTTCTAATTACAATATTCATTACCTAGTTGGTTAATGACATGTCTGCAAGTAAACAACCAAGCTCACAGAACACCAATGAGATATATAAAATCATACATGGCATGGAAAAAATTGAGTATTCTCTCTCTCAAAGTACTTGGACCAGGGGCCATCCATTGAAGCTGATTGCAAAGAGTTTAAAACAGACAAAAGCAAGCACAATTGTTCAATGGTTTTAAAAGGAGATTGGATAAATGCATGGAAGTCAGATCTATAAGAGCTATGACTCAATATGACTTCCATGCTAGGAGGTAGCATCCCTCAAATATCAGTTATGCTGAAACAATAATTATGCTCCCATCCCATACCTGTGAGCACTAGAGGCAGATGTTTGGCCATGATGAAATAGAAAATACTGCATTAAAAAGAACTTTGGTCTGATCCAGGGATAGTGTTCTTTTGTTGATATGTGAATATAATTTTGATAATATGACTCTTTCAACATAAAAGAAGCCTAAGCTCACATACCTTAAAAACCCTTCATGATATAAGGAAAGATTTTTTTTGTTCCAAAATTTTGAGTCGGGGGTATCTGAGAATATAACACATTTTCATCCCAGTAATGGATTATTTTACAGAGTAAGCAGAATCATTTATTTTGCATTTAAAAACATTCTAAACTGTCTCAATTTTAAAAAGACTTCATCTATCACCTGAACTATAACTCCTGAAGAGTATCAACTGAGATTGCAGTATAAGATTTATTCAAACCTTTCCCATGGAAAAAAATAAAGCAAAGAGCATGTTAGCATGATGAAATTATGGTACATAGTACAGCAATGATCTACCACATTATTCTTTTAGCTACATGCAATGAACAGTATGTTTAGCATTATCTTTAACATGGGTTGAGCGCAGACTTCAAATAAGTAAATGGGTTCTCTGGTTAATTACTATCTTTCTTTTTCAGTAGGATGGATTAATTTGCTAGAAATGCTACCAAATTCAGGAGTTTGGCCAAGAACAGCTCTTTTCCAACCTGGTGCCTCCAGATACAGTAGGATTACAACTGTCAGAATCTTCAGAGCTACAAGCCTAACATTCCAGGCTGAGGCAGAATTTATGGAAGAGCAAATTTGAGAAAAAACTTTGGGAAGGCCTTCAGGCATGACTTAGCTTTAGTGTGACAAAACTCTTGTGATTACCTGGTAACTGATTGCTATCAGTTGGATTAAACTGTGTTTACTGCTATTGCTATTAACATTAAGCCACTTTGAAATAATTTTATGTTTTAAAATAATGAACATACATACTAGCCAGGATAATCAATAATTTTTAGTCTGGTGAGCATATTCATTATGCAACTGACAATGACAGCCTCCTGTCATGATATCCGTTTTGTGAAAATATCCTCTTCATTAAAACGGTTGCTTAATGGGGATACTCAAGCACCAAACACTTCAGAAGACAAAGGTCTGCAGCAACCCAGCATTTTTATGTTCTAATATTGTCTATGAGGGGCACATATAGGGCTACCATATCTGGGCAGCAAAACATCAGATCACTACCAAATAGCAAAAAAGAGGCCTAGAAAACTCTAATAGGCTATTGTCATTCAGCAGTCATCTGATTCCTGCAGTCTAGATATGGCAAGTCTAGATCTAGCTGACATTAATTAATGGTCTTGCACTTTTAAAAATATAGTTTCACTTTAAAAAAATACTGTAAAATACTTTTTTTACTTTAAAAAATTACTTTAAAAACACGTTAAAAACACTTTTAAAAAATACTGTAAATTTTTTTCCCCGAACGCCATCACTCTCCTAAACAAATAATTCCCTCACCACTGTCAAACTATTCACCAAGGCTGCATTACTATTACTATTAGTCTTCTCATTGTTCCTATCACCCATCTCCTCCCACTTATAACTTGTTGCTTGTATCCTTACGATTTATATCAATATTGATTGTTTCCTGATTGCTTATTGTACCCTATGACAATCATTAAGTGTTGTACCTCATGATTCTTGACAAATGTATCTTTTCTTTTATATACACTGAGAGAATATGCACTAAAGACAAATTCCTTGTGTGTCCAATCACACTTGGCCAATAAAGAATTCTATTCTATTCTATTCTATTTGAAAGAACTAATATATATATATATAAAGGTATCCGTTCTGAGAGGACTGGGTCTAAAGATCTGGCTAGATTAAAATCTGCTATGTTTATGTAAGTGAATATTGGCCTGGTTATACAAGGTTTAGGAATTATCTACTTTAACATGTGGTACTACAGGCATTTCTATAATAAGCATTGATATGATTTCACCAAGTGTCATTGACAATTGGTATTATTTTATGCTTGTGGAAAGATGACTCTGTTTACTTTGCGTTGCCTGTAGCAGCAATATATCTTTGGTTGCTCATATAGACACATATTTCTTTTTATTTTGGATAAGAATCTCAGTAACAGTTTTGGAAAATTATTACAATGTGATTAAAAGTTGTTTTCTTGTTCTCAGACCACCTCAAGACCAGCAGAAGGAAATTATTATACAAATAAACTATGTAGGAAAGAATAATGTTCTTATAGAGTACCTCTTTTCTGGAGAGATAATTTCTATGGAATGTCTAACCAACTTATTATTAAACAAGGCTACTTTTATGTATTATGGGAGTGTAAGATAGGTATGAACTATATGATGTTTTGGGAGGAGTGTATCACTCAACTCTTCAACCAAGACTGGTTCTGTCCTCCCCAGCTGACCTAAGGAAAATGCAGAAAATCCATCTGTTAGTTATTAGATAAATTCTTATTGGGCTAAATATGTGGATGATGACCCAGAAATAAGAACTGAGATGTAGATGTAGTGCAGAACTTTTAAAAATGATTAGTAAAATAACAGAGGCTTTATTTGTTGCCTTGAACTTTTAGGTTGCTATACATGAAGTAAAAATACAGCAAATAAAAAGAGAAAAGGAGATGGATAGCTGTTTCTCTTATCTACATTAACTGATCAGTTCCAGCTAGGAAAGAAAATATATTTCATTCTAAAGTGTTTCCACCAGATGTCTTGGAAATATAACAAAAATGACGTCTAAGTTAGACAAACATTATGTTAAGCTTAAAGCTCAAATACTTGTGGGTAGACTATCCAAGTGCAGAGATCTGTATCTACTCACTATATACAGGAAATTCTTAAGGAAATGTTTCTCTCATTACCACTCCAAATCCAATTCTACCCTGTTTACTACCTAATAAGAAACTTTACATACTTCCTTCTTTTCCCATTTTATTTTATCAAGTTCATTCACTGTTATCAGAAATGGTCCGATGACTATTCAAGAATTTTTAATTTTAGCAAATATATTCACATTATTTAATCTCTCCTCCTTAAAGCCAATTTTTGTTTAAATGTTCTCGATTTAAGGGACTACTAATGCATAGCTGCCTGCCTTTATAGATAAAGCAGGAAAAATAAGCATTAAAGAAGGCACTGAGTTAACATTTGTCATGTTTCCTACAGGAAGGTGACTTCTGAGCTATCTTACTAGATAAGAAAACATCTCACTAATAACTAATGCCATTGCAGAGTTTAAAGCGTAGTCTAGCTGCTGATTTCTTATACAATTGTATAGTCTATAGATTTGTTTTATTAGTTTTCTAGCACATTTTTCCATCTGACCAAGATAATTATAGCAGCTACAACAAAATGAAATGCAGAGGAATATTTAAAACAATATATGTCCTTAGAGTACATACTCTAAAATTAAATAATTTCAGAGGGCCAGTTTAAATGTACCTTTGTGTCAGGGGTGAAATGCTCCCGGTTTGGGCGTGCCTGCCGGTGGTCGGAGAGCTGGTAGCGCCGGCATCGCGAGGCTTCACCTACCCGCCTGGATGCCGCCATTTGGGTTCTTTTACCCTCTGCACATGCGCAAAGCGTTCTGCGCATGCGCAGAGGGTAAAAGAACCCAAATGGCAGCGTCCGGGCAGGTGGGTGAAGCCTTGCGCTGCCGTTGCTACTGGCTCTCCGACCACCGGCAGGCACGCCCGAACTGGGAGCATTTCACCCCTGCTTTATGTCTTTGTGTGCGTGTGTATGTGTGTTTTGGTATTCTTTCTAAACAATGGGGCTAGTGATAATCTAATTAAAACATCAGGGTTTTAAAACTCTAGAAATATAAATAATTAGGATTGTTAAATTAGTAACCTCAACATATGATTAGAAAAATTAGAACAAAGAAATTCCTTTATTGCTGATGTTTCCATTGGCACTGGACATTCTGAGACAGACCAGTCTAAAAGTCCAATGACATATCTTAGAACCAGAGGCAGAAGGTACAGAAATCTCAAAGTCAAGCTTGCCTCCCAAGGAAACTGGGTGCAGGGGCCAGTAGACTATGAGATTATTGGTGAAAACTGCACCCAGTTTCCTTGGGAGGCAAGCTTGACTTTGAGAAGTAGCATAGGCATTTGGGAGTCCAGAAATACAGAAAGAAAGGAAGTTGCAGCTGTTTCTGAAACTTAATGGATGGTTCAGTATTATTTGGACAGGAAGCAGCATCTTCCTTTAGTTCTTTATAATAACTTTGAAGCAACCTTATTGCTCATACGATAAATTTTGACATTAGGACTTGCTTTTGGAACCTGATACTTGTTGAACCTCATGCATTCTTGGACAGTCTGCTGACTCTGCTGTAAATCACTGTCTTTTGTCTCCATTACAAGGATGGGTTCATGTTTTCCTTTTAGCTGACATGTCTAAAATGCTGAGGTCTTCTTTAACAGAAAGCATCACCTTTTTAATATTCAATTTTCTCCAAGAACTTGTCCATGAACACTGATTATTGTCCATCTCTTTATTTTTTATTTTTTGACAGACTGGTAGCTGTGGACATTTTAATGCTTATACTTAAGAAAAATACAGATTATTTTTAAAAACCCACCTAGGACTTGGACTGTTTTTATTTTTCACTTCTACACTGACTAATTGACTATTCTTCTTTGTGTCACCTTGGCTGTGAGTAACTCTTGGGGGAATTAAAGTTTAGACTGTATAATTATAACACTGCCACTCCCAGCCCAAACTCTGATGAAGGACAAGACACACGCATACACTTGCATCAGAACTCAGCCTCATTTACCACAACAGAGACTTCAAGTCCTTATTTTCTCTCACTGAACGTAATACAAACCACTGAGAAATCCATCAGCTGCTACCTAACTCCACTGATACCTTTGTATAAACTTGTTCTGATTTTTATTTCCTTGGCTATGCTACAATTTACAGAATATTGAGTGCTGACTTGTTAATAATTATCAATTCAAGTCTTTTTACATTTTCTTGTGGCTAGAAAAAATAGACTTCTTAAAAGGTAGCATATGGCTTGGTTTAAAAAAAAATACTGTATATGTACTTTTAAAACTGTAAGTCTTAAATATTTAATACTTTACTTTTAAAAAAAACAATTCCCATTATTTTCAAAAGGTCTCTCTTAGGTTGGATACTGGATAAAATGAAAAGCAAAAAGCCTAAGAAGACTTTTTATATCATCATTTCTAGGAAGCTTTAACTTGTTTTTGTTACGTCTGAAGTAAATGCTTAAGATGATTCCTCCCCTTAACACTGTTAAAAATGCATGAGAATTCCCGATGGATAAATTATTTCTAGGAAATAATACACTACGGATTGTTTAGCAGTCTTTATGATAAATCATTTTGCTAGATGAAAGTTTCAAAATATCTACATTTAGATTTCTAGCAACCGATGAGAAAACAGCAGGTACTGTAACATAGCTACTGCATATTTCAAACCACATCTATATTTTGCCTGGCAGGGTATTGAAGAGTGAGTAGATTAAGGACCATCTTAATATATTTTACAGGGCCACTATCCTTCGGCCTCTCATGTAAAGATGGCCAAGTTATATCTCCTTAGCCTGGGCAGTAACATCAATGAAATAACTAACAATTTTGCTTACAACAAACAAAACATTCGTAACGCCCAGAATCAGTTTCCTGAGGCAGCCTCTTCACTCTGCCTAAATTGTGACGCTAGTCCTGAGCAAACCACAGGTGTGAGAGCAGTACTATCTGGCTCACTGTTTTGACTTGAGCATCTATGGACTGAATTAGGGCGTGTCTGGGAAAGCTAAGGAATGTGATGAATGTGATGAGAACACTAATAGAGAGAGAATAAAGTAAACTTAGAATCTCGGGATAGATTGTGTAGAAAGAGATCAAGTTCTATAAAGAATGAAAAATAATTAGCTACTTTCTAAGAAGAGCAGCAACTTCACAAATGTTGCTAAAGTGATACAGAGGGAGCAGAGTAGATTTCAGAGTGCACAAGCACTCATTCTAAACTTGTGTCTTCTGGAATAATGTTCTACTGATTTAAATGATGTTAGGTGACATATAGTGTGTAATTCCAAATTACAAGGAAAATAACTCACAAGCAAGCCAAATATTATGCAACTCCTTTATGTACAATTTTGGCAGAACAAAAGACACTGGTAATGGATTTGTTTTGAAAATGCAGTCACTTACTTTGGAACTAGTACAGACACATCCAAGCAAAGAAAACGGAGACAAGATAACCTTTGGCTAGGTTCAAAGGTCAAGGTGATCAAGTGGGAAATCAGAGACAAGGAAAGGGAAAAGGAAGGCCAAACACAGATGAAGTTAAAGTCTCCAATTCTTATGGAAAGGCTGTTTTCTGCTTCCAGGATGACCATGATAAAAGTGTTCATCACCAAGACAATTCCTCAAATAGGTCTGAATTTGACATAGAAACAAAATGCAGTGAATGGAGATACAAGTCCCTGCTCCACATTCAGCAATATCTGAGTTTCTGTTCACATCAAGTCAACTGAAGCTTGGTTGAAGATCATGTACACAGGGGGATCACCGCAAAACTTAACTCTGTCTCTATGGCAGAAATTGGGAAGCAAGGCTAAAAAGAGAGATGAGGCTAACTTAGTCTTTCCAGCAACTTCTGGAAAGGTTGACTCAGCCTTCCATCCTTCCGAGGTGGGTAAAATGAGGACCCAGATTGTTGGGGGCAATATGCTGAACTCTGTAAACCGCTTAGAGAGGGCTGTAAAGCACTATGAAGCGGTATATAAGTCTAAGTGCTATTGCTATTGCTAACTTCTGAACTAGATCCTCTTGAGATCTGGAGGGCAATAATTGAGATAGAGAGGAACATCTCTCTCATTTATTTATTTAAAACATTTATATAGCCATCCCTCTTATAACCAGTTTTGGGTGACTCCCAATCAAGAAACAGCATAAAAGCCATAGTTCAATTATAAAATTAAGCACATAAAAACTATTAAAAACAACAAAGCATGGCACCACATCAAACTCAAAACATTTTGGCTTCAAATCCATCCATATCACTATTACAATGTTTTGCAAATGGTCAAGAAAGTAATGGCACTTCAGACTGCCTATATTGGCTCCATTTAAATGTGGAATTTAAATCATCACTTAAATTCATAAATGGTGTGATCATAAATTTGGGGAACATATAGCAGATTCCCTTTTTCTTATTTGATGGAATTTTCTTCTGCAACATTTTCTGCAATGACATTTACACTAGTCATAATGTTGAAATTCTCCTCATGATCTCACAGATTGTGCAGTTTACCACTCAAAGAGTTAATGAGAAAGCAAGTTAAGCCATGTCATAATCTGATTTCTGCAGTAATCTGATAGCACCTCATGATCAAAAAGCACTTCAGATAAAATACAAAGCTTATCTCTCTCTTTGGTTTAAACTTTACATATACTGCAGAATTTGCATACTGCTTGCAGAAACAATACAGTTATTGAAAGTGTTGATTTAACAACTAAGAACAATGCAGTATGTCATGCCAAGTGAATATCTGACAATTTATTCAAGATAATAATTCTGCTTTATGTCTTTTTGATGTTTATTTTTTGCAATTCAGAAATCTGAAATTGGAGAAGAATGTGATATAAATGGAAAGAGTTCTTGATAAAAATAAAGAAATTTGCAATTATACCCATGTTTTCACAGGCAAAAGCAAATGCCAAGTTCAAACTGCTGTTGTAGCAATGGAGATAGATAACTTTGCATTTATTGTTCAGAAACTCTGCATACCATTTAGTATTCCATGTGTTATATTAGTACCATCATAGACTTATACTATGTAAGCTTTTATTTTTATGCCACAACAGACCAAGTTGTTATTTATATACAGTAACTTAGTGGCATCCTTTGAGTGACATTGATATTTTAAACAAATATAATATTTAAAATATGTTATTTCTGTATAAATAACAGAGGAGCACATAATTTGTCTCTGCTTATGTGTTACACCAAAAATTAAACTAGCTTCCTTTACTTCTTGGGAAATTAACTCCAAAATCATTCTGCAAATGATAATTAACAATTCATCTTGAAGTCAATGATGTGTATACTTGTATTGCAAGGTAAACTATTTTACCCTTGAATTCCAGGATCATGGTTTGCTACTAGCTGCAAGAGTTCAAGAAAATGTCTTCTGTTATAATTTACTGAATCACTTTTTCCAATGCCTGCACTTTGTTTTCCTATGTTCACCTGCAATTCTCCCACATATCATCATGCAGTCTTTGTTGGCATTTCTGTTATGCAGCCTCAGATGTGAATCATTCTCCAATTGATATACCTCTTATATGTAAACATATGTTCACCACTGTTTGCATTCTTTCTAGTGAAATAGCAACAAGAAAAGGATAACATACCATTTCCCACTGAACTGCATTTTAAGTAGGGGTAGAATTTATATGAAGCTGGCTCGAAATTTTGCCATGGTTTGCCAAATTATATTGGGGGAAGTCCTGGCTCTATAGGGCTTTTTTCTTAGATTCTGCAATGTCATATGGCCTAGGAAATAAATAAATCAGTCTGCCCGCCCGCCCGTCTATCTACCTACCAGATCTGTATAGCCACCCATCTTATGCAACATAATCCTGGGAGCCTCACAAGCAATAATCTATATATATATAAGCCAAATACCACTCACTCATCACGAAATTTCCAGAACTGTAAAGCCTACAAACTTGAAACTTGGCACATATGTTCCTCTTGGCTTCTAGGTGCTCGCTAAGAAAGGATTCTTTAAAATGACCATCAGATCATTAGTATTTCTTATACAGTATTATATTAACACGCTCTGATGCTAAGGAGTTAGACGTTCTACTCCCCACCTGAAAAGAACTCTGTTCCAACTGCCAGCTGCCTTATATTAACACACTCTGATGCTACCCCTTCACTAAACCGGGCACGGGCGTTGCCAGTGCGTGACTCATCCGGCCTGCGGGCTGGGAGTTTACACATTCTACTCCCCCTCCCCACCTGAAAAGAACTCTGTTCCAACTGCCAGTTGCCTTATATTAACACGTTCTGATGCTAAGGAGTTACACATTCTACATAAATTTTCAAGCTTTAAGTGTCAATGATTTTTATTTTCTGCTGAACAGGATGCAAGGAGGTAAGTGAATAACTATAAATGTCTGTAGAATGTTCAAATTATTAGACTTATTTTTTAAGGATGGCTTTATTATTTGCTTTGTTGACTGCTTTATTATTTGCTTTGCTGGCTGTGGAATTCTGGGAGTTGAAGTCCACAAGTCTTAAAGTTGCCAAGGTTGGAGACCCCTGTTCTAGACAACTTAACAAAATAAAGAAGCTTTTTAAAATAAATGCTTGCTCTGAAGAGGCCCAGTGCTATTGTATCTTCTTTTAAATAATAGAGAATAATGTATACTTCCAGAAATTTTAATTAATTTTAACAGCTCTGTACAAGTATAGTCTGAAATGTAACAGTGTCCTGTTTAGTATTAGAGTTTAGTTACCTTGGAGTAGATCTATTTAAATAATTGAGAAGAGTTAGTGTGACTACATTTAAGAAAACTTTCTGGCATAATGTACATTTCTCCAATTTTTTGCTATTTCTATGGGTCAGGCACACATGCACAGAAATACACAGCAAACAGTGTATATCATCTGTGCTGTTTGCTGTTTGCTGTTTGGCAAATTGCTTGGAGGCAGAGGCCTTTTTTCCTTGTTTTCCTCCCCCAAAACTAAGGTGCGTCTTATACTCTGGTGCGTCTTATACTCCGAAAAATACGGTATTTAATTTAGAAATCTCTCTTTCACAACACTTTATATACTGTGTACACACACACACACACACAGACGTGTGTGTGTGGTGGGTTGCTCTTGGTTCGGCCCGGTTCTATGAACCGGTAGCGGCGGGGGCAGGAGGCTCCGCCCACCTGCAACGCTTCTGTCACACGCAAGCGCAAACTGGTAGCAATGGGTTTTAGAACCCACTACTGCTATGCACACACACACACACACGTATATACAGTATACATATATGTTTATGTGTGTGTGTACATACATATCTATAGTACACATACAGTATATAATAGTGATAAATAGTGATAAATCCAAAGTTAATGCAACAACAGTAATTTGAAAAAATTCTAAACATACTCAACTGGAAAGTGTGTATTTTAATGCAACTGATATTTATGTATTATGCCAAACAAGACTTGTGATGTAGGAATATGCCCTTTAGCAGAAATGTTACCCAAGCAGCTAAACATCTAGCAATCCAAGTATCCATAGTAACAGCCTTTACTATTTATCGGTTGTTAAAAATATTCACAAATGAATGTAACTACTATAGACCTGAATTAATCCACATCTGAGCCTGCTCAGTTGTTTTTCATTTGAATGAATAAAAATGTTTAGCCTAATTAGCACTGAGGAAATGATTTGAACCAAATAATTTTTCTCATATACTTAACTTTTCCGATTTTGCTTTTAGAATGTATGAAAGCTAGTTTCAATTTCTGAAGCATATTAAAAATTCTTTGTCATTTTCTTTTATTTTGGGATAACAGGAAGAAGCCTCAACTCATATGCACTCTATGTAAGAAGATCTGAGATTACAGAATGATATCTGAAAGTCCTTGCTTTAATAATCCAAACTTGCATTTAATCAGCTGTACATACTCATAAAACCCGAGACCCAGAGTATATGTTAGGGAAACATTAGGATCTATACCAGGGGTGAAATGCTCCCAGTTCAGGTGGGCCAGTCGGTCGTTGTAGAGCCGATAGAGCCGATAGCGATCGCAGCGCGAGGCTTCCCCCACCCGCTTCCCCCACCTACCTGGACGCCACCATTTGGGTTCTTTTACCCTCTGCATATGCGCAAAGAGTTCTGCGCATGCACAGAGGGTAAAAGAACCCAAATGGCGGTATCCAGGCGGGTGGGGGAAGCGGGCGGGGGAAGCCTCGCACTGCAATCGCTATCGGCTCTATTGGCTCTACAACGACCGACTGGCCCGCCCGAACCGGGAGCATTTCACCCCTGATTCTATACCCTTGACCTAAAATCCAAAACCCTCTACATAAAATTGGGGAACCAATATATGCAGAGTGTTTTATTTAATATATTTTCATATAAACAATATTTTTAGCCGTTCTTTATCAGAAGCTCTCAGAAGAACCTGCAAATGGAATAAGATTATAAAAAGAGTCATTCTAGACTTTGCTCTTCAAAGTTGACGCTCCGTTTGTTGCAGAATGATGAGTTCTTGCAGCTTTCCTTTACATCCATTGGCAGTGCCCGGGTGGGGAGCAGAGATATGAGAGGGTTTTATAAGATTATAAAACAAAAAAGTGGAACACGTTACAAAAAACAAGAAAAAAAATCATTACAAAATCACCCTGGGAGTATAACATTTATACTGGTTAATAAGACGACCAAAGAATTTTGCAGATGGAGGAGGCAACTTAAAAAGCCCATCTGGCCACTGAGTAGGTCTCAAGCCATTTAACTCTATACAGATCAAAAACAGGATTTTAAAATTGTCATGTATGAAAAAATGAGATATGCTGCACAAACACAATTCTACTTTATATGCACAAAACTTTCCATATATTTAGAATATACAAAGAACGTACTGTGTGTGTTATTACAAGGAACTCATTACATTTGTATGAAATGTGTTGATTACCCCCATTCTTGTTATGACTCAGTAAGCACATCAGAATATATTCTATCTTTTCCCCCCTTCAATGCAATTGTTTTATTATAAATTCCTTATTTTGATTGTTGTGAGCTCAAAGCCATTGGGAGTCAGCAGCACACCAGTTTGATTTAAAAAAAAAGATACATATATCAAACAAGTGTTTGGTGATTGGTGTCCTGACAGAATATTCTGGAATTTTTCAGGATGATGGGGCTCATCATTCATTTATATTAGGGTTACCTTCCAGGGCAGTAAGTCCTGGATAACCTATTTGTCTTTAGATTTTTTTTTCTTCAGAAAAACATGTAAAACACTTGTCACACTGAGAAATATTTTTAGGATGGCTAAGAATTTTTCAACAGAAAATCAGCACAATAGTATTTATTGGCAGATATACTAGGTACTGTACATATCTATTGTTCTATTTTCTTTTTGGGCAAGCACTGCTACTGTATGCAAAGCATACCCATCCTCCAAAAAAGTAAGCAGTAATAAGCAAGGGATAATAAGAAAAAAAGAACATCTCACTAAATCTAGCTCATCCTAACACCTTTCCTTCATATCATAACAACAACAACAACAACAACAACAACAACAACAACAACAACAACAACAACAACAAAGTTGGAAGGGACCTTGGAGGTCTTCTAGTCCAACCCCCTGCTTAGGCAGGAACCCTACACCAAATGGTTATCTACCATCTTCTTTAAAACTTCCAGTGTTGGACCATTCCCAACTTCTAGAAGCAAATTGTTCCACGGATTAATTGTCCTAACTGTCAGGAAATTTCTCCTTAGTTCTAAGTTGCTTCTCTCCTTGTTTAGTTTCCACCCATTGCTTCTTGTTCTACCCTCAGGTGCTTTGGAGAATAGATCTTTCTCGTAGATCGTCCCTGCTTCCATTATTTTCTGTGTGTGTGTGTGTGTGTGTGTGTGTGTGTGTGTGTGTGTGTGTGTGTGTGTGTGTGTGTGTGTATTGGTAACCGACTCAAATTCCAAAGGAATCTGGCTGATGTACAGCAAGAAAAACAAAGCAAGGAGAAAGGAGATGTTTGGGGTCCGTCAACCCAATGTCTATGTTATGAAATATTCTTGGTAGCTGTTCTATGCTAGTAATATTGCTTTTTAAATTGTGATTATTTTATCCTGTTTTTAATTTGCTTTTAATTGTTAGCCACCCAAATGTATGAGATGGGTATCCATAAACACTCATTAACTGCTCATTAAATACATAAATATATTTACGTTGATAAAATTAAGAATAAATTAAGGAAAATGTATTTAATTTTTCAAAAGGATCTCACCCAATTAAATTAAAAGTGTAGGGTTGTTGTTTTTTTCATATACAAACAGGTAATCCTCAACTACCTGTTGACCCTTGGTTTAATGATGTTCGAAATTTGTGCCAACAAAAGACTTATAACTTATAACCAGTCCTCTCACTTATGACAATAGCAGTGTCCCCATAGTCACATGATCAAAATTTGGGCACTTGGCAACTGGCATATATTTATGAGGGCTGCAGTTCCGGGGTCATGAAATTGCCATTTGTGATCTTCCCAGGGGCTTCCAATAAGCAAAGTCAATGCAAGATCCTAGATTTTCTTAACAACCATGTGATTTACTTAATGATCATAATGATTCACTTAACAACCATAGCAAAAAAAGTCATAAAATCAGGCACAACTCACTTAACAACTGTATTGCTTAGCAACAGAAGTTCCAATCCCAATTGTGGTCACAAGTCAAGGACCACCTGTACAATGTTTGTGCATCTACATCAGGGGTGTCAAACTGGCGGCCCGCGGGCCAGATGCATCACAAATGCATCACCCCCACCCTGGCTCTGCAAAGGCAAAAAACACTGCGATACATCATGATACGTCACGTGACGTGATCTATATATTCATGCATATATAAAGGTGTGAGGCTTTGATCCATAAATGCACCCATCATTTTGTTTCCACATTACAAATGACTGTTTCAAATATTATGCAACTCTTTTTTTTATTGTTACAGGAGAGATAAAAAAATTACTTAAGATTTCTTAGAATAAATACACTACCGACATCCCCTTTTTCATAAAATGTTGATCTAACTTCACATATTAGGTTTCCGCTTTAATATAAATCTTCTCATATAAGAAGGAGAATCAAAACAAAAGCAATAAAAATAAGAAAAATAACTGCTAGCAATAGTTGATCCATGATATCACTGATAAGAGTGAATTGGGGTTGGGTTTTTTTTTTGGATAAATGATTGGTGCTTTACTGGATCAGGACAGAAAATATTAAACATCTTAAAGTAAATTACTGTAAGCCTACCAGAAATGTGTTTATCTTGATCAAAGACTAAATTCGGTATGTATTACAGAGGTTTCTGACCTAATATCCTTTCAAAATCAGATGGCTTTCTTGACTGAAAATTGCATGTTTTTGTTGCTCAATGCAAGCCTTTGTCATCATTTTAGCCATTATCTATCCACTGCAGGATGAAGGCCTCTTCCACAGGTTTCCAACCAGTGGTGGGTTCCTCCTGGAGCTGTCCAGTGCGCAGCTCCGGTAGGGGGCGGCCCATTGCACAATTTGTGCACGGCCGCTCCGGTGCCGTCTCTGCTGGTCCATCGCGCGCATCACCATCTTTTTGTGAGAATTTTGGTGCGATTTTGCTTCTGCGCATGTGCGGAAGCAAAATAGCGCCGAAATCTCAAGAGGAGACGTGCGCGTGTGTGAGATTTTGGCGTGGTTTTGCTTCCACGCATGTGCAGAAGCAAAATCACACGAGGGGACGTGTGCGCACGCACCCCCCAAAACGTGGAGATGCGCGTGCATCGCACCGGTATCGGTAAGTGAGCAACCCGCCCGTTTCCAACCTATACGTTCCTGAGCTTTCTTTTGCCAATCGGGCCTACACTGTTTGCTGATGTCGTTGATCCATCTTGTTTTAGGTCTCTTTTGTGGATGCTTTTTATCAAGTGGGATCCATTTTATGACTGCCTTGCTCCACCTGCCATCAGTTCTTCTTGCTATGTGATCAGCCCATTTCCATTTCAATTCTTTTACTCTCTTGATGATATCATATAGTTTCGTTTGTTCTCTAATCCATGCACAGGTCTTTCTGTCTTGTCTTGTAATGCCAAGCATGTACCTTTCCATGGCTCTTTGGACACATGTAGCTTTTGTATCAATTGTGAGGTTAGTGTCCATGTTTCACTGGCATACGTTAGAGCAGGTAGCACACACTGATCTGCATTTTTTCTCTTCAAGCATAGGGGGAGATTGTTTTTGAAAACTATGCTTAGCTTGCCAAATGCCTGCCAACCACTTTAACACGTCATTCAATTTCCTTTATTGTATCAATTTCCTTCCGTTCTTCCATTGAGATCCATTGGCCAAGGTGTATGTAGTGGTCTACCAGAGATATAAAAAGTCTTTATCTACAGTTGTATAAATTTAAAAAGAAAACTGGTAAGACCTTCCATTCCTTCCGAATGGGGTCTTTAAAACTCTTCTTCTGCTTTCAGATTTATAAAGATTATGTATATAAGTATTATTTAACAAAACTTTATTTTTGAAGCTTTTCATTTTTACTCATTTAACCCTGAATGTATTTCACAATGGCACTATTTTACCACATACTTTTGTTCACATCAGTCATAACAGACTGTAAAATAAAAAGGAGGAGGTACGTATTCAGTATTTACAATGCATTGAGTAAGGGGTGAACAAAAGGGCATGTATGAGTAAAATAAAAATGATATATAGTAAAATGTCACATTTTAAAGCTAAAGCTTCAGGATCTGCACATCATATCCCTAGCTATGTATCAAATATTGAAGTCTGGCTTAAGACATAAACCTTATTGCTTAACTTGTGCTTTTATTATTGTTGTGGCTATTTGAATGTTGATATACATAATACCTATAAAGCTAAAAAATACCATAATAGAATAAAGATCTGATTCTTTGTCTTTGCTACCAAACCCGTTCCCATTCATGCAGAATGACAGCATAACTTTTCACCTTTTAAGGAAAAGTCAGAAACTGATGCAGTTTTATTAAGTGGCCGTTGACTTGAGAGAGTATTACACTAAGGATCTTAAATGGCTGGTGATTCATTCCTCATGTCTGCTGACCCATAAATGAGTAAGCCTGGGAACCTTGTTTCTTTATTTTAAAACCAAAGTTCTTCGACTAAAACAAGACTATCAGCATGAAATAGGGAAAATAATATTTTCCAATATATTCATCATCCTCCAAAAAGCAACAGAATATGATATTATCTTACTGGACAATTTCTTATTCCTTATTATAAACCAAATCTCATTGCCTTTGCTGATTAAGCCCTAACATAGGCTCAAATCAATTAATTTAGTATAAGAAGTAATTTGTTCAGCAGGCTTAAACTAAATTTAAGATCACATTCCCCAAACTATGGATTCAGAAGTATCATTTACTACCAGGGTGATTTTTGTTAATACACTTTTTCTTCAATACATTGAATATACAGGTAGTCCTGTACTTACAACAGTTCATTTAGTGACCATTTTAAGTTACAATGGCACTGAAAAAAAGTTATTTATAACCGTTTTTCACACTTACGACTGTTGCGGCATCCCTATGGTCATGTGATCAAAATTCAAATGCTTGGCAAGAGACTCATACTTATGACAGTTGCAGTGATCACATTTTGCGACCTTCTGACAAGCAAAGTTAAAGGGGAAGCTAGATTCACTTAACAGCTGTGTTACTGATTTAACAATTGCAGTGATGCACTTAACAACGGTGCCAAGAAAGGTTATAAAATGGAGCAAAACTCGCTTAACAACTGTCTTACTTAACAGCAGAAATTTTGGGCTCAATTGTGGTCATACGTCGAGGACTACCTGTGGTAATATACTGCTTCCCATTGTTGTAAATCTTGATGCAGTTTACAAAGAATATTTTAAAATGAAATAATAACCTCATTAAAAAGATGGAAGAAACTAAAACAAAAAACAAAAACAAGGCAGAAGCAATAGCAATAGCAATAGCATTAGACTTATATACCGCTTCATAGTGCTTTAGAGCCCTCTCTAAGCGGTTTACAGAGTTCAGCATATTGCCCCCAACAATCTGGGTCCTCATTTTACCGACCTCAGAAGGATGGAAGACTGAGTCAACCTTGAGCCGGTAAGATTTGAACAGCTGAACTGCTGAACTAGCAGTAACCTGCAGTGCTGCATTTAACCACTGCGCCACCTCGGCTCTTCATGTAACTCATACAGGAATTGCCTAATGGAAGAGAAATATCTTCCACAGGTACCTAAAGATGCCATAACAAATCCAGAGTGCAGACACCACCTGAGAAGGCCCATCCATAAGTAACCACTTGGTGGCACTCTCTTATCCTCAGTCCATTCAGGAAGTCCTCCTCTGATTATTTTAAGGCTGTACAGGCAACCTGTCAGTTTCAGGCTGTTAGGGTTTTATATATCAACAGCAAGATCTTGAATCAAATCCAGTAGTTAACTGGCAGCTAAGTACATGTGTTTTAGCAACAATGTAGTACATGTGTTTTAGCAACAATGTAGGATATGCAGGACCAGTTACTCCAATCAGCAACCTACGTGCATACACTGTCCTGATACACTATCCTTCAAACTTTTTGAAATACTACTACGGTAGTACTTCTCAAAGAAAGGCTGTCATAATTCAATACATTTTATTTATGCTTCTTTGTGTGTCTCTTTATTTCTCACTTCAGGGACTTTTTCATATCCTTTCCAATCAGATGCTGTTTCCAGTTAGACAAATGAGGGAGTGAAAGCTTTGTGTTTACTGTACCCAGATACAGACAATTTAACACTCTTAAGTAACTTATTTTTATAATTGCTTCTACTCGTGCAAAGAATATCTTCATCAAAAAAGACTGTTTCTATCTACTTTGCATCTACATTTGTGGGAAAGAAAAATCAAATATTTAACTGAATTGCAAGGCTAGAGCCAGATATGCTATTTCACACAAGCATTTCTCTCCTAAAATGCAATCGACGCTTCATGAGATCTGTGTATTGTGCTGGATATGATTCACTGAGATGCTGTATTTTGTCGATGGAAAAGACTCTGCCTTTGCAAAGCACTCAGGAGCTGCTGATCTTCCTCAATCAGCTGCCCTGATTTAACAATTCAACAAGTAAGAGACCTGCACAGGGACTACTTAGCAACTCAGAGCAAAATGAAGTGAGACTTCACTTTTGGCCATTTCGCAGGGGGACAATGAAGAAGCACCTCCAAAACAAGACAAACACATATTTTTTATTACCATGCATTGAATTTCCAGCACAAAGGAAATAATAACCCAATCCTACTATTCAAATGATATCATTTTAGACTATCAAGCTATACATGGATCCAGAAGCAGAACATTCCAGCCAGTATCAAAGCACCTATGAGTTGATAATGAGAAGAAAACTGTTCTTTGAAATAGTCCTATTTCAGATAATTATATAATAATATCAATACCTTCACAATTTAGTAATTACAGACTGAGCATGCAGTGCCATAAAGGCTATGACACCAGGGGTGGGTTCTGGATCCTTTTTCTGCCGGTTCGCTCAGGGTCGCGCCGTGCACGCAGCAATCAAAAAATTGCTTCTGCGCATGCACAGAAGCAAAATCCAAGATGGTGGCACCCACGGAGACACCGACAGAACCGTCTCCGTGACGACATCACCGAGTTACTAACGGTTCTAAAGAACCGGTTAGAACCGATAGGAACCCACCTCTGTATGACACACAATTCCACTTTGGTGCCTCAGTTGTATCTTTCATTCCATTTCAAGGGCATTCAGATGGTCCTCTTACTGACTGCTTGTTCAGCAAGTATTCAAAGTTATAACTGTTAAGGTGTGTGCAGAGCAACCCTTGATTTATCAAGGACATGCACATAGAAAACATGATATTGCAGTAGATATCCAGTGTTAAGAGTAATTATCCAGTCATACACACAGATACGTTAAAGTGCATATAGTGTTTACTTTTAGAAATAGCACAGTCCAAATAAACAGTCCAGGTCATACACATTCAATTTAGTCAATATCTAGAAGTACAATAATCGTCTTACCAGCCTGTCTTTGTCTTACATCAAACAAAGATACTACAGCTTACAAACATATCAAAATATTAGAGAGTAACAGAGCATAACACAGAGCTCACTATATCAGTCAAAGAGTCAATTACGAATCAATCAGCAGAGAGAGAGAGAACCATGATCTCTAGCTCCCTCTTATGGCAAATTGCAACACTACAGCCAATCAGAATATAGCAAACATTTTAAAGCTATATTACTTAAATACAAACAA
Organism: Diadophis punctatus similis; assembly: GCA_023053685.1. NCBI lineage: Eukaryota > Metazoa > Chordata > Lepidosauria > Squamata > Dipsadidae > Diadophis > Diadophis punctatus. The sequence goes on along the minus strand of JALIGW010000001.1, from coordinate 69,850,077 downwards.
ACATATATTGGTGGCTTGTTTATATATTGCCAACCCAACTGTTTGGACAGAGTCCTAACATTAACCATGCTGAAAAAGGATTTTTATGCTGGTCCTCAAACTTGTTGGTGTTGCAGTGTCTCAAAAGCCATCTGATTGCGATTCAGACACTTGACAATCCACATGTATTTACAACAGTGGCAGCATCCTGTCATTATGTGATCTCCCCAAGCCAGTTTCCGACAAGCAAAGACAAGGGAGATGCTGGCAGGAAGTCACGAGTTGCATTCATGTGACATTGTTCCTAACAACCACAGGTGATTTGCTTCACAACTGAAGCCAGAAGTGATTCCTAAGTCTGGAATAGTCACATGATGTTTCACTTTATGACTGCATCAATTAATGACAGAGTTAGTGGTCCCAATTGCAGTCAGTAAGAAAGGACTAGCTATATTGTTAATTGTGAAGTTATAAAGGCAAGAATATCCTTATCCAGGAAATGAAATAGAGGTCAGCCAAAGGAGGCATAACCATTGCTCAACATGATGTACCGCTAAGTAAATGCCACTGAACAAGAAAGGCATCTCTACTGGAGATTTACTGATCTTATCCATAGACTGGATCATGATATAGACAACTACATCTATCTAGCTATGGCCACTTACTGCTTTCGCTTAATCTATATCAAATCTTGGCTAATATGAGGGCACCCCTGTAGACACAAAGGTCCCATTCTACATGATGTTCACATTATATCAAGATATGCCGCCTTAAGAAACATGCCTAATCAATGTGGCCTCTTCTCCAATGGAATGCTTTAAGTAGTCTGGAAATTTGTTTGATGGAAAAGAAGTTCTACATCATCCTCACCTCTTCTCTTCCTTTTGTGATTAAAGATGAAGAATAATGTAAATTGGATGTTTCTTAAAAATACAAAAGTAGTCTACAGGTTTTTTTAAAAAAATCTAATTTAAAATTTTAGCAGATTTGTAAAGGATTAACATTCATCTATTTCTTGGAAGATTCCTTGCTCATTTATCCCTTTGAACTTTAATGGCTTCTCTATTGAGAAGCCATGTACAGTATATTGGGATAAAGTCTAGAAATGGGCAGAAATCATAACTCAATCATTTCTGGCACAGCTTTTCATTATAAAGAACAAAAGAGTGCAGGGCCCTGTGATGCTGTATGTATAAGCCCTCTGTGCTGTAAAAAAGAGTTTGCAAAGAGCCAGAGCTTATTTTCTTTATTTGGTTAAAAGGATCTTTTTCTTTCCCTTTTTTCCTCTTCCTACATTTTATAATTTTTTTTTTTAAATAAATGTATTTCTTTATTATGTAGTTGTATTAGTTTTATCTGTATAATAGAATCTTCAATAAAATTAATGGGAAAGAAGATCGGGCAAAAACAATCTTTCATTTCAATTTATTATCTTTCTTCTTCAAACACCAAAGACTAAGAATCTCACATTTTAACCTGTTAGGAAACATAGATATGCCCCAGATAACCATATTCTTCATGTTGATCATTGTTTTAATTAACCTTTCTCAGTAGCACATGACATTCAATCACTTCAGGTCTATTGTTTTCTTCATGCAATGCATATTCTTATTTTATTCCTCCCATAGTGAACAGCAATTCTGCACTCGCTGTTTTATACATGAAGAAGGGGGAAAGCAGGATTGCATAGCATACCAACACAATTAGGTACAACAAAATACCCATGTCCATAGGATATCCTATTAACCATTTGTGTTGATGATGGCTATTACATTCTCTCAGCATTCAAGAGGTCTGTGTTAGTCTGATTTCAATATTTTCTCCATTGCCTTTTTGCTAGAAATATCAGAAAACAGCAGGAAAAAAATGTGTTTTATGTATGATATGGTAAAGCCATTCTGGCACTTCTCTCTTGCTAACTAGGAATTCTGGGGGTTTCAATCCCATCTAACATGAATGGAAATCACAAAAATCAGATCTGTCATGATTTTTCCATTAGATGTACAGAAAGAATTTCACGTATAACATGTACATGCTAACACATTGATAAAAACTGACTGCATGGGCTCTTTTGGACAATATTGTTTTTTCAAGGAAAATAATGCTTCACCAGTTAAAAATACTGCATGGGGCTGTGGGGGAAATCAAATCTAGACTGAGAATGTTGTGACAGCACTGAAGTGAGAGCTATGAAGAAATAGCAATGATGTTATGTTCAGTTGTTGTGTTGGAGTAGGCAAAAGAATCCCACTGGAATATTTTGTTGAGACTATTCTACAACAACTTGAAAAAGTCACTCTATAGGAACGACTACTCAAAGTACAAAATAAATGGAGAGCTGAACCTGTATGCTGTACGCCGCCCTGAGTCCCACGGGATTGGGCGGCCTATAAGAGCGTTTAAATAAATAAATAAATAAATAAACCTACTAGGTTAAGGCAAGTTGCAAAGATTATGTCAAAATTTTCCCATTATTAGATAGAAGAGGGAGCATTTAAAAGTCCTGAAATTGGGAGAGAGAGAGGGATGAAATGGGGAGGAGATCATAATAGAGAACTTTCCATTCTAAATAAGTTCCAGACATACAATTCTTCAGCCATCCCCAGAATTTTTACATCAGTACACTCTAGAGTATGTTGTTCTTATTTGAAGATCATGTCCCATACTATTCTGATATACAAAAAAGGCCTCCTTAGAGAGAAAAAGAAGACAGAACAAAAAAGTTTGAAGTCTTCTAATCCAGCTCCATGCTCAGGCAGGAGACCCTACACCAGTGATGGCGAACCTTTTTTTCCTCGGGTGCCGAAAGCGCGTGCGCGGGCGCTATTGCGCATGCGCGAGTGCCGACACCCATAATTCAATGCCTGGGAAAGGTAAAAACCGTCTCCCCTGTCCCCCCAGAGGCCCTCTGGAGGCCAGAAATGGCCCATTTCCCAACTTCTGGTGGGCCCAATAGGCCCGTTTTCCCCTCCCCAGGCTCCAGAGGCTTTCCTGGAGACTGGGGAGGGCAAAAATGCCCTCCCCGTCCCCCCGGAGGCCCTCCGGAAGCTGAAAATGCCCTCCCAGAGCCTCCGTGCAAGCTGAAAATCACCTGGCCATCACACACATGCACGCTGGAGCTGAGTTACGGCAACAGCTCGCGTGCCGGCAGATATGGCTCCGCATGCCCCCTGTGGCACCCGTGCCATAGGTTCGCCATCACTGCCCTACACCATTTGGGACAAATGGTTGTCCAATCTCTTCTTAAAAACCTCTAGTGTTGGAACACCCATAACTTCTGGATGCAAGTAGTTCCACTGATTAATTGTTCTAATTGTCAATAAATTTCTCCTTAGTCCTAGGTTGATTTTCTCCTTGATTAGTTTCCATCCATTGCTTCTTATCCTGCCTTCACAATGCCTTTTTAACCAATAATGCTTTTTGGATGGAAGCTGCCCATTCCTGCAACATATGTATGTATGTACGTACATAACTACCTACCTACATACTTACTTCCTACCATGTTTCCCCAAAAATAAGACCCTGTCTTATATTTTTGGAATCCCGAAATAAGTGCTTGGCCTTATTCTCGGGGAGGTCTTATTATTTTGGGGTGCGTGGAGCCAGATGGGGCTCCTCTTGCCATCTTACCTGATTTCCAGCTCTGCCTCCCTAACCTTAACCAGAGGAAATGACATTTTCAGGGGAGGGCTTATTTTCGGGGAAGGGCTTATTTTCAGGGAGAGGGCTTATTTTCGGGGGAGGGCTTATTTTTGGGGAAACACGGTACCTTTATTATTTTTACAAACAACTCATGGTTGCAAACATATCCAACACACTTTCCTCCTCCTAGAAGGTTAAGGAAAACTAAACAGAATTGCCATGCAAAATACTGAGTTCAACTGAAACATTTCTAAAGAATAAGGCTACAAAAGACTAGTTCCAGGTTCAGAAACCCCAGTTCCTTCTTAATTCCCAATTCTGGGAAGCAACACTTCTTTCCTGCTTGTGAGATTGTCATAGATGTCTGGTTGCCCACTTGAAGGGAACAGGGTGAAAAACTGATCTGATCTATTAAGGTTCCTGATATGTTCTTATGATCTAGTGTTCTGTTTAACAGTTTTATATGAAGTAATTGTTTACTTTGTTTTACTTATTATATGATCAGTTCTTCCTTTGAAAAAAGCAAGGCAGAGTAGAATTTCATAAGAAGCATCCTCAGATATGGTATTTCATAGCCTGATGTGAAGGTTTTCATGTAGATGCTTTTACTCTTCCCTGCACCAAATATATTCACTTACAAAACAAATTCTCCTTTGGAGACTTCACATCCAGATGGATAATGTTCTCACAAGCTGATAAGGCAGTGTTAATAAGTCACTTTTTTGATGGAAGTGTTTCAGTTCAAACTCTAATGCTGCCTCAGATGCAAAATATGGAATTGACAGTATGAATTCATGAATACCTCTGTAGTATTTGCATAATGCCATGAATGTGCCCTTGGGGAATAATAAATATAGCTTAAGAAAAATAATATATCAGTTTGTCACTTTTAAAGAGCATTCAAAAATTTATTGCAAATGTAGCTCACTGTTGTAATATTGTTCATGGTTGAAAATACAGTTTTTGCTGACTAACTCGGTTACAATGCAGTACTTCATGGAATACTGTGTTTGAAGCAGGCATCTTAGATCTTCTAGATATTTGGGGCTTTAACTCACATAAGCCTCAGACAGCATCGAATCAAATATGAGAGCTGTAATTCAAAACATATGAAAGGTTCTAGTTTGCCAGTCTTGGTCTCTAGCATGGAACCTGTGTACCAGGCCAATTTATGTTTTACCTTGTATGTGTCATGGCCACCACGCTCGCTACATCTTCTCTCACTAATGCTTTAATAAAAATCACAAGAGATGTTTCCAAAGTTCTCCTCAGTCTAGATTATTTTGGTTTACAAAGTGAGGTTGAAGCTTTAAGAATTTTTTTCTGTTATACTTCTGATAGCTGGATTTTGTACAGAGCATTGGGCACACAAATTTTCCACCAGTTTTTTTTTTCAGTAGGAGGTCCCATGTAAGGTGCAGAAAAATTATGTGCAAACATGAAGAATATACCAATTTGATTACACAGTAATGCCTCCATTTCATTGACCCCCACTTACTAGAGTTCAGACACAATGGAGGAAATGTGTGTCCATGATGATTGTCGTTATGCAGTAGATGCATTCTATTATCCATAAAAAATAATCTGGCCTCCATGGAAGCCTCCTCTGATTAAAGAGGCTTTCATAATGAAATTTTACCTTTGGATACAATCACACTGTGTCTATTTTAAAAACCCTATTCATGCTCAGAAAAAGAGAGATGATTTTTAAAGAAGCATAAGAATTGACAAAAGAATTGAAATCAGAGACAGATGAAAAGTTTTAAATGTCCAGAAATAGATTATCAAAGCACAATACAAAGAAGATGTCAGAAATTAATATTCATTGGGGATGCTTTAGGTTTGTTTTTTTTTTTCATTTCTTTATATTCTTACAGAACAAAGAGTGGAGATTTTATTACTTAACTCAGAGATTAAATTTTTTTACCCAGGTTGTTAAAATACTTTAATGTACTTTGATGTGATTTAATATTTTATGGTTAATTTCTAATAAATTATTGAACCCTAACTAGTAAGCAAAATGTGAAAAGGGTATACACACACTTTCCCCCTTTTCTTATTTTGCTTACTTATCACCCCTTTTTCAAAGACAAATTTATTTATTTATTTTATTTTTATTTATTTATTTGTCAACAAGTGCAAGGAAACAGGACACATGAAAAAATGGCACAAATAAATGGATATAAAGAAGCAAAACATAGCCATAAACACATAAAATGAGTACATACAAATGGGTACAGTAGGACAGGGACGGTAGGCATGTTGGTGCGCTTATGCACGCCCCTTTAGGGACCTCTTAAGAAACGTGTAAGGTCCACAGTAGACAGTTTAAGGTAAAAGGTATGGGGGTTAGAGAAACTAACAACATGATCAGGTAAAGTGTTCCAGACATTTACTACTATATTGCAGAAGTCATATTTTCTGCAATCAAGATTTTATTATACAATTATACGAATAATTTTTAGAAGACATTTAAGACTTAAAGCCTAAGCATTATATTATTATTACAGGTGCTTTACCTAGCCGGTGAAGAGCCGAGGTGGCGCAGTGGTTAAAGTGCAGCACTGCAGTTCAGCAGTTCAAATCTCACCGGCTCAAGGTTGACTCAGCCTTCCATCCTTCTGAGGTTGGTAAAATGAGGACCCAGATTGTTGGGGGCAATATGCTGAACTCTGTAAATCGCTTAGAGAGGGCTGTAAAGCACTATGAAGCAGTATATAAGTCTAAGTTAAGGTGACCAGACGTCCCAATTTTGGCGGGACAGACCCGCTTTTTAATGCTTTGTCCCGCATCCCGCCCGTCCTCTAAAAAGTCCCGATTTTTTGAAAGAATGCAGGACTAGGGCATTCTTTCAAAAAATCGGCCTGAAAGGGCGGCGTGCGAGTTTCGGCGGGCACGGGTTTGCAACGGCTCTTCGCGGTCTACAAGCCGCCAGGTATGCACTGGCGGGCGGTGAAGAGGCGCCTGATGCAGCCCCGCCCTCTTGAAACGGCCAGCATCGCGGTGGGCGGGGCGGCCCGAGCGAAGGAATCGCATCCAAGATGGCCCTTGGGCCGGCGCTGGCTCAGCCAGCCAGGGCCGCCGCCGCAGCCTTCCCGCCGCCGGGGCAGCTGGGACTGGGGGCCCAGCCGCAGGGGCAGCGGCAGCAGCAGCAGGCCTCTCAGCTCGGGCCGGCTGTGGGCGGCGTTGGCGGCGGGCGGGCGTCCCGTGTTGACTCCTTCGGCGGCGGCTGGAAGCTGGCGGAAGAGCCGGTGTGAAACAAAACAAAATTCCAAGTAGGCTGGCGGTGGCTGTTAAGGGTTGTTTTAAGAAAGGATTTGAAAGAGGCAACTCGCGGGGCAAAGACGCGAGAGGAGGGGGGTGAGGAAGGAGAGAGAGGGACAGGTCCTGTCCCCAGAGCTCATCGGAAGCGGGGCGCAGCGCGGGCAGGAGACACCCGGGGAACTTTCCTCCTCCTCCCCCTTTTCTCCCTGGCTCACATGCTTACAAGTTACTTTTTTTCTCCTCAGCGAGCGCCCTCCCTCGCCTGGGCTCCAACCTCCCCCCCCATTCCCGCGCGCGCGCACCCACCCCCACCTACTTCAGAGGCTCCTCCGTCCGTCCCGTTCCCCCCCCCACGCCACCGCCACCGCCGCCCTCGCTCCCCACCCCCTCCGCGTGCTCAGCCAGCCAGAGGTCACGGAGAAGGAATTCGAGCACTTCAGGAAGCTGAGCTGGCGGGACTGCGCCGGGTTTCCTAGATGCCTCTCTTTGGCCAGCGAGGACTGCGAAAGCTTCTAGGAAGAAGGGAGGGCGCGTAAAGGCAGCCGGGGGGGGATATCCTCGGGAGAGGTTGCTGACAGCTGTTTGAAGGATTGGCGTTCTTTGCCCTCTGCGCATGCGCAGAGGGCAAAACTCATGGCGGCTCCCCTAGAAACCCCCGTCAATGGTGTCCCGATTTTTTTAAAAAAAATCTAGTCACCTTAGTCTAAGTGCTATTGCTATTGCTATTTTTCTTGTAATGTGTAAACATTAACCATATAGTTAAGCTGTTATGTCCAGGTTGACTTATGATTATTCATTCAGTGGTCATTCAAACTTATGCCAGAGCTAAATGAAGGAACTTACGACTTGTGACCAAAGTTATGGCTGTTGCAGTGTCCCCGTGGTCTGGTGATTGTGACCTGGGCACTTGGCAATTCATTCACACTTATGACTGACTGCCAAGTGTCCCACAAACATGTGATCACCATATGCATTTTCTCCTTCTGGCTTCCCCAGAAAGTCAATGGGGAAGATGTAGGGAAGGTTGTAAGCCACTGCTACCTCCTGAGAGGTCTCCCTCTGGTCTCTGGGGGCTGACTGAAAAGAATTTCTGCTGAAATCCAAGCAGGAGTGTGATAGTTTTTATATTTACTGAAGAGTAACTGGAGCCTGTCATTTAGGAAAATTTTATCCATAATGTGTTACGTATTTTGCATGCATGTTCAACACAGCTTAGCCAAACATAGCAAAATAATTAATTTTAAAAAACCACAAATACAAAATCAAACTGCTAAAACCAAGGGCATAAACCTGAGTTCTGACAAGTAGAAGATTACTCATTTACCAGAAAAAATAATCATTATAAAGTAATCAGAGTGCAGTCATTCAACCAACCTACAGTACAATTTTTTTTAAAAAAAGTAGAAATCTATTACAGTTTTTAATAGAAATAAATCCCCATGAAATTAGTTAG